>JAIOJX010000030.1:119416531-120655281 GCA_022376925.1 Tragulus kanchil | reverse complement strand
ACTGGCCTTCAATGCAGCTATTGAAAAATGGGATAAAGCCTGGAGGGTAAATGCAAGTGAAGATTTTCCTTTCAAATTTAACTTTAAAATGCCCAGAAATGTGCTGCTGTGCTCTCAGGTTACTTTTTGAACCCACTGAAATGGTTTATGTCTAATATATAATGCCTTATTCATGCATTTACCAAAAAAAATTCCTAGGAATAAGCTTTGCTCACTACACAACCATTTCGATGATACTTTGATGTAGAAAAAGACCAGGGATCAAGCTTCAGTCTGCTGTGTCTCCTGCATTGCACATGGATTCTTTACCCACTGAGCCACTGGGAAGCCCTGAAATGAGACTATACTCAACTAATAGGTGTTACAATTGTTTTGGATTTGCAGGGCATTAATAGAACAGGATTCTATATGAGGGTCAATCTCTATGAATTATGAAATCTTATAACCCAATATAGACTTCCTTGGTGTCTCAGAGGTAAAGAATCTGCCTGCAATGCAGGAGAAGTGGATTCCATTCCTGGGTCGGGAAGATCCCCTGGAGAAGAGAATGACAACCCACTCCAATATTCTTGCCTGGAGAATTCCATGGACAGGGAAGCCTGGAGGGTTATAGTCCCTAGGGCTGCAAAAGAGTCATACTCAGTTTAGACTCTAAACAAGTCCAACAACAACAACGTAATTCACCATAAGAAATGAGCTACTGGTTTGATCAATAAAATTATCATACTTATCAGCAAGATCACCACTCCTAGTCGTTTCTCTGAAGTTAGTGTCATCCTTCCTCTAAGGCACAGGGTGGGGGCGGGGCGGGGGTGGGGAGGGTGGGGTGGGAGGCGGGGTGGAAAAGAGGTCAGAACCCAGTAGAAAAGGATGTGGAATAAAAGATAATAGCAGACATTGTTGATAAAGGCCAAGGCAAACAATTATTTTTGTTGCTGCTGCAAATAATAAATTGTCCTTGGTGGTTAAATTTATTTTAAACAGTAAAACACTTTCTTCTGAAACAGGCAGAAAGTCCAAGTGTGGGGTATCCTGGAGGCTACGCTTGACAGCCTGGCCTGAGGGGTTCCAGGGAGCCCAGGTTGAAAACCCTGTGAGTAAGTAATAGTTCAGTTGAGGCCTCTCTGACCTGTAGCACACAGACCTAAATGGTAACACTAGAAGTTTTTCTGTCACATACAACTTGAATGGTAGCTGCAGGCAAATATCCAAGGAAAGCCACTCATCACCTCTATGGTCTTCCTTCAGGAATCCAGTTAAAAAATATATTTAAATTTGACCCTACACAACCATTTCGATGATACTTTGATGTAGAAAAAGACCAGGGATCAAGCTTCAGTCTGCTGTGTCTCCTGCATTGCACATGGATTCTTTACCCACTGAGCCACTGGGAAGCCCTGAAATGAGACTATACTCAACTAATAGGTGTTACAATTGTTTTGGATTTGCAGGGCATTAATAGAACAGGATTCTATATGAGGGTCAATCTCTATGAATTATGAAATCTTATAACCCAATATAGACTTCCTTGGTGTCTCAGAGGTAAAGAATCTGCCTGCAATGCAGGAGAAGTGGATTCCATTCCTGGGTCGGGAAGATCCCCTGGAGAAGAGAATGACAACCCACTCCAATATTCTTGCCTGGAGAATTCCATGGACAGGGAAGCCTGGAGGGTTATAGTCCCTAGGGCTGCAAAAGAGTCATACTCAGTTTAGACTCTAAACAAGTCCAACAACAACAACGTAATTCACCATAAGAAATGAGCTACTGGTTTGATCAATAAAATTATCATACTTATCAGCAAGATCACCACTCCTAGTCGTTTCTCTGAAGTTAGTGTCATCCTTCCTCTAAGGCACAGGGTGGGGGCGGGGCGGGGGTGGTGAGGGTGGGGTGGGAGGCGGGGTGGAAAAGAGGTCAGAACCCAGTAGAAAAGGATGTGGAATAAAAGATAATAGCAGACATTGTTGATAAAGGCCAAGGCAAACAATTATTTTTGTTGCTGCTGCAAATAATAAATTGTCCTTGGTGGTTAAATTTATTTTAAACAGTAAAACACTTTCTTCTGAAACAGGCAGAAAGTCCAAGTGTGGGGTATCCTGGAGGCTACGCTTGACAGCCTGGCCTGAGGGGTTCCAGGGAGCCCAGGTTGAAAACCCTGTGAGTAAGTAATAGTTCAGTTGAGGCCTCTCTGACCTGTAGCACACAGACCTAAATGGTAACACTAGAAGTTTTTCTGTCACATACAACTTGAATGGTAGCTGCAGGCAAATATCCAAGGAAAGCCACTCATCACCTCTATGGTCTTCCTTCAGGAATCCAGTTAAAAAATATATTTAAATTTGACCCTAGACACCTGCTTTCTTTTGGCACCCATATATGCACAGCAACCCTTTCCTGATTTCCCTGGGTCTTTAAACTTGCACCTCCTACCTCTGGAAAAGTCCCTTCCTCACTCTCTACCTGTCTTTTACATTTGAAAGGAAAAAGATCTGATGACTGCCAAAGCCACACTAGCTTTATCTGTGTTATCAAATGAAAGATTTAAACCCTAAAATGAATTAGACAGTAAAAAAAATACTACCAACTGAAAAAGCTTCTCAGAAAATCAGCACTCCATGCCAGCTCATTTACAAAACTCTATTTATTGGCTTTTCTTCTTGGTTTAATTAAACATGCTCCTCCTCAAATACGAGCATCCACTATAACAAGGAATAATTTCTTACTCTATTTTGTTTCTAATTAACCTCTAGCATTAAACTTGTATCATCTTCTATAGAGTCTCATTATAAAAAGGAATACATTCCAGGTATATTATGGTTCAGTGGTCATGTAGGTTATTTTCAGAATCTACTTTCCTCATATTCATAATTATTTTTGTCAGATATACCCTGAGTTCCACAGTGTCTTCAAAGTACATGCTCGTGAACTATAATCAACCTGTAAGTTGAGTACTCTCTGTTTTCAAAAAATTCAATTGGGCGCTTGTACAAATACAACTAGGATGCACTCTTTTAAGTTTTGTCGATGGTCTTTTTTGTTCCCATAAATTCTACAGGAACTCCCACATGCTACCCCCAACTTGGTGGCGTGTACACTAGAGTTTCTGACTGAGAAGGCAGTATCCAGCATTTACAGTTCCTTACAGCACTAAGGGACCTCATTTAAACATGATATCTGCTTTAAAATCATCCACATCTTAACTGCAGGAGGCTGGTGGAATAAAGATGTCGATCACTTAGGCTATAAGGCAGTAATGTTAAATGTTACCATATAGGGGGTAAGCTAATGTTATAATATGACAATATTTTATTAAAAAGCTTTTGTTTCACTTGTAAAGTTTGTAAAGCTTTCTTTTTATTATAACAGTTAATACTATAGCACAAAACCCCCTATGAAGCAACCTGTGAGAGACTAGGGGTGCCAGCAAGGGATCTGCAAAATACCACATTTTACTGGGCTTGTAAGGGTTAGGAGGAAAGGGCAGGGCACAATTTTGAAAAGAATGACAGCTCAAGGACACAGCAAATCCCTAGACACCTGCTTTCTTTTGGCACCCATATATGCACAGCAACCCTTTCCTGATTTCCCTGGGTCTTTAAACTTGCACCTCCTACCTCTGGAAAAGTCCCTTCCTCACTCTCTACCTGTCTTTTACATTTGAAAGGAAAAAGATCTGATGACTGCCAAAGCCACACTAGCTTTATCTGTGTTATCAAATGAAAGATTTAAACCCTAAAATGAATTAGACAGTAAAAAAAATACTACCAACTGAAAAAGCTTCTCAGAAAATCAGCACTCCATGCCAGCTCATTTACAAAACTCTATTTATTGGCTTTTCTTCTTGGTTTAATTAAACATGCTCCTCCTCAAATACGAGCATCCACTACAACAAGGAATAATTTCTTACTCTATTTTGTTTCTAATTAACCTCTAGCATTAAACTTGTATCATCTTCTATAGAGTCTCATTATAAAAAGGAATACATTCCAGGTATATTATGGTTCAGTGGTCATGTAGGTTATTTTCAGAATCTACTTTCCTCATATTCATAATTATTTTTGTCAGATATACCCTGAGTTCCACAGTGTCTTCAAAGTACATGCTCGTGAACTATAATCAACCTGTAAGTTGAGTACTCTCTGTTTTCAAAAAATTCAATTGGGCGCTTGTACAAATACAACTAGGATGCACTCTTTTTAAGTTTTGTCGATGGTCTTTTTTGTTCCCATAAATTCTACAGGAACTCCCACATGCTACCCCCAACTTGGTGGCGTGTACACTAGAGTTTCTGACTGAGAAGGCAGTATCCAGCATTTACAGTTCCTTACAGCACTAAGGGACCTCATTTAAACATGATATCTGCTTTAAAATCATCCACATCTTAACTGCAGGAGGCTGGTGGAATAAAGATGTCGATCACTTAGGCTATAAGGCAGTAATGTTAAATGTTACCATATAGGGGGTAAGCTAATGTTATAATATGACAATATTTTATTAAAAAGCTTTTGTTTCACTTGTAAAGTTTGTAAAGCTTTCTTTTTATTATAACAGTTAATACTATAGCACAAAACCCCCTATGAAGCAACCTGTGAGAGACTAGGGGTGCCAGCAAGGGATCTGCAAAATACCACATTTTACTGGGCTTGTAAGGGTTAGGAGGGAAAGGGGCAGGGCACAATTTTTGAAAAGAATGACAGCTCAAGGACACAGCATAAACCCATTAGAATCAAATGGATCCAAGATGGCAGACCAGACCTTGATACTCAGTCAGCAAGCTAAATGACACACCCAGAGGCGCCATGACAGTTCCACCCTCCTAAAGAGCTGGAATAACCCTCCCACTCATTAGCATATGGAATTACCCAGCCTATAAAAGCTAAGAACGCCATGCTTTCGGGGCCACTGGGTTTGCTCTGCCATGGCCCACACTCTGTCTGTGGAGGGTGCTTTCTCTGAATCTGAATAAATCCCTTTCTTACCTATCACTTTGTCTCTCACTGAATTCTTCTCTGCAAAGAGACATGAAGAACCTGAACCTCAATGGGTCTGGACATAGGGTGAGCGATTTTAATTACCAGAGTTTTGGCTGGGTTTGAGTCCTGGCCGTGTGGGCTCAAGTCCCAAACAGGGTCTAGGCTGGGTTCGAGTCCTGGCTGCGTGGGTTCAAGTCCCAAACAGGGTCTAGGCTGGGTTTGAGTTTCGGCCGCATGGGTTCAAGTTCCAAACAGGGTCTAGGCTGGGTTCGAGTCCTGGCCGAAGTCCCAAGCAGGGTTTAGGCTGGGTTCAAGTCCTGGCCACGTGGGTTCAAGTCCCAAACGGGTTTGATTTAAGTCTGGGCCCTGGGTTTAAGTCTCAAATTGAGGTTGAACACTTTCAGGCTTACTTTGAATTCCACCTCTCTTTTGAAAACTAACTGCTAAAGCCATTCATTAATGTCCAGAGGTTCTCTGTAATACCATTTATAAACATGTTAGGCAAAGAGAGAAAGCATGAAAGAATCAATATAAATCATTATTAATTTAAAATTAATGTTAAGGAGAAAGTATCTTATACTACCAAGGCATTAGACAAACTATGCTGAACAGTTCCACAGTGACTGCAGTTAAAAGGAAGACTGAAATAACCAAACAAGAGGGTGCCAGCAAGGGATCTGCAAAATAGCAACCTGTGAGACTAGGGGTGCCAGCAAGGGATCTGCAAAATACCACATTTTACTGGGCTTGTAAGGGTTAGGAGGGAAAGGGGCAGGGCACAATTTTTGAAAAGAATGACAGCTCAAGGACACAGCATAAACCCATTAGAATCAAATGGATCCAAGATGGCAGACCAGACCTTGATCCTCAGTCAGCAAGCTAAATGACACACCCAGAGGCGCCATGACAGTTCCACCCCTCCCTAAAAGAGCTGGAATAACCCTCCCACTCATTAGCATATGGAATTACCCAGCCTATAAAAGCTAAGAACGCCATGCTTTCGGGGCCACTGGGTTTGCTCTGCCATGGCCCACACTCTGTCTGTGGAGGGTGCTTTCTCTGAATCTGAATAAATCCCTTTCTTACCTATCACTTTGTCTCTCACTGAATTCTTCTCTGCAAAGAGACATGAAGAACCTGAACCTCAATGGGTCTGGACATAGGGTGAGCGATTTTAATTACCAGAGTTTTGGCTGGGTTTGAGTCCTGGCCGTGTGGGCTCAAGTCCCAAACAGGGTCTAGGCTGGGTTCGAGTCCTGGCTGCGTGGGTTCAAGTCCCAAACAGGGTCTAGGCTGGGTTTGAGTTTCGGCCGCATGGGTTCAAGTTCCAAACAGGGTCTAGGCTGGGTTCGAGTCCTGGCCGAAGTCCCAAGCAGGGTTTAGGCTGGGTTCAAGTCCTGGCCACGTGGGTTCAAGTCCCAAACGGGTTTGATTTAAGTCTGGGCCCTGGGTTTAAGTCTCAAATTGAGGTTGAACACTTTCAGGCTTACTTTGAATTCCACCTCTCTTTTGAAAACTAACTGCTAAAGCCATTCATTAATGTCCAGAGGTTCTCTGTAATACCATTTATAAACATGTTAGGCAAAGAGAGAAAGCATGAAAGAATCAATATAAATCATTATTAATTTAAAATTAATGTTAAGGAGAAAGTATCTTATACTACCAAGGCATTAGACAAACTATGCTGAACAGTTCCACAGTGACTGCAGTTAAAAGGCAGACTGAAATAACCAAACAATGCAATGTGACCGGGAATAAGCAGTGCAGCTATCTGAATGCCAACTGGATAGTCAAATGACAGGACAAAGTCCTGGAATTTTAGTCATCGTACCATGAGTACTCAGTGCATGAAATCAAATGCACACAACACTTTAATATGATACTGTACTCTGTTTATGAAGTGAGCAGTAAATAAACCCAGCGTTCTCTCTTATTTCTCTACCTGAACGGAAAGAGACTTTCCTCAGGGCAATCATTACCTTGCCAATATCCTTTCCACAGAAGATCCTATAGACTGACTCATTCTGTTTTTAAAATCATACCTAAACAGACATTCATCTTATAAAGACCCATATTACAAATTTCAAAAGTTTCCTAATGTTCTCCTCCCTACAAATGGTAAGCAAGTGAACTATCACTTGTGGGGCATTGATTATTTTGATACATGCTGCCTCCCCTACCCCCGCAATGCGGGTCCTGTCAGAATGCAGATTCTGACTCAGCAGGTCTGCAATGTGGGCTGAATTTCTGCATTTCCAATGGTTTTCTGTATGTCTATGCTGTTGGTCTGAATCAGGGTTTAAATCTCAGTTGGCGAATGACGGCCTGTTTTTGCTAATAAAGTTTTATTGGAATATAACTGCAGTTCACTTGCATATTGTCTCTGGCTGCTTTCATTCTATAACTGCAGAATTGGGTAGTCATTACAGAGACCTTTTGGCCTGCAGAGTCTGAGGTATCTGCTATCTGGCCCTTTAGGAAAACATTTGGTAACAAGTAATTCAACCTAAGAGCTGACTCTTGAGTTTCCTTAGGGACTCTCCAAGTTGGTAAGTATTTGATAGGTATCAATTGCAATGTAGAAAATATTACTTTTAGGTGATAGGAAACCTATATATACTAATAGCATGGGCTCAGGAAGAACAATCTTATCACATAAGCTTTTCTGTTTATTTGATATTAACAGACGATAAAACATCACATATAAAAATGAGTTCAATTTTAGGATATCTGCTGATAGTGCATTATGGTTTAAACTCCCTATGAGGAACAGCAAAGACAAATTTGCTGAGAGTGAAGACAGAAGTGTCTGGAAGGAATTATAACTCAAAGAGTTCAAGACTTTAGCATCTGGCATTTTTATAATTTATCCAGTTCACCTTCAGAGTGTTCCTTTGAGATAAATCTAATATAGAAATGTTATTCCTTATTTTTCTCAAGGCAGGCTGAGTAGACACAAAGAGAATTAAACAAACATTCCATATTCCCAATTAAAGTTGTAAACATAGGTGGGGAAAAAGCAAGTTGTCACAGTTACTAATATAAACCAAGAGATAAGCTGTTGTCCAAGTCTGGTATTGTACAAATCAGGCAATTCTGAACAATAAGCTTTAAATGGGAATAAAAAGACTTACCAATATTGATATTACTGGACTAATTCAGTAGAATAGGGGTGTGACTATTATTTCTTCTATATACCATTGAGTAGGTAGAGAGAGGCACAAATATTAGATAAATATCATACAGAAAGTTTGTGACATGTATATATCTTATTCCAAAGATCTTATTTTTATCAATGATCTGTTTGAGTATATCCTAGAACATGGAGGGCGAGAGCGAAGGACACTGTCTGAAAAAGTCTAACCCTGATTGTGGATCAAACACAGCTACAAAAATTCTCTCCAGTTCTTCATTCATTCATACGTGCATTCTACAAATACTTACTGGGCAGCTACTGTTCTACTGCTTGGGATACCTGAGTGAATAGAGTAGTTCACTTGCATATTGTCTCTGGCTGCTTTCATTCTATAACTGCAGAATTGGGTAGTCATTACAGAGACCTTTTGGCCTGCAGAGTCTGAGGTATCTGCTATCTGGCCCTTTAGGAAAACATTTGGTAACAAGTAATTCAACCTAAGAGCTGACTCTTGAGTTTCCTTAGGGACTCTCCAAGTTGGTAAGTATTTGATAGGTATCAATTGCAATGTAGAAAATATTACTTTTAGGTGATAGGAAACCTATATATACTAATAGCATGGGCTCAGGAAGAACAATCTTATCACATAGGCTTTTCTGTTTATTTGATATTAACAGACGATAAAACATCACATATAAAAATGAGTTCAATTTTAGGATATCTGCTGATAGTGCATTATGGTTTAAACTCCCTATGAGGAACAGCAAAGACAAATTTGCTGAGAGTGAAGACAGAAGTGTCTGGAAGGAATTATAACTCAAAGAGTTCAAGACTTTAGCATCTGGCATTTTTATAATTTATCCAGTTCACCTTCAGAGTGTTCCTTTGAGATAAATCTAATATAGAAATGTTATTCCTTATTTTTCTCAAGGCAGGCTGAGTAGACACAAAGAGAATTAAACAAACATTCCATATTCCCAATTAAAGTTGTAAACATAGGTGGGGAAAAAGCAAGTTGTCACAGTTACTAATATAAACCAAGAGATAAGCTGTTGTCCAAGTCTGGTATTGTACAAATCAGGCAATTCTGAACAATAAGCTTTAAATGGGAATAAAAAGACTTACCAATATTGATATTACTGGACTAATTCAGTAGAATAGGGGTGTGACTATTATTTCTTCTATATACCATTGAGTAGGTAGAGAGAGGCACAAATATTAGATAAATATCATACAGAAAGTTTGTGACATGTATATATCTTATTCCAAAGATCTTATTTTTATCAATGATCTGTTTGAGTATATCCTAGAACATGGAGGGACGCAGAGCGAAGGACACTGTCTGAAAAAAAAGTCTAACCCTGATTGTGGATCAAACACAGCTACAAAAATTCTCTCCAGTTCTTCATTCATTCATACGTGCATTCTACAAATACTTACTGGGCAGCTACTGTTCTACTGCTTGGGATACCTGAGTGAATAGAGTAGTCCAAGGTACCCTCATCAATCCACATTTTCATACAGGAGATAAAATTAAAGAATAAACATTAAATAAATGAATTATATATTATGTTATAGAGTGATAAATGCTTTTGAAATACAAAATGTTGAGCATAAAAGGGGTTTTGGGAGATCTGGGTAGAGTTGAGAGGCAGAATAATAAAATCTATCACATCTCGAAAATCTTGTACACCTGTACCTTGCACAAGCTGGGTTACCTGTACAATTATTTTTATATCAAGGTTAAATAAAATAATTTAAAAGGTTCCAGAAATTCTACCTCTTGTTCTATGAAATTTTAAAAGTGATTAATAGAGAAGTACCCAGTTTTATGTGATAAATCAAGATTTAGAGGGTTATAGCAGTGAGTACAAAACATGTGATTTGGTTTTTGAGTGATTTATAGTCACTATAGTTAATAGTGATGCCATCCAAGACTTCATACCCAAAATAATATACATAGTTTGCATTGTGAGGTTAGGATAGATAAATGCCAAAAAATGTATTCATACATCCACATTTGAGCAGGAACTATATCTGATGCCATGTATCACAATGGATGAACATTGATGTGGCTCCCAGGTATACTTTAGGATCTTGGTTTTGAATACTGATAATCACTTTTCAGTACAGAGTCTATTACTATGAGAAATTCCAGACAGAAGTTACAGACCTTTAAAAAAATGGCAACCCCATGGGGCTGTTGTCCAAGTCTGGTATTGTACAAATCAGGCAATTCTGAACAATAAGCTTTAAATGGGAATAAAAGACTTACCAATATTGATATTACTGGACTAATTCAGTAGAATAGGGGTGTGACTATTATTTCTTCTATATACCATTGAGTAGGTAGAGAGAGGCACAAATATTAGATAAATATCATACAGAAAGTTTGTGACATGTATATATCTTATTCCAAAGATCTTATTTTTATCAATGATCTGTTTGAGTATATCCTAGAACATGGAGGGACGCAGAGCGAAGGACACTGTCTGAAAAAAAAGTCTAACCCTGATTGTGGATCAAACACAGCTACAAAAATTCTCTCCAGTTCTTCATTCATTCATACGTGCATTCTACAAATACTTACTGGGCAGCTACTGTTCTACTGCTTGGGATACCTGAGTGAATAGAGTAGTCCAAGGTACCCTCATCAATCCACATTTTCATACAGGAGATAAAATTAAAGAATAAACATTAAATAAATGAATTATATATTATGTTATAGAGTGATAAATGCTTTTGAAATACAAAATGTTGAGCATAAAAGGGGTTTTGGGAGATCTGGGTAGAGTTGAGAGGCAGAATAATAAAATCTATCACATCTCGAAAATCTTGTACACCTGTACCTTGCACAAGCTGGGTTACCTGTACAATTATTTTTATATCAAGGTTAAATAAAATAATTTAAAAGGTTCCAGAAATTCTACCTCTTGTTCTATGAAATTTTAAAAGTGATTAATAGAGAAGTACCCAGTTTTATGTGATAAATCAAGATTTAGAGGGTTATAGCAGTGAGTACAAAACATGTGATTTGGTTTTTGAGTGATTTATAGTCACTATAGTTAATAGTGATGCCATCCAAGACTTCATACCCAAAATAATATACATAGTTTGCATTGTGAGGTTAGGATAGATAAATGCCAAAAAATGTATTCATACATCCACATTTGAGCAGGAACTATATCTGATGCCATGTATCACAATGGATGAACATTGATGTGGCTCCCAGGTATACTTTAGGATCTTGGTTTTGAATACTGATAATCACTTTTCAGTACAGAGTCTATTACTATGAGAAATTCCAGACAGAAGTTACAGACCTTTAAAAAAATGGCAACCCCATGGGGAATAACCTAAAATAATATACTTTAACTGATGAAAGTCAAACTGTTTTATCAGTATATTAACTGATAAGATGATCGACAGATGGATAACACAGATTAAATAGAAATGCCATAAGGCCACTATTGAATAGGACCGGGGATTAGTGTCTCTGCACTGCATACACGTGGGGATCAATTTTATGTTTAAACTGAAAGCTGTAAGAGACTTTTCTTGAAAGCCACTTTAAAACCCCATTTCCACCATCCATCTGGAAAGCTGATCTGGCCGAGCAGTGGGCACAGACACTGCAATCTAGAGCACACTGAGGACAGAGTACTGAAGAGACAGCATTCCACGGGCACTATCACGACTGACAGGACATCAGGAGCAATTTCAAAAAAATCAAGTAACAGAGAGTGGACTTCCTCAGACTCTGAGTAAAACTGTGAGTAAACAGTGAGATGACCCACTGGGCATGCTTCACGGAGCAGATTTAATGAGAAAGGAGTGATGCTGGATACACACAAAGAACTAAACTGGAAGAGTTCACTTAAAGATCTTCGCTCCTTTCACAATTTCCATGGAGTTCAGTGCTGCTATGGACCCCTCTTTTTCCTATATACTTTTCTTTTAGGATACAGCACTGAATTCTTCATGCTTTGAACTGACAGTTCTCAGGCAGGAAGTCTAGTGCCTTTGGCCAACTTCAGTTTTTCGATATTTTTACTTTTCTCAAGGGATTAAACATTTTCGTGAGAGTCACAGGAATCTTTTATGTTTTTTTTTCTCCCTTTTTTTCTAAAAATAAGATTGACTGTTAAGTGGCTGACTGAAGTACTCATGCATCTAATTAACAGGTCAGTGAGAAAGTGAGAATATATGAAAGCCATTCTGAAAGCTCACAGGTTATGTTAAAAATAAATGATTATCTTGGTGATTCACCATGCACAATTTTAAATGTGAACAAACAAAAGTGACCTTTAATTTTACATTTTAATGACTGTGACTTTCTACATTGCCATCATATTACCTCAGAAGGGGAAGTGCACTGACATTTTTCCTTGTAATTTATAGCACCTATGTTATGTACCTTATTTGCAGTTGTGAAATGCTGGGCTGGAAGAATCACAACCTGGAATCAAAACTCCTGGCAGAAATATCAACAACCTCTGACATGCGGATACTATTACTCTATTAGTAGAAAGTGAAGAGGAACTAAAGAGTCTCTTGATGAGAGTGAAAGAGGAGAGTGAAAAGGCTGGCTTGAAACTCAACATTCATAAAACTAAGATACTCCCCTCATGGCTAAAAAAAGAGTAGCTCCAAATTTTCTTGAAAGCCAGTTTAAAACCCCATTTCCACCATCCATCTGGAAAGCTGATCTGGCCGAGCAGTGGGCACAGACACTGCAATCTAGAGCACACTGAGGACAGAGTACTGAAGAGACAGCATTCCACGGGCACTATCACGACTGACAGGACATCAGGAGCAATTTCAAAAAAATCAAGTAACAGAGAGTGGACTTCCTCAGACTCTGAGTAAAACTGTGAGTAAACAGTGAGATGACCCACTGGGCATGCTTCACGGAGCAGATTTAATGAGAAAGGAGTGATGCTGGATACACACAAAGAACTAAACTGGAAGAGTTCACTTAAAGATCTTCGCTCCTTTCACAATTTTCATGGAGTTCAGTGCTGCTATGGACCCCTCTTTTTCCTATATACTTTTCTTTTAGGATACAGCACTGAATTCTTCATGCTTTGAACTGACAGTTCTCAGGCAGGAAGTCTAGTGCCTTTGGCCAACTTCAGTTTTTCGATATTTTTACTTTTCTCAAGGGATTAAACATTTTCGTGAGAGTCACAGGAATCTTTTATGTTTTTTTCCCCCTTTTTTCTAAAAATAAGATTGACTGTTAAGTGGCTGACTGAAGTACTCATGCATCTAATTAACAGGTCAGTGAGAAAGTGAGAATATATGAAAGCCATTCTGAAAGCTCACAGGTTATGTTAAAAATAAATGATTATCTTGGTGATTCACCATGCACAATTTTAAATGTGAACAAACAAAAGTGACCTTTAATTTTACATTTTAATGACTGTGACTTTCTACATTGCCATCATATTACCTCAGAAGGGGAAGTGCACTGACATTTTTCCTTGTAATTTATAGCACCTATGTTATGTACCTTATTTGCAGTTGTGAAATGCTGGGCTGGAAGAATCACAACCTGGAATCAAAACTCCTGGCAGAAATATCAACAACCTCTGACATGCGGATACTATTACTCTATTAGTAGAAAGTGAAGAGGAACTAAAGAGTCTCTTGATGAGAGTGAAAGAGGAGAGTGAAAAGGCTGGCTTGAAACTCAACATTCATAAAACTAAGATCGGGGCATCTGGTCCCAGCACTTCATGGCAAATAGAAGGAGAAAAAGTGGATGCAGTGACACATTTTCTTTTCTTGGGCTCCAAAATCAGTGTGAATAGGGACAGCAGGTATGAAATTAAAAGATGCCTGCTCTTGGAAGAAAGGATATGATAAACCTAGATGGCATATTAAAAAGCAGAGATATCACTTGGCCAACAAAGGTCCATGCTGTCAAAGTTATGGTTTTTCTAGTAGTCATGTACAGATGTGAAAGTTGGACCACGAAGAAGGCTTAGCATCGAAGTGATGCTTTTCAACTGTGGTGCTGAGAAGACTCTTCAGAGTCCCTTGGACTGAAAGGACACCAAACCAACCCTAAAGTAAATCAACCCTGAATATTCACTGTAAAGACTGATGCTGAAGTTGAAGCTCCAATACTTAGGCCATCCAATGTGAAGAGCTGACTTTGGGAAATACCCTGATTCTGGGAAAGATCAAAGGCAAAAGGAGAAGAGGGAAGCTGATGATGAGATGATCTGACAGCGTCACTGACTCAATGGACATAAATCTGAGCAAATTCTGGGAAGACGGTGGAGGACAGAGGAGGCTGGAGTGCTGCAGTCCATGGGGTTGCAAAGAGTTGGACAGGCTGACAGTGACTGAGTAACGACAAAAATGTTATTTGATACAAAGAATAAAAAAAGAGTCTTACAGAAGTTTCTCAAGGCATACTAAATTCTTTTTAGTTACTGCTGTAAATGCACAGGATAATCTAAAACTTAGCAGTGAACATGTATTAACCTGCAAAATTCTTATGTCCAGAGCTTCAACATAATGGAATCTTTTATAATAGGGCCTTATATCACTACACTTTGATATAACACAAATTATGAGGGAAGGTAAAAAAATAAAAGTCAGGGCTTTTGAAAACTTCATTTTAGGGATAGATTTAAGGATTCCATACATGTATCACCATGATACCCAATAATGGTTTATATATGTGAGGTGGTTCTATTAGTTCATGTTGTTTCCTGAACTAAATAATAAAGCTGGAGGAGCATGGTTCCATCAGCAGAAGTTATTTCAGCAAGGTTGGAGGGCAACTACCATGTACCTCTCTCCTTTTAACTCATCTTTTCCAGGTCACCTCAAGAAGGCAGGAAGATCTCTGCCCAGTGTTTATAAACATGTGACATCCACCGTTTAGACTGGCCCACTGTAAACTGACCTTATTCCATAATGAAAAGACAAATACATTAAAATAAAAGAATGAAGAAATATTAAAGCTGACTATATTATCACTTAAAGCTGACTATATTAGCACTTAGAACCGAAGAGTTCACTACCTACTTTGGGTGAGATCACTCGTTAAAAACTTCCGGCAACTCATTATCACAGTATCTTAGCGTCCTTTTTTGTTATATTTTCTGTTTGTCTAGAAAACAAAAGTTTCCTAACTCTATGTACCTTTTTCTGGTTTTGTTTGTCTCAACTTAATGAGGGATAAACAAGAGATGCTGAAGTTTTCAATTATGGCTCTCAATCTTTCTCCTCTGTTACTGAATGATATCTTAGGCACGTCATGAACCCTGCCAGTTCAGATATTAGAAGGTCTGTCTATTCAACACTTTGTTCTCAAATTACACTGACATCTTTTTTCCTCCTCCCTTTTCTATGTACGTGGACTTGCTGGGGATTGTGGTGCCTAGTCAAGAGACTCTGCAACAGTCCCGGGGGCGTTTCAGGCACCATTTTGCCTGCACATAAGGCTTCTCTGTCATCAACTTTGGAACTTGCTAACTTCAGGACAATCACACAAGTGTCACCGAACATCCTGTTAGCTATAAATGATATACGTACTGTGTGGTGCCCCAAATGGTCAGTGAAGAATACACTTTGATAAACTTTCAATTCCCTTCATTCTGAAACATGTGTGGTTCACCTCCACCCCAGAAGAGAACAAGTTACAACAGTGAGGAAAAACTGGGTTACCATGGCTGTTGCACCTGGATGTCTCCACAAGCCTGCCATTCTGGTCGTAGCACGCCATTGCCTGGTACCGATAACCTTGACCACATTCCTTGATGTCAGTTTAGGATTCATATGTATCACCATGTAAAGAAGGTGGTTCTATTAGTTCATGTTGTTTCCTGAACTAAATAATAAAGCTGGAGGAGCATGGTTCCATCAGCAGAAGTTATTTCAGCAAGGTTGGAGGGCAACTACCATGTACCTCTCTCCTTTTAACTCATCTTTTCCAGGTCACCTCAAGAAGGCAGGAAGATCTCTGCCCAGTGTTTATAAACATGTGACATCCACCGTTTAGACTGGCCCACTGTAAACTGACCTTATTCCATAATGAAAAGACAAATACATTAAAATAAAAGAATGAAGAAATATTAAAGCTGACTATATTATCACTTAAAGCTGACTATATTAGCACTTAGAACCGAAGAGTTCACTACCTACTTTGGGTGAGATCACTCGTTAAAAACTTCCGGCAACTCATTATCACAGTATCTTAGCGTCCTTTTTTGTTATATTTTCTGTTTGTCTAGAAAACAAAAGTTTCCTAACTCTATGTACCTTTTTCTGGTTTTGTTTGTCTCAACTTAATGAGGGATAAACAAGAGATGCTGAAGTTTTCAATTATGGCTCTCAATCTTTCTCCTCTGTTACTGAATGATATCTTAGGCACGTCATGAACCCTGCCAGTTCAGATATTAGAAGGTCTGTCTATTCAACACTTTGTTCTCAAATTACACTGACATCTTTTTTCCTCCTCCCTTTTCTATGTACGTGGACTTGCTGGGGATTGTGGTGCCTAGTCAAGAGACTCTGCAACAGTCCCGGGGGCGTTTCAGGCACCATTTTGCCTGCACATAAGGCTTCTCTGTCATCAACTTTGGAACTTGCTAACTTCAGGACAATCACACAAGTGTCACCGAACATCCTGTTAGCTATAAATGATATACGTACTGTGTGGTGCCCCAAATGGTCAGTGAAGAATACACTTTGATAAACTTTCAATTCCCTTCATTCTGAAACATGTGTGGTTCACCTCCACCCCAGAAGAGAACAAGTTACAACAGTGAGGAAAAACTGGGTTACCATGGCTGTTGCACCTGGATGTCTCCACAAGCCTGCCATTCTGGTCGTAGCACGCCATTGCCTGGTACCGATAACCTTGACCACATTCCTTGATGTCTCCCTGGACTTTCATTCCCAGCAATACTTCCACTTTTCCCTCCGGCAAAATGCAGTCGGACCAGTTCCCCACAGGCTGTGCGTTATACTTGTCACAGGGACAGTACTGCGTCTCAATCAGGGGGTACAAATGAGAATTCTTACATTTTTCCTTCTTCTTACTTTTGCCTGTGGAGAAAATTCAGTTGGAAAACACTGTTACTAATATCAAGCAACTCTAAGTTTGTTTCCTTTCCTAACTTCCTTTCTTTATTTTAACTGTATTCAACTGTAGCCTATAAATAAATGTTATTTTCTCTCTCTGCAGAGCTTTTTATATAGGTTTTTTTCAGTACTGGGTGCTTTGCATAATGAAATTCTTTTTCCCTCAATTAAAAATAGTCCATTTTGAATAAGGCACTAACTGTTGTGCTGAATCTTACACTCCTCGGAAGGATTAAAATCCTCTCAAATGATCATGTGCTTTCACTGACTGGGGAGTTTGAGGTAACTGTACAAATTTCTCCTTTATAATATGTGCAAAAATATGAAATTAAGAGAGAGAGAGTCACTCCACACGCTCAACAGTTAACTGATTCTTTGTTAAATCTAAGTAGATGGTATAATTATACGAAAAAATGAGAGTTTTACATTTACGTTTTTGATTTTGACTTCGCATCTTTCAGTAGTTCTCAATAACAACCATTTCAACATACTTTGTGATCAATGTATGAAATAATAACTTTAAAAATGAAAATATTTAATATCACAATAAGAATATTAGAAATGATTTGTGTGCAAAAATATTTTCTTTCAAGATAAAAAAAAAAGCTTGAATACAATAGTAATATGCACCTGAAAAAAAATCACTACTTTCATTAGGTCACATATATTTATATTTATTATGTCACATATATCATACACTTTTAATTATATTTCACATAACTGGTTACATATGTTTTACTTATATTTATCTCTAACTTTCACAAGTTGCCTTACACAGTTTTCAACCGTCTTCATAATGACAGCTGGCCCATTTTACAACTTTAAATTCTGAATACTCTACTAGTACCAATATTTTTAGGTTTCTTTTGCCACTGACAATATTTCCGAACCTGGCTCACCAGGCTGTGCGTTATAACCTTGACCACATTCCTTGATGTCTCCCTGGACTTTCATTCCCAGCAATACTTCCACTTTTCCCTCCGGCAAAATGCAGTCGGACCAGTTCCCCACAGGCTGTGCGTTATACTTGTCACAGGGACAGTACTGCGTCTCAATCAGGGGGTACAAATGAGAATTCTTACATTTTTCCTTCTTCTTACTTTTGCCTGTGGAGAAAATTCAGTTGGAAAACACTGTTACTAATATCAAGCAACTCTAAGTTTGTTTCCTTTCCTAACTTCCTTTCTTTATTTTAACTGTATTCAACTGTAGCCTATAAATAAATGTTATTTTCTCTCTCTGCAGAGCTTTTTATATAGGTTTTTGTCAGTACTGGGTGCTTTGCATAATGAAATTCTTTTTCCCTCAATTAAAAATAGTCCATTTTGAATAAGGCACTAACTGTTGTGCTGAATCTTACACTCCTCGGAAGGATTAAAATCCTCTCAAATGATCATGTGCTTTCACTGACTGGGGAGTTTGAGGTAACTGTACAAATTTCTCCTTTATAATATGTGCAAAAATATGAAATTAAGAGAGAGAGAGTCACTCCACACGCTCAACAGTTAACTGATTCTTTGTTAAATCTAAGTAGATGGTATAATTATACGAAAAAATGAGAGTTTTACATTTACGTTTTTGATTTTGACTTCGCATCTTTCAGTAGTTCTCAATAACAACCATTTCAACATACTTTGTGATCAATGTATGAAATAATAACTTTAAAAAATGAAAATATTTAATATCACAATAAGAATATTAGAAATGATTTGTGTGCAAAAATATTTTCTTTCAAGATAAAAAAAAAAGCTTGAATACAATAGTAATATGCACCTGAAAAAAAATCACTACTTTCATTAGGTCACATATATTTATATTTATTATGTCACATATATCATACACTTTTAATTATATTTCACATAACTGGTTACATATGTTTTACTTATATTTATCTCTAACTTTCACAAGTTGCCTTACACAGTTTTCAACCGTCTTCATAATGACAGCTGGCCCATTTTACAACTTTAAATTCTGAATACTCTACTAGTACCAATATTTTTAGGTTTCTTTTGCCACTGACAATATTTCCGAATGCATGAGAGTTTAGTTTAGCATGATGGCTCCTGTTCCTGCTCATTATGCCTTGGGTCATTGTCACTACCTTTTAAAATGTAGCTTTCAGATACAGAATCAATATCGTATTTCTCTTCAAGATGATGAAGGATAATCTGAGGCTGTGACAATGAGGATGGGTTAAGAAAGTGAAGTGGCAACCTTTCCCTATGTTCCTAAAAACCTTTCCTCTAAGCACCTCACAAGTCTGTTGCTAATCCACCAAAGGTACATGCTTAAACCAAAAATTAATCTAGTATATACTGTATAGGGAGACAGGGTCCAATTTTCAAGGCTAATTTTTCTTTCTACTAAAAGTACATCACGCATCAGTCACTGCCGCCTTACATTCGAATCCACTGCTGTATTAAGTGTCAGGAGAGCAAGAATGAGGCATATCCGTGCATCTTCCAAATACACAGTCAGAACTATCTTGTTCTGACTTTTTCTTGCACTTTTCTGCCTTGACATGTGTTGGCTTTGGCATCCCAATTATTCTTACCAACAATAGTGCGCTTTCTGGTCCGGACTGCGCCGCAGTCTCCATTGCATGAAGAAAACTTGGACCAGCTGGTAAACTGACAGTCATCTTGGCAGGGCATCTGGCAGGCTTGGGTGAGGGCTGGCAAGGGGCCTGCATACCGGAGGCATTCATGGATGCCAGCCTGTCCTCCATCTTGCTTTCGACAAGTAATGGCTAAAGGAAAAGCAAAGTGCTATTTACCATGAATGTGAATATCTGTAATTACTCTTAATTAGGAAATAACCTAACATTTTTTACTCAGTCAGAGGAATCCTCTTTTCATTCTTTATTTGCAGCAGAAATCTGGTAGGAGGAGTGTTTCTAGCAATCACAGTGGTCATTAAATAGATCCTATAGGATTTTAAAAATAACAGATAACCCTCAAATACATAAGAAGCAAACACAAATGCACGCATACCCACACCCACACACACTTAGTTTTTGTTAGATGCTATTACGGATTTTACGTCACATGTGGAATATATTTAGAAATGAATTATTTAAGAGACAAATAATACATGGGTGATGTTAATAGCTTATTCATGGTGGTGCTGGGAGACACCACATACTCCTAATAGTTATTCCTTTTTTTTTTTAAACATTTATTTATTTATTTATTTTGGCGGGGGTGCAGAGGGAGGGGGGTGGGCGGGCCACTTCCACTGGTCTTTCATTTGTCTAGTTTCATCCATCTTTGTTCTTTGGCCCGTGTGGGTCTCCCATCGCGGTGGCATCTGTTGTCGCAGAGCACCGGCTCTGGGCGCATGCGCTCCAGAGCTCCGGCTCGGTAATTGGACACATGGGTCCAGCCGCTCCGCGGCACGTGGGATCTTCCCAGGCCAGGGATAGAACCGACGCCCCTTGCACTGCAAGGCGATGTCCTTACCCACTGGACCACTAGGGAAGCCCAATAGTTATTCTTACGGTATTGTCTGCTCTAGGGTATCTAGAGAGAAGGGTTTTGTGTGTGCATGCATACGTGTATGCTAAGTTATGTCTAATTTCTTGTGACCCCATGGACTCTAGTCTGCCAGGCTCCTCTGTATATGGGATTCTCCAGTCAAGAATACTAGAGTGGGTTGCCATTTCCTTCTCCAGGGGATCTTCCTGAACCAGGGACCAAAGCCATGTGTCTTGTGTCTCCTGTACTGGCAGATGGATTCTATATCACTGAGCCACTTGCAAAGCCCATAGAAGGGTCTTACTGGCTGCCAACTGGCTGGAAGGCTTGGGTGGGGAGAGAACGCTTATGAAACTTGTCACAAAGTTCCATTTACATAAAAAGCATCTTTGTAAAAATAACCTTGCAAGTTTGTCTTGATATTTTAAAATTAATATTCATTTATTTTTAATTAATGATTGCTTTACAGTATTGGTTTGATTTCTGTTGTATCTCAACATGCATTAGCCATAGGTCTACATATGTCCTCTCCCTCTTGAACGTCCCTCCCAGCTCCCACCCTTTTCCACCTCTTTAGGCTGTTACAGAGCCCTGGTCTGAGTTCCTCGAGCCATAGAGCAAACTTCCATTGGCTATTTATTGCACATAGGGTAGCGTACATGCTTCTGCACTAACGTCTCCATTCACAGCACCCTTTCCTTCCTCTCCCCGACTCTTGTTCATAAGTCTGGCCTCTACGTCTGAGCTTCCACTGCTGTCCTGAGAACAGATTCTGTTGTTATGGCTCTGAAGGGGTTAATGGCTAATGGGAGGGGGCAGTGTCAAACTCCCTATTTTCCTCTGTGTACTTCTTCACATGCACAAATAACAAGCAAGAATTTAAAATGAAGACAAGGATGGGATGAATGGAGAGAGCAATGAAATACGTATATTACCATATGCAAAACAGAAAAGGCTCCGGCTCGGTAATTGGACACATGGGTCCAGCCGCTCCGCGGCACGTGGGATCTTCCCAGGCCAGGGATAGAACCGACGCCCCTTGCACTGCAAGGCGATGTCCTTACCCACTGGACCACTAGGGAAGCCCAATAGTTATTCTTACGGTATTGTCTGCTCTAGGGTATCTAGAGAGAAGGGTTTTGTGTGTGCATGCATACGTGTATGCTAAGTTATGTCTAATTTCTTGTGACCCCATGGACTCTAGTCTGCCAGGCTCCTCTGTATATGGGATTCTCCAGTCAAGAATACTAGAGTGGGTTGCCATTTCCTTCTCCAGGGGATCTTCCTGAACCAGGGACCAAAGCCATGTGTCTTGTGTCTCCTGTACTGGCAGATGGATTCTATATCACTGAGCCACTTGCAAAGCCCATAGAAGGGTCTTACTGGCTGCCAACTGGCTGGAAGGCTTGGGTGGGGAGAGAACGCTTATGAAACTTGTCACAAAGTTCCATTTACATAAAAAGCATCTTTGTAAAAATAACCTTGCAAGTTTGTCTTGATATTTTAAAATTAATATTCATTTATTTTTAATTAATGATTGCTTTACAGTATTGGTTTGATTTCTGTTGTATCTCAACATGCATTAGCCATAGGTCTACATATGTCCTCTCCCTCTTGAACGTCCCTCCCAGCTCCCACCCTTTTCCACCTCTTTAGGCTGTTACAGAGCCCTGGTCTGAGTTCCTCGAGCCATAGAGCAAACTTCCATTGGCTATTTATTGCACATAGGGTAGCGTACATGCTTCTGCACTAACGTCTCCATTCACAGCACCCTTTCCTTCCTCTCCCCGACTCTTGTTCATAAGTCTGGCCTCTACGTCTGAGCTTCCACTGCTGTCCTGAGAACAGATTCTGTTGTTATGGCTCTGAAGGGGTTAATGGCTAATGGGAGGGGGCAGTGTCAAACTCCCTATTTTCCTCTGTGTACTTCTTCACATGCACAAATAACAAGCAAGAATTTAAAATGAAGACAAGGATGGGATGAATGGAGAGAGCAGCAATGAAATACGTATATTACCATATGCAAAACAGATAACTAATGGGAAGTTGCTGTATAATACAGGAAACTCAACCTGGTGCTCTGTGACAACCTAGTCACAGAGGTGGGAGGGGGTGGGAGGTGGGAGGGAAGTACAAGACAGAGGGAACATATGTATACTTATGGCTGATTCATGCTGATGTATGGCAGAAACCAACACAACACTTTAAAGCAATTTATCTTCCAGTTAAAAATAAATTTAAAAAAATGAAGAGAAAAAGTTTTAGCAGTTTTAATCTATCACACCATTATTGACATTTCTAACAGTTATCTATGGAATCTCGAAAAAGGGTCAAATAATTTTGGTTTATATATATATTATTTCCCCTAAGATATTGTTCTACTGAATATTTAAAACCAAATTTTATTATTTATTGAACACAGAGGTAAAACTGCGTTAAGGTAAAAAGTCTTGAAAAAAACACAAATGATGTTTAAGTCCTCTTTCCTTCCTTAGCCATTCCCCCTACCCCTGTTGGTTTTAGAAATAATTCATTTTTTATTGAGGAAGCAGATGAAACATTTAGACCTTGGTCCTAAAATAAAGTCTTCATTGAACCAGCTTAAATAGCCCAGGCAGACTGATTTACATGTCCTTTTGGGTTTATGGTCTAGGCTGACCCTGCAGCTGGTCTCTGTCCTGCTCAGGATTCTACGATCAAGAAACGAAGGTGAAGAAGACTGACATTTTGCTCCTACATTACAATCAGGGCACACAAGCCCAAGTTTAGATAGGATTCTCTGCATCTCTACACTAAAGCTTAACACCCCGTAGTACAGGACTGTGTGAGGTGCAAGATTCACAATTTTTCCGTCTCCTACAGCACCCTTTCCTTCCTCTCCCCGACTCTTGTTCATAAGTCTGGCCTCTACGTCTGAGCTTCCACTGCTGTCCTGAGAACAGATTCTGTTGTTATGGCTCTGAAGGGGTTAATGGCTAATGGGAGGGGGCAGTGTCAAACTCCCTATTTTCCTCTGTGTACTTCTTCACATGCACAAATAACAAGCAAGAATTTAAAATGAAGACAAGGATGGGATGAATGGAGGGGCAGCAATAAAATACGTATTTAACCATATGCAAAACAGATAACTAATGGGAAGTTGCTGTATAATACAGAAACCTCAACCTGGTGCTCTGTGACAACCTAGTCACAGAGGTGGGAGGGGGTGGGAGGTGGGAGGGAAGTACAAGACAGAGGGAACATATGTATACTTATGGCTGATTCATGCTGATGTATGGCAGAAACCAACACAACACTTTAAAGCAATTTATCTTCCAGTTAAAAATAAATTTAAAAAAATGAAGAGAAAAAGTTTTAGCAGTTTTAATCTATCACACCATTATTGACATTTCTAACAGTTATCTATGGAATCTCGAAAAAGGGTCAAATAATTTTGGTTTATATATATATTATTTCCCCTAAGATATTGTTCTGAATATTTAAAACCAAATTTTATTATTTATTGAACACAGAGGTAAAACTGCGTTAAGGTAAAAAGTCTTGAAAAAAACACAAATGATGTTTAAGTCCTCTTTCCTTCCTTAGCCATTCCCCCTACCCCTGTTGGTTTTAGAAATAATTCATTTTTTATTGAGGAAGCAGATGAAACATTTAGACCTTGGTCCTAAAATAAAGTCTTCATTGAACCAGCTTAAATAGCCCAGGCAGACTGATTTACATGTCCTTTTGGGTTTATGGTCTAGGCTGACCCTGCAGCTGGTCTCTGTCCTGCTCAGGATTCTACGATCAAGAAACGAAGGTGAAGAAGACTGACATTTTGCTCCTACATTACAATCAGGGCACACAAGCCCAAGTTTAGATAGGATTCTCTGCATCTCTACACTAAAGCTTAACACCCCGTAGTACAGGACTGTGTGATAGGGTGCGTAAAAAGACTGAACAATTTTAGCAGAGGGAAACTTTCTCTGTGTAGGTGAATACAGCTCATTGTAAGTACTTTGGGAAAAGTTACATTCATTGGACAAATAGAGGTGAAAACCTACCTATTTCTTAGCTTTAGGTCTCTCTTTGTTTAATCTGCATGACATTGGAAAAGCCAATTTGTATGAAAAGAATAGAGGCCCCTGAATTTTAAAGATATCAAAACCTAGTGAGGGGGCACTGGTTAGTCCCCTCAACCAGACTTCAAGAAGGTTAGTGACAGGAAAAAACATTAAGTGCTTCAAAGAGACTCTCACCACTTGAGAGAAGAGTTAGCAGACCAGTGTCAGGTGGGGGTTCTCACATCAAGCTGTGGGTGATAATCACCTGGACAGCTTTTGGAGCATATGCCCATGCCCCTGTTAAGCTCCAACATTCTCACTTACCTGGTTGAGGACAGGGTTCTAGGCACTGACATCTTTTTTAAAGCTTCCTCACCAGTGAATTGAGAACACTGGCAGTGTGTTTCCAGTGGCATCAGATACCCCTGGAATGCTATTAATGTTGAAGATTCTTGGATTCATTCCAGAGCTCCTGGACGAGATCTCTGTGCATTGGGCCAAAGAACATGCATTTATCTTCAAGCTGCTCAGATGGTCCTCAGGCCCATTCAGGTTTAAAGCCTACAAAGCCTGAGTGAGTACTCACGTCACTAGCTGATGCTTGCCTGAGACTTGTGACTAAAACTGAAGGTCCTCTGGTACCCAATCACCCTGGCGCCAGTCCAAGCTTTGGGAAACAAAGGCTGAGTACATAGCAGTGAACTAAAAGCAATGTAATCTTGGAGCACAAGGAATGGGCCAAAATGAGCATCCATATAGGCTGGAAGAATGTTATCTGTTGATTGGTATAGAAGGAATCCACAAAATGCAGTATATTAATTAGTTCATATGATACTGTAATTCTCTCTACACCAGCTTCAACACTTTATACACAGGAAGCTCTGATGGTTTATGCCAAAGCTGGTCTCTGTCCTGCTCAGGATTCTACGATCAAGAAACGAAGGTGAAGAAGACTGACATTTTGCTCCTACATTACAATCAGGGCACACAAGCCCAAGTTTAGATAGGATTCTCTGCATCTCTACACTAAAGCTTAACACCCCGTAGTACAGGACTGTGTGATAGGGTGCGTAAAAAGACTGAACAATTTTAGCAGAGGGAAACTTTCTCTGTGTAGGTGAATACAGCTCATTGTAAGTACTTTGGGAAAAGTTACATTCATTGGACAAATAGAGGTGAAAACCTACCTATTTCTTAGCTTTAGGTCTCTCTTTGTTTAATCTGCATGACATTGGAAAAGCCAATTTGTATGAAAAGAATAGAGGCCCCTGAATTTTAAAGATATCAAAACCTAGTGAGGGGGCACTGGTTAGTCCCCTCAACCAGACTTCAAGAAGGTTAGTGACAGGAAAAAACATTAAGTGCTTCAAAGAGACTCTCACCACTTGAGAGAAGAGTTAGCAGACCAGTGTCAGGTGGGGGTTCTCACATCAAGCTGTGGGTGATAATCACCTGGACAGCTTTTGGAGCATATGCCCATGCCCCTGTTAAGCTCCAACATTCTCACTTACCTGGTTGAGGACAGGGTTCTAGGCACTGACATCTTTTTTAAAGCTTCCTCACCAGTGAATTGAGAACACTGGCAGTGTGTTTCCAGTGGCATCAGATACCCCTGGAATGCTATTAATGTTGAAGATTCTTGGATTCATTCCAGAGCTCCTGGACGAGATCTCTGTGCATTGGGCCAAAGAACATGCATTTATCTTCAAGCTGCTCAGATGGTCCTCAGGCCCATTCAGGTTTAAAGCCTACAAAGCCTGAGTGAGTACTCACGTCACTAGCTGATGCTTGCCTGAGACTTGTGACTAAAACTGAAGGTCCTCTGGTACCCAATCACCCTGGCGCCAGTCCAAGCTTTGGGAAACAAAGGCTGAGTACATAGCAGTGAACTAAAAGCAATGTAATCTTGGAGCACAAGGAATGGGCCAAAATGAGCATCCATATAGGCTGGAAGAATGTTATCTGTTGATTGGTATAGAAGGAATCCACAAAATGCAGTATATTAATTAGTTCATATGATACTGTAATTCTCTCTACACCAGCTTCAACACTTTATACACAGGAAGCTCTGATGGTTTATGACCAAAGTTGCCCCAAGGATGCTCAAGAGGAAGGATTGATAAAGAAGAAAATATTAGGCTGTTACTAATCAAGAAATGTAGGAGCCCCAAGAATGATTAATTTGGAAAATAATAAATTTAACCATAAGAGGTCTAGGCTATGAAGAGGGTCACACTGTTTATAACTAAAAAAAAGAAAAGAAAAAACCTCAAACCTAAATTTATTTTGTTTGAAAAAAGACTACTTTTATCTAAGCATCCAATTTAGCTCTTTGAAATATACTTGACTATAAGTCTTTTAAACCAGATGTAATTGCCTAAGGTCTTCTCTCTAAGGTTCTCTCTTCTAAATTTTATTTTACAATCGTTCCAACCATCATCACATTAAGGAACACCATAAAACCAAAATAAAGTAAACACTATCAACATAATTCCAGAAACTAATTTTTTCTGTGCAAATCTATACCATTTACATACTATAAAGTCTATAAACCTGCAGTACATAAAATCTCAAAAAAGTATGTCAAGTAGTTGAAGAAAAATGTGCAAAATTCCCATATTTGTTCTCAGGAACCCACTTAGCACTCTACTCCCCTTATCTGAGAGTTTAGGTAGTGTAGTTTGAATGAATTACTCATGCAATGCTATCCAAACAAGTAACAACGGTACCATTTGTACAATATATTGAAATTTATCGTACATCTCAAACTGTTTCTATTCTGACTTGGGAGGAAATACAACAATTCAAACACAGGAATGTAATCTGAAATGAACTTCCTCCTATTAGGGTGAAAAAAATATAAATGTTTGGAAAGGAAACCATCTGGGCTTTCAACTTTATAAATCTTACAAATTATTTTTAAGACACTGAAAATAGGGCCGTTTTAACTGTAGAAAAGATGCGTCATCCTAAGCATGGTTTCCTAGCACAAGAGAAAGCTATATATACATAAGACAATTGCATTTACAGGCGCAGGGTGAATAGCTTGTGTATAACGATTAAGCAAGTTATCCTTTGGGCTCAGGCCTTGTTAGGGATATGGGCCAAACCCATGTTGCCCTATGGATAAATTATCATGAAAATGACCATGAAAGCTTCTTAATGAGGTCAGCATATATAAAAATATTTATTTTTAAGCAAAATTCCTTTTTTAACTCTATGCTGATTATATCCACCTGTTTCATATATAATTTTACCTCATTCATACGGAGCACAGAAAGTTTTAAGTGTCATGGTCAGGCTGCTCCAACAGGCTGAACGCCTAGAAGATATCCATGTGACTACTTTGTGGGTTACTGGTAAAAATTAAGCAAGGCAAGCTCAGCCCATCACTACTGAGGGAATGCTGGAAAGGTAAGTTAAGAAAGCCAGTTTCTTCAAGAAACAAATGCTCTGAAGAAGGGAGTGCAAATCATTAGATGAAAAGTGGCTGAAGAAATATTCTTACCAAATGCAATGTGGAGACACTTACAAACCCTAATTTGAACAAACTGATTGTAAATAGGTAATTTTCAGACAATGGGGGGCAATTAAATGTGGTATTGGGCTTCCCTGGTAGCTCAATGGTGGGGGAGTTCGCCTTCCAATGCAGAAGACACGGGTTTGATCCCTGATCCAGGAAGATCCCACATGCTGCGGAACAACTAAGCCCATGAGCTACAACTATTGAGCCTGTGCTCTAGAGCCTCGGAGCCACAACTATTGAAGCCCATGTGCCCTAGAGCCTGAGTTCCACAACACTAGAAATCACTGCAACAAGAAGCCTGCTCAACTCAACTAAAGAGTAGCCCCCACTCCCTACAACTAGAGAAGAGCCTGTGGCAGCAGCAGAGGCCCAGAAGAGCCAAAGATAATACATAAATAAATGACTAAAAATTTAAAAAATAACTTTGTATGTTGTATATTAGATATGATATCAAGTACCCAATTTTGTTTACTGTTATAATAATACTTTTGCTACTGTTTAAAAAATTACATGCATATCTTATCTGGGAATTAATTTTAAGTTGATTTAAACTCCAGTAAAATCTCTTTACATGTGTGAGGAGTAGTAGTTGACCAAGAGTGACAACATGTTAAAATCTGTTCAAGCTCTGTGAGTGATTACTACGCTACTGGTATTCATTACATTAGTCTCTCTGCCTTTGTGTATCTTTGAAACTTCCCATAAATTTAAAGAGAAAGATTATTAAGTAGAATAAGAACAGTCAATCCCAGAGTGTTTTCATGTAAGTTGAATTTTGAGTTATGTTTTAAAGAGGAGAATAATAGAAGTTTCTGCAATGAAAGGGAATAGATAATCCTGGTTTGACATGGGTATCTGGGCTGTACATATCTGAGTATGTAAATGGAAGGCTACTGATGCATCTCTGAAGTAAATCTACTAGAATTCAGAACAGAGTTGCTCATCTTTATTTTCTTGAAGAGGAATAAAATGCCCTTGCTATTCAGGATGCACAAAAAGAAGGCATTCTGTTGGTCTGTGGATTACCCTTCAGCATGTAAGGCCATGTTGTCATTTTGTCTGAGCAATCAGAGTGAAATAAATGACGAGATTTAAAATGCGTACCCAGAAGTTCATTACAGGCAACAGAATAAGATCAATGTCCGAGTGCAGTGAAAGCTGTTAGAGTCTATGTAACAAAGAGTTCAAGGAGCTCTGAGGCCTTATTTATTTAGTGGAACCATATTAGCATGGCTTATCCCATGGCAACCATGTCTGGGTGGCATGGAGACAGAATATGATCCGCTGACTGAGTAATCAGAGGAGTGATGTTTTTTTCCCTATGGAATTATGAGGAAAAAATTGTGAAAAATGGATCATGTAGAAATAAGAAAGAAAAGGCTTAATGTGAGTGGGAGCTCATTACCAAGAGACCTAATTGTGCTTAGAAATAAGACCAAACCTATAAATAATGCAAGAGGGCTCCCGTTGTCTACTAGGTGGATTTAATGATCCTGGTCTTTCACCCTGTGAAAGAGATTTTCACTGACAATTTGGCCAAATTACACATTCTAATTACAACTGGTGAATGTAACTCTGGACAAATGGGAAAAAAATGCACTTTTCTCTTTTATCAATCCTAAATAGTTACTAGGGATCTCTCCCAATGTTATAATAATACTTTTGCTACTGTTTAAAAAATTACATGCATATCTTATCTGGGAATTAATTTTAAGTTGATTTAAACTCCAGTAAAATCTCTTTACATGTGTGAGGAGTAGTAGTTGACCAAGAGTGACAACATGTTAAAATCTGTTCAAGCTCTGTGAGTGATTACTACGCTACTGGTATTCATTACATTAGTCTCTCTGCCTTTGTGTATCTTTGAAACTTCCCATAAATTTAAAGAGAAAGATTATTAAGTAGAATAAGAACAGTCAATCCCAGAGTGTTTTCATGTAAGTTGAATTTTGAGTTATGTTTTAAAGAGGAGAATAATAGAAGTTTCTGCAATGAAAGGGAATAGATAATCCTGGTTTGACATGGGTATCTGGGCTGTACATATCTGAGTATGTAAATGGAAGGCTACTGATGCATCTCTGAAGTAAATCTACTAGAATTCAGAACAGAGTTGCTCATCTTTATTTTCTTGAAGAGGAATAAAATGCCCTTGCTATTCAGGATGCACAAAAAGAAGGCATTCTGTTGGTCTGTGGATTACCCTTCAGCATGTAAGGCCATGTTGTCATTTTGTCTGAGCAATCAGAGTGAAATAAATGACGAGATTTAAAATGCGTACCCAGAAGTTCATTACAGGCAACAGAATAAGATCAATGTCCGAGTGCAGTGAAAGCTGTTAGAGTCTATGTAACAAAGAGTTCAAGGAGCTCTGAGGCCTTATTTATTTAGTGGAACCATATTAGCATGGCTTATCCCATGGCAACCATGTCTGGGTGGCATGGAGACAGAATATGATCCGCTGACTGAGTAATCAGAGGAGTGATGTTTTTTTCCCTATGGAATTATGAGGAAAAAATTGTGAAAAATGGATCATGTAGAAATAAGAAAGAAAAGGCTTAATGTGAGTGGGAGCTCATTACCAAGAGACCTAATTGTGCTTAGAAATAAGACCAAACCTATAAATAATGCAAGAGGGCTCCCGTTGTCTACTAGGTGGATTTAATGATCCTGGTCTTTCACCCTGTGAAAGAGATTTTCACTGACAATTTGGCCAAATTACACATTCTAATTACAACTGGTGAATGTAACTCTGGACAAATGGGAAAAAAAAAATGCACTTTTCTCTTTTTATCAATCCTAAATAGTTACTAGGGATCTCTAGTCTCACTGATGCTCATAATATATGCAAAAGTCCTTGTGCTGGGGACTTACTAGGAAATAAGAATCAGCTCCCCATGGGCAGCTCAGACCAAGGTCAGCTAGATCCTGACTGGGATCTGGGAAAGGTTAACTGAGTACATCACAAAGAGAAGGGCACTCAGGAACCATCACAAAGACATCCCCGTGTCAAGCTTATTCGATCAGCTATTTAAGAAACAGCAAATGCTACTCATCATTTTATGACAGGGCTCTCAGAGATAGCAAACAAAACAAAATCCCCCAATCAACTAGAAAGCTGATAGTCACAGAATAATTAGAGGAAGCCATTTAAAAGCAGAAATAATTCTAGAAGTTTTAAATAACAGCTCATATTAATGAAGAGGACAAAGATACTGTGTGGCTAATTAGTAAGTATTAATATTATACATTAACACAAAGAGGTGTTTAAAAACCATATCTGCACAGTGTTTCTTTACAGAAATACTTTACAGAAAATAGTTTACAGAAATGTTCCTTGGCTCTTTTCTACCTAGTTCTCTTTCTACCCCACTGTTTTCATTCCTATTATATAACAATCTCTGAAAATTAATAGATTAATATGAGTCAGATAAATTGGTTCTGATATTCTGGGCCTAACCCCAACAGTGCCTCTAAGGTATAATCTTTTAGAATTTAACTGAAAGAGAGATACCAAGGGGGTAGATATCATTTAAGTCACTATTTGCTTATAACAAATCATAGCATAAATTGCAGTTAAATAGTTAAATCTCGCATTCTAAAACTTCATTTAGATTTAATTGTAGTGCAGGGAAAATTAGAACTTTCCTTTTTATTCCTAGACTTACCTTTTATAGCCTGTTTTAACCAATATGTGATATAGGATAAGGGCTCCCCGGGCCAGGAGGGTCCTGCCATGTGAGGCAAATAACTGAGGATTTTTTCTTTTCTGTGTTCTGCACTTGAGAATACATCTGAATCATGCTGGCTTCCTTGTAAAGACTGATGTCAGATCTTAGTGCTAGATCAACATCACAGTGGACATTCCTTGGCATGCAAGGATACAGAGGCAATGGAGGATCGGGACAGACAGGGCTGTCCCTGGGGATTTCTAACTCTAGTTCCATCCAATTTACAGAATGTACACTTGGCAGGAGACAGCAGCAAGATCAACAGAGACTGACCAAGAATAAATCGGAACCTATTTCCATGAAATTCCAGGATCTAATCTATGGTATTTTTAGATCATACTGATACAAATATGTCATAAAGTAACAAACACTGGGAAAAAATATATATACCGTGTGTATATATACATATAAACTAGCAGTGATTGAAACTGCTCCCTTAGGGCAAACAAAACAAAATCCCCCAATCAACTAGAAAGCTGATAGTCACAGAATAATTAGAGGAAGCCATTTAAAAGCAGAAATAATTCTAGAAGTTTTAAATAACAGCTCATATTAATGAAGAGGACAAAGATACTGTGTGGCTAATTAGTAAGTATTAATATTATACATTAACACAAAGAGGTGTTTAAAAACCATATCTGCACAGTGTTTCTTTACAGAAATACTTTACAGAAAATAGTTTACAGAAATGTTCCTTGGCTCTTTTCTACCTAGTTCTCTTTCTACCCCACTGTTTTCATTCCTATTATATAACAATCTCTGAAAATTAATAGATTAATATGAGTCAGATAAATTGGTTCTGATATTCTGGGCCTAACCCCAACAGTGCCTCTAAGGTATAATCTTTTAGAATTTAACTGAAAGAGAGATACCAAGGGGGTAGATATCATTTAAGTCACTATTTGCTTATAACAAATCATAGCATAAGTTGCAGTTAAATAGTTAAATCTCGCATTCTAAAAATTCATTTAGATTTAATTGTAGTGCAGGGAAAATTAGAACTTTCCTTTTTATTCCTAGACTTACCTTTTATAGCCTGTTTTAACCAATATGTGATATAGGATAAGGGCTCCCCGGGCCAGGAGGGTCCTGCCATGTGAGGCAAATAACTGAGGATTTTTTCTTTTCTGTGTTCTGCACTTGAGAATACATCTGAATCATGCTGGCTTCCTTGTAAAGACTGATGTCAGATCTTAGTGCTAGATCAACATCACAGTGGACATTCCTTGGCATGCAAGGATACAGAGGCAATGGAGGATCGGGACAGACAGGGCTGTCCCTGGGGATTTCTAACTCTAGTTCCATCCAATTTACAGAATGTACACTTGGCAGGAGACAGCAGCAAGATCAACAGAGACTGACCAAGAATAAATCGGAACCTATTTCCATGAAATTCCAGGATCTAATCTATGGTATTTTTAGATCATACTGATACAAATATGTCATAAAGTAACAAACACTGGGAAAAAATATATATACCGTGTGTATATATACATATAAACTAGCAGTGATTGAAACTGCTCCCTTAGGGCAGTTGTAGAGAAAAAAATAAATAAAGTGCCCCAAATTGTCATTAATATGAGCCATCTCTTTTATTTCGAAGGCAAACGCAATGATGACTCGAGCTACAGCTAGTAGGGCTATGTTTCAATGACATGGTCATTGACCCATCAATAATTTAGTCCTCTAACTGCCATATGAACTGTAGAAGTGTGAGCAGAGAGAAGAGACAGTAGAGGTTACAGTTCTAATTAAAAGTTTATACACAGTGACTTGAATAGCATGAAGCAAACACGAACTGTGTATACACTTAAAATAGACTGTGGATATAATTTCATGTTATATGCTTTCTTTTATTGACAGTATTATAGGAAAGATGCTTATTTCAAAAGCCCTCTAAAAATTCCCTGTGAGATTTAAGAATAAGTTTTAAAGTTGCAAAATCCTGTTAATTCCTTCTTTAAAATACCCTTATTCTTCTTTGTTTTTAGTGCTTATAGTACTAGATAAGGGCTTCCCTGGTGGTTCAGCTGTGAAGCATCTACAGGTTTGATCCCTGAGCCAGGAAGATCCCCTAGAGAATGAAATGGCCACCCACTCCAGTACTCCTGCCTAGGAAATTCTATGGACAGAGGAGCCTGGCAGGTTACGGTCCACGGGGTCACAAGAGAGTCACACGTGACTTGGTGACTAACCACCACCACCAGATAAAATTTTCCGGAAGACACCATTCTCAATATTCCAAGTCTCACTCAAATTCTTTACCACGCCTGACTCCCTATTGTGTTCTACTGTAAAGCATTTCCACAGAGAACACTTTCACACAGGTTTAAAATACACAGAATGTACACTTGGTTACAACTGCACTTTCTTGACTGGAGTAGAATCTTCACATCTTCTTATGCCTGTGCTATTCTAACTCATTTGTGGGTAAGGCTGATTCTCACTAATTTGCTGCACTGGGAGTGCCAGTCCTGGGATGGTAAACGGTTCCTGTTAGTGACTCATTAAAGGAGGCTCTGGCACACAACGGCTTCCCAGCTCCTGAGCAACAAATCACCATAGGTGATAGTTCCTACAACTGGAAATACTACTATTAAGAGTAAAACTGAAGGTCTGCCTATAATGGCCACTTTTTGTCGATAGGTTGCTAAGAGTAGGTATAGGTGACCCAACATGAGGAAGGGCAGCTTGCTAGAAGCTGGTAAAAGGATTTAGAGTTACATTTTTTTGTACTTATAATGAAGGGTCAAATCCTTTTAGAGAAAATGAATCATAAAAAGGGGACCTTGTAAGTGTCCTTCTGAGTGATGCATAGTATATGAGACATACATTATTTCCTTTCCACGCAAACTTAGTAAATTAACTTTGTTTTGGTTTATACAAATTTTTAATTAACTGAAGAAATCTAAATTAGAATTTCAAAATGTAGTCCACATCAGAATGAAGGACATGATAAATCCTGTTCTGAGCCCTTTACAATTATAGCCCATCTCAGTTCAAAATCTAAATTTGATCTTTTTTGAGATGTCCTAAGATTTTCAGTTGTAAGAGAAGATTCACACAGAGTATTTGTTAACTCTCTTAAAAAAATAATCTTTTATGTTATACACCCTGAAAAATATTAGTTAAAAAATCAAAAACTCTGTAAAAGCAAAAAAGCAAAATAAAAAAAAAAATGCCAAAAAAAAAAAAAATCATTAAAGATCATCTTTGACTTACTTAGGTCTATCTCTGCTGTTACTGTCTGCTACTATATCCTGAAGTTAGTGGCTCCAGTCTGAGCTCTTCAACCTTGCACAGCTACAACACCCCAGCTGGCATCCAGACCCAATCGTCTTCAATATTCCAAGTCTCACTCAAATTCTTTACCACGCCTGACTCCCTATTGTGTTCTACTGTAAAGCATTTCCACAGAGAACACTTTCACACAGGTTTAAAATACACAGAATGTACACTTGGTTACAACTGCACTTTCTTGACTGGAGTAGAATCTTCACATCTTCTTATGCCTGTGCTATTCTAACTCATTTGTGGGTAAGGCTGATTCTCACTAATTTGCTGCACTGGGAGTGCCAGTCCTGGGATGGTAAACGGTTCCTGTTAGTGACTCATTAAAGGAGGCTCTGGCACACAACGGCTTCCCAGCTCCTGAGCAACAAATCACCATAGGTGATAGTTCCTACAACTGGAAATACTACTATTAAGAGTAAAACTGAAGGTCTGCCTATAATGGCCACTTTTTGTCGATAGGTTGCTAAGAGTAGGTATAGGTGACCCAACATGAGGAAGGGCAGCTTGCTAGAAGCTGGTAAAAGGATTTAGAGTTACATTTTTTTGTACTTATAATGAAGGGTCAAATCCTTTTAGAGAAAATGAATCATAAAAGGTGACCTTGTAAGTGTCCTTCTGAGTGATGCATAGTATATGAGACATACATTATTTCCTTTCCACGCAAACTTAGTAAATTAACTTTGTTTTGGTTTATACAAATTTTTAATTAACTGAAGAAATCTAAATTAGAATTTCAAAATGTAGTCCACATCAGAATGAAGGACATGATAAATCCTGTTCTGAGCCCTTTACAATTATAGCCCATCTCAGTTCAAAATCTAAATTTGATCTTTTTTGAGATGTCCTAAGATTTTCAGTTGTAAGAGAAGATTCACACAGAGTATTTGTTAACTCTCTTAAAAAAATAATCTTTTATGTTATACACCCTGAAAAATATTAGTTAAAAAATCAAAAACTCTGTAAAAGCAAAAAAGCAAAATAAAAAAAAAAAATGCCAAAAAAAAAAAAAATCATTAAAGATCATCTTTGACTTACTTAGGTCTATCTCTGCTGTTACTGTCTGCTACTATATCCTGAAGTTATTTTCCTCTATTGTATGTTCAAAATGCATTTATTTTTAGCCATTCAGACTACAGTGGCTCCAGTCTGAGCTCTTCAACCTTGCACAGCTACAACACCCCAGCTGGCATCCAGACCCAATGCGTCTTATCATTCTAACTTACTCTGTGCATGCTGACAGATAAAACACTGCTTTCATCAGGTCCTTGCTTCTACCACTTATTGAACAAGGTCTAAAATACTGATCTTGACATTTATGGGCCTTTACAAGATTACCCCCGGCTCCAGCTCACATCTTCAGAGCTTCAATCTACCTACGTGTCTGTGAAGACATTTAATGTTTTTGATTTTCTTACCTCCAATGCTTAACTAACAGAACTGCTCTCATTTTGTATTCTTTTCTCCTTTCTATTTATCGTAATAGTATGGGTACAAGTCAAGTCCCAGAACATCCTTTAGATCTTTCTTTTTTTTTTAAAGATTTATTTATTTATTTATTATTGGTGGGGGGTGGGGTGGGGAGGGAGGGGAGCAGGCGGGCCACTTCTATTGGTTCTTCATTTATCTATTTTCATCCATCTTTGTTCTTTGGCCCGTGTGGGCCTCCCATCGCGGTGGCCTCTGTTGTCACAGAGCACCGGCTCTGGGCGCATGCGCTCCAGAGCTCCCGCTCGGTAATTGGACACATGGGTCCAGCCGCTCCGCGGCATGTGGGATCTTCCCAGGCCAGGGACCGAACCGGCGCCCCCTTGCACTGCAAGGTGGTGTCCTTACCCACTGGACCACCAGGGAAGCCCCCTTTAGATCTTTCTTAAGCTCTTTAGCTCCAAATGACTGTTTTCGCAATGGATTGGTTTCAGTCTTTAACTCCTACCTGTTAGACAATGTTACCCATGATCTCATTTCCCTAAACAAATCAAGCTCCCTGGGTTGAACATCTTCATCCCTTCTTGACACTCATAGCTCTTTCCACAGTCTTCTGAATGCAATCAGAGTCACAAGAGTGACTAGAATTAGACAGTCTGAAGTACTAGACAGGAAGAACTTCTCCATAGTCTTTGCTGACTGATATTAATTCTTACATAACAGAACTGTTTTAATTATAGAAAATAGTACAAGCTGGAATTTTTGAAAAAGTCTCTGGATAAGGGCAAAGACGGAAATGACAAGAGGCTGACAGGGCAATTGTGCAGAGTGCTGAAAACAGCCATGATCATCAAAAAAAAAAAAATCTGCCTTTTTGTCATTAGTACAAGCTATTTTGCATGTTTGCCTCTCTCCACTTCATATTTCTGAAGAAATATAAGCCCTAGGGAAAAAAGTCTTTATTGAGGAAACAAAGAAAATTAGTATCTTCATATAGAAGTTAAAGGGGTTCTTCTGAGTATCTTTATGCAGACATTACTTGTTATAATGAACAGTCACCTAGGAGGAGGAATAAGCAGAGGTTTTCAGATTTGGGAATGAAAAGATCACTGGTAATCACAGAAAGAAATGTTTTTATACAGACTATCAGAAAATAAAGGAGCCATGTCAATATTGTTATTTTTATGGCTACAATGATCTATGTGCACATTCATTAGGCCACGGTCTAGCAGGAAGGGGGAAGGAATTAACATTGAATGAAGATTTACTATGTGAAAAGTACTGTGAGGATCATTATTATATTCTCAGCCTCAGAAGAGGAAATGAAAGAACCAAGGTCACACTGTTAAGTAAGAGAGTTAGAAACTAAAGCTGTTTCAACCTTGTGCAGCTTCCACCACATCTTAGACTTCCCCCAGTGCCTGCAAAACTACGGTGTTCATCTGTTTTACCTAACTTCATGTCACTTTGACTCCTTGATATTATCTGTGCATAGACTGCAGAATATGAAGATTGTAATAATCATAAGAGACCTTGGTCTGGCTCTCTTTTCCATTTTTTTCCCCATCTAAATAAACTGAGAACCAGAAAGGCGAAGGATGAATAAAACTCACATTGTGTTAGTGAAAGAACTGGGACTAAAACTCACATTTCTTGATTCCCAGGCTCATGCCTGTTTTCACTATAAACTCTGTGCAGGGTCCAAACTGTATGCAGATGTCTGCTTGATTCAGGAAGGAATTAGTAGGCTGGTTTTTGCCACAGAGTCACAAGAGTGACTAGAATTAGACAGTCTGAAGTACTAGACAGGAAGAACTTCTCCATAGTCTTTGCTGACTGATATTAATTCTTACATAACAGAACTGTTTTAATTATAGAAAATAGTACAAGCTGGAATTTTTGAAAAAGTCTCTGGATAAGGGCAAAGACGGAAATGACAAGAGGCTGACAGGGCAATTGTGCAGAGTGCTGAAAACAGCCATGATCATCAAAAAAAAAAAATCTGCCTTTTTGTCATTAGTACAAGCTATTTTGCATGTTTGCCTCTCTCCACTTCATATTTCTGAAGAAATATAAGCCCTAGGGAAAAAAGTCTTTATTGAGGAAACAAAGAAAATTAGTATCTTCATATAGAAGTTAAAGGGGTTCTTCTGAGTATCTTTATGCAGACATTACTTGTTATAATGAACAGTCACCTAGGAGGAGGAATAAGCAGAGGTTTTCAGATTTGGGAATGAAAAGATCACTGGTAATCACAGAAAGAAATGTTTTTATACAGACTATCAGAAAATAAAGGAGCCATGTCAATATTGTTATTTTTATGGCTACAATGATCTATGTGCACATTCATTAGGCCACGGTCTAGCAGGAAGGGGGAAGGAATTAACATTGAATGAAGATTTACTATGTGAAAAGTACTGTGAGGATCATTATTATATTCTCAGCCTCAGAAGAGGAAATGAAAGAACCAAGGTCACACTGTTAAGTAAGAGAGTTAGAAACTAAAGCTGTTTCAACCTTGTGCAGCTTCCACCACATCTTAGACTTCCCCCAGTGCCTGCAAAACTACGGTGTTCATCTGTTTTACCTAACTTCATGTCACTTTGACTCCTTGATATTATCTGTGCATAGACTGCAGAATATGAAGATTGTAATAATCATAAGAGACCTTGGTCTGGCTCTCTTTTCCATTTTTTTCCCCATCTAAATAAACTGAGAACCAGAAAGGCGAAGGATGAATAAAACTCACATTGTGTTAGTGAAAGAACTGGGACTAAAACTCACATTTCTTGATTCCCAGGCTCATGCCTGTTTTCACTATAAACTCTGTGCAGGGTCCAAACTGTATGCAGATGTCTGCTTGATTCAGGAAGGAATTAGTAGGGCATGACAAGAAAGTCTTATATCACTCAGTTCTCCATGAATGTTTGAAACAGGGAGAGAGATTTTCAGCTCTAAATACCTAAGTCTCTATGAAGGGAGAGAGTTATTTTTCAGCAGATGTTGATGGCAGAGGACACAGAATGAAAAATAAGCACTAAGATAAATCCTAAAAATCACTAGATAGTTACTGTTAATTGTAAACTAAATGCTTCAAATGAAGATTTTTAAAATGACTTTCAAAATAGAAAATTTTTACCAAAAAAAGATGCTATTTTTTGCAAATTTAAAAAAAGCAGCCCTTTCTCTGTAAAGAAAAGGAGTTCCTGATGAAATCAGCAAAAGCTGGAATCCAATTCTGTATGTTCAGACTTCTGCAACATCATCAAATACATAACTACAAATGAGGGTGCAAAATACATTTTTATGAATTAAAGAGAAGTGACTGCATATTCAGTTACATATTCAGCTAAATTTTAAATATGTAGCTGGAATTAACTGCTAGAAGTCAATTTGAGTAAAAAGAATCATGTATTCTTTACAGACTGAATTTGCTACATGTATAAATAAAACGTTCCAAAGTTTAGAATGAAAGTATTATCCATAATATCTAGTAAATAATCATGGCAAGCTGGGAACATTTCCATCACTCATTTCTGCAAGATTCCATGTTATCTAGCAGTGTCGACAGATTGCAGTCCACATATGGCAGGTTTTGAGTACATAAATCTGCCATTTAAAAATCGGTACTATGAACAGAATTGGGGGTGGATGGGTAGCCATAACAATGATAAGAAAGTCATTGCTGAGAATTTTGGGGTAAGTTAATCAATTATATTACATGAGATGCATATACACACATACTGCACATGAGCAAAGATGTAAGAATCTTATGGATTGTTAAGGTGACAAGCAAAGTGTTAAGCAATACCATGAGCCAAAAAATAATTACAAAAACAACGACAAAAACAAGCTGTAACATTATGCAATGTCATAGCCCCAAGCAACAGTGGGGGATTAGAGGAGTTATGTCATCCGAGGTCTTGATATTATCTCATAGACTGCAGAATATGAAGATTGTTCATTTTTTTATTTTTCCCCATCTAAATAAACTGAGAACCAGAAAGGCGAAGGATGTTTGGGCAAAAGGGTCCCAAAACTGTATGCAGATGTCTGCTTGATTCAGGAAGGAATTAGTAGGGCATGACAAGAAAGTCTTATATCACTCAGTTCTCCATGAATGTTTGAAACAGGGAGAGAGATTTTCAGCTCTAAATACCTAAGTCTCTATGAAGGGAGAGAGTTATTTTTCAGCAGATGTTGATGGCAGAGGACACAGAATGAAAAATAAGCACTAAGATAAATCCTAAAAATCACTAGATAGTTACTGTTAATTGTAAACTAAATGCTTCAAATGAAGATTTTTAAAATGACTTTCAAAATAGAAAATTTTTACCAAAAAAAGATGCTATTTTTTGCAAATTTAAAAAAAGCAGCCCTTTCTCTGTAAAGAAAAGGAGTTCCTGATGAAATCAGCAAAAGCTGGAATCCAATTCTGTATGTTCAGACTTCTGCAACATCATCAAATACATAACTACAAATGAGGGTGCAAAATACATTTTTATGAATTAAAGAGAAGTGACTGCATATTCAGTTACATATTCAGCTAAATTTTAAATATGTAGCTGGAATTAACTGCTAGAAGTCAATTTGAGTAAAAAGAATCATGTATTCTTTACAGACTGAATTTGCTACATGTATAAATAAAACGTTCCAAAGTTTAGAATGAAAGTATTATCCATAATATCTAGTAAATAATCATGGCAAGCTGGGAACATTTCCATCACTCATTTCTGCAAGATTCCATGTTATCTAGCAGTGTCGACAGATTGCAGTCCACATATGGCAGGTTTTGAGTACATAAATCTGCCATTTAAAAATCGGTACTATGAACAGAATTGGGGGTGGATGGGTAGCCATAACAATGATAAGAAAGTCATTGCTGAGAATTTTGGGGTAAGTTAATCAATTATATTACATGAGATGCATATACACACATACTGCACATGAGCAAAGATGTAAGAATCTTATGGATTGTTAAGGTGACAAGCAAAGTGTTAAGCAATACCATGAGCCAAAAAATAATTACAAAAACAACGACAAAAACAAGCTGTAACATTATGCAATGTCATAGCCCTTTCAAGACTCTGTCTGATCATCTTTTAGATAAGAAAGAGGGGAAGTTCAATTAGAGGAGTTATGTTCAGTCCCGAGGTCAGGCAGAAGAAATGGCAACCCACTCCAGTATTCCTGCTTGGAGAATCCCATGGACAGAGGAACCTGGTGGGCTACAGTCCATGGGGTTGCGATGTGTTGGACATGACTGAGAGACTAAAACAACAACAACAAATGAACCACTAATGTCAAAGAACAAAGGACATAATGTAAAAAAAGACTAGTCTCGTGTTCTGGTGTGTGGTAGAAGGGATAGTAGCAGATTCTTACGTGCTCTGCTCTGTTCGCCTAGTAGGGCACCAAAGTGACAGACTCAAGTGAGTGGTTAAATTAGTGATGCTGGAGAAATGCAAGGCAAATCAACTGTGGAATGGGGGCTCCCACCTCTTGCCTGCCTTCCCGGCCCACAGCCCTCCTGAGCTCCAGGGCTGTCCTGCTGCACGCTCCAAGGGACGAGCTGACACCTACGCCATTTGTGAGTCTTCCACCTACAGGGAAAGAACCGAAGCTGTAGAGAGACAAAGCAAACATGCCAGAGGAATCACAATGATACAAGGCCAAGGAGCCACCATGGCTTGGACCACTACTAAAATGAATCTGACAAGGCTTCAGTCCTGTCTAAATACAATTTAGATCTTCATCAAGGAATTATAAAAATCAGCACTCAACATAAAAGTACTTTCTGTGGCAGTGGAAAAGAGCCCATCACTGTCAAGTCCTAAAGAAATGAACCCTACTGATAGCATTTCGCCTTTATTTATTTATTTATTTATTTGTAATTTAGGCTACATCACGAAGAGCGTGGGATTTTAGTTCTCCAACCAGGTATCAAACCCATGCAGTGGAAGCAAAGTTTTGGGTTTTTTTTAAACTTTTATTTTACTTTTAACTTTTATAGAGTTTTGTTGTTTACAGACATGTATGTTCCCAGATTAGTCATATGTATATCTTCCCCGTCTGGAGGGAAGCAAAGTTTTAACCACTGGACCACTGGGGAAGTCCCACATTTAGCCTTTGTAATGATTAAGAATGCCAGTTGATGTATTAGATAGAAGCAGAAGTGATGTGTTTTTTTTTAAATGGGTATATTTATTTTGTGATCAAGTTATACAATTGAATTCAAATTATTAGCCTTTTGAATAGTACTCTTCCGGTTATCATTGTAGGGGTAACTCAGAAGGTATAATTTATAATACACTTCACAGAAACAAATCCCCCAAATAAGTTTGGGCTCACAGTTAATACTCATCATGAATCATGCAATTAGACTGTTTGTCATCTCAGAATTACACACAGATAAATTAAGATGACAAATTTGCCATCAATTTCATCTTAAATTACTATTTTGATCACACATTCTGTCATTTGATGCCATAACATTTCATGTGTTCTCAGGACAGCAATCTTTTCAGCATACCGAGTTTCAATTAGGTACTTTAAAAAATAGTATATAAAATTTTTTTCTCTTATAATTATCAAGATGAGGATATATATAGCTTCAACAGCCTTCATTTTCCTTGAGGTAACCAGAAATGAGCAAAAGAGACCTCTTACTAACATCACTGAGATAAAGATGTCATTTTGTGAGCCAGAATACCAGCATTCATGAGCAGCAGGTGCTCTCTGTAGCCTGGGGGAGGAATGCTTTGACTATTCTTGAAAGCATGTGTCTCCTAATTAGTAATCACCTTGCTGCATTTTTTTATAGTTTGTATCAACCCAAGAATCTTCCTCAAGTTTCTGAAGCTAATAATAGAACTTGGAAGTTTACCCAAATATTCGTATCCCTGGAGATGATCTGGTAGCAAACCAGCTCTTTAAAAAAGCCGAGTGATGGTTCCCACAGTCATAAATATCCTTGGCTTTCCTGAGTCAGCGTGCAGTGTTGACTTCCTCTTCTCGATGTTGAAAAGACTAGAATCAGGAGTGTTTCACTAAGTGCAGTGCTCGCAAGGCTTTTCTTTCACTCCCTTACCTGTAGCTTTGGCACACTGGAGGGGCCTCGCAGGCTTTCTCTTCATAGAGCGGATCTGTGCAGTCCCTACCTCCATTGGCGGGCAGCTGAATGATGAGCCGATGCCGCGTCTGCTTCCTGATTCCAGAGTCCCCTGGAACGAAGCACCTTTTTAACCCCTGTTCGCTGCACTGATAAAAGAATCTCGAAACACCAGCTCGTGTGAAGAAATTACATCGCCTCCAGCTACACGTGCTCTGACATCCCTGAAGGAGGGAGGGGCCTCATCTAGTCATTTCCTCAGTTCTCCCCAAGACTGCTTATCTTGGAGACCCAATCAATTTATATTAAAAATGTGAAGAATGGAGAAAATAGTTCCATAGTCAGCTAGCCTTCCTAAGGCTCAGCTACAATGTGATTGTTCTTTGTATGTTTCTTTCCCCTTGAGAAATACGACAGATCTAATTAATTTATTTTTCTCTACCTTAAGTTTATTTTCATGCTGTTTCCTATAGCCCTGTTCGCCACATGGGACGCATACACAGCTAATGAATCTTTCTTAGCAGAGTATATTCAGTGTTTTAATGTGAAGTTCTACCTCCTGGTTATTCACTTAATTTGAAAAGTGTAACTCGTAAACTATTCTAGTCATTCATTATTCATGTTAAGCAGTCTAAGATCTTTAATTCAGGTCACATCTTAAGCATCCAAGCTGTAAGTAGTGAGATGAAAAGTGTTTTCCGAGTGACAGAATTTTTAGAGAAGCATTCAAAATAGTAATAACTACTGCAAGTAAATTACTCCAAATTACGTTAAAAACAATGTGCATAATTAAGATTTACCTTCAATGAAGATATCAACTTGATAGTGTTATGAAATAAAGCAGCTCCGAATTTCTTAGTATGAGAAACATGATATAGGAGACTGGACAGCTTTAATAAAATACACTTAAACTTACAATATATGCATTTTAAGGATGAAAAGTCATATGTCACAGATTCACTTACAAAAAAATTCTTTAAAGAATTACTTAAACAGAGTTCCCCAGATGCATTTACATTTTTTTCACAAGACGAGTATCTGAGACACAGACTACAGAAACAGAGAAATTAAGAAGGGTTAGCATCCCCTAACGCAATAAAAGTTTAATCAGAAACGAAATGAGACATCCTTAAAGTGCAGTGCTCGCAAGGCTTTTCTTTCACTCCCTTACCTGTAGCTTTGGCACACTGGAGGGGCCTCGCAGGCTTTCTCTTCATAGAGCGGATCTGTGCAGTCCCTACCTCCATTGGCGGGCAGCTGAATGATGAGCCGATGCCGCGTCTGCTTCCTGATTCCAGAGTCCCCTGGAACGAAGCACCTTTTTAACCCCTGTTCGCTGCACTGATAAAAGAATCTCGAAACACCAGCTCGTGTGAAGAAATTACATCGCCTCCAGCTACACGTGCTCTGACATCCCTGAAGGAGGGAGGGGCCTCATCTAGTCATTTCCTCAGTTCTCCCCAAGACTGCTTATCTTGGAGACCCAATCAATTTATATTAAAAATGTGAAGAATGGAGAAAATAGTTCCATAGTCAGCTAGCCTTCCTAAGGCTCAGCTACAATGTGATTGTTCTTTGTATGTTTCTTTCCCCTTGAGAAATACGACAGATCTAATTAATTTATTTTTCTCTACCTTAAGTTTATTTTCATGCTGTTTCCTATAGCCCTGTTCGCCACATGGGACGCATACACAGCTAATGCATCTTTCTTAGCAGAGTATATTCAGTGTTTTAATGTGAAGTTCTACCTCCTGGTTATTCACTTAATTTGAAAAGTGTAACTCGTAAACTATTCTAGTCATTCATTATTCATGTTAAGCAGTCTAAGATCTTTAATTCAGGTCACATCTTAAGCATCCAAGCTGTAAGTAGTGAGATGAAAAGTGTTTTCCGAGTGACAGAATTTTTAGAGAAGCATTCAAAATAGTAATAACTACTGCAAGTAAATTACTCCAAATTACGTTAAAAACAATGTGCATAATTAAGATTTACCTTCAATGAAGATATCAACTTGATAGTGTTATGAAATAAAGCAGCTCCGAATTTCTTAGTATGAGAAACATGATATAGGAGACTGGACAGCTTTAATAAAATACACTTAAACTTACAATATATGCATTTTAAGGATGAAAAGTCATATGTCACAGATTCACTTACAAAAAAATTCTTTAAAGAATTACTTAAACAGAGTTCCCCAGATGCATTTACATTTTTTTCACAAGACGAGTATCTGAGACACAGACTACAGAAACAGAGAAATTAAGAAGGGTTAGCATCCCCTAATGCAATAAAAGTTTAATCAGAAACGAAATGAGACATCCTTAAAGTCACCGTCTGTAGGAAAAAATCTGATTTGACAATAAGTTGCCAGTAAAGGGAACATGCTTTTACATGAAGTCAGGATACCCCTTAACAGTGTCTGGCCACTGACTCTCAGCAATGTGAATTGAATATGCCTGTACCAGACAAGAGGACAGGTCAGATTAGGGATTTGTAAATGTCTAACGATAGAGGAGAATTTTTTTTGGAAAAAAAAAGAAACAAAACTAAAAAATAGATTTCTCAGCATGTACCAAGTTACTAAATAAGAATCTATGGGATCTGGATGTGGGAATGTGTGGATGTGGCAATCTGAATTTTTACAAATCTTTCTGGGAAATGGCGATACACAGCCAGGTTTGAGATCTATGGGAATAACTGACCATGTTTGTCCTAATTTAAGATTCTAGGGTTGTTTTTTTTTTTCTTTTTTCGGGGGGGATGTTGGTGGGAGGGGTGGGCGGGGAGGGAGGGCAGGCGGGGAGGGACGGGGTGGGGAAGGAGGGACAGGGGTGGGGAAGGGGGCGGGCAGTCCACTTCTATTGGTCTTTCATTTCTCTATTTTCATCCATCTTTGTTCTTTGGCTCCTGTGGGCCTCTCTTCGTGGTGGCCTCTGTTGTCGCAGAGCGCCGGCTCTGGGCGCATGCTCTCCAGAGCTCAGGCTCGGCAACTGGACACATCAGTCCAGCCGCTCCATGGCACGTGGGATCTTCCCAGGCCAGGGATGGAACAGGCGCCCCTTGCACTGCAAGGCGGTGTCCTTACTGGACCACCAGGGAAGCCCGATTCTAGGGTTTGTATGTAGCTTTCTAGGATTTTTCCTATAGTGGGGGAAATCTGTACTATTGATGACTCTTTTAAATATTTAGTGAATAGCTGGGACAAGTAATGGCATAGGGAACTAGGAAGTGGAGGTAGTGTGTAGCAGAGAGTTAAACTATCTGGAAGCACTGTCATAGAATTTTAACAATTGTAGCAAGCATAGTCTGAATGTCAGTTGCAACTTTTACATGTGAAGTATAATTTATCTAAGAAAGAGCTAAGGTGTGCCAATAGGACACAATCAAATTGGTAATGCTATCCTCATCTATTATATTGGTTGCTGACTGCTATTTTAAGCCTCAGGTGATAATTTAGAGCTAGAAAAAATATTATTTCCCTTCTAAATCCATTAAAAGTCCACTGTGCTCCTCTTTTTTGCTTTGGTCACTAGAATCTCAGAGCTAATTTTTTTCTCAATCACAGGAGCTTACCTTAACTTTGATTTTATATTAGAAATTCTCTTCCCTTTTCCCTCTGTGCTATTTACTTCCTGACTCCATGTTTTTTTTCACACTATTATCTATTATTTTTCCTTATATTTTATATTTGTGATCTGTCTTTAATCTTTTAAAAAAGGCTACACAAACTAAGTAAGCATTCTTATCATTTTTTACCATTTGGGGAAGGAGGGAGATGTGCGTTTGGTTTCTAACAGAGGCAAAAAGCAGAGGCATCTCTATTTCCCAGGTGGATGAGACTCTTAAGAGTTAGAAACTCTCCAACCCTTTTAACCAGCTGATAAAAAACAGACATAAAATTGAGGTCAAGGGATCTGGAGATTGGAGGGGACAATAAGATTAGCACAGTCTGTAAGTGGCACCATATAGACAACCTAGATGTCACCTGGTATGTATCAGGGGCTGTTCAGATTTGGGAAGCAGCAATCAAGTGATTTTTTTTTTAATTCATGACTGCAGCCATGAATTAAAAGATATTTCTTTTTGGAAGAAAAGCTCTGACAAGCCTAGACAGCATATTAAAAAGCAGAGACATCACCTTGCTGACAAAGTCCATGTAATCAAAGCTATGGTTTTCCCAGTAGTCATATATGGTTGTAAGAGTTGGACCATAAAGAAGGCTGAGTGCCAAAGAACGGATGCTTTTGAAAGATGGTGCTGGAGAGGACTCTTGAGGGTCCCTTGGACTGCAAGGAGATCAAACCAATGAATCTTGAAGGAAATCAACCCTGAATATTCATCGGAAGGACTGATGCTGAAGCTGAGGCTCCAATACTTTGGTCACCTGATGCAAAGAGCCAGTTCACTGGAAAAGATTCTGATGCTGGGAAAGACTGAGGGCAAGAGAAGACAAGGGCAACAGAGGATGAGATGGTTGGATGGCCTCAACAACTCAATGGACGTGAATATGAGCAAAATCCAGGAGTTGGTAAAGGACAGGAAAACCTGGCATCCTGCAGTCCATAGGGCTCCAAAGAATAAGACACGACTGAGCAAATGAACAACAATCAAATGCTACTGTTTCAATTCTACCTTTTTGCTTTGGTCACTAGAATCTCAGAGCTAATTTTTTTCTCAATCACAGGAGCTTACCTTAACTTTGATTTTATATTAGAAATTCTCTTCCCTTTTCCCTCTGTGCTATTTACTTCCTGACTCCATGTTTTTTTTCACACTATTATCTATTATTTTTCCTTATATTTTATATTTGTGATCTGTCTTTAATCTTTTAAAAAAGGCTACACAAACTAAGTAAGCATTCTTATCATTTTTTACCATTTGGGGAAGGAGGGAGATGTGCGTTTGGTTTCTAACAGAGGCAAAAAGCAGAGGCATCTCTATTTCCCAGGTGGATGAGACTCTTAAGAGTTAGAAACTCTCCAACCCTTTTAACCAGCTGATAAAAAACAGACATAAAATTGAGGTCAAGGGATCTGGAGATTGGAGGGGACAATAAGATTAGCACAGTCTGTAAGTGGCACCATATAGACAACCTAGATGTCACCTGGTATGTATCAGGGGCTGTTCAGATTTGGGAAGCAGCAATCAAGTGATTTTTTTTAATTCATGACTGCAGCCATGAATTAAAAGATATTTCTTTTTGGAAGAAAAGCTCCGACAAGCCTAGACAGCATATTAAAAAGCAGAGACATCACCTTGCTGACAAAGTCCATGTAATCAAAGCTATGGTTTTCCCAGTAGTCATATATGGTTGTAAGAGTTGGACCATAAAGAAGGCTGAGTGCCAAAGAACGGATGCTTTTGAAAGATGGTGCTGGAGAGGACTCTTGAGGGTCCCTTGGACTGCAAGGAGATCAAACCAATGAATCTTGAAGGAAATCAACCCTGAATATTCATCGGAAGGACTGATGCTGAAGCTGAGGCTCCAATACTTTGGTCACCTGATGCAAAGAGCCAGTTCACTGGAAAAGATTCTGATGCTGGGAAAGACTGAGGGCAAGAGAAGACAAGGGCAACAGAGGATGAGATGGTTGGATGGCCTCAACAACTCAATGGACGTGAATATGAGCAAAATCCAGGAGTTGGTAAAGGACAGGAAAACCTGGCATCCTGCAGTCCATAGGGCTCCAAAGAATAAGACACGACTGAGCAAATGAACAACAATCAAATGCTACTGTTTCAATTCTACCTTGTTTATTGACTTGAAAGCAAAAAGTCACCTAATATAAAACCCTGAAACATTCTAGTACCTTCTCATCACAATCTCCAAAAATTTGTACTAGATATATACAACTATAATAACTCTTTCACTTCCATAGCTGATTCCACAATGGGAATCCATTTATTCTTGTAAAAAGTTCACATACTTTAACCTTGTGCAGCCCATAGCATAGATAGAGTGTGTGACCTGATTAAAATGGAAACTTCCTAAGCCATAACAGCCAGAGAGGAAGTTTAATGGAGTTACACAGGAAGTGTCATGACACCCAATGTTTCTGTGAACTAGGAGGTTCATTTCTTCTCAATCTCAGCTAACAAATTACTTGTACACTCAAAGAAACATCACTGCATAGCTCAGCCAAGTTAAAGAGCCCTCAGAGGGCTTCCCTGGTGGTCCAGTGGGTGGGGACACCGCCTTGCAGTGCAAGGGGCGCCGGTTTGATCCCTGGCCTGGGAGGATCCCATGTGCTGCAGAGCGGCTGGACTGATGTGTCCAGTTGCCGAGCCTGAGCTCTGGAGAGCATGCGCCCAGAGCCGGCGCTCTGCAACGACAGACGCCACCATGATGGGAGGCCCACAGGAGCCAAAGAACAAAGACAGATGAAAATAGAGAAATGAAAGACCAATAGAAGTGGCCCGCCTGCTCCCCTCCCTCCCCATCCCACTCCCAACAAAATAAATAAATAAATACATCTTTAAAAAAAAAAAAAAGAGCCCTCAGATCAGAGGGCAGAAAAAGGGAGAGCTACAGCACATGGTTAAAAAATTTAATAAATAAAAAGGATTCTCACCAATAACTTGAGTTGGTAAATGTGGAATTTGATAATCTTCATAGTTTCCTGTATGTATTTATACTACTTAGTATGTGGTAGGGATACATACATACCTTCCATTTACCTTTGGAGTTTGGCACTGAAAGCAGTGGTCACACAGAGTAAAGTCTTAAGTGTCTGCTGAATAAGCAAACACACTTACTTCACTTCTCAACTGGTTTATACATTAACATTTTCTATTCCTTTTTTTAATCCATTTCCTTATAGAATTATTCACATGGGTACTAAGTCTCTTCTTTAGTATTAATAACAGACACGGTATCACTTTTTCATTGGAAAAAAATGAGCATGGGAAGAGTAAAAGAAGAGTCCTGTAGTGTTTTTTTTTTTTTTAAACCTTTATTTTACTTTTAACTTTTACAGAGTTTTGTTGTTCACAGACATGCATGTTCTCAGATTAGTCACATGTATATCCCCCCCTTTCCTCCCCTCCCGACCATCACACAGCACCCCTGAAGGATCCCCTTTTCTCACAGAGCAATGACTAGAGCTATTTTCTTCACTTATGATAGTACAGGCCTTCATGCTACTTCCTTTACGCCTCTCACCCACTGTTCCTTCCCCACAATGTCCATATGTCCACTGTCCATGTCTGTCTTTCTGTCGCTTCACTGCATGTGCCATCATCACCATCCTACTAGATTCCATATATATGTGTTAATATACTGTATTTGTCCTTCTCTTTCTGACTGACTTCACTTTTTAGGATACGTTCTAGATCCAGCCACCTCATCAGGGTTGATTCTTCTGTATTTCTCTTTACAGCTGTGTAGTATTCCATTGTATATATGTACCAGAGATTTTGGATCCATTCGTTCGTCGATGGGCATCTAGGTTCCTTCCATGTTCTAGCTATTGTATAGAGAGCTGCAATGAACATTGGGGTACAGGTGCTTCTTTCAGTTTTGATTTCGTCAGGGTATAAGCCTAAGAGTGGGATTGCTGGGTCATATGGTGCTTCTATTTTTAGTTTTTTAAGAAATCTCCAGACTGTCTTCCATAGAGGCTGTATCAATTTACACTCCCACCAGCAATGCAGAAGTGTTCCCTTTTCTCCGCAGCCTCTCCAGCATTTATTGTCTGTCGATTTGTGGATGATGGCCATTCTGACGGGTGTGAGGTGATATCTCATTGTAGTTTTGATCTGCATTTCTCTAATTATTAGTGAAGTTGAGCATCGTTTCATGTGTTTTTGGGCCATCTGTATGTCATCATTGGAGAGGTGTCTGTTTAGGTCCTTTTCCCATTTTTTGATTGGGTTGTTCGTTTTTCCAGTGCTGAGTTGTCTCAGTTGCTTGTAGATTTTGGAGATTAATTCTTTGTCTGTTGTTTCATTTGCTATGATTTTCTCCCACTCTGTGGGCTGTCTGTTCAGCTTTTTTGTGATTTCTTTAGCTGTGCAAAAGCTTTTAAGTTTCATGAGGTCCCACATGTTCATTTGTCTTTTTAGTTCCACTATTCTAGTAGGTGGGTCAGAGAAGATCTTGCTTTGATTGATGTCCTTGAGGGTTTTGTCTATATTCTCCTCTAAGAGTTTGATGGTTTCTGGCCTTACATTTAAGTCTTTAATCCATTTTGAGTTGATCTTTGTGTATGGTGTCAGGGTATGTTCCAACTTCATTTTCTTGCATGTAGCTGTCCAATTTTCCCAGCACCATTTGTTGAAGAGGCTGTCTTTGTCCCATTTTATATGTTCGCCTCCTTTGTCAAAAATAAGGTACCCATAGGTGCGTGGCTTTATCTCTGAGTTCTCGATCTTGTTCCATTCATCAATATTTCTGTTTTTGTGCCAGTACCATACTGTTTTGATGACTGTTGCTTTGTAGTAGAGTCTGAAGTTGGGGAGGCTGATCCCCCCAGCTCCATTCTTCTTCCTGAGGATTGCTTTGGCTATTCGAGGTCTTTTGTGTTTCCATATGAACTGTGTTATTCGTTGGTCTAGTTCTGTGAAGAATGTTATTGGAAGTTTGATAGGGATTGCATTGAATCTATAGATGACATTTGGTAGTATGGTCATTTTCACAATATTGATTCTCCCGACCCAGGAACACGGAATATTTCTCCATCTGTTTAACTCTTCTTTAATGTCTCTCATGAGTGTCTTGTAATTTTCTGTGTACAGTTCTTTTGTTTCTTTGGGTAGGTTTATTCCTAGATATTTGATTCTTTTGGTTGCGATGGTGAAGGGAATTGCCTCTTTGATTTCATTTTCTGATTTTTCATTGTTTGTGTATAGGAATGCCAGTGATTTCTGTATATTGATTTTGTATCCTGCGACTTTGCTGAATTCGCTGATTAACTCTAGTAGTTTTGTAATAGTGTCTTTGGGATTTTCTATGTATAATATCATGTCGTCTGCAAATAGAGAGAGTTTGACTTCTTCTTTTCCAATCTGGATTCCTTTGATTTCTTTCTCTTCTCTTATTGCTATTGCTAGAACTTCCAGGACTATGTTGAATAAGAGTGGTGAAAGTGGACACCCTTGTCTTGTTCCTGATCTTAGAGGAAATGCTTTGAGTTTTTCACCATTGAGGATAATGTTCGCTGTGGGCTTCTCATATATGGCTTTCACTATGTTAAGATAAGTTCCTTCTATGCCCATTTTTTGAAGAGTTTTTATCATAAATGGATGCTGTACTTTGTCAAAGGCTTTTTCTGCATCTATTGAGATGATCATGTGATTTTCATCTCTTTGTTTGTTGATATGGTGTATCACATTGATTGATTTGCGGATGTTGAAGAATCCTTGCATGCCTGGGATGAACCCAACTTGATCGTGATGAGAGAGCTTTTTGATGTGTTGCTGAATTCTGTTTGCTAGGATTTTGTTGAGGATTTTGGCATCTAGATTCATCAGTGAAACTGGCCTATAATTTTCTTTTTTTGTGATGTCTTTGCCTGGCTTTGGTATCAGGGTGATGGTGGCCTCGTAGAATGTGTTTGGAAGTGTTCCTTCCTGGGCAATTTTTTGGAAGAGTTTTAGAAGGACAGGCATTAGCTCTTCTTTAAATGTTTGGTAGAATTCACTTGTGAAACCATCTGGCCCTGGGCTTTTATTTTTGGGTAGATTTTTGATCACAAGGTCGATTTCTGAGCTTGTGATTGGCTTGTTCATAGTTTCTATTCCTTCCTGGTTGAGTCTTGGGAGATTAATCCTCTCCAAGAAACTGTCCATTTCTTTCAGGTTGTCCAGTTTGTTGCCATAGGGTTGTTCATAATAGTCTCTTATAATCCTTTGGATTTCTGCATTATCCGTTGTAATCTCTCCTTTTTCATTTTTGATTTTGGTGATCTGGTCCTTCTCTCTCTTTTTCTTGATGAGTCTGGCCAGTGGTGTGTCGATTTTATTGGCTTTTTCGAAGAACCAGCTTTTTGTTTTATTTATCTTTACTATTGTTTCTTTTGTTTCTTTTTCATTTATTTCTGCTCTGATCTTTATGATTTCCCTTCTTCTGCTGGCTTTGGGGTGTTTTTGTTCTTCTTTCTCCAGTTGTTTTAAGCGTAAGGTAAGGTCGTCTGTTTGAGATTTTCCTAGTTTCTTGAGGTGGGATTGTATTGCTATAAACTTCCCTCTTAGAATTCCTTTGCAGTATCCCATAGGGTTTGCACTGTCGTGTGTTCATTGTCATTTTCTTCTAGGAATTTTTTTATTTCTTCTTTGATTTCCTCAATGATCAGTTGGTTTTTTAGGTATGTGTTGTTTAATCTCCATGTGTTTGTGTTTTTAGCGGTTTTTTTTCCTGTAGTTGATCTCTAGTCTCACTGCATTGTGGTCCAAGAAGATGGTTGATAGAATTTCAGTTTTCTTGAATTGACTGAGCATTGATTTGTGGCCCAAGATGTGGTCTATCCTGGAGAATGTTCCATGAGCACTTGAGAAGAAAGTGTATTCTTCTGCTTTTGGATGGAACGTCCTAAAGATATCAATGAGGTCCATTTCTTCTAGTGTGGCATTTAAGGCTTGTGTTTCTTTATTAATTTTCTGTTTGGATGATCTGTCCATTGGTGTGAGAGGAGTGTTAAAGTCTCCTACTATGATTGTGTTGCTGTCAATGTCTTCTTTTATGTCTGAAAGTGTTTGTCTTATGTATTGGGGTGCTCCTGCGTTGGGAGCGTAGATATTTATGATTGTTATGTCTTCCTCTTGTATGGATCCCTTAATCATGATGTAGTGACCTGCCTTGTCTCCTGTAGTGTTAATACTTGAAAATACCTACCTAGGATAGGTCGAGAAAAAAAAGACTAATATATTTATGTGGTAATGGGCCACAGAGATTTAGAAGATATATAATCTCTCATTCAGCCACATAACTTTCAGTTATCTTAAGATATTCAAGATAAATGATGGAAGGATTTAAAGGGAAGAAAAATCTAAGATGGGTTAAGCCAGAAGTGATGGAGATGATGGGTGGAGCAGCATAGTGAGAAGAAATGGAAAGGGAAAGATTTCATGCAAAAAGTAAAATGCAAAAAGCAGCTTTGAGTCCTTTGGGGGTAATTCAAGTAGAGCACAGTCCGGGGGCATCAAGGCAGAAAAGGTGCCTCTGCAATATCCCTCTAGCTCTCAAGTCAATAAATGCAGTAAGAAAAAAAGGAGCAAACAGAATATGAGTGGCCAAATGTATTATTTGATTGGAACTATTGATTTTTTAAGATTAAAGCTGCAAATAATTTATATGCATAAATATTTTCCATCTTTAATAAAGCTCTTCATAAAGAAAATTTGGAAAAGTTAACAAGTACACTGGCTTGAAGATAAAACTATTCTCTACTTAATACTGATGCTTATCAGAATTGATTTTTTCAAGGCATATCATGAGAAAGGGGGCTTCCCTGGTGACTTGGATGGTAAACAATCTGCTTGCGATGGGTTCTATCCCTAGGTAGGAAAGATATGGAAAAAGGAATGGCTACTCACTCCAGTATTCTTGCCTGGAGAATTCCATGGACAGAGGTTACAGTCCATGGTGCTACAAAGAGTTGGGCTTGACTGAGTGACTAACACACACACACACACACACACACACACACACACACACCGTGAGAGAGGGCTGAATAATATTTCAAATTATTTTGTTCTTCCTGGAATTCTCAGTTACTGTTCTTTTTGCAATACTATACTATAATGTTACCTTTTAAAGTGATTTAAAAAGGAGGATAGCTCCACATTTTCCTAAGTTCAAAACTCTTACAAAATGTAGATTTTACCTTTGAAATTAAATTTAGAAGAACCACCCCATTCCTGAATTACTTTTGTTTTGTTATTATCTGTCCTTGAACATTCAACTTCTTAAACATTTTTAAATTGTGTGTGGAAGTCAGTGTAATTTCAATGGAGCTTGCCTTATTCCTATTTCAAATCATTAAGATTGTTGGTAGTCGAGAGCCACAGAGATTTAGAAGATATATAATCTCTCATTCAGCCACATAACTTTCAGTTATCTTAAGATATTCAAGATAAATGATGGAAGGATTTAAAGGGAAGAAAAATCTAAGATGGGTTAAGCCAGAAGTGATGGAGATGATGGGTGGAGCAGCATAGTGAGAAGAAATGGAAAGGGAAAGATTTCATGCAAAAAGTAAAATGCAAAAAGCAGCTTTGAGTCCTTTGGGGGTAATTCAAGTAGAGCACAGTCCGGGGGCATCAAGGCAGAAAAGGTGCCTCTGCAATATCCCTCTAGCTCTCAAGTCAATAAATGCAGTAAGAAAAAAAGGAGCAAACAGAATATGAGTGGCCAAATGTATTATTTGATTGGAACTATTGATTTTTTAAGATTAAAGCTGCAAATAATTTATATGCATAAATATTTTCCATCTTTAATAAAGCTCTTCATAAAGAAAATTTGGAAAAGTTAACAAGTACACTGGCTTGAAGATAAAACTATTCTCTACTTAATACTGATGCTTATCAGAATTGATTTTTTCAAGGCATATCATGAGAAAGGGGGCTTCCCTGGTGACTTGGATGGTAAACAATCTGCTTGCGATGGGTTCTATCCCTAGGTAGGAAAGATATGGAAAAAGGAATGGCTACTCACTCCAGTATTCTTGCCTGGAGAATTCCATGGACAGAGGTTACAGTCCATGGTGCTACAAAGAGTTGGGCTTGACTGAGTGACTAACACACACACACACACACACACACACACACACACACCGTGAGAGAGGGCTGAATAATATTTCAAATTATTTTGTTCTTCCTGGAATTCTCAGTTACTGTTCTTTTTGCAATACTATACTATAATGTTACCTTTTTAAAGTGATTTAAAAAGGAGGATAGCTCCACATTTTCCTAAGTTCAAAACTCTTACAAAATGTAGATTTTACCTTTGAAATTAAATTTAGAAGAACCACCCCATTCCTGAATTACTTTTGTTTTGTTATTATCTGTCCTTGAACATTCAACTTCTTAAACATTTTTAAATTGTGTGTGGAAGTCAGTGTAATTTCAATGGAGCTTGCCTTATTCCTATTTCAAATCAAAGAATGAAAAGCTACTCACATGTCATTGCTTTATTTTCTCCACAACAAAAGACTAGTTTTCTATAAAACCATTGTGTCCTTATTCTCAGTCACAGCAGTCTACAGGCGAAAGAGAAAAGGCTTCTCCCAGCGCACAAAGCATCTTGGCACTGTTGTCCAATAGCAACCTCCTCTGCCACCCCCTAGCCTTTCTTTTTCCCCTCAATACACAATTGTAGTTATTCTTTTTAAGTCTGAGTGTCGAGGTTTAAGATTTCTGAAAGTCTTTTGTTCTAGGAGACTCAACAGAGAGCTGCCAAACAGAACAAGCAGAGCTGATGTGCTGGTGGTGAGAGGATCTGTGCTTGGCCAAACACAGCCCCACCTCTAAGAACCTCTTGCTTACAGGACAGCAGATTCCTGAGCTGACATTCTTGCCCTCTTCAGCCACTACCACCCAGGAGCTCCAGTGGAGACCAGCACCCTAGTGGCTCCATGCATTTTAATTTACAGCAGTCACTACCTTCTGCCTAGAGACCATCCCAACTAAACCTCTCACACGCCTGTCTCTTGCCTTGGAAACAAGCAGCCCTAGTCCCCCCTGAATGTCTTCCATCATCACCTGGACCACAGCATTCGTACTGTATACAACCTAATTCAATCTCTCATTCTTTTCTATTCGCTAATCTTTCCACTTTGGTACCCAAAGGAACACATTGTCACTCAGCTTCAGTTTCTTCTTAGAAAGTTTCCTTTGCATTCTTTGCCTGTAGAGGGAAGTTCTACCTAGTCCTTTCCCCGTCATTTCTCCTCCCTTTATTTTTTTATGGGGAGGCGGGGGACGGTGGGCGGGTTGGGGAGAGAGGGGGCAGGCGGGCCACTTCTATTGGTCTTTCATTTGTCTATTTTCATCCATCTTTGTTCTTTGGCCTGTGTGGGCCTCCCATCGCAGTGGCCTGTTATCGCAGAGCGCCGGTTCTGGGCGCATGCGTTCCAGAGCTCCAGCTCGGTAATTGGACATATTGGTCCAGTCGCTCTGCGGCACGTGGGGTCTTCCCAGGCCAGGGATGGAACTGGCGCCCCTTGAACTGCAAGGCGGTGTCCTTACCCACTGGACCACCAGGGAAGCTCCTCCCTTTACTTTTGTTGTTCAGTTGTGTCCATGTGACCCCATGGACTGCAGCACACCAGGCTCCTTTGTCCTCCAGTATCTCCTGGAGTTTGCTCTAATTCATGTCCATTGAGTTGGTGATACTATCTAATTCAAAAATATCTAACTCCTCTGAAGCTCCTATCATTAATTTTACCATCAGCTATCTACTCTATGGCAGCCATCCACCAGCATTGCATTACTTATTGACCTCAGAATGTCCCTCACTGTAATCCTTTCTCTTCCTATCCCTGCCACCACTTTGGTGGCTTGTGCATCCACATGGCTCAGAAAGTAAAGAATCCACCTGCAATACAGGAGATCTGGGTTCGACCCTGGGTTGGGAAAATCCCGTGGAGAAGGGAATGCTTACAGGACAGCAGATTCCTGAGCTGACATTCTTGCCCTCTTCAGCCACTACCACCCAGGAGCTCCAGTGGAGACCAGCACCCTAGTGGCTCCATGCATTTTAATTTACAGCAGTCACTACCTTCTGCCTAGAGACCATCCCAACTAAACCTCTCACACGCCTGTCTCTTGCCTTGGAAACAAGCAGCCCTAGTCCCCCCTGAATGTCTTCCATCATCACCTGGACCACAGCATTCGTACTGTATACAACCTAATTCAATCTCTCATTCTTTTCTATTCGCTAATCTTTCCACTTTGGTACCCAAAGGAACACATTGTCACTCAGCTTCAGTTTCTTCTTAGAAAGTTTCCTTTGCATTCTTTGCCTGTAGAGGGAAGTTCTACCTAGTCCTTTCCCCGTCATTTCTCCTCCCTTTATTTTTTTATGGGGAGGCGGGGGACGGTGGGCGGGTTGGGGAGAGAGGGGGCAGGCGGGCCACTTCTATTGGTCTTTCATTTGTCTATTTTCATCCATCTTTGTTCTTTGGCCTGTGTGGGCCTCCCATCGCGGTGGCCTGTTATCGCATGAGCGCGGTTCTGGGCGCATGCGTTCCAGGGCTCCAGCTCGGTAATTGGACATATTGGTCCAGTCGCTCTGCGGCACGTGGGGTCTTCCCAGGCCAGGGATGGAACTGGCGCCCCTTGAACTGCAAGGCGGTGTCCTTACCCACTGGACCACCAGGGAAGCTCCTCCCTTTACTTTTGTTGTTCAGTTGTGTCCATGTGACCCCATGAACTGCAGCACACCAGGCTCCTTTGTCCTCCAGTATCTCCTGGAGTTTGCTCTAATTCATGTCCATTGAGTTGGTGATACTATCTAATTCAAAAATATCTAACTCCTCTGAAGCTCCTATCATTAATTTTACCATCAGCTATCTACTCTATGGCAGCCATCCACCAGCATTGCATTACTTATTGACCTCAGAATGTCCCTCACTGTAATCCTTTCTCTTCCTATCCCTGCCACCACTTTGGTGGCTTGTGCATCCACATGGCTCAGAAAGTAAAGAATCCACCTGCAATACAGGAGATCTGGGTTCAATCCCTGGGTTGGGAAAATCCCGTGGAGAAGGGAATGGTTACCTACTCCAGTATTCTTACCTGGAGAATTCTACGGCTCACCCTTGGGGTTGCAGAGTTGGACACGGCTAAGTGACTTTCACTTCACTTCACAGTTATTCTATCCAAGGCACTGGGCTCTGAACCTCCTCACTTGCAACTATTCTGTGCCTCTTGCACCAATTACTAGCTCTTCTATTCATCCCCTGCTGATATCATCATAGTATCTGTACCCTCTCATCGTTAAAACATTTTAATTTCTGGTCATTCCACCTGACCTTCTAGCTCACCTACTTTACTAAAGGTGAAAGTTAGTCTTACTAAAATTCTTCAAACTTCTACATGCTGTCAGTCCACTTTCCCAATGACTTTTTCACTGTATCATCCCCTTCATGACCTCCCTTTCATCTCAATTCACCTGAGATTCCATATTCCATTATTATTATGAATACTCCATTGAAAACACTCTTGACTTTCTGTTCCTCTCTCCCTCTCTTGTGCTCTTCTGGAAGAGCCCTGACCTTAATCAATGCTAATTATTTGCCTACACTTTTCCTTTACTCAGACAGCTGAACATGGCTGAAAAAACAGTGGCAACTGTGTTGAGCAATCCCTTTTAAAACATATGACTACATGGCTATTCCATGTTGCGTATTACAAGTTCTATTACATATTACTAACTTGCCCACTACTGCATTCTCCACAGTGATGTCACATCATTTTTCTTACCCACCCCACATCCTACACATGCATCAATCAATAGAACAATCATTAAATGCCTTTTCTGTCTCATACTACCAGAAAATAAGCATACTGATATCAGGAAAACAGGTTTCCCTGTTTATATATATCTATGTCTTTACATAAAGAGACACACACACATGCACCATGAAACTCACTACTCATTTATATGTTCAACCAAAAACTAGAAATTATATCCTGCTAGGTATGCGTGCTCTATTGCTTTAGCCAGCATTGCATTACTTCTTGACCTCAGATTGTCCCTCACTGTAATCCTTTCTCTTCCTATCCCTGCCACCACTTTGGTGGCTTGTGCATCCACATGGCTCAGAAAGTAAAGAATCCACCTGCAATACAGGAGATCTGGGTTCAATCCCTGGGTTGGGAAAATCCCGTGGAGAAGGGAATGGTTACCTACTCCAGTATTCTTACCTGGAGAATTCTACGGCTCACCCTTGGGGTTGCAGAGTTGGACACGGCTAAGTGACTTTCACTTCACTTCACAGTTATTCTATCCAAGGCACTGGGCTCTGAACCTCCTCACTTGCAACTATTCTGTGCCTCTTGCACCAATTACTAGCTCTTCTATTCATCCCCTGCTGATATCATCATAGTATCTGTACCCTCTCATCGTTAAACATTTTAATTTCTGGTCATTCCACCTGACCTTCTAGCTCACCTACTTTACTAAAGGTGAAAGTTAGTCTTACTAAAATTCTTCAAACTTCTACATGCTGTCAGTCCACTTTCCCAATGACTTTTTCACTGTATCATCCCCTTCATGACCTCCCTTTCATCTCAATTCACCTGAGATTCCATATTCCATTATTATTATGAATACTCCATTGAAAACACTCTTGACTTTCTGTTCCTCTCTCCCTCTCTTGTGCTCTTCTGGAAGAGCCCTGACCTTAATCAATGCTAATTATTTGCCTACACTTTTCCTTTACTCAGACAGCTGAACATGGCTGAAAAAACAGTGGCAACTGTGTTGAGCAATCCCTTTTAAAACATATGACTACATGGCTATTCCATGTTGCGTATTACAAGTTCTATTACATATTACTAACTTGCCCACTACTGCATTCTCCACAGTGATGTCACATCATTTTTCTTACCCACCCCACATCCTACACATGCATCAATCAATAGAACAATCATTAAATGCCTTTTCTGTCTCATACTACCAGAAAATAAGCATACTGATATCAGGAAAACAGGTTTCCCTGTTTATATATATCTATGTCTTTACATAAAGAGACACACACACATGCACCATGAAACTCACTACTCATTTATATGTTCAACCAAAAACTAGAAATTATATCCTGCTAGGTATGCGTGCTCTATTGCTTTAGTCATGTCCAACTCTTTGCCACCCCATGAACTGTAGTCTGCCAGGCTTCTCTGTGCATGGGATTCTCCAGGGAGGAATACTAGAGCGGGTTACCATTTCCTCCTCCAGGGGACCTTCCTGACCCAGGGATCGAACCAGCATCTCTTATTCTCCTGCATTAGTAGGCTGGTTCTTTACCACTAGTGCCTATGTGCAAGTCTCATTCAGTCTTCTACAATCTGCCTCCATTTCCTTTCCAACTTCACATTTAAACTTTCCTCTAGACACTCCAAGATCCAGTGGGTTGGATTCCATTTTCTTTCAAACAGCCCATCTTTTTCGTGGTCACTAAGACTTTTCCTAATGCTTTTAATCACCTGGGATTCTTTAATCTCTTTCAAAAAAGTGTCTTCACCCGTCTTTTCAACAAGATTTACCCTGATATTTGCTTTCACAATGGGTTTTCCCTGTCTCTTCCAGAGAGTTCTTTCTGTTTTACCATTAAATCTTGTTATTGAATCGTCCAAGTCTTACACTATCTGATCTATGTCGAGTTCCATATTTTAAATAAGATCAAAAGCATCTTTGAAGTTCTTATCTTATAGGGCCACCAAAGTAACAGTTAAAATACAGTAATCAATAAATTAGAAATGCAATTGAGTATGCATATATTATAGATTACTATTAACAGAGTATTCACAAATTTGTTCCCACATCAATCTGTTAAAATTTTTTAGGTACCTTATGTAAGTTTTGACAGTCTGTCACATAAAAATGTTTGTATTTTGACAATGGTCAGAGAAGAATAAATCAGCTTCTTAGTACTATAAAAAGCATCAGCAGACATCAAATTAAAACTCATGTTATTTACTCTTCAATTACAGGGTTTTTAGTAAGTTACATCTATTTTTCTCCCCTTTCTAGACATAGTGTATAATAAGAAAACAAATTCATAGGCTACTAAACTGTTACCTAATTTTTTGACTCATTTCAATATCCCAAATTAGCTTCAAATAAAGGTCTAATGAAATGAGGAAAATTTTACCTGATTCCTCATTTTTAGGAGTGGCTATTCTAGATTAATTTAATAGAATATTTTCTGGTTTATTTTTTCTTTTATTTCTTTCTCTTTTTAAAATTTTGGCCACTTTTATTGGTTTTTAAAATATATTTATTTTTCATCCATCTTTATTCTTCGGCCTGTGTGGGCCTCCCATTGCAGTGACCTCTCTCACTGCAGAGCACCAGCTCTAGGCGCATGTGCTCCAGAGCACTGACCCGTAATTGGACACGCTGGTCCAGCTGTTCCACGGCATGTGGGATCTTCTCAGGCCAGGGATCGAACCAGTGTCCCCTGCACTGCAAGGCGGATTCTTTATCCACTGGACCACCAGGGAAGCCCTCTTTTATTTCTTAAAAAAGGTTTTTTTACTTAATCAAACCAGGCTTTTGTTGTTTTGTTTTTTGACACAGAACATAGCACCTTAATTCCCTGACCAGGGAATCAACCAACGTCCTCTGCAATGGAAGCACAGTTTTAACCACTTGACCATCAGAGAAATCATTGTTTTAATTCTTTGTAATACTTACGACCAAGAGAACTGTTTTTCAAAATATTTCAGTCCAAATGGAAAAATGTCCAATATAAAGGAGAGGCAAAGTTTTTTCTACCTTCAGAACTTTTACTTACAAATGTTACAGTTGTGTGAGATAGTTAATCAAGGCATAAATGTAAGTATAGATGTTTTGGAATTATTAGTAAATGACTCATAACACTATAAAACATTGTCTAAAAAAATCCAGAATAAAATTTTCAAGCCTATATATTTCATGCAATAAATAACCTTTTCATTGAAGTTATAAAAAACCAACATATCACAGAAATATTAATTTCTAAGAAAATACAACTTTATTGTTGATTGTCACCAAATTAAAGGATATCATATGTTACTTAGTTTTAAGAAAGAAAGGACATTAAAGGAGAAAATCTGGATGAAAATGTCAATGACAATGCTTTATCAAGACAATGTTAATGCTTCAAGATTAAAGCCATTAACATTTTTAAAGAGTTAATGCTAACTCTTTTTGTCCCAAAAGCTTTTAAAATGCTTTAACCACTTTTTATCCAGTGGTTAAGAATCTGGAGGAATTGATAGCAAGGAAACATATATATTATCATATGTAAAATAGAGAGCCAGTGGGAATTTTCTCTGGGAGCAAATGACACAAGGAGCCAAACTGGTGCTCTGGGAATCTATAAAGGGGTGAGATGGGGTGGGAGGTGGAGGGAGGTTCCAGAGGGAGGAGACGTGTATTCCTATGGCTGATTCATGTTGATATAAGGCAGAAATCACCATAATATTGGAAAGCAATTATCCTTCAACTAAAATAGAAACAACAAAAGAAGAATCTGCCTGCCAAAGAATGGGCCATGGGTTTGATCCCTGGTTCAGATCCTGCATGCCACAGAGCAACTGAGCCTCTGTGCCACAACTAGTGATGACTGTGTGCCTAGGGCCTGTGCTCCACAGCAAGAGAAGTCATGGTAATGAGAAGCCCCAGCACTGAAAAGAAGAATAGCCCCTGCTCACAGCAACAAAGACAGCACAACCAAAAATCAATCAATCCCTCAATAAAATAAAAAGATGTTACAAAATAAAATAAAAAAATTCTACTCTTGCTTACTTTGTGATTCATTTGATATTTTGATGGTATCTAAAAGTAGAAAAAGCATAAAAAGGAACTCATGTTTCAACTACGTAAAATAACCACACTGTAAATACCACCCATTATTAACTTCTTTATAATCTCATGCAGTATCTTCAAGATTTGAGAAAGAAAATATTCTGGTAATTTAAAGCAGTTGTTAAACTAGACATCAGTTCTTACATTAATCCCTCTAGTAAGAGTCAAGAAGCATTAAGTAAAAGCATAAAAGAAACTTAAGAGAAACCGTCTCTATTTGCCAGGTGAGTAAAATAAAACATAGGAGACAACGTCATTTGTGACAGTGAGAGATGATGTGCTTATTTTCTGTATAGTTCACCTGGAGGCTGTGGACAGCTTTCTTAGCAATGAGAAAGGACCCGATGCTGGACAGTAACGAATTATCACAGTATCTGCCGTGATGTGAAAGGGTCTTTGTCTCTGAGTAATGAAAGCAAAACCAAACCAAACTGGGAGCAAATCCTCATCTTGTCAATGCCTCATGGCATGTTAAGTACAGGCAGAGGTACAGTCTGACCATTTTTCCTTTACTTTATTACCATCCTGTGGCTCACATGATTGAATCTGTAGTGAATCTGGTTCCATGGCATTTCTTGCCACCAACTATGCTGAAAACCACGGAAAACTGAAAAGATCACTGTGCATTCTTTTTGAAATACACAAGGCCACTCTACATTCTTGTAGCATCAATGTTAGAGGAAACATTACTATAATAAAGCCTAGAATCCCTTCTCTTAGATATATATCATAAAGTTATTTAAATCAGTTTTGGCATAAAACTCTTTTTTTGGTACTCTAAAAGCTGTATTACTTTCTAGAAGGAAATCAAATTTTTATGGTATGCGTCCCAAACTGGATTACACAGCCAACTCCATGTCAGAATCAAAGCACTGCTCAGCCAGAGGAACCTGGAGGCCTCGTGAGAGGGTTTCGAGGTGAACTGCTTTCAGAGTTCTGTGGAGCATACCTTCTTTACAGGAAGAAGGGCACGGTGTCCAGTCACTGTACGGCGTCACGATACAATCCTTCCTGCAGGGAAGCAGACAGGGCCTCACTGTTTCAGGTCGAAGGCTTTCAGGACACCTAGGAAAAGCAAAAGGATATTACTAGACTTCTGGAGCAATCCAGAAAACCAGGTAATTTATATCTTTATAGACTTTTTCATTGCAAAAATTGTGAAATTCTCATCAATCTGTATTATTTAATCTCAAGAATCATTTCAGCTTTTTGAGAAGAACTTTGGAACTACAATAATTCTTCCAAACTGAACCTCAACAAAGCTTCTCAAGGCAGAAAGTGTAAATTTAATCATAATAATTGTGTGCTATATAGAAAAAATACAATAATAATTCCTTATCCATTTATAACAATCTCTCTATTACGCATTTTCAACATGCCTTATAAGAAATTTACGAAAGTCCAAATTACCAATTTCAGGACTCAACAAAGTATAGGTTATTCTGTACTTTATTTTTACAAAATATGTTTAGCACAAAATAAATTTATAATGGAGATTCTGTACATAGTACATGCTCAAAACCCAATATCATATTGGGGGATATACATATGACTAATCCAGGATCATACACATCTATAAACAACAAAACTCTGTAAAAGTAAAAAGTAAAATAAAAATTAAAAAGAAAATAATTAAGCATATAGCTCATTAAGATAAAAAAAATTTTGTTCCTGGTTTCACTCACTGTATTCTTACTTTTTCTTCCATTTTGTTCCAAGTTTTAACCTACTGAACTTTGAATATTTTATATACTTTTATAAATTATAATATTTTTGAAAGATCACTGTGCATTCTTTTTGAAATACACAAGGCCACTCTACATTCTTGTAGCATCAATGTTAGAGGAAACATTACTATAATAAAGCCTAGAATCCCTTCTCTTAGATATATATCATAAAGTTATTTAAATCAGTTTTGGCATAAAACTCTTTTTTTGGTACTCTAAAAGCTGTATTACTTTCTAGAAGGAAATCAAATTTTTATGGTATGCGTCCCAAACTGGATTACACAGCCAACTCCATGTCAGAATCAAAGCACTGCTCAGCCAGAGGAACCTGGAGGCCTCGTGAGAGGGTTTCGAGGTGAACTGCTTTCAGAGTTCTGTGGAGCATACCTTCTTTACAGGAAGAAGGGCACGGTGTCCAGTCACTGTACGGCGTCACGATACAATCCTTCCTGCAGGGAAGCAGACAGGGCCTCACTGTTTCAGGTCGAAGGCTTTCAGGACACCTAGGAAAAGCAAAAGGATATTACTAGACTTCTGGAGCAATCCAGAAAACCAGGTAATTTATATCTTTATAGACTTTTTCATTGCAAAAATTGTGAAATTCTCATCAATCTGTATTATTTAATCTCAAGAATCATTTCAGCTTTTTGAGAAGAACTTTGGAACTACAATAATTCTTCCAAACTGAACCTCAACAAAGCTTCTCAAGGCAGAAAGTGTAAATTTAATCATAATAATTGTGTGCTATATAGAAAAAATACAATAATAATTCCTTATCCATTTATAACAATCTCTCTATTACGCATTTTCAACATGCCTTATAAGAAATTTACGAAAGTCCAAATTACCAATTTCAGGACTCAACAAAGTATAGGTTATTCTGTACTTTATTTTTACAAAATATGTTTAGCACAAAATAAATTTATAATGGAGATTCTGTACATAGTACATGCTCAAAACCCAATATCATATTGGGGGATATACATATGACTAATCCAGGATCATACACATCTATAAACAACAAAACTCTGTAAAAGTAAAAAGTAAAATAAAAATTAAAAAGAAAATAATTAAGCATATAGCTCATTAAGATAAAAAAAATTTTGTTCCTGGTTTCACTCACTGTATTCTTACTTTTTCTTCCATTTTGTTCCAAGTTTTAACCTACTGAACTTTGAATATTTTATATACTTTTATAAATTATAATATTTTTTGAACAAAAAGAGTGAATGACTACAAACAGTCAATAAGTTATCTAAAGAAAAACAAAACACTCTATTCTTGACATAAATTATAGTAAAATTAGCTTAATTATAATTCTAAAAGATACCCCCCAAAATTTATTATTAAGGAACACAAGAGAAAAATAGTGACAAAACAATGGAAGGTCTTACATGTTATAAGGTTTTTACTTTCTAAAACATAATTTTAGGAAGCTGATGTACGAGTTTTAAATATAAGTTTTTGTTTATTGTGCATCATGATTTTTAAATTTCTCAATTCTTTTCTGTATCTTTTCAATCTGATTCTACTATCATTACCAATCAAATGTTGGTCACGAGAACTAGAAGATGCATATTAGGACAACAAAATAATAATAACATACTTCATGTAACTAAAAGTAACATTCTGGTTCCTGATAAATCTTCTTTTGAGGTCATATAATTTCTGACCAGCAAATTATGAGGCACTGAAGAAATAAACCAACCAGTGTAACTGTCGCTGGAATAACTTGGCACATTAGTGAAAAATGGGATTTAAAAATGCTCCCCATTGGAGAAGCCAAATTTTTTGTAGATCAAAATAAATTGTCTTTCAACAAGTATGTTAATCAGGTTTTCAGAACTGAACTATGAGTGAATAAATCAACATCATTACTCTCCTTCCCATAATTTCTATATAACACTTTGCTGACACTTCATTTTTGACAAATCTATATTATAATTTTTTATCTATGTTTTCTATCTCATCCATAGGTATTATGTTCTATTTAGCTATACAGATACATGTCTTTTCTCATTCTGTAACACTTGGGTTTATTTGAAAGTGTATTTTAAAAAAATACACTGGATTCAACATTTCAAAGATAAAAAATTTTGTTCCTGGTTTCACTCACTGTATTCTTACTTTTCTTCCATTTTGTTCCAAGTTTTAACCTACTGAACTTTGAATATTTTATATACTTTTATAAATTATAATATTTTTGAACAAAAAGAGTGAATGACTACAAACAGTCAATAAGTTATCTAAAAAAAAACAAAACACTCTATTCTTGACATAAATTATAGTAAAATTAGCTTAATTATAATTCTAAAAGATACCCCCCAAAATTTATTATTAAGGAACACAAGAGAAAAATAGTGACAAAACAATGGAAGGTCTTACATGTTATAAGGTTTTTACTTTCTAAAACATAATTTTAGGAAGCTGATGTACGAGTTTTAAATATAAGTTTTTGTTTATTGTGCATCATGATTTTTAAATTTCTCAATTCTTTTCTGTATCTTTTCAATCTGATTCTACTATCATTACCAATCAAATGTTGGTCACGAGAACTAGAAGATGCATATTAGGACAACAAAATAATAATAACATACTTCATGTAACTAAAAGTAACATTCTGGTTCCTGATAAATCTTCTTTTGAGGTCATATAATTTCTGACCAGCAAATTATGAGGCACTGAAGAAATAAACCAACCAGTGTAACTGTCGCTGGAATAACTTGGCACATTAGTGAAAAATGGGATTTAAAAATGCTCCCCATTGGAGAAGCCAAATTTTTTGTAGATCAAAATAAATTGTCTTTCAACAAGTATGTTAATCAGGTTTTCAGAACTGAACTATGAGTGAATAAATCAACATCATTACTCTCCTTCCCATAATTTCTATATAGCACTTTGCTGACACTTCATTTTTGACAAATCTATATTATAATTTTTTATCTATGTTTTCTATCTCATCCATAGGTATTATGTTCTATTTAGCTATACAGATACATGTCTTTTCTCATTCTGTAACACTTGGGTTTATTTGAAAGTGTATTTTAAAAAAATACACTGGATTCAACATTTCAAAAATAAATTATCTCTCTGGTTTATGTTAAGTATAGGCTTGGTTTTTCTGATTGTTGTGCCTACTCCAAGTCATGGACAGCAAAGAAATTTAGATGAGAATCATTAGAAGTTAATGCTTTGTTACAATTGAGAAATCATTAGAATTATGATTTAACCTGCATTCTTAATCAGGAAACATTTTATGGCAAAATTTCACTTATTATCCTATTAATTCTTCTGAAACTATGGAATTATTGATTAGCAGTTATTATTGGAAGCATTCCTTCTCAATGAGGGAATTTTAGAACTTACACAATGAGAGAGCATTACTCAATTACATGCTCTTCAAATTTCAGTCCTGAATAAATCAGTGTAATTTACAATGCTATCATTGATAAGGTCCAAAATGCTATTTTAGTTTAGAAATTTCCTCAGGAAGACACTTGGCTAACTGTGGAGAGCAAAATTACTAACAACAAAGCCAATAAATGAACATGCAAAGATAAATTATACAGACTAGATCACATCCAATGAAATGAATTCAGACCTCTTTTGGTGAGGCAATTGGTTTAGTCAACATGTTTCTTTCCTCCTTTGTACTGTTTGTATTTAGTGTTTGTGGTTTAAATCAAGGCATTGATTTCCCCCCAAATCTTATTCAAGGTCAAATTAAACAGATGTGATAGAAGTTGAAGTTTGTTACTCAGAGGATAGATAAGATCAATAACATTGATTTTACCATTGCACAGTAATCTGTTTTATTAAGAGGAGTTTAAAACAAGGTTTCTATTTGCATTTTTGTTTCAAATGCCTCATACTGAAGACCTGTCACTGAATTTAACCTAGTATATGTAGGTATAAGGATAGTAACTTATCTTCTTTTGAATTCACAGTATTTGCTTAATGTTGTAGAACTTTAAAGGCAAAGAAAACTCATTTGATTTAACAAATCTATACTTGTATCCAGGTCATTGAGTAAAGGTTGCAAGGGTAAAGCACATTTTTAATGGATTATTGTGGTGGTCTGACACAGGGCTTCAGGATACCCTTTCTATTGAATGATTTAATGACCTTAATCCACCCGGTTTTACCGCACATATGCTCGTGTGTGTGTGTGTACATTCACTGCTGAGAAAAACTTTGTGGTCTGCATAAAGGAGGAAAATATCAACAGTCCCGTCTAGAAGGTAAATGAAACTGCAAAATAGGAATAGAGAGAGCTCACCCATAGAAGTTCAGGACAATAATCCTCTAATTTGAATTATGACAAGTTGGTCAGGTGATAACCTCCTGCAGTGAATATTTTTACCTTGCCACTTGTCCCAGCAAGTCCCACAATCCTCCATTACTCAGGACTTCTGCTTATGCTATTAAAGCTATTGATTTTTAATACACTGCACATTAATCCATTGTTAGAGTCATCACAAAGTTTAGCATTATTTCTATTAAAATATTGGCTTGAGGCTACCTACGAAGCATCTGGAATAGTTTCTCAATTTATTCGAATCTTTTTGGCATATATTTTCAAATATGTTTCTTAATTTCAAACTACATAAACAAATGTGGCAAAATACGGTTAATGTCCAGAACACTGACCATTAGAAATAAAAACAACAATCTCATCAGGAGATTCTAATTTATCCCCTGGAATTTGTGATGTATCAAGTTACACTGCTATCAACATTAAGTATCTCAAATTTTCTAAGAGAAACTAGTTATTTCCAATATTTACTGAGTGCTTACATTATTGCTTTTTGTTTCCATTAAATTCTTATGAAAATGTTTAAAAACAGAAGCAGAATATCTTTTTTTTTTGGCCACTTCCATTGGTCCTCCCTCTATCCATTTTCATCCATCTTCATTCTTTGGTCTGTGCCAGCTTCCCATCATAGTGGTCCCTGATACCCCAGAGCTCCGGCTCAGTCGTTGGACATGTTGGTCCAGTCACTCCGCGGCACGTGGGATCTTCCCAGGCCAGGGATTGAACTGGCGCCCCTTGCACCACAAGGCGGTGTCCTTACCCACAGGACCACCAGGGAAGCCCTAGAAGCCAGAATCTTTTAAGCAGTATGTTTGAGATCACACATGATACTTACGCACTTGGCCAAGTATTTGGAAATTATGTGGCCATCTGTATACCAATAATGCTGATGCAAAGCTGACGCATTTCACTTTTCATGTTTCACATGGCTAACATAATTTGAACTTTAAAATGTGGATGCTGTCTGAATCTCAAATGATAGTATTTTTTTCCATCTGAACATATATTATTATAACCAATTCAAAATAGAAGTAAGAAAGCTCACCCATAGAAGTTCAGGACAATAATCCTCTAATTTGAATTATGACAAGTTGGTCAGGTGATAACCTCCTGCAGTGAATATTTTTACCTTGCCACTTGTCCCAGCAAGTCCCACAATCCTCCATTACTCAGGACTTCTGCTTATGCTATTAAAGCTATTGATTTTTAATACACTGCACATTAATCCATTGTTAGAGTCATCACAAAGTTTAGCATTATTTCTATTAAAATATTGGCTTGAGGCTACCTACGAAGCATCTGGAATAGTTTCTCAATTTATTCGAATCTTTTTGGCATATATTTTCAAATATGTTTCTTAATTTCAAACTACATAAACAAATGTGGCAAAATACGGTTAATGTCCAGAACACTGACCATTAGAAATAAAAACAACAATCTCATCAGGAGATTCTAATTTATCCCCTGGAATTTGTGATGTATCAAGTTACACTGCTATCAACATTAAGTATCTCAAATTTTCTAAGAGAAACTAGTTATTTCCAATATTTACTGAGTGCTTACATTATTGCTTTTTGTTTCCATTAAATTCTTATGAAAATGTTTAAAAACAGAAGCAGAATATCTTTTTTTTTTGGCCACTTCCATTGGTCCTCCCTCTATCCATTTTCATCCATCTTCATTCTTTGGTCTGTGCCAGCTTCCCATCATAGTGGTCCCTGATACCCCAGAGCTCCGGCTCAGTCGTTGGACATGTTGGTCCAGTCACTCCGCGGCACGTGGGATCTTCCCAGGCCAGGGATTGAACTGGCGCCCCTTGCACCACAAGGCGGTGTCCTTACCCACAGGACCACCAGGGAAGCCCTAGAAGCCAGAATCTTTTAAGCAGTATGTTTGAGATCACACATGATACTTACGCACTTGGCCAAGTATTTGGAAATTATGTGGCCATCTGTATACCAATAATGCTGATGCAAAGCTGACGCATTTCACTTTTCATGTTTCACATGGCTAACATAATTTGAACTTTAAAATGTGGATGCTGTCTGAATCTCAAATGATAGTATTTTTTTCCATCTGAACATATATTATTATAACCAATTAACTTTCTCTAAGATATGATTAGCCCAGTTATGCAATGACATTTTTTTTTTTTTGACTTCTCACAAGGCACATACAATATGCCAGCTCTAAGCTCTCCTCAAGTAAATTGTTTGCCTCAGTATTATTTGTAACTACAGTGGTTTTTCTGCTTATCCCAACACTCCTCCTTATCCTAAGGTTCTCTCTTGAGAATAAATGGCTTATTCTTTAACCATTAAGACACGTAGTAAGTTTGCCCTCAGTATTTTTGATACTTTTTAAGGGAAACCAGAGGCAGATCATAGAAGGCCACTTCCCAATTAAACTATATGGGCAGCCTCCACAGCCTTCGGGTATACAGGAGGCCATGGACGACCTTCACTGCTAGGACTTCATATATTGTCATTATTGATCAGCCAGACCTAGAGCGAGCACTTCTTTCACTGGCTCACTAGCTCCATAAAAGCAGAAAGTGCTACTATAAAACTGAAAGTAGGCACCACGCAGACAGATTTCTACAGAATTTATGGATCCCAGGTACAAGACTCTTAAGGTGTTATAACTTCATAAGTGGCTGACTTCAGAATGGAGAAGTCTTACTCTTAAGGTCAGGTATAACGAGTATCAAACATTCCATTTCATGAAGCAAGTGAAGCCCGAGCCCATCCCTACATGGCCGGCCACAGGAGTTACTGTTGTTCTCAAGTCCTTACTTTTTGGGTCCCACTTGGCCAACATTGACCCGCACACAGATGACTTTTCTTGTCTGCATGCCAACAGAGCAAGAGGCCTCCCCATTCCAAGTTGTAGTTGTGTTGAAAGACGAAACTGAAGTGTCCTCGATGCACTGGCCCCAGGGACCAGTTTGCCAGTGGTACACAGTGCAGGGATGCTCGTTACAGCTGCGCACCTCTTGCAAAGCACTGCTATTTGGGCACTGAACTCCACCTGCAAAATCAGACAATATCAGCAGATTAGATATGGTGCCAACAGGAACCTTACCATTCTCTGTTCCTTGGAATTAGCAAAAAGAAAGATACTGGCTACTTACTAGCACATGTGGGCAGCACCCTGCTAGGAAGGCAAAAGGCATAAAGGCATAAATGGCATTGTCTGGCTTAAAATTTAAATTTTATGGCATATTTGATATTTGGTTTGGAGGTCTCAGGAGGACCTCAAACAGAAAGGTCATCATTCTCTATGGAACGTGAAAATGAGGAATAAATTAAGCCTATGCGATTCCTAACCAGAGGCAACATGGGCACCAAGACTCTATGGATGGGGAAAAACCCAGTGTGTTCACAGAGGGTATCTCTTCAAGATGTATGTCTTTATTACAGGTTGCAATGTGCTGCTTTTTCAGTGAATTAGGATATACGGTGACTAAAAATAGGAGTTTTAAAATCAATAGATGGTTTTGAACCTTCCATAGCATTATTTGAGAATACATTTATATATGTATTAATGATAACATACTGTATTTCTCAAAATCTAAACTGTGATTGACTGTGAGATAGACCATTACTTTATGTGTCCCAAAGAGAGTGAAATGGGGGCAAATTAAGCCACAGTGGCTGCAAAGTAAGTTACAATACTTTGTATCGACTCTAATTTTTACCGTATGCTCCCTGAAATAGCTTTGTATGACTTATTTGCATACTTTAAATTATATATACCACTTTTTCATACATTAAAAGGGAAGGTGTTCCTAAAACTTCCTTACATTCAGAATCCACATCTTTCAAGTAGCTTCTTCACTCACACTCACCCTACACAACCCATCTCTGTGGCATCGCATGCACTGTTATGCAGCATTTCTTCAGGAGTGTTTCCTGTTGTCTCCAGTGTTTTCTTCCAGGATACGGGTACCCACCTCTAAGTTCTAAAGTTGCTCCATTTTCAGTTGTACCAGAAGATGCCTGTCCATGAAATCTTTAAGCAAGCAACTGAGAGAGAGTTTATTTTTCTTCCTCAAATGACCCTTAGCTGCTTTTCTTTCTTTCTTTTTCTTTTGCTAGACATATCATGGGATGGCTAGTGCTCTGAACAATAACAATTCAATTCATGTGTACTACTCATGACAATTATGTTACAATTTTTGTGTGGCCACAGTGATTTTAAAATGCATCCAGTGTAAGATGCAGTCACTACAGAGATTATAAAGGGCAAAATAGATGTGTCCTTTACTCAAAGAGAATGTGGTGTGAAGTGGTCAATATGGAACTCTTTTTTAATGTGCTGGCCCATTTGTAAGTACTTTGTAGGTATGACCTCAATTTATATCCACAGTGGCTGAACAAGTTAAAAATTATGAAGTAGATGAGTCCAATGATGTGGTCACAGAGTTAGGATTCAGAGTCCAGTATTTTTTCATTTGCACCAATATGCCATTGTAATGCCAGCTATGAAAATAAAAAGTCTTATACTGTTAGAAGCAGAGTGCTGGAGGAATTTATTGTTCACTTTACTGAGTCTATGATCTTGTCCAACTTATGAAATCTCTGGATTTAACTTTAAGAATAGAAAATTAGTGATTTTCACGTGGAATGGCGGGAACCTTGGGTGTTCATCACACATGTTTGTGACAGTAATTGGAATACCGACCATCGTGAGAGGCAGGCTTTAGATATTAGGAGAGCTAGTCTTAAATTTTTTTTTTTTAAAATTAAGAAAAGTGATTCAACAGCTAGTGACCCTAATATTGCAGGAGATCTGGGTCTGATCCCTGGACTTCTTCCTAGACCTCTGGAGAAATGAATGGCTACCCATTCCAGTATTCCTGCCTGGAAAATTCTGTGGAGAGAGGAGCCTGATGGGCCACAGTCCAAGGGTTCTCAAAGAGTTGGATGTGACTGAGCAACCACTTTAAATTATATATACCACTTTTTCATACATTAAAAGGGAAGGTGTTCCTAAAACTTCCTTACATTCAGAATCCACATCTTTCAAGTAGCTTCTTCACTCACACTCACCCTACACAACCCATCTCTGTGGCATCGCATGCACTGTTATGCAGCATTTCTTCAGGAGTGTTTCCTGTTGTCTCCAGTGTTTTCTTCCAGGATACGGGTACCCACCTCTAAGTTCTAAAGTTGCTCCATTTTCAGTTGTACCAGAAGATGCCTGTCCATGAAATCTTTAAGCAAGCAACTGAGAGAGAGTTTATTTTTCTTCCTCAAATGACCCTTAGCTGCTTTTCTTTCTTTCTTTTTCTTTTGCTAGACATATCATGGGATGGCTAGTGCTCTGAACAATAACAATTCAATTCATGTGTACTACTCATGACAATTATGTTACAATTTTTGTGTGGCCACAGTGATTTTAAAATGCATCCAGTGTAAGATGCAGTCACTACAGAGATTATAAAGGGCAAAATAGATGTGTCCTTTACTCAAAGAGAATGTGGTGTGAAGTGGTCAATATGGAACTCTTTTTTAATGTGCTGGCCCATTTGTAAGTACTTTGTAGGTATGACCTCAATTTATATCCACAGTGGCTGAACAAGTTAAAAATTATGAAGTAGATGAGTCCAATGATGTGGTCACAGTTAGAGTTAGGATTCAGAGTCCAGTATTTTTTCATTTGCACCAATATGCCATTGTAATGCCAGCTATGAAAATAAAAAGTCTTATACTGTTAGAAGCAGAGTGCTGGAGGAATTTATTGTTCACTTTACTGAGTCTATGATCTTGTCCAACTTATGAAATCTCTGGATTTAACTTTAAGAATAGAAAATTAGTGATTTTCACGTGGAATGGCGGGAACCTTGGGTGTTCATCACACATGTTTGTGACAGTAATTGGAATACCGACCATCGTGAGAGGCAGGCTTTAGATATTAGGAGAGCTAGTCTTAAATTTTTTTTTTTTAAAATTAAGAAAAGTGATTCAACAGCTAGTGACCCTAATATTGCAGGAGATCTGGGTCTGATCCCTGGACTTCTTCCTAGACCTCTGGAGAAATGAATGGCTACCCATTCCAGTATTCCTGCCTGGAAAATTCTGTGGAGAGAGGAGCCTGATGGGCCACAGTCCAAGGGTTCTCAAAGAGTTGGATGTGACTGAGCAACTAACACTAATATGGAAGATGATTCCAGAAGTTTGAGATTTGGGTGAAAGTAATAAGCAAAAGCACACTCTGAGCTGATCTCAGGTATCACTGGTGACTAAGGACAGTCCTCTATTTAGCGTATCAATCAGGAGGCAATTTATGTGAGAATTTAACTGCAATTTACAATCACTTATACAGTGTTGAACATGGGATCGACATCAGAATAACCTGTATGAAACAGCATTTCATTGCTGTCCCCTGCTTCATGAGGGTGAAAACATCTGTCACAGCTCATATCCTATCCTCCATCACACAGCTCAGCAACGCCGGAAGCAAGAAGTTTAGTATCTGAATAGGAATGACTCCTAAACCTGCTAATTGGATTGGGGAGAAGTAAATGAGCACTCTTATTACCCACTTCCCTGAGGCTCCAGATTTATCCAATTGTATTTCTCAGGACAATGCAGGTTTACTGCAGAAGAATGTATTCGTTTTACATAACCATTTAAAACTACACCTTCTTATTTAACAGTGAAATTACCCCTCTTCAATAGAATAATGTGTCTTTACATACCCCATTTTTACTTTGAATATACATATGTTACTTAAGTTGTGATTTTAAAACTCTGAATTGTTTCTGACATTGGAATTGACTGGTTGGCTTTGAAAAAAATAATAAGAGCTTCTACAACATCAGCATAATGTGTCCAGGAACTGCAAGATAACAGTTAAGCTTACAGACATAAAACCTATTTATTTTCTTGCCCCAATCCACATTAAAGCCACATCAGCAGTTTTGGTCTGATGTCACGATACTTGCACAGATAAGTCCCAATGTGGTCTTAATTATAATAACGATGCGGCAATTTGGAAAGCATGGCTCGGATAATCAGTCATTGCAGCATTGTCATGTTGTTCAGGGAATAATTTTATGGTTGAAAAATTAATAGGTATGATACTGAATTTATTTATCATTTATGGGAAGATCTAATGCCTGACATCTGGGAATATTCCCATTCCTGTAGTAGTGCGATTATAAAATGTCACTTGTGACAAAATTAGTGATTAGTGTATTTTTTAAAAAATTCTCTTACACATAAAAATGTATGCTGCAAACTAATGTGACTATTTAGGCTTTAGGCTTTCTATCATTCCACAGAAGGAAAGACTTTACAATATTCTGATGAAATTCTACTATACAAGTAAACTTTCTTTCTTTTCTTTTTTTTTTTAAAGATTTATTTATTTATTTATTTTGGGCGGGGGTCGGGTTGGGGAGGGAGGGGAGCGGGTGGGCCACTTCTATTGGTCTTTCATTTCTCTATTTTCATCCGTCTTTGTTCTTTGGCTCCTGCCGGCCTCCCATTGTGGTGGCATCTGTTGTCGCAGAGCACCAGCTCGGTGATTGGACACATCAGTCCAGCCACTCCGCAGCACGTGGGACCTTCCCAGGCCAGGGATCGAACCGGCGCCCCTTGCACTGCAAGGCGGTGTCCTTACCCACTGGACCATCAGGGGAAGCCCCAAGTAAACTTTCATGTTCATATAAAAATACCAACTATAATCTTATGCGAAACGTTTCTCAGAAACAAAAAAGACTTTTTCTCCCCACTATCAAGTCCATAAAAGCCTGGTTAGGAAATATTTAGGAGAGTTACAGTGTTTCTGGGTATGGCATTAAAGTCCTTAAAATTTAGATGGTAGATTGGAGAGGAAAAAAAAGAATCTTTTCAAAACATTAATTGGACACCTGCAATATGCAATGGTTACCTATGCTTCAAGAGATGTCTAGAAATAGGTTAGAAATAATTCCTGCTGGGGCTTCCCTGGTGGTTCAGTGGGTAAAGACTCTGCCTTGCAATGCGGGTGGCTCTGGATTGATCCCACGTGCAGCAGAGCAGCTAGACCAGTGTGTCCAATTATAAGCCAGCACTCCGGAGCACAAGTGCCCAGAGCCAGTGCTCTGCAACGAAGAGCCCACTGCAATGGGAGGCCCATGCAGGCCAAAGAATAAAGATGGATGAAAATAAATCATAAATAAATAAAACAATAAAAAAGGCCAAAAATTTTTTAAAAGTATGGAGAAAAAGAGAATTCCTGTTACTCTCAAGGATCTTATAATGCAATGGTGAGAAGTAATAGGTAGGAATAATATAATAAAAAATGAATATAATTCTGGGTGAATGCAATAATATAGAATATAACTATTATGTTAAAAGAGGTATTTAGTATACCTCTTTGGGATTCAAAAGTCTAAGATTAGTTTGGGGGGGTCTGAAAAATGACACAGGTTATTAAGATGAGGCATTGAGATGAGTTTTTGAAAGAACCGGAGTTCAATAAGTAGAGTTATGGGAAGGGAGAAAAAGAAGGGAAGATTTAATTTAAGCAGAAGAAAAACTAAATAAAAGCTGCAGCTCTCAGGCAGGTATGACCCTGGGAATTAGCAATATTGATGCAGTCAATTGGAGTGCAGAGTTCACACAGGGAAGTAACTGGCTTTAATAAGGATAAGGAAGTGGACTGGACTCAGGGTAAGAAGAGGCTGTTAAGAGTGTACTGAGCTACAATTTTAAGGTACTTGAAACTTTACCTGCCATTGGTGCTCCAATCCCTCTGATAACAGACCTCTGGTGTGTGAAAGGCAATGGCGTGGGGTGTGGAATTTAACTGGAAGTGCATCAGTCATAGAGAACACCAAGGGACACTGGGGCAGCCACTGCCCCTCCACTTTTTCCCCTTGTAGGAAGGGATAGAAGATGTCCCAGTGGGGAGTCTGCACAAGTCCTGTGAGGTGGTCCTGCAGGAACAGGCTGGAGCAGAACTGCTCGTTCAAAGTCGGGAGTAGGAAGAGGAGGAGGTGGCAGTGTTTACTTAGAATCAGAGCTGTGTGTGTATACACACATTAAATAGATTCTGATTATCTTCAAGTTCCTCTAGGAAACAGAAGTACTCCCTGGTTCTCAGAATTAAAATCATTGCACTGTAAAAACTAAACAAGATGAAAGAGGAATATTCCTCTCTTTAATGTTTTATACTGTAAAGTATAATTTCTGAAGACTATTAATTGAGAAGAAACTGGCATAATTTTTTTTCAATTTGCATCTATTTTCTCCAAGTACAAAGCAGGTGTAAAGATACACTAACACTTAGCTGCAGTTATAGTATCAGGTCACTTTGAACTCTGCAAAAATAAATGTTCTCTTATTTCTTGCTTTGTTAAGATAATTGACTATAATGGGAACTAATAAAGGTTGTTAAACTCATTGGGAAACACTTTGAAAATCATTCTTCCTTTGAAGCCATATTTCTTAGGAACTTGTAAGGGGGTAAAAATAAAAGGTGAATGCAATAATATAGAATATAACTATTATGTTAAAAGAGGTATTTAGTATACCTCTTTGGGATTCAAAAGTCTAAGATTAGTTTGGGGGGGTCTGAAAAATGACACAGGTTATTAAGATGAGGCATTGAGATGAGTTTTTGAAAGAACCGGAGTTCAATAAGTAGAGTTATGGGAAGGGAGAAAAAGAAGGGAAGATTTAATTTAAGCAGAAGAAAAACTAAATAAAAGCTGCAGCTCTCAGGCAGGTATGACCCTGGGAATTAGCAATATTGATGCAGTCAATTGGAGTGCAGAGTTCACACAGGGAAGTAACTGGCTTTAATAAGGATAAGGAAGTGGACTGGACTCAGGGTAAGAAGAGGCTGTTAAGAGTGTACTGAGCTACAATTTTAAGGTACTTGAAACTTTACCTGCCATTGGTGCTCCAATCCCTCTGATAACAGACCTCTGGTGTGTGAAAGGCAATGGCGTGGGGTGTGGAATTTAACTGGAAGTGCATCAGTCATAGAGAACACCAAGGGACACTGGGGCAGCCACTGCCCCTCCACTTTTTCCCCTTGTAGGAAGGGACAGAAGATGTCCCAGTGGGGAGTCTGCACAAGTCCTGTGAGGTGGTCCTGCAGGAACAGGCTGGAGCAGAACTGCTCGTTCAAAGTCGGGAGTAGGAAGAGGAGGAGGTGGCAGTGTTTACTTAGAATCAGAGCTGTGTGTGTATACACACATTAAATAGATTCTGATTATCTTCAAGTTCCTCTAGGAAACAGAAGTACTCCCTGGTTCTCAGAATTAAAATCATTGCACTGTAAAAACTAAACAAGATGAAAGAGGAATATTCCTCTCTTTAATGTTTTATACTGTAAAGTATAATTTCTGAAGACTATTAATTGAGAAGAAACTGGCATAATTTTTTTTTTTCAATTTGCATCTATTTTCTCCAAGTACAAAGCAGGTGTAAAGATACACTAACACTTAGCTGCAGTTATAGTATCAGGTCACTTTGAACTCTGCAAAAATAAATGTTCTCTTATTTCTTGCTTTGTTAAGATAATTGACTATAATGGGAACTAATAAAGGTTGTTAAACTCATTGGGAAACACTTTGAAAATCATTCTTCCTTTGAAGCCATATTTCTTAGGAACTTGTAACATGAGTTTAAAAATGGAGAAGGCCATAAATATAACATCAATTTAATTTTTTAAAATTTAGTTTACTACTATTTATATCAAAAATATGTCAAGCTTAAGTGATAAAACATGACATTCTTTTAGAATTTCTGAAATAATTCTAAAGTAATTCTTAGGACCTCTCCTGTATTTTTACACAATACAAGGAGGATTTTTACACTGAAGTATCAAACAAATCTAAAAGCAAATTACTAATCTTATTTACCAAAGTCATGGGTTTTACAATAAGATGAACACACAATTTTATTTTTAAATTGAAAAGAAATATTTTTATATTAACTATTTTCAGCTACTTTTCTTTGTGATTTGGTTTCCAAATGACAGTACTTCAATAAGAGGCATTTTATGACATTCTTGTGTACTGCCAATACACAAATTAATAGGTTATATAATGTTACTCAATGATTATATAAAAAGCAATTGTATTCAAATTGTTTTTATTCTATTTTTTTATGTTTAACTTTGAATAACAAATTATAGGAAAATTAAAATATGTTACCAATATCATCACCCTAAATATTTCAGTGTGTATTTCCTGCAGTAAAGGGCATTTTCCTATACATAAGCACATTCAGTATTCCATATTAGGAAATTAACACTGATATATAATTCCTATTGAACACTCAGACCCATTCAAGTTTGCCAAGACCCATTCAAGCTTGCCAACCATCTCAAAATGTTTTTTATAGCAGAAGGACCTAGTTTAGAATCAACTGTGGCATTCAGAGGTGTCTCCTTCAGTATTTTTGTCTTTCCTTAATTTTCATAATTCAGGCACTTTTGCAGATTATTTTGCAGGGCCAGTTATTTTGTATAATATCTTTCAGGTAGGGTTTGTTAGATGTTTCCTCATGATGAGATTCACAGCATGCATCCTAGGGATTTGTCATAATTCAGGCACCTTTTGCAGATTATTTGTTAAACTCTATATGGAGAAGGCCTTTTTAAATATAAAACTAATAAAGGTTGTTAAACTCATTGGGAAACACTTTGAAAATCATTCTTCCTTTGAAGCCATATTTCTTAGGAACTTGTAACATGAGTTTAAAAATGGAGAAGGCCATAAATATAACATCAATTTAATTTTTTAAAATTTAGTTTACTACTATTTATATCAAAAATATGTCAAGCTTAAGTGATAAAACATGACATTCTTTTAGAATTTCTGAAATAATTCTAAAGTAATTCTTAGGACCTCTCCTGTATTTTTACACAATACAAGGAGGATTTTTACACTGAAGTATCAAACAAATCTAAAAGCAAATTACTAATCTTATTTACCAAAGTCATGGGTTTTACAATAAGATGAACACACAATTTTATTTTTAAATTGAAAAGAAATATTTTTATATTAACTATTTTCAGCTACTTTTCTTTGTGATTTGGTTTCCAAATGACAGTACTTCAATAAGAGGCATTTTATGACATTCTTGTGTACTGCCAATACACAAATTAATAGGTTATATAATGTTACTCAATGATTATATAAAAAGCAATTGTATTCAAATTGTTTTTATTCTATTTTTTTATGTTTAACTTTGAATAACAAATTATAGGAAAATTAAAATATGTTACCAATATCATCACCCTAAATATTTCAGTGTGTATTTCCTGCAGTAAAGGGCATTTTCCTATACATAAGCACATTCAGTATTCCATATTAGGAAATTAACACTGATATATAATTCCTATTGAACACTCAGACCCATTCAAGTTTGCCAAGACCCATTCAAGCTTGCCAACCATCTCAAAATGTTTTTTATAGCAGAAGGACCTAGTTTAGAATCAACTGTGGCATTCAGAGGTGTCTCCTTCAGTATTTTTGTCTTTCCTTAATTTTCATAATTCAGGCACTTTTGCAGATTATTTTGCAGGGCCAGTTATTTTGTATAATATCTTTCAGGTAGGGTTTGTTAGATGTTTCCTCATGATGAGATTCACAGCATGCATCCTAGGGATGCTACAGATGTGACATCATGCTCTCATTGCACCACGCCAGGGACATATCCTTTGCATTTACCCCATTACTGATGATGTAAACCCTGATTACTGGATTAAGGTAGTGCCTGTCAAGCTTCTTCATTAGAAGGATACTTAAGATTCTAAATACAATGCTCTTCATCCAACTTTCAATTGTTCATATCTAGCATGGCTCCATGATTTCCCATATTATTTAATGGTTATGAATAGCTATTACTGTTATTTTGATATTCACATTGTTCCTGTATGTGGCCAGTGGGAGACCCTTCAAGCTAGCTTTTGTGACCTTTTCTAAAGTTTCACTTATATTTTATATTGGAGTACAGCTGATTTCCAATGTTGTGTTAGTTTCAGGTGTAAAGCAAAGTGACTCAATTATATATACATATACCTTATGCAAAGAGATGACTCACTAGGAAAGACCCTGATACTGGGAAAAAAGAAGGCAGAAGGAAAAGGGGAAGGCAGAGAACAATATGGCTGGGTGGCATCACTGACTCAATGATATGAGTCTGAGCAAGCTCTGGGAGATGCTGAAGGACAGGGAAGCCTGGCATGTTGCAGTCCACTGGGTTGCAAAGAGTCAGACACAACCGAGCGACTGAGCGACAGGTTATCATGGAATACTGAGTAGAGTTCTGTGTGCTCTACAGTAAGTCCTTATTAATTATCTATTTTATGTCTACAATAATGTGACCTGTTGACATATTCTCTTCTTTTTTTTCTGGCACAAGATCCTCCAGGTACATCTTGTACTTTTGCTGTCCCATCTCTAGAATCGGCTATTTCCCCGGTTCCTTTCATTGGAGAATGGAATTAGCCCATTCAAGCTTGCCAACCATCTCAAAATGTTTTTTATAGCAGAAGGACCTAGTTTAGAATCAACTGTGGCATTCAGAGGTGTCTCCTTCAGTATTTTTGTCTTTCCTTAATTTTCATAATTCAGGCACTTTTGCAGATTATTTTGCAGGGCCAGTTATTTTGTATAATATCTTTCAGGTAGGGTTTGTTAGATGTTTCCTCATGATGAGATTCACAGCATGCATCCTAGGGATGCTACAGATGTGACATCATGCTCTCATTGCACCACGCCAGGGACATATCCTTTGCATTTACCCCATTACTGATGATGTAAACCCTGATTACTGGATTAAGGTAGTGCCTGTCAAGCTTCTTCATTAGAAGGATACTTAAGATTCTAAATACAATGCTCTTCATCCAACTTTCAATTGTTCATATCTAGCATGGCTCCATGATTTCCCATATTATTTAATGGTTATGAATAGCTATTACTGTTATTTTGATATTCACATTGTTCCTGTATGTGGCCAGTGGGAGACCCTTCAAGCTAGCTTTTGTGACCTTTTCTAAAGTTTCACTTATATTTTATATTGGAGTACAGCTGATTTCCAATGTTGTGTTAGTTTCAGGTGTAAAGCAAAGTGACTCAATTATATATACATATACCTTATGCAAAGAGATGACTCACTAGGAAAGACCCTGATACTGGGAAAAAAGAAGGCAGAAGGAAAAGGGGAAGGCAGAGAACAATATGGCTGGGTGGCATCACTGACTCAATGATATGAGTCTGAGCAAGCTCTGGGAGATGCTGAAGGACAGGGAAGCCTGGCATGTTGCAGTCCACTGGGTTGCAAAGAGTCAGACACAACCGAGCGACTGAGCGACAGGTTATCATGGAATACTGAGTAGAGTTCTGTGTGCTCTACAGTAAGTCCTTATTAATTATCTATTTTATGTCTACAATAATGTGACCTGTTGACATATTCTCTTCTTTTTTTTCTGGCACAAGATCCTCCAGGTACATCTTGTACTTTTGCTGTCCCATCTCTAGAATCGGCTATTTCTCCAAGAAGCCCTGGTTCCTTTCATTGGAGAATGGAATTAGCCCTCAAGATCTGATTGCTGAATGTACTTATGGCCACTAGGGCCCCACTGTTCTCATATCCTTTCAGTGGACAGAACTAATTCATGCATATGTCTATAATATGAATATATATTATACTTACATTTGAGTTTTATCTATTTCTATGTTTAGATTTACACACTGAACATTATGAACTCACACTAACAACTTTAAATTTCAATATAACACAATGAGACTGACTCTAGTTTTCTTTCTTAACATATTTATAACTCCTTTCTCTAGCAAGAAGAAGTCCAACTATTACATTTAATGCATGTACCTATTTGGTCGACCAGTCTTCCACTGCCACTATCATTGTTGTACCCATGGGGCATCTTCATCACTCTGCCATTCTGCATTCAGCCACCCACATTATGTAAACCCTCCTCAACCCTGCTTGGCTTCACCACCCCCACTGGGCTGGATGCCTCAATGCTGAGGTTCTCTCTTCACCCTGCTTGTACCCTGGCATCCTGTGTCGGGTCACTGCTTTTATCCTTTTATACAACCCATGCGTTCTTCCCTTCAGACTTCTCTGTGTATCTGACACTTCATGCCAGGCCACCCTTTTCCCATTGGGGATGCCCTTTCCACTCAGGCTGGGCTCTGAAAACCCACTCTGGATCACTGCAGGCCCACCCCTCCACTCCACTCAGTGCTGGCACAGATGTGCAACTGCTTGGTTCCACTCAATAACTTTGTAGATACAATTGCTAAGGAAGGGAGATAAAGAGCCTTGACAGGACAGGAAGTAAAGGGCAAAGAAAGTATATCATGAAGAAAACGAAGGTGCTCTTCTATTGTTTTATCATTCTTTTAATAGGAACAAGAAAATAATGAGTCATAACATGTTAACAATGGAGAGCACATCTACAGCATTGGGGTTATATGGAATAATACTTTATCTCATAGACACATACACACACACACACATGGAGGTAGACACACACACACATACACAAAAAGAAGACTGGTAAACCAGGCTAAGATCTGTAGCAAGCACCCCTCTCTTCACAGCACACAGTAGGACTATATTTTCTATGCTCTAGTTGAAATTAGGTTCAATTTCAGGTCAGGATTATATGACTTGCTTTGATAATAAAATGTCAGTGGAAATGACATAAATGACTTCTAGATGAAAGAATTTAACTGCTGATGTGTTTGGGTTTTTTTCTTTTTTTAAAATTTTGGCTTCCTTTATTGGTTCTCTACCTATTCATTTTCATCCATCCCCATTCCTCGGCCTGCATGGGTCTCCAACCGCAGCGGCCCCTCTCGCTGCAGAGCACCGGCACTCGCGCACACACCCAGAGCTCTGGCTCACAATCAGACAAACTGGCCCAGCCGCCCTGCAGCACGCGGGATCCTCCTGGGCCAGGGATCGAACTGGCACCCCCTGCACTGCAAGGCGGACTCTCCACCCACTGGACCACCAGCGAAGGCCCTGCTGATGCTTTTAAATGAGCTGATAAGACTCCTCAGCTATCTTCTTCCTCTGGCATGAGGAATGTGAGGCAGGCCTTTCTGTGGAGGTGCAATGCTGAGACATTTCATGGGGAACAGACTGTCTAGGAGAGTTACCTGTCACTGTAACAAAATTCCCAAGAGGGAAAAAATAATTGTTCCACTAAGTTATTGAACTTATGGGTCTCTTATTGCAGTACAACTTATTTTGTCTTTGTTAATACAAAGAAGTTATATCATCTTCAGTATAATGTTTCAGTATAATGTGACATTTGACTGAAATAAAAGTACAGAGGTACAGGTTACAGACTTTATTTTGCAAGTCCAGATAAAGGCTGTGCACATGGACTTGTCCAGTAAATTATTTCACAAGAGAACTGTCTAAACAGTAAACATGTCTAAACAATCAATATATAATTTTATTAATGTGATCTTTACCCTTAAGGTCATCAGAGTAATTTTCTGACCCACAGAAAATTAAGAACATTGGGCTTCCCAGGTGGTGCTAGTGGTCCAGAACCTGCCTGTCAATGCAGGAAACATAAGAGATGCAGGTTTGATCCCTGTGTCGGGAAGCTATCTTGGAGGAAGGGATGGTAATACACTCTAGTATTCTTGCCTGAAGAATCCCATGGACAGAGAAGCCTGGTGGGCTATGGTCCATAGGGTTGCAAAGAGTTGGACACGACTGAAACAATTACCACAAAATATTAATTCTTGTAGAATGACAAAAGCTTATCTAATTGACGGGTAAACATATTTTAAAACTTCCTTTTAGTTCCTTAATCATTTAAAAAATTGACCAGAAATAGAAAACTTATTTTGAAGGAAAGAAAACACGTTTCAGTGTCCAGCAAACAATACATATTACACTGTCTCTGAAAGACAAATTTGTCCTTACATATTTCACATAATTACACCAGTTTCTATAGCTATTATGAACAGAGACAAATAGCAGAAGGTTCCCCACTGACAGCATTTCCTCTACAGTTTCCATTTAAAATTATATTTTGAGCTCATGCCTTTATGATTAACTATATACACATCTATAATTTTCCAACATAGGTTGCTTATGAGGCCACTATTAGCTTTCATTAAAAATTATCGACATCCCACCCTTTCAAACTAAGCAGATGATACATACCAAAGAGCACTCATAAATTCCTGCCTTTAAAGCATTTCATGACCTTTCAGTGTGAAGCATGTGTCTATGGAAATAATGATCTGGTGAGTTCTGCAAGCATGGCAGAAATCTCAGCCATGTGACTCATAGGGCTAAAAGTCACTCATTACCAGTCACACAGCAAGTGTCTGCAGAGTATAATGGATTTATAGAAAGCAGGGTGACCACAGATCTAATTTTAATGAAGCCCAAGACATAATCTGAGCTGATAGAGTGTGAAGTCTGAATATAATCTCTACAAGGTTAGGAGTTATTACTTGACAACACAGGAATATAATTTTGTCTCAGAAAGGATACATCGTTGAGCTTTTAATTAAATTAAAGAATGTTTTTTTTTACCCTTAAGGTCATCAGAGTAATTTTCTGACCCACAGAAAATTAAGAACATTGGGCTTCCCAGGTGGTGCTAGTGGTCCAGAACCTGCCTGTCAATGCAGGAAACATAAGAGATGCAGGTTTGATCCCTGTGTCGGGAAGCTATCTTGGAGGAAGGGATGGTAATACACTCTAGTATTCTTGCCTGAAGAATCCCATGGACAGAGAAGCCTGGTGGGCTATGGTCCATAGGGTTGCAAAGAGTTGGACACGACTGAAACAATTACCACAAAATATTAATTCTTGTAGAATGACAAAAGCTTATCTAATTGACGGGTAAACATATTTTAAAACTTCCTTTTAGTTCCTTAATCATTTAAAAAATTGACCAGAAATAGAAAACTTATTTTGAAGGAAAGAAAACACGTTTCAGTGTCCAGCAAACAATACATATTACACTGTCTCTGAAAGACAAATTTGTCCTTACATATTTCACATAATTACACCAGTTTCTATAGCTATTATGAACAGAGACAAATAGCAGAAGGTTCCCCACTGACAGCATTTCCTCTACAGTTTCCATTTAAAATTATATTTTGAGCTCATGCCTTTATGATTAACTATATACACATCTATAATTTTCCAACATAGGTTGCTTATGAGGCCACTATTAGCTTTCATTAAAAATTATCGACATCCCACCCTTTCAAACTAAGCAGATGATACATACCAAAGAGCACTCATAAATTCCTGCCTTTAAAGCATTTCATGACCTTTCAGTGTGAAGCATGTGTCTATGGAAATAATGATCTGGTGAGTTCTGCAAGCATGGCAGAAATCTCAGCCATGTGACTCATAGGGCTAAAAGTCACTCATTACCAGTCACACAGCAAGTGTCTGCAGAGTATAATGGATTTATAGAAAGCAGGGTGACCACAGATCTAATTTTAATGAAGCCCAAGACATAATCTGAGCTGATAGAGTGTGAAGTCTGAATATAATCTCTACAAGGTTAGGAGTTATTACTTGACAACACAGGAATATAATTTTGTCTCAGAAAGGTACTAATTTTTTTTCTATCAGGTTTCACAGATACAGTTTTCTTTTGGTAGCAAATAATTAAATTTACACAGAGTTGACAAGAAAACTCCAAATTTTCTCATAAAGTAGTCATATTTTTGTGTAGAATCACATATAAAAAAAGCAAGATTTTTAAAAAAGAACACCAGCAGATTTCTCTCAGTAAAATGCTTTATAAACATAAAAATGAAATAAGCACTGTGAAAACTCCTCCAAAATTGATTACTTGGGGATCCACATCAAGAAACGTGCTTAATACAAATGAAATCATTATTAACTAGTGTGAAATGTGAATGGGAAAAGTCATTTAGCCTAATAATATTTAAATAACATATGCTTATATCCTTGAGACAGAACATGTGGCATGTGACAGAACCTGACTTACTGCTATGTTTTCCTTACTCCTGTGTTGTTTTCCAGAATGACAAGATTAAGTACAACATTATATCACCCAGTCACACAGAGGCCAAATTAGCATTTGGATACAAACTTGAGAGACAATTACCAAGAGCCTGTACTTTTCGACAATGGAGATTGCATAGTATGAATATATGGAAACATTTGTGCTTTATTCAACCAATAGCAGGAAGTGATTTAGGAGCAGCATATTTAAAAAATGCACACAACCTACATATGAGACTCAGAGCCTGTGTTCAGAAACCTGCATGGGAGAAAATCCCTGTCATTTTCAGTTGAGCAGCAGTCATACTGGTAATTATTTTAAATAAAGTTTGGTATCTAGGAGAAGACAGAATAGGATTTCACTGGGAAAAACTGACTACTGAGAAAGAGAAAAAACAATGGAACCTGCCATTTGGAATTTAAGGAGTCATTTTTAGATTTTTCCCCCACAAGTTTAACACTTTGAAGTAGAAAGAATTTGAGTTATTAGTTGGGAGGAAAGGCAAAGTGACTTTTCAGACTTTCCTCTTTTACTAAAGATCTATTTTTAAGGTTAATTTGAAGGAACAGGAGCAAGTTGTCCAATAAGTCAACAGATATTAAATCTCCTTGGATTTTTCTGGATTTATGGAAGCTGAATTTCATAGAACTATCACTGTCTCAAGGCTACACACACAAAAATATGAAATGCACACCGGCTTCTGAAAGAGACCAGAGTCTCTTCTGAAACTGGTGATCTTACCTTCCTCTCCCGCGTAGGCCAGGATGGAGCGTGCGCGTATCTGTTTCCCCTCTGTGGTTTTCCCTGAGCAGGTGTGGGAGCAGGAGGACCATGCTGACCACGTGCTGAGCACACAGTCCTTGGGGCAGGGTGCATCGCAGGCAACAGGGATGGGGAAGATGGCATCTCTGCACAGCTGTCTATCAACTTCTTCTCCTGGGAAAGACATCATCACCAAGAGTTCATCAGCTTAAAATAATGCAAAATCAGCAACTGAAACCAGATGGGCACCAAATAAATTAGCTCACTTTCCTTTTGTTTTCCATTAAAAGCGAAACCAAAAGAATCACCGTCTACTAACAGCCGGATGTTAAAAGAATACAAAGAATGAATAAACAGATAGAGCCCTAAAGGAGGCTTCTTTATTATCAATGTTTAGGTGTGGAGATCAAAGCACATTGCTGCAAGTATTTTATGCTGTGATACCTGCTCAGGAAGTGATGTTTATACTTATAATATTAATCTTTGCAATAAAGAGCATCAATGAAGTATGTCCACCCCCTTTATTTCATTACTGGCAATGAGCCATTATTCACAAATAATGACTCTATCCACAGCATGTACCATTTTCAGTTGAGCAGCAGTCATACTGGTAATTATTTTAAATAAAGTTTGGTATCTAGGAGAAGACAGAATAGGATTTCACTGGGAAAAACTGACTACTGAGAAAGAGAAAAAACAATGGAACCTGCCATTTGGAATTTAAGGAGTCATTTTTAGATTTTTCCCCCACAAGTTTAACACTTTGAAGTAGAAAGAATTTGAGTTATTAGTTGGGAGGAAAGGCAAAGTGACTTTTCAGACTTTCCTCTTTTACTAAAGATCTATTTTTAAGGTTAATTTGAAGGAACAGGAGCAAGTTGTCCAATAAGTCAACAGATATTAAATCTCCTTGGATTTTTCTGGATTTATGGAAGTTGAATTTCATAGAACTATCACTGTCTCAAGGCTACACACACAAAATATGAAATGCACCGGCTTCTGAAAGAGACCAGAGTCTCTTCTGAAACTGGTGATCTTACCTTCCTCTCCCGCGTAGGCCAGGATGGAGCGTGCGCGTATCTGTTTCCCCTCTGTGGTTTTCCCTGAGCAGGTGTGGGAGCAGGAGGACCATGCTGACCACGTGCTGAGCACACAGTCCTTGGGGCAGGGTGCATCGCAGGCAACAGGGATGGGGAAGATGGCATCTCTGCACAGCTGTCTATCAACTTCTTCTCCTGGGAAAGACATCATCACCAAGAGTTCATCAGCTTAAAATAATGCAAAATCAGCAACTGAAACCAGATGGGCACCAAATAAATTAGCTCACTTTCCTTTTGTTTTCCATTAAAAGCGAAACCAAAAGAATCACCGTCTACTAACAGCCGGATGTTAAAAGAATACAAAGAATGAATAAACAGATAGAGCCCTAAAGGAGGCTTCTTTATTATCAATGTTTAGGTGTGGAGATCAAAGCACATTGCTGCAAGTATTTTATGCTGTGATACCTGCTCAGGAAGTGATGTTTATACTTATAATATTAATCTTTGCAATAAAGAGCATCAATGAAGTATGTCCACCCCCTTTATTTCATTACTGGCAATGAGCCATTATTCACAAATAATGACTCTATCCACAGCATGTACCATTTGTTTTCATGAGCTAACAACTCATAGTCTCTATCCGTAAACTCTTGGGTCTCCCAGAGAATTTTTTTTTTTTGTACATTTTGCCACCCTTTTCTTTCATTAAAAAATTAAAAAAAAAATTACTTTGTTAGTTGGAAATAGCCAGGAAATAAATAATAGGATAGTTTGATAAAACCACTGGTTATAGTCATCTCATTGAGAATGGGGGACAAAAAGACAAGGTAAGCAAACAGCACAAGGAAGAGGATGTCACTGCAGTACCTAAAACTCTTCAGTAGTTTCCTTCTGCTCTTAAGATAAAGACCAGATTTCTCAAAAGTTTATGTGACCTTAAACCACGTGGCTCTTGTTTCCTTTGATAGCTTCATCTCACTCCCTCTTTCTGTTACCCCAGAGCTCTGGAGTCTGGTACTCATTTGGTGCTTTTCTGAGTGAATGAAGTAAAATATACAAAATGCCAGTGAGATAGAAAATACTTTTGCTGCTAATAAATGTCAAAGGAAACTAGAAGAATTACAAGTAAAGGATCAAAATACAGTATGAAAAAAATGTCTGAACGCTGTGACGCACCTGGTAAGTGTGGGTGCTAATGAGGTCATTCGAACAGAGTAACAACAGTCAAATAGACAAAATTAACCTGCTTTTTTGCCAAAGGATATATCTGGAATTCTTGATGAGTATAGCAGAAATGTGTGCCTTGAGGCATTTAGATGAGAAAATCTTGCCTTTTTTTTTTTTTTTGACTTTTATTTGCATTTATTTTTTGCAGCATTTATTCCCAGGCCATAAGTTTTTGTTTCTTCAGTTTCTTCTGGGATATCTTTTTCTTCTGTGCAACCTCCTCTTCTGGTTTAGGAACAATCTGTTCTTTCTCAGTAAGGATATCTCAGTGTGGCAAGGAGAGCTCATGTATGTGTTGCTCCGATCATAAGCTCTGCAAGTCCCATGCCGCATCCTGGGGGCTTTGTTCACCTGGATGTGCTCAATGACCAGAGGATCTACATCTAAGCCCTTAGGTTCAGCACTACTCTCTGCATTTTTGAGCATGTGCAGTAAAAATTCAGCACTTTTGGGGGGCCACCAACCCTGTGTCCAGCCCCAATGTTTGGCCTGTGGACACCTACCAACTCCACAACTGTAATGATGGAATGGCACACACTGCTTCTTTAACGTGACCTCCTTCAGATACTTGGTGGCTTTTCAGATATGCAAACCCGCTATGGCCTGGGAAGTTTCACGAGTGCTCTTAAACTGAACACAAAGATTTGAATCTCTTGATTTGCATGATTTTGTGGGGTTTTCTGGGTCAAGTGAATACCGCACCAATTTTAGAGGTCACCTCAGGCAGCTTTTCAGAAAAGCAGAATCTTGCTTTTTCATTGTTATAAGCAAACAACTCAGAGTTGTTTGTCACTGATGGAAGGTTAGAGCTTCCGTTTAAAGGACAGTCGTTTATACGTGTATTTAAAAGACAAGACAGAAAATCAGAAGTCTAACATACTGAAGAAACTACTAGTTTACGGGGCCTTAAATCATTAGGCAAAATCAAAAGTCAATTGGAATGCACTTATATATTAACAGCCACTAACTTGCAAGGCTTTAACTTATTAGGCTTGCTCACTAGTAAGTAAGACTCACTAAAATGTCAGCTGGGTTATCATTATATCATTCATTCTTCTATAGCGACTCTGATCTGTAAGAGATTTGAGTTTGGCTTATATCCCAACAAATGACCCGAAGATTGTATGATTGAGTACAAAAATCATTAGAATACAAGGCCTATAATACTTTACAATTTACATAATAATGATGATGCTTGTATTTATTAGATATTTTTTCTAGTGTGAAGAGGAGCCTGCGTATGTCTTATTTCCTTTGCCGCTATCTTTTATTGCTCCATCTACTCTCATTCACTTTCATTTCTGATATTCTGTGAAAAGAAAGGCAAGTTTGGGGCTATAGCTTTTCGTAAAAAATTACAGTACTTTGTTTTCTGTAATACTTACCTAATCATTTCTTTTCAGAAGAATTTAATTCATTCTGAAGCATTTGAGGAAAGTGTGCTACCTGTGGGCTATTACATTAATTTGCATGGCATAAGTAATACATTTCTCTTGCATACAGGGGTGTACAATTTTAAGCTTTCTTGTTTTTTTGAGTTTTTTTTTTTTTAACGTGTGCCCTATATCTTTTATTAGCTCTTTTTCACTCATCTTTTCTGGCTTAGCTAGGCATTAATATATTACCCTGTAGATACATTCCTTCTAAAGTCTACCTTACTCTTCCGTGGAGTTCCTAAGACCCTCCTCCTCTACCTCCCTGACTCTGGCAACTCCGTCAGGTGTGACCTTGCCCCTCTTTGCCTCTCTAATGGCTCTGGATTACCGTTTTGTATCTAAATGCTGGCATTATGTCCTAGCCATAGTGGCTTTTCCCCCCTTTCTCCTATAGACTAATCTCATTTTTGCTTTTGCATTGTCTCCTCACTTTCCACGAATCTTTCGGACCTTCACACAGCAGACTGCTTCTCACCATCTAGGTCTCCTTGCAAGGCAAGCCTTAACTGACCATATACAATCTCACAGTAGCTTCATTTTCATTATAGTTTTAATTGCCACAGGAAACTCTTTTAATGAACTGTTTACACGTCTATTATCTGATCCTACTACTGGAGTGCAAGCTCAGTATGGGCATGATTCTTTTTCTAGTAATTAATTAATTTTAGTTGGAGGGTAATTACAACATTGTGACACTTTTTGACACACATTCATATGAATCGGCCACAGGTACACATAAGCATACATGTTCCCCTACATCCTGAAGCCGCCTCTCAGCTCCCTCTCCACCCTATCCCTCCAGGCTGTCACTGAGCATCAGCCCTGCAATCCCACATCAAACTCACACTGGCTATCTGTTTTACACATGATAACATGTATGCTTCAATGCTGTTCTTGCAAATCATCCCACCCTCTCCTCCCACTAAGTCCAAAAGTCTTTCCTTTACATCTGTGTCTCCCTTGCTGCTCTGCATGGAGGATAGTTAGTATCATCTTTACAAATATATGTGGTAATATACAGTATTTATCTTTCTCTTTCTGACTTACCTCACTCTGTATAATAGGCTCTAGGTTCATCTACCTTATTAGAACTGACTCAAATGTGCTCCTTTTTATAGCTGAGTAATACTGTGTACATGTATGGCAATTTCCTTATCCATTCACCTGCCCGTGGATATCCAGGCATGATTCTATCTGCCTTTTTCATTATTTTATACTTAGAACCGCGAACAGCACTGGTACCTAGTAGACACTAAATAATCCTTAGCCATGAATAAATAAATTGACTTTAAGCTGCTGTTCTAGGGAACAGAATGTTGGACTAGACAAATACAGATTTCAGTACAGAATTTCTTAAAAGACCATGCATTCAAGTGGTCTAGGACTTCGCTAAGGTGTATTCAGTGGACAGCCGACAGCATATGCATAACTCTGAAGTTTCCCAGAAATGTAGTCTGTCACTTCCAACCCATAAATCATAGCTTGAATTTTAAAATGATCCCTGGAACCCCAGTGTCCTGCATTGCAGGCAGATTCTTTACCATCTGAGCCACCAGGGAAGCCCCCACATTTGAAAAGGATTGCTTTAAGATTTTTCTGCCCTTATTCTCTTGTGGTTTGATGAGAACCAAACTGCCTCTTCAAAGGGCAGCATATAAAATGAATTCATCTTGATTTCACATCTAACATCACTCACTTCTCTGTGGAGCTACCATTTACACCTCTCTTTATACCTGAGTGAAAACATTCATTCAATGAATAGCTACTGATTGCCTGTCTCTGGTCAGGCACTGTGCTATGACTATTATATATGTCATCTCAGCTAATTATGACAACAAATTTTCAAAAAAATTATCCCTCCAGGCTGTCACTGAGCATCAGCCCTGCAATCCCACATCAAACTCACACTGGCTATCTGTTTTACACATGATAACATGTATGCTTCAATGCTGTTCTTGCAAATCATCCCACCCTCTCCTCCCACTAAGTCCAAAAGTCTTTCCTTTACATCTGTGTCTCCCTTGCTGCTCTGCATGGAGGATAGTTAGTATCATCTTTACAAATATATGTGGTAATATACAGTATTTATCTTTCTCTTTCTGACTTACCTCACTCTGTATAATAGGCTCTAGGTTCATCTACCTTATTAGAACTGACTCAAATGTGCTCCTTTTTATAGCTGAGTAATACTGTGTACATGTATGGCAATTTCCTTATCCATTCACCTGCCCGTGGATATCCAGGCATGATTCTATCTGCCTTTTTCATTATTTTATACTTAGAACCGCGAACAGCACTGGTACCTAGTAGACACTAAATAATCCTTAGCCATGAATAAATAAATTGACTTTAAGCTGCTGTTCTAGGGAACAGAATGTTGGACTAGACAAATACAGATTTCAGTACAGAATTTCTTAAAAGACCATGCATTCAAGTGGTCTAGGACTTCGCTAAGGTGTATTCAGTGGACAGCCGACAGCATATGCATAACTCTGAAGTTTCCCAGAAATGTAGTCTGTCACTTCCAACCCATAAATCATAGCTTGAATTTTAAAATGATCCCTGGAACCCCAGTGTCCTGCATTGCAGGCAGATTCTTTACCATCTGAGCCACCAGGGAAGCCCCCACATTTGAAAAGGATTGCTTTAAGATTTTTCTGCCCTTATTCTCTTGTGGTTTGATGAGAACCAAACTGCCTCTTCAAAGGGCAGCATATAAAATGAATTCATCTTGATTTCACATCTAACATCACTCACTTCTCTGTGGAGCTACCATTTACACCTCTCTTTATACCTGAGTGAAAACATTCATTCAATGAATAGCTACTGATTGCCTGTCTCTGGTCAGGCACTGTGCTATGACTATTATATATGTCATCTCAGCTAATTATGACAACAAATTTCATTTTCAAGGCATAACTGACATGTAATATTATATTAGTGTTAAGTCTATATAACCACCACAGTAAGTCTAATTAACATTTCTATATGATCAAATATACGTTAAGTATTATTTTAAGTAGATAAGAACTGTTGTGCATGACACCGTATGAGAGGATACACAGTGCTAAATCACATATGAACATATCCAAATATCAGGTTAATTTATAACCTTTCCAAATAGAGAAATGGAATCTTGCTGCTTAACACTCTGGAAATTCTATTTTTCCATATCAGCCCTCCTATTATCAGGACATTCTCAAGCATGACTTCATCACAGGATCATTTGAGACTGACGACCTGAATGCGCATCCTCATAAGTCCAGGTAGACACATCGGATTATTATCATGGTGGATGGTGCAGAGCTACAACTCATGCAGGCAGAGACCAATGCCACCCTTTTTTTTTTTTCTTTAGTCTTTCTGAAGTTAATGTCTTGCTATTCCAAATGTGATGTCAACATTTAGAATCTTCCTTATGCTTGTCTTTGTGTATTAAATATACTACATATTTTTTTGGCATTTCTGACATGAAAAGTTTTGAAGGATGCTTTCCTTTTAGGTAGCTTGCTCATCCCCCAGCCCACATCAAGCTCTAGGCATTTTAATCAACTCTTTAAAAATGCATATTTCACATGAAATGTATAATGAACAACTAAATGAATGAATCATGGTCCATATCTTACAATTTATGTCTTACTTGGATGTCTTAACTGAAGCATATTTTGCTCAAACTTGTTTATGAAACCCAACAAGAGACTGAGAAATAAGATGAAAATGCTTGCGTTTATTTTTATGAAGCCAAAAAAGTATTTAAATATTTGAGTCGGTGACTCCCATCTAACAGTTTTCTTCACAAATATAATCTTAAGAATGTTTTTAATAATTCATCATTTTAATCATCTTAAACATGTATTTTGGCATCTTTGAAGTAACTCCCAAATGTCCCCTTGTTTAATCTATTTTCATGGATCCCACCAAACTTTAACTCTTCTAAAATATTTCCTTTTATTCTGCTGCATTTTCTACTATAGAATAAGAGAACTACATATCTGCTTGCAGTAATGAAACTAAAAATTCATGAAGAGTTGCAGAGAAATAAAACAAAATGAGAACTGAGGTCAGAAGATAGACTTTTTCTTTGCTTGGTAAAAGTATACACCAAAAGGTTACTGCGCTCATTGTGGTAAAGCTTAAATGTAATATAAAAGATAAAACTTGATTTACAAAGTTTTTTGGGAGTTTCAAGGGTTTTATAGTTTAGGAGCTGAGTCAAGAACACAACACTAACACATTAAAAATATAATTAACTGTATTTTCCTGTGAAGCATAAATATTTAGTCCTATTCCATCAAGGTCACTTGCATCATTCTGATTTATTTTTAATCACAGAAATGCAGATATTATTATGGTTGATTTTTAACAGTCACAGTAGTACCCTGTGCAGTACACCTCCAGAAGGCAGTGCAAGATCAGAACTCATTAGTGTGATGAAACTGAGAGGAAGGTAAGCATAAAGGAGCAAATCCAAGTAGGGTATTTTTTTAAGCACTGATGTCAACATTTAGAATCTTCCTTATGCTTGTCTTTGTGTATTAAATATACTACATATTTTTTTGGCATTTCTGACATGAAAAGTTTTGAAGGATGCTTTCCTTTTAGGTAGCTTGCTCATCCCCCAGCCCACATCAAGCTCTAGGCATTTTAATCAACTCTTTAAAAATGCATATTTCACATGAAATGTATAATGAACAACTAAATGAATGAATCATGGTCCATATCTTACAATTTATGTCTTACTTGGATGTCTTAACTGAAGCATATTTTGCTCAAACTTGTTTATGAAACCCAACAAGAGACTGAGAAATAAGATGAAAATGCTTGCGTTTATTTTTATGAAGCCAAAAACGTATTTAAATATTTGAGTCGGTGACTCCCATCTAACAGTTTTCTTCACAAATATAATCTTAAGAATGTTTTTAATAATTCATCATTTTAATCATCTTAAACATGTATTTTGGCATCTTTGAAGTAACTCCCAAATGTCCCCTTGTTTAATCTATTTTCATGGATCCCACCAAACTTTAACTCTTCTAAAATATTTCCTTTTATTCTGCTGCATTTTCTACTATAGAATAAGAGAACTACATATCTGCTTGCAGTAATGAAACTAAAAATTCATGAAGAGTTGCAGAGAAATAAAACAAAATGAGAACTGAGGTCAGAAGATAGACTTTTTCTTTGCTTGGTAAAAGTATACACCAAAAGGTTACTGCGCTCATTGTGGTAAAGCTTAAATGTAATATAAAAGATAAAACTTGATTTACAAAGTTTTTGGTAGTTTCAAGGGTTTTATAGTTTAGGAGCTGAGTCAAGAACACAACACTAACACATTAAAAATATAATTAACTGTATTTTCCTGTGAAGCATAAATATTTAGTCCTATTCCATCAAGGTCACTTGCATCATTCTGATTTATTTTTAATCACAGAAATGCAGATATTATTATGGTTGATTTTTAACAGTCACAGTAGTACCCTGTGCAGTACACCTCCAGAAGGCAGTGCAAGATCAGAACTCATTAGTGTGATGAAACTGAGAGGAAGGTAAGCATAAAGGAGAAATCAAAGTAGAGAGAAAAGAGACACAGAGTTGAGGTTATTTTTTTTAAGCACACTAGTTAGAAAGCCTCTAATATTGTAACTTTGGGATTGGATTCCTCTTGCCAGACAGCTGAAGGTCACATTCTTACTGGGGCAGAGAACATCCTGATTTTCTTTCACTGTCTCGTGGTTTCCCTAAGTTCTCTCCACTGAAAGCCATTTGCTTTTCCGACACGTTGCTTTCTTACTTCTCTGTCATTTCATGTACACCATTCTCCAGGCCTCACTGCCCCATCATCTTGCTATGTCTTCCTTTAGGACTGGATTTCCTTCCTCTGTGAACCTCCTCTGACTTTCTTAAACTGTCCAGATGGAGTTGTGCTCTATCCTCACAGCATTTTAGACATAACACTGTTTAAGACTGTTCATAACTGTCTGTTTACTCACCTTTACCTCCATTAGCCTAGGAGAACCTTCTGGCCAGAGATTTTATCTTATTCAATATTATATCTGGTGTGCTTGGTTCAGTTATTCTTAAAACCTAAAAGAGTTTTGCAGTAAATACTTGTTGGGTGAGGGAAAAAAAATGAATTGGAAATCTCAGAACGTATGCTGCTTTCCTGAAAAAGCCACTGGTAGTTATATATTTCCAATTATCAGATTACTATTAAAAGAATATACGGGCTTCCCTGGTGGTCCAGTGGGTAAGGACACCGCCTTGCAGTGCAAGGGGCGCCGGTTCCATCCCTGGCCTGGGAAGATCCCACGTGCCGCAAAGCACCTGGACTGATGTGTCCAATCACCGAGCCGGAGCTCTGGGGCGCATGCGCCCAGAGCCAGTGCTCTGCAACAACAGAGGACACCATGATGGGAGGCCCACACGGGCCAAAGAACAAAGATGGATGAAACTAGACAAATGAAAGACCAGTGCAAGTGGCCTGCCCACCCCCTCCCTCCCCACCCCCGCCAAAATAAATAAATAAATGTTAAAAAAAAAAAAAAAAAAAGAATGTGACCAAGACAGTCTTAACATTACCCCCAGCCTAAGTAAATTTTAGACAGGTTTGTTTTTGACTCTGGACTCCTGATTTCCCTTTTCTTAGAGAATTTCTTTTAGAAAAATCGCAACTGTAAATTTTCTTTTGCCACTTTGGAATTTGTGTAAATCTTCTAGTCTCTTGTCAGTTTTACAATCCAGGAAATGCTTTTCTTAAGAGTTGGGTACAATCTTGTCATGGAAACATTAAAGAAGATGGTATCCTGATCCCCAGTCTCTGGAGGATAGTAGATACCTATCTTCTTCATTGGGCACGCACTAGCAAACACAAACGGCCTAATCACATATACACAAAAATATCTTCCAACTCAGGAGTAACTCTATGTGCTCAACAAATCCCACTGATGAATCTCTTCTCTCATCTCCTCCAGTCCTTTTCCACTAGTCCAACCCAGTGATTAAAAGATCTGTTTCTACAGAGCTGATTTCAGCTTCTCCAGGGTAGCAGTCTAGAATAAAGACTTAACACTGTAGATGAGTTGTTTACCTCACCTTTAACAACTGAACGTTCATTGCAAACCCTCCATTAGCCTAGGAGAACCTTCTGGCCAGAGATTTTATCTTATTCAATATTATATCTGGTGTGCTTGGTTCAGTTATTCTTAAAACCTAAAGAGTTTTGCAGTAAATACTTGTTGGGTGAGGAAAAATGAATTGGAAATCTCAGAACGTATGCTGCTTTCCTGAAAAAGCCACTGGTAGTTATATATTTCCAATTATCAGATTACTATTAAAAGAATATACGGGTTTCCCCGGGTGGTCCAGTGGGTAAGGACACCGCCTTGCAGTGCAAGGGGCGCCGGTTCCATCCCTGGCCTGGGAAGATCCCACGTGCCGCAAAGCACCTGGACTGATGTGTCCAATCACCGAGCCGGAGCTCTGGGGCGCATGCGCCCAGAGCCAGTGCTCTGCAACAACAGAGGACACCATGATGGGAGGCCCACACGGGCCAAAGAACAAAGATGGATGAAACTAGACAAATGAAAGACCAGTGCAAGTGGCCTGTCCACACCCCCCCCCCCCCCCCCCCACCAAAAAAAAAAAAAAAATATTTAAAAAAAAAAAAAAAAAAGAATGTGACCAAGACAGTCTTAACATTACCCCCAGCCTAAGTAAATTTTAGACAGGTTTGTTTTTGACTCTGGACTCCTGATTTCCCTTTTCTTAGAGAATTTCTTTTAGAAAAATCGCAACTGTAAATTTTCTTTTGCCACTTTGGAATTTGTGTAAATCTTCTAGTCTCTTGTCAGTTTTACAATCCAGGAAATGCTTTTCTTAAGAGTTGGGTACAATCTTGTCATGGAAACATTAAAGAAGATGGTATCCTGATCCCCAGTCTCTGGAGGATAGTAGATACCTATCTTCTTCATTGGGCACGCACTAGCAAACACAAACGGCCTAATCACATATACACAAAAATATCTTCCAACTCAGGAGTAACTCTATGTGCTCAACAAATCCCACTGATGAATCTCTTCTCTCATCTCCTCCAGTCCTTTTCCACTAGTCCAACCCAGTGATTAAAAGATCTGTTTCTACAGAGCTGATTTCAGCTTCTCTCCAGGGTAGCAGTCTAGAATAAAGACTTACTTCTGTAACTCTGGTACAGTCAATTTTAATGTAACTCATAATAAGAATAGTATCCTTAGCTTCTTTAATAAATATGTGTAAGTATGTATGCATGTATTTGTATATATATATATATATATATATATATATATATATATATATATATTTAGCTACTGATTTTAAACATCTTTAAACAATTTAGGATCTTCAGATTATAATTTTTCAGGATTTTCCACCTTCTTCACCATCTTCTACAAACTCTTTCCCATCCTCCGTAGGCTTATCTCTAATGTCCCCACTCTGTTCTTTCCTTGCCACCTCTCTTTATTTTGCTATCTCAAGTCTCTGTGTTTTAATTCCTCACAGTCCTAGCAAAACCGAAACAGCTGATCCTGAGATTAAAAAGTTGCCTTCCTTTCCTGTCAGTAGTGACATTCCAACTCCAGGCCCTGATGTACTCAATAACCCAAGCTTTAGTCAGAAAACTACTAGAGCTCATCACCAAATTTGGTAAAGGTGAAGGATACAAAATTAACACAGAAATCTGTTGTATCTCCATACAGTAACAGTGAAAGACCAGAAAGGGAAACTAAGGAAATAATCCTATTTACCTTTGCATCAAAAGGAATAAAATACCAGGAAAAACTGTAAGATGCTGATGAAAGACTGACAAACAGATGGAGAGTATACCATGTTCTTTGATTGGAAATGTCAATGCTGTCAAAGTGAACATATTACTCAAGGAATCTACAGATTCAATGAATCCTAATTTTCTAAGAAGTCTGAGGAAATGCTTTTCTTAAGAGTTGGGTACAATCTTGTCATGGAAACATTAAAGAAGATGGTATCCTGATCCCCAGTCTCTGGAGGATAGTAGATACCTATCTTCTTCATTGGGCACGCACTAGCAAACACAAACGGCCTAATCACATATACACAAAAATATCTTCCAACTCAGGAGTAACTCTATGTGCTCAACAAATCCCACTGATGAATCTCTTCTCTCATCTCCTCCAGTCCTTTTCCACTAGTCCAACCCAGTGATTAAAAGATCTGTTTCTACAGAGCTGATTTCAGCTTCTCTCCAGGGTAGCAGTCTAGAATAAAGACTTACTTCTGTAACTCTGGTACAGTCAATTTTAATGTAACTCATAATAAGAATAGTATCCTTAGCTTCTTTAATAAATATGTGTAAGTATGTATGCATGTATTTGTATATACATATATATATATATATATATATATATTTAGCTACTGATTTTAAACATCTTTAAACAATTTAGGATCTTCAGATTATAATTTTTCAGGATTTTCCACCTTCTTCACCATCTTCTACAAACTCTTTCCCATCCTCCGTAGGCTTATCTCTAATGTCCCCACTCTGTTCTTTCCTTGCCACCTCTCTTTATTTTGCTATCTCAAGTCTCTGTGTTTTAATTCCTCACAGTCCTAGCAAAACCGAAACAGCTGATCCTGAGATTAAAAAGTTGCCTTCCTTTCCTGTCAGTAGTGACATTCCAACTCCAGGCCCTGATGTACTCAATAACCCAAGCTTTAGTCAGAAAACTACTAGAGCTCATCACCAAATTTGGTAAAGGTGAAGGATACAAAATTAACACAGAAATCTGTTGTATCTCCATACAGTAACAGTGAAAGACCAGAAAGGGAAACTAAGGAAATAATCCTATTTACCTTTGCATCAAAAGGAATAAAATACCAGGAAAAACTGTAAGATGCTGATGAAAGACTGACAAACAGATGGAGAGTATACCATGTTCTTTGATTGGAAATGTCAATGCTGTCAAAGTGAACATATTACTCAAGGAATCTACAGATTCAATTAATTTCCTATCAATTTACCAATATTCAAAGCAATCCTAAGAAAGAAAGACAGAGCTGGAAGAATCAAATTCTCTGATTTCAGATTATGGCACAAAACTACAGTCAGTAAAATAGTATGGTACTCGCACAAAACAGAAATATGTATCAATCGAACAGGATAGCAGATAGAAAGCCCACAAATAAACTGATGCATTCATGGTCAATTAATCTATGACCAAGAAGGCAAGAATATACAGTGGAGAAAAGATAGTTTCTTCAATAAGTGGTAGTGGGAAAATGGAACAACTCCATGTAAAAGATTGAAATTAGGACACTCTAATGCCATTTGCAAAAAATAAGCTCAAAATGGATAACCGTATACTATAAAACTCTCAGAAGTAAACATAGGCAGAACGTTCTGTGATGTGAGTTATACGAATATATTTCTGGATCAAACTCCTACAGTAATAAAAATAGAAATAAAAATAAATAAATGGGACCTAATTAAACTTAAAAGTGTCTGTACAGCATAGAAAATCATAATTAAAATGAAAATACAGCCAACAGAATGGGAAAAATACTGCAAATGAGGTAACCAACAAGTGATTAATCTCCAAAATATACAAACATCTTATGCATGTCAATATCAAAAAAAAACAACCCAATCATAAAAAGGCAGAAGATTTAAATAGATATTTCTCCAAAGGCAACACACAGATGGCAAGAAAGCACATGAAACGATGCTCAACACTGCTAATTACTGGAGAAATACAAATCTAAACTACAATGAATTATCACCTCACACCAGTCAGAACTGTCATCACCAGAAAGTCTACACAGTAAGTGCTGGACAGAGTGTGGAGAAAAGGGAACCCTCCTATACTGTTGGATGAAATTGTAAATTGGTACAATAACTATAGAGAAGTAAAGTTGTTCCTTAAAAAACAAAAAACAGAGTCACCATATGATCCATCAATTCCACTCCTGGGCACATATCTGGAGAAAACCATAATTTGAAAGGATACACGGACCCCAATGTACTATTTACAATAGCCAAGACTTGGAAGCAACCTTAAATGTCCATCAAAGGGGAATGGATAAAGAAAATGTGGCACATACAGTGAAATATTATTTAACCATAAAAAGAATGAAATGCTGTTATTTGCAGTAATGTGGATGGACCTAGAGCTTATCATACTAACTGACAGATAAAGACAAATATCTTATCCTATTACTTATATGTAGAATCTAAAAAATGATAAAAATGAACTTATTTACAATATTGAAACAGACTTGTAATTTCTTCTTCAAGAAGAAATTTATGTTTTGCTTTTTTGATTTTACAGAGTTTAGTTGTTTGCAGATATGTATAACTGCAGATTAGTCATACGTATATACCATTCCCCCTTGGGGCTGTGAAGAAAAAAAGAACAAATTTATGGTTACCAATGGGGAAAGTCTGGGGTAGAGACAAATTAGAGTTTGGTATTAACACACATACGACTATATATAAAACAACCAACAAGAATCTACTCTAGGGCTTCCCCTGGTGGTCCAGTGGGTAAGGACACCGCCTTGCAGTGCAAGGGGCGCCGGTTCGATCCCTGGCCTGGGAAGATCCCACTTGCCGCGGAGTGGCTGGACTGATGTGTCCAATTACCGAGCCAGAGCTCTGCAGCGCATGCGCCCAGAGCCGGCGCTCTGCGACGACGGATGCCACCGCGATGGGAGGCCCACAGGAGCCAAAGAACAAAGACGGATGAAAATAGAGAAATGAAAGACTAATAGAAGTGGCCTGCCCGCTCCCCTCCCTCCCCAACCCCCGCCCAAAATAAATAAATAAATCTTTAAAAAAAAAAAAAAGAATCTACTCTATAGCACAGGAAAGTTTACTCAATATTACTCAGTATTCTGTAATGATCTACATGGCAAAAGAATCTGAAAAAGAACAGATACATGTATACGTATAAATGAATCAGTGTCTGTACAGTTTCATAAGGCTAACACAACCTTGTTAATCAACTATATTCCAATATAAAAAATTAAATTTAACTTCATTTTTGAGGTGAAACCAATTCTAACAAAATATAGTAATAAGACTTGTTCTAAGTAAATGATGAGAATTTGTTGCTAAGTCCAACCATAACTTTGCATTTTCTTGCTTTTCTGAACTTGCCCACTTAGCGAACAGGGCATTAGGCAAATAACTATTACTACATTGATGATTTCCTTTTCTAATAATTCTAGTTAAGGATTTCACTTGGGGTTAGGCAGGAAAAAAGGTAAACTATAAAACTGACATTAGTCCTATGACTTCTGCCTCTGTTTAACATCAATTATTATGGCACATTTTAAAATTCACATTCTCTATGTGTGCAGTATACTACTGGTAAAGACAAATATCTGATCCTATTACTTATATGTAGAATCTAAAAAATGATAAAAATGAACTTATTTACAATATTGAAACAGACTTGTAATTTCTTCTTCAAGAAGAAATTTATGTTTTGCTTTTTTGATTTTACAGAGTTTAGTTGTTTGCAGATATGTATAACTGCAGATTAGTCATACGTATATACCATTCCCCCTTGGGGCTGTGAAGAAAAAAAGAACAAATTTATGGTTACCAATGGGGAAAGTCTGGGGTAGAGACAAATTAGAGTTTGGTATTAACACACATACGACTATATATAAAACAACCAACAAGAATCTACTCTAGGGCTTCCCCTGGTGGTCCAGTGGGTAAGGACACCGCCTTGCAGTGCAAGGGGCGCCGGTTCGATCCCTGGCCTGGGAAGATCCCACTTGCCGCGGAGTGGCTGGACTGATGTGTCCAATTACCGAGCCAGAGCTCTGCAGCGCATGCGCCCAGAGCCGGCGCTCTGCGACGACGGATGCCACCGCGATGGGAGGCCCACAGGAGCCAAAGAACAAAGACGGATGAAAATAGAGAAATGAAAGACTAATAGAAGTGGCCTGCCCGCTCCCCTCCCTCCCCAACCCCCGCCCAAAATAAATAAATAAATCTTTAAAAAAAAAAAAAAGAATCTACTCTATAGCACAGGAAAGTTTACTCAATATTACTCAGTATTCTGTAATGATCTACATGGCAAAAGAATCTGAAAAAGAACAGATACATGTATACGTATAAATGAATCAGTGTCTGTACAGTTTCATAAGGCTAACACAACCTTGTTAATCAACTATATTCCAATATAAAAAATTAAATTTAACTTCATTTTTGAGGTGAAACCAATTCTAACAAAATATAGTAATAAGACTTGTTCTAAGTAAATGATGAGAATTTGTTGCTAAGTCCAACCATAACTTTGCATTTTCTTGCTTTTCTGAACTTGCCCACTTAGCGAACAGGGCATTAGGCAAATAACTATTACTACATTGATGATTTCCTTTTCTAATAATTCTAGTTAAGGATTTCACTTGGGGTTAGGCAGGAAAAAAGGTAAACTATAAAACTGACATTAGTCCTATGACTTCTGCCTCTGTTTAACATCAATTATTATGGCACATTTTTAAAATTCACATTCTCTATGTGTGCAGTATACTACTGGTAAATCTAAAACCACATGTGTTTTGCAGTAAAGGTGTGAGACATGGTTTCTTACCTCAAGTTAATACTTCATTTTTATGTCCTTTCATTTAGTCTTTTATTCTTCTGCCTGAATCTCAGATTATCCTGCTTTGCCTATTATCAATGATTAACCATAAACTGATGCTATTAAAGCACTAGGGACACTCTAGAAATATCAAATAATAATTTGACTTCTGACATTATTTAAGATTAAACAACGCTTAATTCCTTAGTTCCTAGATTTTTTAAATTTCATATTTTCATTCTTGATTATTTCTTTCTTGGGACTTGCTTTTCTTGTTCTTGAGTCTGAAATTATCTATAATGTTAATTTCATCTCTTCCAATTTACTTTTTTTTTTTTTAATTTTGGGAAGGGGGGGTGGGGAGGGAGGGGAGCAGGCGGGCCACTTCTATTGGTCTTTCATTTGTCTATTTTCATCCATCTTTGTTCTTTGGCCTGTGTGGGCCTCCCATCGCAGTGGCCTCTGCTGTCGCAGAGCACCGGCTCTGGGCGCATGTGCTCGAGAGCTCCGGCTCCGTCATTGGACACATGGGTCCAGCCGCTCTGCGGCACATGCGATCTTCCCAGGCCAGGGATCGAACTGGTGCCCCTTGCACTGCAAGGCGGTGTCCTTACCCACTGGACCACCAGGGAAGCCCCCCAAATTTGCTTTTAATTTTAACTAGAAGTTAAACAGCTGTGGTTCAAATACTGGCTCTGCCACTTGCCTACTATGCATTCTTGAGCAAATTATTTAATTGCTGTGAGATTCAGTTTCCTAACCTGCAAAATGAAAGCTAAATAACAGTACTTATTTATGGCAATGGTGTGCAGATTAAAAGATAAAAGGTTTTAATGGAGTGCATGTCCCCTTGAGCAAATTTTAAGGAAATAAGCGAACAGGGCAAAAATCTACTACATTGATGATTTCCTTTTCTAATAATTCTAGTTAAGGATTTCACTTGGGGTTAGGCAGGAAAAAAGGTAAACTATAAAACTGACATTAGTCCTATGACTTCTGCCTCTGTTTAACATCAATTATTATGGCACATTTTTAAAATTCACATTCTCTATGTGTGCAGTATACTACTGGTAAATCTAAAACCACATGTGTTTTGCAGTAAAGGTGTGAGACATGGTTTCTTACCTCAAGTTAATACTTCATTTTTATGTCCTTTCATTTAGTCTTTTATTCTTCTGCCTGAATCTCAGATTATCCTGCTTTGCCTATTATCAATGATTAACCATAAACTGATGCTATTAAAGCACTAGGGACACTCTAGAAATATCAAATAATAATTTGACTTCTGACATTATTTAAGATTAAACAACGCTTAATTCCTTAGTTCCTAGATTTTTTAAATTTCATATTTTCATTCTTGATTATTTCTTTCTTGGGACTTGCTTTTCTTGTTCTTGAGTCTGAAATTATCTATAATGTTAATTTCATCTCTTCCAATTTACTTTTTTTTTTTTTAATTTTGGGAAGGTGGGGTGGGGAGGGAGGGGAGCAGGCGGGCCACTTCTATTGGTCTTTCATTTGTCTATTTTCATCCATCTTTGTTCTTTGGCCTGTGTGGGCCTCCCATCGCAGTGGCCTCTGCTGTCGCAGAGCACCGGCTCTGGGCGCATGTGCTCGAGAGCTCCGGCTCCGTCATTGGACACATGGGTCCAGCCGCTCTGCGGCACATGCGATCTTCCCAGGCCAGGGATCGAACTGGTGCCCCTTGCACTGCAAGGCGGTGTCCTTACCCACTGGACCACCAGGGAAGCCCCCAATTTACTTTTAATTTTAACTAGAAGTTAAACAGCTGTGGTTCAAATACTGGCTCTGCCACTTACCTACTATGCATTCTTGAGCAAATTATTTAATTGCTGTGAGATTCAGTTTCCTAACCTGCAAAATGAAAGCTAAATAACAGTACTTATTTATGGCAATGGTGTGCATATTAAAAGATAAAAAGGTTTTAATGGAGTGTGTAGGACAATGTCCAGCACACAGTTGAATAAAAGTTACATATTATAATAGTATCATGCCTACTTTCATCTCCTTCTCTCAGTGGAGTTGAATATCCCTCCCATACTGCAGTGGAAACTGATCTGCTCCATTCTAAACACCAGTGGGTTTCAATACATTTGAATTAATGTGCTCAATCATTTCCCTCCTAATTCTGGTAATAAGCAGGTTTGCAGAAAGGCATTAGCAAATACCATTGGGCTAGACTCACAGTATGGACTTTGTCACTTAGCAATTTTGTGTTTCTTTTTGTTCAAAAGTTACCATTGTGGGAAGATACAGAAACCCTTAGAAAAGCTAATTTATGTAATTATGAAAATTATTTAGAGTCATGTCTTTTGCACATCAGTCATAAATTTAATCTTGTTTTAGAGAATAATTAGATCACGGTGGTAAGCAGAATGTATGGAGACATGTGGCATCCTATAAATGCTCCTTCACTTCCCCATCTATGCATGAAACGATTCGCATCAACTTCTGAAACTGTAAGTTAAAAAGGCTAACACAACTCCTTTCAGTCATCAAGCCTCTCAGGCATCTTCTAGACCAAACAGGGAAAGCTGTGGCGCTTTCCTGGTGGTCCAGTAGCTAAGATTCCATGTTCCCAATGCAAGGGGCCTGGGTTTGATCCCTGGTCAGGGAACTAGATCCCACATACCACAACTGAAGACCCTGTATGCCACAACTAAGACCTGGACCAGGCAAATAAAAAAATGCATGTTTAAGGAAAAAAAAGAGCTTCTTTTAGATATGCTGTGATGCAGATACACTGAAACATACTACAGAACTAAATGAGAGAAATTATTTACTAAATGAAAGCAATTAAACCTTAGGGTCATTCTGAAAAATTATGAATACTATGCACAAAACAGTCCCATTTATTATCATCTACTGGTTTGATTAACTGAACTTTAAAAGCTTATATGAATACACGGTTCCACTTCAAGTATTTCAATAGCCTCCCGTGTACTCTGTGATGAACTATGATTTGATCTCCTCAGCCCCACCCTCTGCCCCATGAAGCGGTCTTACAGGCTTTATCCCAGACAGTCCCTCTAGCACCTTTGCAAGGCTTTGTAGATGAGGGCCCTGGGAGTGGCTTTTCTTTTGTTTTGTTCTTTATTTTTTCCCCTTTATTTAGGCCTTGGTTACCTCACATTCTTTCTCTGAGGGAGTCTCACATTTCCAATCTGCCCTGCAAATTATACACCAAATAGTCTGCCAGCCACATACTGTGACTGCATTACACCCTCTAATGACTCCCTGTAGTTCTCCAGATCAAGCGTGCGTTCATGTCTGCTATGCTTTAAGACATTCCACCATCTGTCCTCCCTTGACATACCTTGTCCAGCAAATCCATTTCCCATGCTCTGGGTATGGCTGCAACAAGACTAGGCTCAGGGGCCCACATGGCTTGGAAAAGGATGACTCCATGCCTTTATCAACCCTTTGGATGAGCACGCTCAGTTAATTCAGTCGTTCCAACTCTCTGCTGCCTCACTGACCATAGGCCACCAGGCTCCTCTGTCCTTGGGATTCTCCAGGCAAGAAAGCTGGAGTGGGTTGTCATGCCCTCCTCCAGGGGCTCTTCCTGACCCAGCTATTGAATGCACATCTCTTGCATTGCAGATGGATTCTCTATGCTGAGCCACTAGGAAGTCCTTTAGGGGTATGTCAAAAAGCGATTCCAATTTATAAATTTTCTTGTTTAAAGAATTTTTTTTTTTTTTTTTTTTTACCATCTCTCTTTCTGCACTCCTGCACTTTGGGATCTCTTTCATATTGACAGAAATAAGAAAGTTTAGCTAAAATTAAGTAGACCTATATTTGACTTTGAAATCTACCAGGGTCAAGAAGACCAAATGGGGCTTCCCTGGTGGTCCACTGGGTAAAGAGTCTGCCTTGCAGTGCACAGGGCACTGGTTCTATCCCTGGCCCAGGGGAGATCCCACGTGCTGTAGAGCAGCTAGGCCAGCATGTCCAATTATGAGCCAGGGCTCAGAATGCATGCACCCAGAGCCAGTGGTCTGCAACGAGAGATGCCAATGCAATAGGAGGCCCACACAGGCCAAAGAATGAAAAGATGTATGAAAATAAATGATGACTTAGAGGCAATAAAAAAAAGAGGACCAAATGGCTTAGAGATCTTATATTTATCACATAAAACATTAATCAATAAACAAAACGAAAAGTTAACCCACAGAATGGGAGAAAATATATGCCAACAAAGTGACTGGCAAGGTATTAGTCTCCAAAACACACAAACAGCTCATGAAGTTCAATATTAAAAAAAACAAACAACCCAATCAAAAAATGGGTGGAAGAACTAAACAGACATTTAAAGAAGACATACCAATGGCCAAAAAACATGAAAAGATACTCAGCATCACTAATTATTACAGAAATGAAAATCAAAACTACAGTGGGATAAATCACCTCATAACCATGGGAATGGTCATTATTAAAATATCTACAAACAAATGCTAGAAAGGGTGTGGAGAAAAGGGAACCCTCTTACAGTACTGGTAGGAATGTAAACTGATATGGAGAACAGTATGGAGGTTCCTAAAAAAACTACAAATAGAATTATCATATGACTCAGCAATCTCACAACTGGGTATATACCCAGAAAAAATCATCAATTCCAAAAGACCATATGCAGCTGTCTTTACTGTAGCACTATTTGCTATAGCCAAAACACAGAAGAAACCTAAATGTCTATTAGCACATGAATGGATAAAGAATATGCGATATACACACACACAAACACACAATGCAATAACATTCATCCTTGAAAAGGAACAAAATCGTGCCATTTACAGAGACATGGATGGACCTAGACTGTCATATGCAGTGTCATACAGAGTTTGAAAGAGAAAAACAAATACTGTATAGTAAAACATGTGTGTGGAATCTAGAAAAATGGTATAGATGATCTAATTTTCAAAGTAGAAACAGAGACACAGACACAGAGAATAAGTGTATGGACACCAAGGGGGATGCGTGGGTGGGATGAACTGGAAGACTGGAATTGACATATACTCACTCTTGATACTATGTGTAAAATAGGTAATGAATGACAACCTACTGTAAAGCTCAGGGAACTCAATGCTCTGTGGTGACCTAAATGGGAAGGAAAGCCAAAAAAAGAGGGGATATATGTATACATACACCCGATTCACTCTCTTGTACAGTAGAAATTAACATGACACTGTAAAGTAACTATACTCCAATGTAAATTAATAAAACTAAAGATAACTGATAATAAAAATATATAAGAAATATATACAGTGTAAAATTTGGTTCATGGATAGAACTGATGGGTGGTCAGAGATAATCACAGTTTTAAGGGAATGAGAGGGGCTTCCCCGGTGGTTCAGTGGGTAAAGAGTCTGCCTTGCAGTGCAAGGGGCGCCAGTTCGATCCCTGGCACGGGAAGATCTACATGCCATGGAGAGGCTGGACTGGTGTGTCCAATTACCAGCCAGCGCTCTGGAGCGCATGTGCCCAGAGCCAGTGCTCTGCTGCAGGAGAGGCCACTGCAATGGGAGGCCCACACAGGCCAAAGAACAAAGATGGATGAAAATAGATAAATGAAAGATCAATAAAAGAGGCCCAAATTTAAAAAAACAATGAGGAAGAGAGAACAGTAAAACAAAGAAGACTGTTTTATATGGAAGGCTCTGAAATCAACTCAAATAATTAGTCATCACTATTTAACTTTTCCAAGATCTTCTATTTTCATATGACTCAGCAATCTCACAACTGGGTATATACCCAGAAAAAATCATCAATTCCAAAAGACCATATGCAGCTGTCTTTACTGTAGCACTATTTGCTATAGCCAAAACACAGAAGAAACCTAAATGTCTATTAGCACATGAATGGATAAAGAATATGCGATATACACACACACAAACACACAATGCAATAACATTCATCCTTGAAAAGGAACAAAATCGTGCCATTTACAGAGACATGGATGGACCTAGACTGTCATATGCAGTGTCATACAGAGTTTGAAAGAGAAAAACAAATACTGTATAGTAAAACATGTGTGTGGAATCTAGAAAAATGGTATAGATGATCTAATTTTCAAAGTAGAAACAGAGACACAGACACAGAGAATAAGTGTATGGACACCAAGGGGGATGCGTGGGTGGGATGAACTGGAAGACTGGAATTGACATATACTCACTCTTGATACTATGTGTAAAATAGGTAATGAATGACAACCTACTGTAAAGCTCAGGGAACTCAATGCTCTGTGGTGACCTAAATGGGAAGGAAAGCCAAAAAAAGAGGGGATATATGTATACATACACCCGATTCACTCTCTTGTACAGTAGAAATTAACATGACACTGTAAAGTAACTATACTCCAATGTAAATTAATAAAACTAAAGATAACTGATAATAAAAATATATAAGAAATATATACAGTGTAAAATTTGGTTCATGGATAGAACTGATGGGTGGTCAGAGATAATCACAGTTTTAAGGGAATGAGAGGGGCTTCCCCGGTGGTTCAGTGGGTAAAGAGTCTGCCTTGCAGTGCAAGGGGCGCCAGTTCGATCCCTGGCACGGGAAGATCTACATGCCATGGAGAGGCTGGACTGGTGTGTCCAATTACCAGCCAGCGCTCTGGAGCGCATGTGCCCAGAGCCAGTGCTCTGCTGCAGGAGAGGCCACTGCAATGGGAGGCCCACACAGGCCAAAGAACAAAGATGGATGAAAATAGATAAATGAAAGATCAATAAAAGAGGCCCAAATTTAAAAAAACAATGAGGAAGAGAGAACAGTAAAACAAAGAAGACTGTTTTATATGGAAGGCTCTGAAATCAACTCAAATAATTAGTCATCACTATTTAACTTTTCCAAGATCTTCTATTTTGTTCTCTGATGACCCTGATGTAGGAACACTGAATTTGGACCATGAGGATTCTGTGGGCTTAGAGTTACAACTGAGTAAGTCACAGTCTGTCTCTTTGACATGCATAACTGTAGTGGAATCGCTGCTATCAAATCACAGGAAAAGAATCTTAGGGAAAATAAAGCGTCAATGATGGGAGAAATTTAATCCTAATTAACTGATCCAAAAGCTGCTTACTTCTACACTGAAAATGACAAATGTGTTAGGAACTACCAGCTCATTTCATGAAGAGTTAGCATTTATGAAAAGTTGGTCAGGACCATCTCAGACTTAAAAATAACCACAAGTTTTTAATTTACACACATATCTACAGTTGACAGAAAAAAAAAGAATTCAGCGATTGAAAAAGAAAGTATCTGTTAATATCAAATAAAGCCAAACCATGATTAATGAATGTTTGCAGAAGTAAACCTGAGAGTTCTATAAACCTTAATATTTATACTGATAAAGGAGTGGGTTAATCAGAGATGGGCCAAACAGAGCTCAGAAATTGGTCAGTGCAAGTCAAAATCAAAGGCCAATGAGACAAGGGTCTGGGAAAAGACAGAAAGATTACAGTGGGTCATAGCTCTCCAAATGTGGAGGAAGGTGGAGAGTAGTAGTGAGGCAGCCCACCAGGCTCTTCTTTCCATGGGCTTCACCAGGCAGGAATACTGCACTGGGTGGCCATTCTCTTCTCCAGGGATTGAACCCACATTTCCAACATTGCAGGCAGATTCTTTACAGTCTGAGCCACCAAACAGGAGTGACGGTAGGAAGAAGAGCAGTGGCAGTTGTAAATATTCTAGATCTTCAGGTCCCATTAGAGAACTATTCAACTGGATCTACAAAGCAAGATCTTAGAAACATTTATCTTAAAAAGATCCCTGACACCTCCATCACATCATATGATTTCTTTTCATTTCATGATAAACTCCAGACATAAATAAATCAGAGTGCACCCTTTTTTTTTTACTTCACTATCTTCTATAAACAATGACTAAGTAATGAAGTTTTCTTTTTTCTCTGGTGAGAAGGTTTAAGACTTACTCTCTCGGCAATCTTCACACATATAGACAGTGTTGTTTGTTATCTATAATTACAAGGTTATTCATTAGATCCCCAGAACTGATGCACTTGTAACTGGAAGTCCATACTTTTTGTCAAATGTCTCCTTATTACTGCCCATTCCAGCCCCTGGAAATTATAGCTTTTTCAGATTTCACATATAAGTGAGATCATCTAGTACTTGTCTTTCTCCAATATTTCACTTAGCATGATGCTAATACTAAGATGGTAATCATACTGCAATATATATGTATCAAATAAACACTTTGTACATCTCAAAGATATACCATGTCAAATGTCAATTACAATTCGATATAGTTGGGAGGAAAACATCCCTACGTGATTCTGATATATCAGTGTTTGGGAGCTACTCTGTCTATTTATTTCTAAGGAAGGAAGGAAGGAAGGAAGGACTAACGGTTCAAACCACACTCTTATAGTCATATTTGGGACTAGAATCTATGTGTACTTATTTAATTAAAAGTAAATAACAGGGGCTTCCCCTGGTGGTCCAGTGGATAAGGACACTGCCTTGCAGTGCAAGGGGCGCCGGTTCGATCCCTGGCCTGGGAAGAAACCCACGTGCCACGGAGCGGCTGGACCGATGTGTCCAATTACCGAGCCAGAGCTCTGGCACGCATGCGCCTGGCCTGGGAAGAAACCCACGTGCCACGGAGCGGCTGGACCGATGTGTCCAATTACCGAGCCAGAGCTCTGGCACGCATGCGCCCAGAGCCGGAGCTCTGCAACAACAGACGCCACCGCGATGGGAGGCCTACAGGAGCCAAAGAACAAAGACGGATGAAAATAGAGAAATGAAAGACCAATAGAAGTGGCCCGCTTGCTCCAGTCCCTCCCCAACTCGACCCCCGCCCAAAATAAAAAAAAAAAAAGTAAATAACAATGGTACACTGCATCATTCTAATTTATCTCAAATAACTTTTTTGCTGTTGTTCATCTCAACGCCTGAGTTGAAGCAATAATTTAGGTATTTTAAGGAGACGTAAATAAATCAGAGTGTACCCTTCTTTTACTTCACCATCGCTATAAACAGACTAAGTAATGAAGTTTTATAGTAGTGGTTTCCTAAGAAAGGCATTTGGGGGGTAATATAACTTTGTTCATAAGGCACTTTGATGAGTGGTATGTGGGCTATTTAATCATAAATCAATAAAATACAATTGCTGCTCTGAAGAAACACATAACACACATTTGTATCAATATATACATAATATAATTTGGTACCAAATCCAAAAGCAAGTATAGGTATACATTAATGGGAACTCTGCTCTTACAAGAAAGGGTACATTTTTTCTAAAATTCAAATGTAACTAGAATAGGCTAAAGATATATAATTTTATCAGGTAAATATGGTGCAAATATACAGTTGGTATGTGTTTGCTTCTACAGAAAAAAAATCACACTGAGTTTTAAAGACAGACCAACAGATTAAGGCATCTTTTCAAATCAGTCTGTGTTTGTGTCTTGGTCAGTGAATATTTTGTTAAATATTAGAAATAAAAAGTGCAATCAATAATTTATTTATAAGTCCTGTTCTCTTAATTCTCAGTGTTTACAATTTCAAAAGGAAACAAACTAAAACGGACAAGCAAATCATGCAGTTGAGCTCAAGAATCTTAAACTTCTCTCCAGTCTAAATCTACCTACCACTGCAATGCAAGGTAAGATGATCCCTCATGTTTCCTTTCTGCTTAAAAATTTGTAAATAGCTTCACACTGATTATCATATACAAAATTAAGGGTGAGGACAAAATGTGTATCTAGTAAGTGCCAAGCAAATGATCATCATGACAATTCAATAGGTGAATACTTTTGTTACTCCCATTTTATAATATTTGAAATAGAGAATCAACCAGTTTTTTTCCTTTGTCCCAAGTCATCAGCTACTTAATGCAGAAGCAGGATTTCAAGCCCACATTCCTAGAATCCAAAGCTTGTATTCTCTCCATCATAACATGATAAACTTCAGGCATAAGCATCTTGTAGACAATTAAAAATTGGTAAAACAAATGAGTTTATATTTCAAATCTATATACTAATGCATTTTTCAAAATATACTATTCTTTTTCTTTCAGAGTATAATCTATCCTTAAATTAGACCAATTTCATGTACCATGTTATGATCTGGAAACAGTGTGACTTTGAGAAATGGAAACACAGTAAAGTCACAATTTTTAACAAATGAAGGCTTAATTTTTTGGAAGTTTATTCTTCTATGCAGTATAATTGTTTCTGACATTTCAGTAATGCTTCTATAAGCAACATGACTTTTGATGCATTTATGCATTTCTTTTTTTAAGCGTGGAGCTTGATAATTTGCCAAAAACAGAACATTCAGGAGAAGAGTTAAAAAAACAAAAACAAAACTAAACAAACAAACCCCCCAAATAAAAACATCAAAAACAAAACAAAATAACCAGCTTACAAAGCAATGCTTTGATTCTGATTCATAATCTCACCTGCTTATTTATTTTTAACATCCTGCACGTATATGCTATTTTCCATTGTACTTTCGTAATCTGAGGTTAGTACACATGCAGTAACTATATAACTAAGCTTTAGAGAGCACTGGCCCTGATGATTATGAGATAAATGTTAAAAATAATAATTAAGTAAGCAAATAAAGGAAGAGACACATAAACAACAGTGACACTTGAACTCTTTTACTAAAACCCAGCCTATCACATATCAATATGAATCAGCCATGGGGATACATCTTGATTTTGGACAGAAAACAACAAAATTCTGTAAAGCAATTATCCTTCAAAAATATCAGCCCGAATACTAAGGAAACCAAGGTCATATTCATATAGAAACTGATGTAACTTTTATCTCCCAATTCTATAAATGGCTGCTAACCAGTATCAATGAACAGAAAATAAAAATCAATGTGAACACTGTATCTTCCAGTATTATATGGCAAGATAATGCTCTCCAGAAGCCATTTAAAAAATCAAAACCACTACTGAACTAGAGAACTCTTAAAAAGTGCCAGCTTATGTGTACATACCTATAACTATGCAGACTTAAGACTTCAGTGCATTCTCTCCATCATAACATGATAAACTTCAGGCATAAGCATCTTGTAGACAATTAAAATTGGTAAAACAAATGAGTTTATATTTCAAATCTATATACTAATGCATTTTCAAAATATACTATTCTTTTTCTTTCAGAGTATAATCTATCCTTAAATTAGACCAATTTCATGTACCATGTTATGATCTGGAAACAGTGTGACTTTGAGAAATGGAAACACAGTAAAGTCACAATTTTTAACAAATGAAGGCTTAATTTTTTGGAAGTTTATTCTTCTATGCAGTATAATTGTTTCTGACATTTCAGTAATGCTTCTATAAGCAACATGACTTTTGATGCATTTATGCATTTCTTTTTTTAAGCGTGGAGCTTGATAATTTGCCAAAAACAGAACATTCAGGAGAAGAGTTAAAAAAACAAAAACAAAACTAAACAAACAAACCCCCCAAATAAAAACATCAAAAACAAAACAAAATAACCAGCTTACAAAGCAATGCTTTGATTCTGATTCATAATCTCACCTGCTTATTTATTTTTAACATCCTGCACGTATATGCTATTTTCCATTGTACTTTCGTAATCTGAGGTTAGTACACATGCAGTAACTATATAACTAAGCTTTAGAGAGCACTGGCCCTGATGATTATGAGATAAATGTTAAAAATAATAATTAAGTAAGCAAATAAAGGAAGAGACACATAAACAACAGTGACACTTGAACTCTTTTACTAAAACCCAGCCTATCACATATCAATATGAATCAGCCATGGGGATACATCTTGATTTTGGACAGAAAACAACAAAATTCTGTAAAGCAATTATCCTTCAAAAATATCAGCCCGAATACTAAGGAAACCAAGGTCATATTCATATAGAAACTGATGTAACTTTTATCTCCCAATTCTATAAATGGCTGCTAACCAGTATCAATGAACAGAAAATAAAAATCAATGTGAACACTGTATCTTCCAGTATTATATGGCAAGATAATGCTCTCCAGAAGCCATTTAAAAAATCAAAACCACTACTGAACTAGAGAACTCTTAAAAAAAGTGCTCAGCTTATGTGTACATACCAAAGATGGAATAGAAGCTGCCTATGTGATCAAACAAGGAGAGAGGATGCAGGCAGAATGAGTTCCATAGCTAATGTGCTAAGACTTTTGAAGTCTTTGCCCTGAGGGCAGGAATAATAAGCTACTCTGCTTGGGTTTGGATGGACTTACAAAGCCGTGGGGGAATGGATGAGATGAAACACACAGAATCAAAATAAAAGGGGATTTGGGAGGTTAGGATTTTTAGACAAGTTAAGTTACTGGGAAGTCAATGTCAAGAATAGCAATAAAGATCCAAATAGGAAAATCCTGTCAGTAATATTCTAAGATCATAAATTTTTCAAGTGATAAATTCTATAATGAGTCAGAAGTATAAATAAATGCTATGATCATATGAGAACACCATGCGTCTGTTTCCACTCAAAAGGATCTGAACATAAAATCACAATCTGGAACTGGTAATTGCTGACATTTATGAGCATTGCTATGTGTTAGGCACCAAGTGTTTCACAGGTTTTAACTAATGTCATTCTCTAACAATCTAATGAGGTGCATATGATTACTATATCTGGATTACAGAAAAGGAAACTAAGGTGTTCAGTTACATGTGGTTGATCTCTTGTGATTCTCCAATGAAAGACACATGTTCACACAGAAAAGTATGGAAAGAAAAGATATGGGAGTCACTCAGTTTAAAGACTAGGGGCCACAGAAAAGGAAAGACTTACCCAGGGTCACATCACTTTGTTAAAGACATAGTTGGATTTCTACTGTTCAGATTTTTGGGGACAAATTGTCTTATGTATGAGGCCATTCAAGAGATCATAGATACTACTTCACCACACTGTGTTCAATTATCTGATGCACCATGAAACACAAAAGACACTTCTTCCAAGGGCCAGATACTGTGCTATAGAAACTGCTTACAATAGTCTTGAGAGGAAGAAAACATTATCTTGCTTTTCCAAGTGAGGAAAACTGTCTGAATCAACTATAAAACCAGAAAAATCTCACTCAAGCATGCATGGGGTTAACAACATAGAGTGGAATTTTCTTGCAGCAAAACAAAAGAAACAGAGACTTGCCTGATGGTCTAGTGGCTGGGACTCCGCAATCCCCAATGCAGGGATCCCGAGTTTAGTCCCTGGTTGGGAAACAGGATCCCATATGACACAGCTAAGAGTGTGCATGGTCACAGCTAAGATCCCACTTGTCACAACAAAGACCAAGGGCACTCAAATAAATAAAAATATTAAAAAATAAAAGAAACAGTGAAGAAATTCAGCCAACCAAGAGTAGAATCAAAGTCAACAACTAGGGGAAGGAAAGACAAGGTTTTATAGATCTGATACAACCGAATCTATGTAAGGAAAGGGACTGAAGCTAAGTAACTCTGAGGCTTCACTACAGAGGACCACATAGATGCCATGAATCTAAAAATTAAACAATTCAACATTAATGAATAAGGTAATTGTAATGGTAATATATCTTCTGAGATAAGCATGATGTTTGGCATACCTTCCAATAATGGTACTGATAGAAATTCCCCCCATTCCATTTCTTCAGGACACATCAGAAATGAAGTAGTTCCTGAGAAAGTAATTCAGTCAATCCCCAATTCAGCATTGCTTCAAAGATAGTATGGAAATCACTGATCATTAAATTAAATGTGTGGTAAACACATTTAATCTTTAATATTTAATAGTCTTTCTACTAAGAAAAAAGTTAGCTTACGGATAACTGTACAGGTACCATTTTATCTTCAATGTACATATGAGGAAGAGATCACAGAGAAGCAGGTAGGTTTTGGAAATGTCAAACTGTGGCTATCACATTGTCATTTGGTTCAGGGGCATTTAAATGGATTTGATAGAGTGTCGATGTTTAAGAAAAGCCTTCAACTTATAAAGCATCGGAGGACAACAAAATCGAATTCTGCTTTATCAGAACTTAGTATTCTCAATATCAGAAGATTAAAGTACTTTGATAAAAGGAAATAATCAAACTTCTGTAGCCCATTTCATCAGTTGTCCAATTTCTTCTCTTTAAAATTCTTACAAATAAATGGTCACTAATTTCAAACATCCATTTCTTTATAAAGCATCCTTTTGCCTATTCAACAATAGTCTTGAGAGGAAGAAAACATTATCTTGCTTTTCCAAGTGAGGAAAACTGTCTGAATCAACTATAAAACCAGAAAAATCTCACTCAAGCATGCATGGGGTTAACAACATAGAGTGGAATTTTCTTGCAGCAAAACAAAAGAAACAGAGACTTGCCTGATGGTCTAGTGGCTGGGACTCCGCAATCCCCAATGCAGGGATCCCGAGTTTAGTCCCTGGTTGGGAAACAGGATCCCATATGACACAGCTAAGAGTGTGCATGGTCACAGCTAAGATCCCACTTGTCACAACAAAGACCAAGGGCACTCAAATAAATAAAAATATTAAAAAATAAAAGAAACAGTGAAGAAATTCAGCCAACCAAGAGTAGAATCAAAGTCAACAACTAGGGGAAGGAAAGACAAGGTTTTATAGATCTGATACAACCGAATCTATGTAAGGAAAGGGACTGAAGCTAAGTAACTCTGAGGCTTCACTACAGAGGACCACATAGATGCCATGAATCTAAAAATTAAACAATTCAACATTAATGAATAAGGTAATTGTAATGGTAATATATCTTCTGAGATAAGCATGATGTTTGGCATACCTTCCAATAATGGTACTGATAGAAATTCCCCCCATTCCATTTCTTCAGGACACATCAGAAATGAAGTAGTTCCTGAGAAAGTAATTCAGTCAATCCCCAATTCAGCATTGCTTCAAAGATAGTATGGAAATCACTGATCATTAAATTAAATGTGTGGTAAACACATTTAATCTTTAATATTTAATAGTCTTTCTACTAAGAAAAAAGTTAGCTTACGGATAACTGTACAGGTACCATTTTATCTTCAATGTACATATGAGGAAGAGATCACAGAGAAGCAGGTAGGTTTTGGAAATGTCAAACTGTGGCTATCACATTGTCATTTGGTTCAGGGGCATTTAAATGGATTTGATAGAGTGTCGATGTTTAAGAAAAGCCTTCAACTTATAAAGCATCGGAGGACAACAAAATCGAATTCTGCTTTATCAGAACTTAGTATTCTCAATATCAGAAGATTAAAGTACTTTGATAAAAGGAAATAATCAAACTTCTGTAGCCCATTTCATCAGTTGTCCAATTTCTTCTCTTTAAAATTCTTACAAATAAATGGTCACTAATTTCAAACATCCATTTCCAATATTTGATGGGAAAGTCCAGTTCCTTTTGCCTATTCAACTTAAAGTAGGCATGATTTAAGTATTTAAAAGAACTCAACTACAACATATGCTTTCAAGAACATTACATTGTTAAGGAACTACTTTTTATTTGATGAAGTTGACATGTTACAATTTGTAAATTTAGGGTATTAAACATGCTACTTTGATACATTTATATAATATGATTGTCATTGAAGCAATATTATCAAACTATATCATTACAGTACAGTATTATTCATTATATTCATCTAATGTGCATTGGATCTAGACAGCTTAATTACTACTTGTCACAAGTCTGTACTCTTAAATATTATCAATGTTATCCTCCATCATTCCCTGGTAAACACCATCATTTTTTTATTACAGTTTTGAATTTTTAAAATATTTTTTCATATAAGTGACACTGCACAATACTAGTCTCTCTGTCTGACCAATCCTACCCAGTACAATATACTCAAGATCCAATGCATGGACAAAATAGTATTCATATACACCCATACACATACACACACACATACATGACATCCTTTTGTATCCATTCATCTGTGGGATTGTTTTTTTAATTCAAACGATTAGAGTAGAAAATTTGAAAGACAGAAGGCAAAGTCGTTTTATAGTAGAATTGGGAATAAGAGCTGTCACAGACAGAAACATCAAAATTAAAAGCAGAACATTTATTTGAAGCAAAAATTAAATACACTAGAGAATTTGTATAATAAAAAGATTTAGATTAGTTCAGGAAGAGCCTCTTTTCCATTAGAATGCAAAACAGAAATCCATATAACATTGGCCTGTTTAGTGAATAAGGTCATGGGAAATTGTACTTGGTTAAAACTGATGGAAAGATGCAGAATGATGAGGAAATGAAGTATGATAATCGAATGCCATCTGAGCAGTTATTGCATTACTGGGTCGTGATTTACAGTTTGAGATTTGTGTATCTGTGGGGCTCATTACCTACTGTCTTGTCCCTTAGGCAGTGATAAGAATCTGGCATTAAGGGATGGAGAATCTAAGAGTGCTTTACAAAGAATACCTTCTTTGAAAAGCACTTCTGAAACAAACGAAATAAAATGAGAACCACACAGGGATGAAGAGATCCTAGAGCAACAGTGTGGCTCCTGAAGTGAGACTGAGGCAGGGGACCCAGCAGGCACAGACAACTTCACTGAGGGACACAGCGAAAAATACACGTGTTTCCATGCTTTTTAAGTTTTTCTGTTAACTCAATATTTTCTTAGCAAAGGAGGACCCTCCTGGACCTCTATGGCTGTTACTGTATTTGGTTCATGTGGATCCTGATCATTTTATTACTGATCCGGCCACTCTGTAGGTTCTGGCTTCCACTCCTGCTCTTCTCCACGCAGCAGCCAGACCATCCTTTTTTTTTTTGGCTACTTCTATTGGTCTTTCATTTATTCGTTTTCATCCATCTTTGTTCTTTGGCCTGTGTGGGCCTCCCATCGCAGTGGCCTCACTCGTCGCAGAGCACTGGCTCTGGGTGCATGCGCTTCAGAGCTCCAGCTCCATAGTTGGACACATTGGTCCAGCCGCTCTGTGGCACGTGGGATCTTCCCAGGCCAGGGATCGAACCAGCGCTCCTTGCACTGCACGGCGGCGTCCTTACCCACTGGACCACCAGGGAAGCCCCAGACCATCGTTTCTAAAACCTAATTCTGAACACATTATTCCTCCCCTGAAATCGTCCAGTAGCTTCCCATTAACGTGAAATTATTTCTCAAGTCCTAAAGGGCACTCTGTGATGTGGTTTCTGGTCCTGTCTACCCTTTCACTGCTGCCTTCTTCAGTTTCGGCCCCATTGGCCTGTGGGACACTCCTGGAACACTTGAAGTACTCTCCCGTCTGGTGGCTTCCTTCTGGCTGTAATATATCTCTCTGACATTCACTTCACTGCTTGCTGATGTTCAACCCATCTTTGCTTACCAAGCATCCTTACTTCTTGCCAGCTCCAATCCTAAATCTTGACAATGTATAGAACCTTATGGGTTTCCTTTATAATCTTCCCACATTTTGTAGTTTGGCAGAACACAATTCAAGCCTATCTGTACTTTGGGTCGTGATTTACAGTTTGAGATTTGTGTATCTGTGGGGCTCATTACCTACTGTCTTGTCCCTTAGGCAGTGATAAGAATCTGGCATTAAGGGATGGAGAATCTAAGAGTGCTTTACAAAGAATACCTTCTTTGAAAAGCACTTCTGAAACAAACGAAATAAAATGAGAACCACACAGGGATGAAGAGATCCTAGAGCAACAGTGTGGCTCCTGAAGTGAGACTGAGGCAGGGGACCCAGCAGGCACAGACAACTTCACTGAGGGACACAGCGAAAAATACACGTGTTTCCATGCTTTTTAAGTTTTTCTGTTAACTCAATATTTTCTTAGCAAAGGAGGACCCTCCTGGACCTCTATGGCTGTTACTGTATTTGGTTCATGTGGATCCTGATCATTTTATTACTGATCCGGCCACTCTGTAGGTTCTGGCTTCCACTCCTGCTCTTCTCCACGCAGCAGCCAGACCATCCTTTTTTTTTTTGGCTACTTCTATTGGTCTTTCATTTATTCGTTTTCATCCATCTTTGTTCTTTGGCCTGTGTGGGCCTCCCATCGCAGTGGCCTCACTCGTCGCAGAGCACTGGCTCTGGGTGCATGCGCTTCAGAGCTCCAGCTCCATAGTTGGACACATTGGTCCAGCCGCTCTGTGGCACGTGGGATCTTCCCAGGCCAGGGATCGAACCAGCGCTCCTTGCACTGCACGGCGGCGTCCTTACCCACTGGACCACCAGGGAAGCCCCAGACCATCGTTTCTAAAACCTAATTCTGAACACATTATTCCTCCCCTGAAATCGTCCAGTAGCTTCCCATTAACGTGAAATTATTTCTCAAGTCCTAAAGGGCACTCTGTGATGTGGTTTCTGGTCCTGTCTACCCTTTCACTGCTGCCTTCTTCAGTTTCGGCCCCATTGGCCTGTGGGACACTCCTGGAACACTTGAAGTACTCTCCCGTCTGGTGGCTTCCTTCTGGCTGTAATATATCTCTCTGACATTCACTTCACTGCTTGCTGATGTTCAACCCATCTTTGCTTACCAAGCATCCTTACTTTTTGCCAGCTCCAATCCTAAATCTTGACAATGTATAGAACCTTATGGGTTTTTTCCCTTTATAATCTTCCCACATTTTGTAGTTTGGCAGAACACAATTCAAGCACTTCTTGGATCTGTATCTTTCAGGCTGCAGTCTTAACAAGTCCCCCTCCAAACACATTTCTCTGGGCTCAACCAGATCTCTGCTCTTGCAATTCCTGATTAACATGGCATTAGAAAATATTAAAATACATGCCTTCAAATGAAAATGGAAAAACTATGCTACGATCCTGGTTTCCATTCTAATAAAGAAATGTATTTGTTGGACTCTGTATTTATTATATTGGTCATAGAACATTATAATCAGTTGATGAGTGTGTAATATTTTACCTTAATACTCACAGCTCCAACAAGATTGGCATCAAACCACCATAGGAGATGATGAAAGAATATTGATCCGATTTTTCTACTTGTTGACATATCTCTGGCTGACCTCTGTCAAACTATGCACTTCCACCTTTTATCTGAGAGAAGAGAATTCCTCTCTAGTCCTGCAAATGCTCAAGACAGGCAATTTAATAATCCAGATTGCCATAAATTAGCGGAAATATCAATAATCAAATGTAGTGTATTTACTTAATATGGAAATTTAATTTATCTACTGATCATGAAGACAACTTAATGTTATTGCATTTACCTGGATTTATTGCCAGACACTGAGTTATCACCTTAGAAAACTAAAGCTTCAGACAGCTTGTCCATATTTTTTTAAGAAATGAATAAACTAAGTTGGTGAGAATAGAAAACATTTGTCCAATATTTTACAGTAAGAGGCAACTAGGATTAGAATTCATGTCCCTTTCTTTATATTTCTCTAGTCTTTCCAGTATCCCTCTGGTGATGATCTGAATACATAATATCTTGGCTATAATATCCAGGGACTTAATCTCAAAAGCTGCTGAAAAAGAGTGGAGTACTGCTTTGGCTAAATGAGCTGGGATTTCATAACTATGACTGGCCAAACCACAGTAAGAGCCAGTCAAAATAAGTAGCAGAATCAATCACAATGTCAAATACACTGAATAAGTAGTGAATGAATGAATGTTGTTTATATAAATATAGGAACTATTGACTGTGATCATTTTTTAAAATTTACTTGCCAATTCCCCTTCCTATTTATTAGAGATTTCTAAGAGCTACTGCTTGTATGCATTTTAAGCTATATTTTAGCTATTATAAAATATACCACCTAATTAGTAATTTAATGAACTTACTGAAGATAAATTCTACACCAAAGGTTAAGGTTCTTGTTTAGTTGCTGAGTGGAGTCTGTTTCTTTACCAACCTGGTAGAGTGTAGCCTGCCTGGCTCTCTGTCCATGGGACTGTCCAAGCAACAACATTAGAGTGGGCTGCCATTTTCTTCTCTAAGGTTAAGGTCATAAAACACATACATATATGAAATACAGTCATAAAATCAGAAGTTTTAAACTAATGCATTTGACCTATTTCTTGAAATAGGAAAGGCAAAGGGAAGATGAGTAGGGTTGTTGTTTAAAACTAGTTAATGTCTTTGCACCCTAGAAATGACTCTGAGAATTGATTCATGACTCCAGGTGACCTAGTACAGACTTGACAGCCTTTCCAAAAGAGAAATTCTGAAAGAATACTTCACTGATGCAACACAGTCACTCATTCCCATCTTCCTATAAAACAAATCTTCCACAAGCCAGTCAACCTTGCCTGTGTGCAGAGATGAGCTTGTTTGTATATGTACTAAGGTCACTGTCTGACTTTAGTATAAAATGTTGTAAATAATACTTTTATTATAAATTCTTAATTATCTGCAAAACTCATAATTCTCCTTTGTTGGAGGAAAAAAATAAGCTACTTATTGATAGTAGAAAACATCACACAACTTGCTTACCAGAGAAATCAGCAAAGCAAAATTTAAATTGCACTTTTGAAGAATTAAATATTAATTGAAAATCTAGATACACTTAAGTAATTACTTAGGAGACACTATGTGTGTTTAATAATGAACTTGCATTTGGGGTACAGTGCCAACTGAGCCATAATATCATCAGCACCTCTATTTGGTATCAGAAGGGCATGGCATGTGTATGTGTGCTCAGTCTTGTCTAACTTTTTGCAGCCCCTTGGATTATAGCCCACCAGTACCCTCTGTCCAAGGAATTTTTCGGGCAAGAATACTGGAGTACACTGCCGTTTTCTACTCCAGGGGATCTTGGCCCTGGGATCGAATATGAGTCTCCTGACTTGACAGGTGGATTTTTTACCAATGCACCACTTGAGAAGCCCTAGGAGCACACACATATCTTTATTTATACTGCTGTTATCTATTAGAATTATAATCACAGTTATGTATATTCTTTACAGAATGTAAAGTGTTAAAGAAGAAAGCTATGATATTCTTCCATAGAAATAATTATTTTGATATAAATTGCTTTGCCAGGGCTTCCTTGGTGGCCCAGTGGGTAAGGACACTGCCTTGCAGTGCAAGGGGCGCCAGTTCGATCCCTGGCCTGGGAGGATCCCATGTGCCGCGGAGAGGCTGGACTGATGTGTCCAACTACCAAGTTAGAGCTCTGGAGCTCATGCAGCCAGAGACAGAGCTCTGCAACAAGAGAGGCCACTGCAATGAGAGGCCCACAAAGGCCAAAGTACAAAAGATAAATAAATGAAAGACCAATAGAAGTAGCCAAAATAAATAAATAAATAAATAAACATATATGTAAAAATAAACGTGTTAAAAAATGCTTTGTCATGTGTCACATTCATAGAGTTAACAGATTATGTGAGAGATCATAGAAACATTTCCATATAATTTAAAAAATCAGAAAACCACATTTCAAAACCTACTATGCTATAAAACCTACTATACTAAGATAGTAAAAAAAATACATTTTCCTTCCTGAAACATGTCTATGACATTAAAAATAGATTCACTGATAACAAAGTACAAGCTATAAAGTAAAGAATAAGCACAAGGGAATCAAGGAAAAGAAGAAAATTCCAACACATGATAATACTCTGGTGTGAGCTTTTGATGATCAAGTAATTACTTAGGAGACACTATGTGTGTTTACTAATGAACTTGCATTTGGGGTACAGTGCCAACTGATCCATAATATCATCAGCACCTCTATTTGGTATCAGAAGGGCATGGCATGTGTATGTGTGCTCAGTCTTGTCTAACTTTTTGCAGCCCCTTGGATTATAACCCACCAGTACCCTCTGTCCAAGGAATTTTCCGGGCAAGAATACTGGAGTACACTGCCGTTTTCTACTCCAGGGGATCTTGGCCCTGGGATCGAATATGAGTCTCCTGACTTGACAGGTGGATTTTTTACCAATGCACCACTTGGGAAGCCCTAGGAGCACACATATATCTTTATTTATACTGCTGTTATCTATCAGAATTATAATCACAGTTATGTATATTCTTTACAGAATGTAAAGTGTTAAAGAAGAAAGCTATGATATTCTTCCATAGAAATAATTATTTTGATATAAAATGCTTTGCCAGGGCTTCCTTGGTGGCCCAGTGGGTAAGGACACTGCCTTGCAGTGCAAGGGGCACCAGTTTGATCTCTGGACTGGGAGGATCCCATGTGCCGCGGAGCGGCTGGACTGATGTGTCCAACTACCAAGCTAGAGCTCTGGAGCTCATGCACCCAGAACCGGTGCTCTGCAACAAGAGAGGCCACTGCAATGAGAGGCCCACAAAGGCCAAAGTACAAAAGATAAATAAATGAAAGACCAATAGAAGTAGCCAAAATAAATAAATAAATAAATAAACATATATGTAAAAATAAACGTGTTAAAAAATGCTTTGCCATGTGTCACATTCATACAGTTAACAGATTACGTGAGAGATCATAGAAACATTTCCATATAATTTAAAAAATCAGAAAACCACATTTCAAAACCTACTATGCTATAAAACCTGCTATACTAAGATAGTAAAAAAAATACATTTTCCTTTCTGAAACATGTCTATGACATTAAAAATAGATTCACTGATAACAAAGTACAAGCTATAAAGTAAAGAATAAGCACAAGGGAATCAAGGAAAAGAAGAAAATTCCAACACGTGATAATACTCTGGTGTGAGCTTTTGATTGCCATCTTACCTCAAGTCCTTTTGTAGGACCTTCTATTGATCTGAACTGTCAGGAGACAACTACATTATTTTAAACACAAATTCATAAATGTTTTGTATAGAAAGCATGTTTTAAAGATGCGTATAGTGAGACACATGGAAGAGAATTTGTAGTAGGCTTATTTTTCTGATATTTTATGAAAAGTGATAGACTTAAAATCTTTATATACTAATCTGCTTTCTTCCCATCTAGAATCAGGGAAATTCAGAGAAATTCAACATTTCTAAGTGAAGAACCAACAGATTATTCAGATTTAAACTCATTTTGGACCATGCCCATGCAGGACCCTGGGCAAGGAGCTACATGAATCACAGAGAGATTGCAATGGGGGACAGCATGGAGCATGAAAAGGAACGGACACCTGAGTCACAAGGACCTGGGTACAAAGTCGGGGCTGCCTCCTTGCTAGATGTGTCACCCTGGCCACACTATCTGAGGGTTGAAGTGGCATTCCACTCAGTGTGGACTGCCATGCTTTAAAAAATGTGAGCGCCTGTTTGTTCTCCCTGTGCTTTCCCCACATAAACTACTATCTTAAGTCGGAGAGAGACGTGCACAACTGAGCTTAACACAGGTGAGCATCATACAAACCACGAGAGGGATACAAAGAAACAGTGACTAGAACATGAAAGTGTTTGATTCTGAGGAGAAGGGTAAGGGAGGCTTTGTCGAAAAGAACTTACTGAATTTCAATGGAAAGAGATGGGTAAGAGAGTGTATTTTAAAACTGATGGAGAAGCAGACCACGGCAGCTACAACTGAATGGTTTGGTAAGTTTCAAGCTTTCTGGCACCATTCTAGGTACTGTGGAGACATCTGTGAACAAGATACCATAAGCAATCCTTTCCTGACACAATTTACGGATTAACCTAGCAGAAGTAAGGAAGTAGAAGTGCACAAGTATAGATCAGATTTTTTCCCCCTGAAATTGTATTATGCAAGTGATACTTGCCATGTACATGCTATATGATCAGAGTCAGGTGCTATGGGTATTTAAAATCTAATTACATGACTCATGGCTTCCAGAAATTTATAATCTAGTACAGTGGACCAATTAAACTCATCTGAAAGAAATAATCACATTATGTGGTATTGAGTATAAATAAAATGAGAGTCAAGAACAGGAGACAGTGTAGGAACACACTTGATTCACAGGTATTTCTCTAGTGTTTCTAATGTTTGATGTTGATTAATATAGACTTCCTGAGAAATCTGCTCACCAAATCTGAGTAGGAACCAAAGATACACCTTGTATCTGTTCTATTGATAAGGACAAATCATTCATAGGCTACAAAGTTAGGCAGATCTGAATTTGAATCCCCTACTTCCATTTGCTAGCTAGACGACTTTTTTTTCTTACTTTTAATACTTGGTTTTACTTATATTTTTATTGAGGTACATAATGCACATAGGGAAATACTCTAAAAAAATGCACAGTTCAATAATTTTCATAAAGCGATACCTGGATAATCATTTTTTAGAGTGCAAAACAGAACGCTGTGAGTTGCCTTGAAGCCCTCGTGCCTTGTCATGATCATCCCAACTGTTTCTCTTTCCCTCTTTCCCACAGCAATTATTTTGAGTTTTAGTTCTGTTGTTTAGTTTTGTCTGCTTTTAAAATATATATGAACAAGTTTGTAACATTATTTATATGGTTTTAGTGCATTTAATATACTTGTTGATTTGAAGAAGTTTCCTTTCATTACTGTAATTCTAGTTTATATCTTGAATAGAGGTTAAATTTTATCAAATATCTTTTCTGAATCTATTGACAAAACTGTATGTCTTCTTTTTTACATCATTAACTAGTTGAATCAACTGTTTGACTTTTGAATGATAAACTGATCTTACATTCCTGGAAAAAACAACAACCAGTTGTTATCTATTACTCATTTTATATATAATTGGGTATTGTTTGCTAATTTTTGTTTATAATTTTTGTTTCTAATTTTGACATCCAGTTTCAGCTTTAACTTTGGTATTAATATTATGCTCAGTCTCATCAAATGAGTTGGGACTTATTTCTTAGTTTTTATTCTCCTGAGAATTTGCATAAGACTGACAGCATTTTTTCCCTTAATATTTTGGCAGTATTTGCTGGTAAAGCCACCTGGATTCACACTTTTCAGGACCCGGGTTGGGGGAAAACCCTGGTACAGTGGACCAATTTAAACTCATCTGAAAAAGAAATAATAAAAAACATTATGTGGTATTGAGTATAAATAAAATGAGAGTCAAGAACAGGAGACAGTGTAGGAACACACTTGATTCACAGGTATTTCTCTAGTGTTTCTAATGTTTGATGTTGATTAATATAGACTTCCTGAGAAATCTGCTCACCAAATCTGAGTAGGAACCAAAGATACACCTTGTATCTGTTCTATTGATAAGGACAAATCATTCATAGGCTACAAAGTTAGGCAGATCTGAATTTGAATCCCCTACTTTCATTTGCTAGCCAGACAACTTTTTTTCTTACTTTTAATACTTGGTTTTACTTATATTTTTATTGAGGTACATAATGCACATAGGGAAATACTCTAAAAAATGCACAGTTCAATAATTTTCATAAAGCGATACCTGGATAATCATTTTTTAGAGTGCAAAACAGAACGCTGTGAGTTGCCTTGAAGCCCTCGTGCCTTGTCATGATCATCCCAACTATTTCTCTTTCCCTCTTTCCCACAGCAATTATTTTGAGTTTTAGTTCTGTTGTTTAGTTTTGTCTGCTTTTAAAATATATATGAACAAGTTTGTAACATTATTTATATGGTTTTAGTGCATTTAATATACTTGTTGATTTGAAGAAGTTTCCTTTCATTACTATAATTCTAGTTTATATCTTGAATAGAGGTTAAATTTTATCAAATATCTCTTCTGAATCTATTGAGAAAACTGTATGTCTTCTTTTTTACATCATTAACTAGTTGAATCAACTGTTTGACTTTTGAATGATAAACTGATCTTACATTCCTGGAAAAAACAACAACCAGTTGTTATCTATTACTCATTTTATATATAATTGGGTATTGTTTGTTAATTTTTGTTTATAATTTTTGTTTCTAATTTTGACATCCAGTTTCAGCTTTAACTTTGGTATTAATATTATGCTCAGTCTCATCAAATGAGTTGGGACTTATTTCTTAGTTTTTATTCTCCTGAAAATTTGCATAAGACTGACAGTATTTTTTCCCTTAATATTTTGGCAGTATTTGCTAGTAAAGCCACCTGGATTCACACTTTTCAGGACCCGGGTTGGATCCCTGGTTGGTAAGATCCCCTGAGGGAGGGCATGGCAACCCTCTCCAGTATTCTTGCCTGGAAAAACTCACAGACAGAGGAGCTTGGCAGACTACCATTCGTAGGATCACACAGAGTCAGACACGACGAATGACTAAGCAGTAGCAGTAGCATACTTTATTTACTTAGAGATCTGATCTAATCTGGTGGTTTTTTCTTTATGTATTTGACAAGCCATACTTCATTCCTGTCCTCTCTTTGGAAGCCTACCTTATATTCAGCACATATCACTTTCACATGCTGCTTAATATCTCATATATAAAGTAATTCATCTAAATAACCTTTTTTTCTCAGAGTTACTTGCTCCTATAAATTCAAATAAATCCTTCTGTGGAAACATTGTTTTTCTAGTTAGCCCCCAAATTTTGAAGGCCTGTTTGAATCAATTTTCTACTACTGTTTATTCAACTGCAAAGACCTGACTTGCTCTTAAAAATGTCACAAGTCCTTTAGTTCCATTGCCTGAATCTTGTGAAACTTAGCCCCTTATCTTTGGACTAGTTTACATGTCTACTTGTTCTACTAGTTTAAATGTCTAACTCGTTCTACTTCCAGACACTCAAGACGCTACCCTGCAGTTCTTTCAGGTTAGGGCAGAAGTCTTAATATGGCATTTGACAGTGTTATACTTTCCCCCAAAAGATTTCAAGTAAATGTGGTACATTCAATAACAAATACCAAGCCATTAGATGGCACGCACACCTTTCCATAATCTTATGTTACTGACACTCATTTTATCTCCAAACTACCTTCAGATGAATCTTAAGCTCTGTACTTATAGCTATATTCAATTCTCCAGGACGTGTGTGTACCCTTTGCCTTTACTCATCAAATTCTGCCTTTTCTCCCCAACTTGGAATCCCTTTTTCCTTCTCTCAACTTTTAAGACTCCATCACACTAAGAAATGCTGACTCGATTAATATTATGCTCAGTCTCATCAAATGAGTTGGGACTTATTTCTTAGTTTTTATTCTCCTGAGAATTTGCATAAGACTGACAGCATTTTTTCCCTTAATATTTTGGCAGTATTTGCTGGTAAAGCCACCTGGATTCACACTTTTCAGGACCCGGGTTGGATCCCTGGTTGGTAAGATCCCCTGAGGGAGGGCATGGCAACCCTCTCCAGTATTCTTGCCTGGAAAAACTCACAGACAGAGGAGCTTGGCAGACTACCATCCGTAGGATCACACAGAGTCAGACACGACGAATGACTAAGCAGTAGCAGTAGCATACTTTATTTACTTAGAGATCTGATCTAATCTGGTGGTTTTTTTCTTTATGTATTTGACAAGCCATACTTCATTCCTGTCCTCTCTTTGGAAGCCTACCTTATATTCAGCACATATCACTTTCACATGCTGCTTAATATCTCATATATAAAGTAATTCATCTAAATAACCTTTTTTTCTCAGAGTTACTTGCTCCTATAAATTCAAATAAATCCTTCTGTGGAAACATTGTCTTTCTAGTTAGCCCCCAAATTTTGAAGGCCTGTTTGAATCAATTTTCTACTACTGTTTATTCAACTGCAAAGACCTGACTTGCTCTTAAAAATGTCACAAATCCTTTAGTTCCATTGCCTGAATCTTGTGAAACTTAGCCCCTTATCTTTGGACTAGTTTACATGTCTACATGTTCTACTAGTTTAAATGTCTAACTCGTTCTACTTCCAGACACTCAAGACGCTACCCTGCAGTTCTTTCAGGTTAGGGCAGAAGTCTTAATATGGCATTTGACAGTGTTATACTTTCCCCCAAAAGATTTCAAGTAAATGTGGTACATTCAATAACAAATACCAAGCCATTAGATGGCACGCACACCTTTCCATAATCTTATGTTACTGACACTCATTTTATCTCCAAACTACTTTCAGATGAATCTTAAGCTCTGTACTTATAGCTATATTCAATTCTCCAGGACGTGTGTGTACCCTTTGCCTTTACTCATCAAATTCTGCCTTTTCTCCCCAACTCGGAATCCCTTTTTCCTTCTCTCAACTTTTAAGACTCCATCACACTAAGAAATGCTGACTCGATCTCTACTGTCTCTGTCAAGTCTTCCTGACGCCTATTGCTGGAGGCAATCCGTAACTTCTAAAAATCTGTAACATCTATAGCGATGCAATATGACAGACTGCAGACATTGTCAAATGGAGCTGAACTTTAAACTATTTCTTAGCTGCACAATCTTGAGTAGGTTACTAGAGTTTCCTGTCTGAAAAAATGGATTTAATACCAACTCTTTTGAAAAGCTGTTATAAAGATTAGATATGAGAGATGTAAAAGCTGAACACAGTATAAAATGCCTGGTACATAACAGTTGTTATAGTAAGTGATAGATAATACTTCTATCATTATTAATAGTATAACTCCTTTAAATTTAATCATGTGCTATTTTTATTGTAACTATCATTTATGCATATATTGCATGTATGTTACCAGGATATGAAGTCCTTTAGAATATGAGCCATGTATATATATACTTTTGGAAATCCTGAACACTTGAAAATGTCTGCTGACTGACTGATATATTTGCATATGAGTACATAACATTTTTAGAATAGATGTGATGAATATTTTATGTTGATAAAAGAGATTTTGTTTACAATTGTTAAAAAAAAAAATTTCAAGTTTTGGTATCATATGATACCAAATCATAGAACTAGAACCATTCCAGCATTCAATTATGAAGGTAGCCCCTGAAAGGTCTATAAAGTCAGTGAACACAAGCATATTGATTGTGCTCAGCCAAGGAGGCCTTCTTCTGTTGAATAATCCAATCAAATGTCATTTTGGCATAAGAGAAAAAGTAAGCTTGATGACAGGCAAAGGTCTCAGTGTCAGGGGGAAGGAATCAATTTTATTCATCAAAACAAGAGGAATCAATATGCAGACCACCAGTCTACAAATACACTGAAGGGTCTGAGATCAGAATGCTGACTGCGCTATTTGAAAGAAAAACCCAGAAACACTGCTCTCCAAAATTAAACCTTTTAAAATGTCTGTGCTTTTATCAGATAAGGTGATCACTTTACAGAACACAGTGATAAGAGACATATGACCCTCTCCGACATTTCATATATCAGAACACATCTGCACACACAAATATACAAAAAAAAGTGCTCAACTTGAGTTGCCCCATCAGCAGTAGTACTATTTTTTACAATTACAGAAGGTCACCCAGGTCACCTTCCACTCTCTTTGATCTTTTAAAAATGAAACATGCCAAGTACATTTATACAGCCTTGCTTTGTCAAAGAACTTTATATATAATTGCTAATTTTTAAAAATGTTATTTGCTAATTGGTAAATGTTATCTCTGAGATAAGAACTCTCTAGAGACACTGAGTCACAAGCTTGGGGCTCTGAGATAGAGCCACAGGTTTAAAGAAAGCAAATTTATGATTACCAAGGGGAATGGTGGGGGAGGGATAAACTGGGAGACTGAGATGGACACATACATACTACAATATATAAAACAGACAACCAATAAGAACTGACTGTGTACCAGGCTATGAAGTCCTTTAGAATATGAGCCATATATATATGTACTTTTGAAAATCCTGAACACTTGAAAATGTCTGCTGACTGATATATTTGCATATGAGTACATAACATTTTTAGAATAGATGTGATGAATATTTTATGTTGATAAAAGAGATTTTGTTTACAATTGTTAAAAAAAAAAAAAAAAACTTCAAGTTTTGGTATCATATGATACCAAATCATAGAACCAGAACCATTCCAGCATTCAATTATGAAGGTAGCCACTGAAAGGTCTATAAAGTCAGTGAACACAAGCATATTGATTGTGCTCAGCCAAGGAGGCCTTCTTCTGTTGAATAATCCAATCAAATGTCATTTTGGCATAAGAGAAAAAGTAAGCTTGATGACAGGCAAAGGTCTCCGTGTCAGGGGGAAGGAATCAATTTTAGTCATCAAAACAAGAGGAATCAATATGCAGACCACCAGTCTACAAATATACTGAAGGGTCTGAGATCAGAATGCTGACTGTGCTATTTGAAAGAAAAGCCCAGAAACACTGCTCTCCAAAATGAAACCTTTTAAAATGTCTGTGCTTTTATCAGACAAAGTGATCACTTTAAAGAACACAGTGATAAGAGACATACTACCCTCTCCAACATTTCATATATCAGAACACATCTGCACACACAAATATACAAAAAAAAGTGCTCAACTTGAGTTGCCCCATCAGCAGTAGTACTACTATTTTACAATTACAAAAGGTCACCCAGGTCACCTTCCACTCTCTTTGACCTTTTAAAAATGAAACATGCCAAGTACATTTATACAGCCTTGCTTTGTCAAAGAACTTTATATATAATTGCTAATTTTTAAAAATGTTATTTGCTAATTGGTAAATGTTATCTCTGAGATAAGAACTCTCTAGAGACACTGAGTCACAAGCTTGGGGCTCTGAGATAGAGCCACAGGTTTAAAGAAAGCAAATTTATGATTACCAAGGGGAATGGTGGGGGAGGGATAAACTGGGAGACTGAGATGGACACATACATACTACAATATATAAAACAGACAACCAATAAAAACTGACTGTGTACCACAGGAAACTCTACTCAATACTCTGTAAAGATCTATATGGATTTGAAAAAGAGTGGATCTATAGATATAACTGATTCACCTTGCCATACAGTAGGAACTAACACAATATTGCAAACCAACTATACTCCCATGAAATCTTTTTCAAAAGGAGTTTTTAGAGCACAATGCTTCCACTCTATGATTTTTTCCTTCAAATGGCTGATTGGGGCGTGAGAGGAAAAGAGGATCAGCACATAGCAGGTACAGGCTGTCACTACCATTTGACTGGTAGATTTCAAAATTTCAGGGATGTTCAGAAATGGGAATTCAATACATTAATTAATTCCTGTATCATCTTGTTTCAAAAAAAGTAGTTTATAACACCCAAGAGTGAGCTAGTAATAATTAGAAAGTTGAGTAATACATATAAGAAGTATAGACAATGGAGACATGAAGTCAACACAAACAGTTATGCATATAAAATCCCACATACTGATTACAGGTTCCTCATAATCCTAGTTCTAAACTTTTGCACAGTCAGCATAAAGGGGGATTGATTACCAAAGGCATCCAAGAATGAATTTTTTTAAGGACAATTTTCAGGGCCTGTAAAATTGTTCTTCATTTAAAAACCCAGTAGTTTTCTTCCCACTAACCTCGTAACAGAGATGTTACATAATTCATGTATAGGTGTTACCACAACAACTTCCACACGCCTTTTGCGATAGTGTCTTCAACACAAGTTCATTAAGTAAACAATTTAGTGAGAAGGTAACTGTACAGAGAAACTCAGACTATCTTTACTTTCATACAGGAAAATATTACTACTATTACTATTCACTACTTTCTAAAAAGATTTCATAAAGCCTTTATGATGAAGGATTGATCTAGATTTCTGATTTTAGTCCTAAAACTTTATTAGAGTTTCTAATCCCTAAGCTTTTTAGGTCCAAAATCCAAGCAAGGTGCGACCACGCTAAAGAACTTTATATATAATTACTAATTTTTTAAAATTTTATTTGCTAACTGGTAAATGTTATCTCTGAGATAAGAACTCTCTAGAGACACTGCGTCACAAGCTTAGAGCTCTGAGATAGAGCCATAGGTTTAAAGAAAGCAAATTTATGGTTACCAAGGGGAATGGTGGGGGAGGGATAAACTGGGAGACTGAGATGGACACATACATACTACAATATATAAAACAGACAACCAATAAGAACTGACTGTGTACCACAGGAAACTCTACTCAATACTCTGTAAAGATCTATACGGATTTGAAAAAGAGTGGATCTATAATAAACTGATTCACCTTGCCATACAGTAGGAACTAACACAACATTGCAAACCAACTATACTCCCATGAAATCTTTTTCAAAAGGAGCTTTTAGAGCACAATGCTTCCACTCTATGATTTTTTCCTTCAAATGGCTGATTGGGGAGTGAGAGGAAAAGAGGATCAGCACATAGCACGTACAGGCTGTCACTACCATTTGACTGGTAGATTTCAAAATTTCAGGGATGTTCAAAAATGGGAATTCACTGCATTAATTAATTCCTGTATCATCTTGTTTCAAAAAAAGTAGTTTATAACACCCAAGAGTGAGCTAGTAATAATTAGAAAGTTGAGTAATACATATAAGAAGTATAGACAATGGAGACATGAAGTCAACACAAACAGTTATGCATATAAAATCCCACATACTGATTACAGGTTCCTCATAATCCTAGTTCAAAACTTTTGCACAGTCAGCATAAAGGGGGATTGATTACCAAAGGCATCCAAGAATGAATTTTTTTAAGGACAATTTTCAGGGCCTGTAAAATTGTTCTTCATTTAAAAACCCAGTAGTTTTCTTCCCACTAACCTCGTAACAGAGATGTTACATAATTCATGTATAGGTGTTACCACAACAACTTCCACACGCCTTTTGCGATAGTGTCTTCAACACAAGTTCATTAAGTAAACAATTTAGTGAGAAGGTAACTGTACAGAGAAACTCAGACTATCTTTACTTTCATACAGGAAAATATTACTACTATTACTATTCACTACTTTCTAAAAAGATTTCATAAAGCCTTTATGATGAAGGATTGATCTAGATTTCTGATTTTAGTCCTAAAACTTTATTAGAGTTTCTAATCCCTAAGCTTTTTAGGTCCAAAATCCAAGCAAGGTGCGACCAACGCTAGGAACAGGAGAATTGGGGCCTGATAAAGACTTTAGACAGTGATGCTAGGAAAGATTGAGGGCAGGAGGAGAAGGGAGCAACAGATGATGAGACAGTTAGATGGAATCACCAACTCAGTGGACATGAATTTGAGCCAGTCCAGGAGACCATTAAGGACAGGGAAGCCTAGAGTGCTGTCGTCCATGGGATTGCAGAGCTGGACACAACTTTGTAACTGAGCAACAGCAAAAACTTTGATGTTAGGCTGTTCATGATACTATCAGTGAAATACTCAGCTGGAAGAGAGTGGTAAGGAGGCGGTACTGTTTGCCAGAGTGAGGACATTTACTATCTATTATCTGCAGGACAGAATTTCTAGAGCGTAGTTCGAGTCAGAGCCGGATTCCACCATTTCCTTTTAAAAGTGCATGTTTCCCCACAGGCCACTAGGCAAATGTTCAATTGAAGTAGGTCACTTTGCCTAAATAGAACTAGTAGAAATCAATATTATTTAAAATGTTCTTTGGGTAAATATTTTATCACATTGATTTGTAACAGTTTTCTTGCACTCTCATGTTTATGGATGAGAGTCAACGCTTACATGCAGATTTAAAGTATCATTCTCTTTTATCCCTCCACTCTGTTTTCTGGATTGTTTCTGGTTGCTACTATAAGAGGTAATCTGAGATAAAACCTGTTATCAACAGTGGATGACTATCTATTCTTTTTAGGGGATCTTGCATCATTACAGATAAATTATTATAAATAAAAGATAAAATAATGATCAGTTTAATGTTAAAACACTGAGTACTGGAGCCAGATTACATCAGGGCTATGGGAATTAGAGTTTTTAAAAGTTCGTATCACTCACTGCTTTCATTTTTCTTATGGGAAATACTTATTGTGGTAATGTATGTTTGGTATCTACTACAATATGAAGGTACTTGGAAAATTAAAATATCAATGCACAGTACACACTCAAAACTATCAAAAGCTGTATATAATATTCAATGCCCCTTCCACGGTAATCTTCACTAGGTATTTTGAGGCATTTAAAATATTTCTCTAAAATTGGAATGCCAAAGAAATAAAAGCATTATCCTGGTTGAAGAACTCAGATCAGCTCTCAATGTCCAAACTACACAGAAATCTGAAAGAACATGATGCTAGGAAAGATTGAGGGCAGGAGGAGAAGGGAGCAACAGATGATGAGACAGTTAGATGGAATCACCAACTCAGTGGACATGAATTTGAGCCAGTCCAGGAGACCGTTAAGGACAGGGAAGCCTAGAGTGCTGTCGTCCATGGGATTGCAGAGCTGGACACAACTTTGTAACTGAGCAACAGCAAAAACTTTGATGTTAGGCTGTTCATGATACTATCAGTGAAATACTCAGCTGGAAGAGAGTGGTAAGGAGGCGGTACTGTTTGCCAGAGTGAGGACATTTACTATCTATTATCTGCAGGACAGAATTTCTAGAGCGTAGTTCGAGTCAGAGCCGGATTCCACCATTTCCTTTTAAAAGTGCATGTTTCCCCACAGGCCACTAGGCAAATGTTCAATTGAAGTAGGTCACTTTGCCTAAATAGAACTAGTAGAAATCAATATTATTTAAAATGTTCTTTGGGTAAATATTTTATCACATTGATTTGTAACAGTTTTCTTGCACTCTCATGTTTATGGATGAGAGTCAACGCTTACATGCAGATTTAAAGTATCATTCTCTTTTATCCCTCCACTCTGTTTTCTGGATTGTTTCTGGTTGCTACTATAAGAGGTAATCTGAGATAAAACCTGTTATCAACAGTGGATGACTATCTATTCTTTTTAGGGGATCTTGCATCATTACAGATAAATTATTATAAATAAAAGATAAAATAATGATCAGTTTAATGTTAAAACACTGAGTACTGGAGCCAGATTACATCAGGGCTATGGGAATTAGAGTTTTTAAAAGTTCGTATCACTCACTGCTTTCATTTTTATTATGGGAAATACTTATTGTGGTAATGTATGTTTGGTATCTACTACAATATGAAGGTACTTGGAAAATTAAAATATCAATGCACAGTACACACTCAAAACTATCAAAAGCTGCATATAATATTCAATGCCCCTTCCACGGTAATCTTCACTAGGTATTTTGAGGCATTTAAAATATTTCTCTAAAATTGGAATGCCAAAGAAATAAAAGCATTATCCTGGTTGAAGAACTCAGATCAGCTCTCAATGTCCAAACTACACAGCAAAGCTACAGGAAAATGGTGTTTTATTAGTAGTAATACAAATTTTAATATAAAGGATAATTTCCTAAGACTTAAGATACATATCACACCCCTTTCAGTTTTGTATTGATTCTGCATGTTGGTGAACAGAAATTTCACAAAGGTCAATGCATTATATAAAAACTACTCAGGTGGGATGGGAGGGTATACATATGACTAATCTGGGATCACACATATCTGCAAACAACAAAACTCTGTAAAGGTAAAAAGTAAAATAAAAAGCAAAAAAAAAAACTACTCAGAAGCAGAGCTGTAAGTAAAGACTGAGCTTTCTGATCTTTCTAAAAATATGGCTAATTTGACTCTTGCTTCTAGAAAATGATTACTAAATGACAGACACATACATTAGAAGATGAAAGTAAAGGCAATAATAGTATCACTCCATTTCTTTCTCTAAGAGTATCTTTCTTCAACATAAAAAGTAACTTGCAAATCTCTACTAAGAAAAATAATGGAAACTTGACAAATAATGGAGAAACAAAACAAGCTTCCATAAGGAGAGGTTACACACAATAAAGATGCCAGTTTTGTCTAAATTCACTTCAGATTTGCATAATCCACCTTTGTACTCTGTTGATGGGAATATAAACTGCTGCAGCCATATGGAGATCTCTATGGAGGTTCTTTAAAAATAAATAAAATAGAGCAACCATATGATCCTGCAATCCCACGCCTGGGTAGGTATCTGGAGAAAACTGGATAATTTAAAAGATATGCACTGCAATGTTCACAGTAGCATTATTTACAATAGCCAAAATATGGAAACAACCTAGGTATCTAAAGACAGATGAATGGATAAAGAGTATGGGGCACATATAGACTATGGAATATTACTCAGCTGCAAAAAAGAATGAAATGATGCCATTTGCAGCAACACAGATGAACCTAAAGATTATCATAGTAAGTCACAGAGAATGAAAGATAACCCATAATATTGTTTATATGTGAAATCTAAAATAATGATACAGATGAATGTATTTACAAAACAGATTTAGACTCAGGGTCATAGAAAACAAACTTTTGGTAGCCAAAGGAGGGGAGGGACAAATTAGGAATTTGGGATTAAAATATACACAGTACTATATAGAGAACAAATAAACAATAAGGATCTACTACATAGCACTGGGAACTATACTCAATATCTAATGATAAAACATATGGAAAAGAATCTGAATATATATATATATATATATATATATATATATATATATATTTATTTATTTATTTATTTATTTATATAGCTGAACCACTTTGCTGTGTACCTAAACTAATATAACATTGCAAATCAACTATATTTCAATAAAAAAAAATAAAAACGATGCCTCAATTTAAAAAAATGCAAATTTGGATTCAGAATGTCTGAAGTGGGAGCTATGACACTGCCTTTCTAACAAGATCCCGGGAGACACTATGCAGCTGGTGTAAGGACCACATTCTGAACAGAGAGGAGAGACAAGCCTGACTCTTGAGCAGACAGGCAGACGGCAGCATCCACTAGCTCCCAACTCTGTATTCAGATACTCCTCTGACCATATCTTTATCTAATCAAATAAACTACAAGAAATAAAATAAATCTAGAAATAAACTACTGTATTCTCTAAAATTTTAAAGGGCTTAATAATAACAATGTTTTAGTAATATATACAAACAACATATAGCGGTTTTTTTCTGAAAATTATGAGCATCCCTCAAATAAACATACTTTAAGTCATGTGCACATTTACTGTTTTCTGTATTTCTATATAGTGTATCTTCTGCCATTTTCATTGAGCCACCTTATTCCTTGACTCTGTGTCTGTATACCCATATATCTCCCCCTCAAAAATAACAAAATAGAAAGCAGCTCCCTAAAAGACAAAATTTGCCAAAACTCACATAAGAAGAAATAGACAATCTGATTAAGCCAGTATCTATTACGGAAATGAATCAATATTTAATCATCTTCAAAACCAGAAAGTATAAGGCCCTGATAGGTATCCTGGGGAGTTCTATGAAACATTTAAGGAAGAAATTATACCAATTCTTTGCGATTATTTACAAAGATAGAAGCAGAGGTAATACCATCTAACTTCCTAACCATGAGGCCAACATTACCCTAGTAACAAAATCAGTTAAATCTATTGCAAGAAAAGAAAAATACAGACAAGTATCTTTCATGAATACAGATGCAAAAATCTTCAACAAAATAGTAACAAACCAAATCTAACAATGTATAAAAGGAATTATGCATTATGACCAAGTGGGATTTATCCCAGGTATATAAGACTATTTTAACATTCAAAAGTTAATTAATGTACTCTATCCCATTATCAGACTATGATAGAAAAATCACATGATTATTTCAACACATATAGAAAACTTATTTGACAAAATCAAAACCCACTTATGAAAGAAAATTTAAAAATTTGTATCTTTCCAGTCAAAGAATTTTACCAAAGAAAAGTGAATTTACAGCTTAGAAAAATGTGAAAGTTTAGAAAAGAGTGACAGGGAGATCAACAGACCAGAATATATTGTATATCCCTCCGTCACAGTGATTATAAAGACTAACACTTTTCCTTATAAAAAGACATTCTTTGCATTCTGTTTATTGCAGTTCCTTTTAGGTCTTCTTTATTGGCTACTTCATTCTTACTCCTTTTAGTATAGCCTGTAGACACTGTTTTTCCTTTAAGAATCCACATTTTTGGTGTTATTCCTCAGAGTAGCTTACTAAGGGTTGTATGAATGAACAATGTTGTTGTTTAGTTGCTAAGTCATGTCTGACTCTTTCTGACTCTATAGACTGAAGTCTATAGAGGTTTCTGCTTGGCAGATAGATTCTTTACCACTGAACCACCTGCGAAGCACACAAATGGACATACCTGACGTTTATAATAAATGCTGTTTACATTCTAAAGATCGGAGTGATTTACGACCCTTCCTCTTTTGTGAAAGAGTACTTCATGGCACTGGGTGCTCTTTTTATTGACTGTATTACTGTCTCACCAATTAGTATTTTTGTTGTTGCAGTGTTTTCATATGTTTGGTAAATCCCTGTATATTTTAAAAATATGAGTCGGATCCTGACACCAAGGTGGGGCTTAGAATCTAGCCCTAATGAAAGGCTGGAAGTCAGTGCAGACAGTGCATTATAGATGAAGGTACCCTGCATTCCAGATGAATGACAGTCTTGCTGCACAACCTTCCAGAATGCCATGAAGTGCCTAGGTTTGTGCCATGTGATCCATTCCCAAACCATTCCTCATGATCTGTTTGACTGGTTCAGCTGGTGCAGGTTTAAGACTTGTACCATTTAAAAATCCCTAACAATGTATAAAAGGAATTATGCATTATGACCAAGTGGGATTTATCCCAGGTATATAAGACTATTTTAACATTCAAAAGTTAATTAATGTACTCTATCCCATTATCAGACTATGATAGAAAAATCACATGATTATTTCAACACATATAGAAAACTTATTTGACAAAATCAAAACACACTTATGAAAGAAAATTTAAAAATTTGTATCTTTCCAGTCAAAGAATTTTACCAAAGAAAAGTGAATTTACAGCTTAGAAAAACGTGAAAGTTTAGAAAAGAGTGACAGGGAGATCAACAGACCAGAATATATTGTATATCCCTCCGTCACAGTGATTATAAAGACTAACACTTTTCCTTATAAAAAGACATTCTTTGCATTCTGTTTATTGCAGTTCCTTTTAGGTCTTCTTTATTGGCTACTTCATTCTTACTCCTTTTAGTATAGCCTGTAGACACTGTTTGTCCTTTAAGAATCCACATTTTTGGTGTTATTCCTCAGAGTAGCTTACTAAGGGTTGTATGAATGAACAATGTTGTGGTTTAGTTGCTAAGTCATGTCTGACTCTTTCTGACTCTATAGACTGAAGTCTATAGAGGTTTCTGCTTGGCAGATAGATTCTTTACCACTGAACCACCTGCGAAGCACACAAATGGACATACCTGACGTTTATAATAAATGCTGTTTACATTCTAAAGATCGGAGTGATTTACGACCCTTCCTCTTTTGTGAAAGAGTACTTCATGGCACTGGGTGCTCTTTTTATTGACTGTATTACTGTCTCACCAATTAGTATTTTTGTTGTTGCAGTGTTTTCATATGTTTGGTAAATCCCTGTATATTTTAAAAATATGAGTCGGATCCTGACACCAAGGTGGGGCTTAGAATCTGGCCCTAATGAAAGGCTGGAAGTCAGTGCAGAGAGTGCATTATAGATGAAGGTACCCTGCATTCCAGATGAATGACAGTCTTGCTGCACAACCTTCCAGAATGCCATGAAGTGCCTAGGTTTGTGCCATGTGATCCATTCCCAAACCATTCCTCATGATCTGTTTGACTGGTTCAGCTGGTGCAGGTTTAAGACTTGTACCATTTCTATAGAAAGCCCAACCCCAATCATTTAGGGTTAATCTTTTTGAGTGTTACAGTGAACCTTAAGTTGCAACTAATTTCTTTCAGATCAACTATTTTTATGGGTAGAAACTTTAAAAGACAAATAAATATTTTAGATAAGTAGAGCAGTGATTGGGTTGTAAAATATTTTCAATCTTTGTAGGTCATACGTGCTTAGCCAGGCATAAATGTAGTACCATAAATCTGAGCTCTCCTGGGTGCTCTGAATGGCCCCAGAACACTATTTTCCTCCTCTCATGCATGTGGGAAGTTAAACGAGAATAATATGGACCACTCTGCTTCAGTTGAACTAATGCCATTCCTCTATTAGAAAGACAAAAGTTGTTAAGAAATCAAGATATACTTAATTCATTCAGAATGTATGGTTAATTCATACCCACATATCCACAAGCAGCAAAATTTTGTAGAAGAAAAAAATCAAAGAAAAATTTTTTCCTGAATCTTATTAAATAATACTAAGGATTTTTTTTTTTTTTTTTTAATGTAACAGAAGAGAACCAGCCTTGCCTTTCTTAATTTTACCAGGAGATAAATAGTTCTATTTTCTGGGGATGAAAGGTACATTCTTCATACACATTATCATGTCTTTCACATTTAATACTAACCTTCCTATTGACCGAAGCTGCATTTCAAGCCTTCAGTAAATCTATTTTGAAGCGCTTTTATCAAATTATAATAAGAGGATATGACTTAGTGAACAAAGGTAAAAGATTTTTTCATGACAAAGATATAAGTTTGCTTTGGTGTTTTCCCCTAACTGTCATTAATCAACCAAGCCTGATACAGCCAATCTAATCAGCTTTAAGTTACTATTTAATTTAAACCCACCCTAAGAAACTGCATTGTAAATGAATGTATTAAAGTGCCCTAAAATATATAATATAATGTTCTTCATAGTAAACTGAAAATAGAAGAAAATAAATTTTGAATTAAAAACATAATAATCAACATCTTAATCATTGCTTTGATTATGATTTAATCATCACTATGATCTGTTTGACTGGTTCAGCTGGTGCAGGTTTAAGACTTGTACCATTTCTATAGAAAGCCCAACCCCAATCATTTAGGGTTAATCTTTTTGAGTGTTACAGTGAACCTTAAGTTGCAACTAATTTCTTTCAGATCAACTATTTTTATGGGTAGAAACTTTAAAAGACAAATAAATATTTTAGATAAGTAGAGCAGTGATTGGGTTGTAAAATATTTTCAATCTTTGTAGGTCATACGTGCTTAGCCAGGCATAAATGCAGTACCATAAATCTGAGCTCTCCTGGGTGCTCTGAATGGCCCCAGAACACTATTTTCCTCCTCTCATGCATGTGGGAAGTTAAACGAGAATAATATGGACCACTCTGCTTCAGTTGAACTAATGCCATTCCTCTATTAGAAAGACAAAAGTTGTTAAGAAATCAAGATATACTTAATTCATTCAGAATGTATGGTTAATTCATACCCACATATCCACAAGCAGCAAAATTTTGTAGAAGAAAAAAATCAAAGAAAATTTTTTTCCTGAATCTTATTAAATAATACTAAGGATTTTTTTTTTTTTAATGTAACAGAAGAGAACCAGCCTTGCCTTTCTTAATTTTACCAGGAGATAAATAGTTCTATTTTCTGGGGATGAAAGGTACATTCTTCATACACATTATCATGTCTTTCACATTTAATACTAACCTTCCTATTGACCGAAGCTGCATTTCAAGCCTTCAGTAAATCTATTTTGAAGCGCTTTTATCAAATTATAATAAGAGGATATGACTTAGTGAACAAAGGTAAAAGATTTTTTCATGACAAAGATATAAGTTTGCTTTGGTGTTTTCCCCTAACTGTCATTAATCGACCAAGCCTGAGTACAGCCAATCTAATCAGCTTTAAGTTACTATTTAATTTAAACCCACCCTAAGAAACTGCATTGTAAATGAATGTATTAAAGTGCCCTAAAATATATAATATAATGTTCTTCATAGTAAACTGAAAATAGAAGAAAATAAATTTTGAATTAAAAACATAATAATCAACATCTTAATCATTGCTTTGATTATGATTTAATCATCACTATGATCTAAATGATTAGATCAATTCCACAAATACAAAACTTAAGCAACCTAGTATTTCTAAGTAACAGAATTAATACAATTATCCTATAATTTTTATCCAAGTATTGCTGGCATATAAAATGTGACATTTAAAAATGACAACTTCCATCAATAGTATAATAATCTGTCAGTCTTTTACGCTTTTATGTACATGATGGCAGTGTGTATGTATAACATTTGGATACAGATTTCTCTGACTCTTATGAAACACATACTTACAGTTAAATTATTAGGGGCTCTTTAAATAAAAAATAAAGTGCTCAGTATAACTTTTTTCTTCATTTACGTGCTAGATCGTACTAATTTGGAACATTTCTTCTTTTCATTAGCATTATGACAACCTATAAAAATCTTTCACATTTTGTGAAATATAAAAATCAAAAATTCTAAAACATATGGATTCTTCTACTTTCTAAATTTAATGTGTGACAGGGGAACAAAAGAGCATCAGCAACACTGATGAAACACAAATTCCACTACAATAAAATCCTCAGGATTAGTCCTAGATCAAGTTAAGTTTTAAAGATAGATATACTTTCTAGTCTAAAGAAGGATAGGAGCATCTGTTTCAGCCTCCTTACCTCCCTGCTGTGGCTGGAGTTCTATTTCTAAATGATCTGATTATACCACCTCCATAGCATAATATATTTACAATTTTTATTTTTAAAAATATTTTTATACAATTTTAAAGGCTCCTTTCCACTTACAGCTAATATAAAATACTGGCTATATTCCCCATGTTGTACAGCACATTCTTGAGCCTGTGTTATACCCCGTAGTTTGTACCTACCATTCCCCATCCTCACATTATTCCTTTCCACTCCCTTCCTACATGTAACTGCTCCTTTGTTCTCTATATCTGTGAGTCGGCTTTTTGTGTGTTGTTTTTTTTGCTGTATTCACTAGCTGTATTTTTTAGATTCTATTTAAGTGTATAATACAGCATTTGGTTTCTAACTTATTTCACTTAGCATAATGTCTTCCAAGTCCATCCATGTAATTCACAAAAAAAAAAAACAAAACTTAATCATTGCTTTGATTATGATTTAATCATCACTATGATCTAAATGATTAGATCAATTCCACAAATACAAAACTTAAGCAACCTAGTATTTCTAAGTAACAGAATTAATACAATTATCCTATAATTTTTATCCAAGTATTGCTGGCATATAAAATGTGACATTTAAAAATGACAACTTCCATCAATAGTATAATAATCTGTCAGTCTTTTACGCTTTTATGTACATGATGGTAGTGTGTAACATTTGGATACAGATTTCTCTGACTCTTATGAAATACATACTTACAGTTAAATTATTAGGGGCTCTTTAAATAAAAAATAAAGTGCTCAGTATAACTTTTTTCTTCATTTACGTGCTAGATCGTACTAATTTGGAACATTCCTTCTTTTCATTAGCATTATGACAACCTATAAAAATCTTTCACATTTTGTGAAATATAAAAATCAAAAATTCTAAAACATATGGATTCTTCTACTTTCTAAATTTAATGTGTGACAGGGGAACAAAAGAGCATCAGCAACACTGATGAAACACAAATTCCACTACAATAAAATCCTCAGGATTAGTCCTAGATCAAGTTAAGTTTTAAAGATAGATATACTTTCTAGTCTAAAGAAGGATAGGAGCATCTGTTTCAGCCTCCTTACCTCCCTGCTGTGGCTGGAGTTCTATTTCTAAATGATCTGATTATACCACCTCCATAGCATAATATATTTAAAATTTTTATTTTTAAAAATATTTTTATACAATTTTAAAGGCTCCTTTCCACTTACAGCTAATATAAAATACTGGCTATATTCCCCATGTTGTACAGCACATTCTTGAGCCTGTGTTATACCCCGTAGTTTGTACCTACCATTCCCCATCCTCACATTATTCCTTTCCATTCCCTTCCTACATGTAACTGCTCCTTTGTTCTCTATATCTGTGAGTCGGCTTTTTGTGTGTTGTTTTTTTTGCTGTATTCACTAGCTGTATTTTTTAGATTCTATTTAAGTGTATAATACAGCATTTGGTTTTCTCTAACTTATTTCACTTAGCATAATGTCTTCCAAGTCCATCCATGTTGTGGCAAATGACATTTTGCTCATTTTTATGGGTGACTGGTACTTCACTGTATATGTGTTTGTATGTGTTTTCTTTATCCATTCATCTACTGATGGAGAATTAAGTTGCTTTCATGCTTGGCAATTGTAAATTGTAAATAATACTCCTATAAACATTGGGGTGCATATATCTTTTTGCAGTAGTGTTTTTCCAGACATACACCTGGGAGTGGGCTTCCCAGTTTATATGGTAGCTTTAGTTTTTTGAGAACTTCCATACTGTTTTCAATAGTGACTGAACCAATTTACAATCCAACCAACGGAGTATGGCGTGCTCTTTTCTCTACATCCTTGTCAATGTTTTGTGTGTGTGTGTGTGTTCTTTTGATGACAGTCATTCTGACAGGTATGGGGTGATATTTCATTGTGCTTTTTGATGTGCCTTTCCCTTATGATTAGAGTTGCTGAACATCTTTTCACATGCCTGTTGGCCACAGAAGAACACTTTTGTTTCAATACCCACAGAACACTTCTGTTTCAATACCAACACGGTGGAACAGAGTTCCTTTCAATTGTCTTCTTTCATAATCTGGTACCATCCACAAAGACTTATCTGTTTTAGCTTTCCAAACACAAATTCTGTAGTGCCATGTCCAAATATTTTCAGCTCCTCAAACATCCCAAGTTCTTTCACACCTCTGTGCTTTTGCACAGCTATGCTTTTAGGCTTAAATATACTGATGTTACAAGTTTTTATTTATCCTTTGAGATATCACATAAGTCATATCCTTTTTAAAGCCTTCAGAGACCTTTCAAGGTAGACAATAAACTCTATACATTTTCCCTGTTTGCACTCTGTACATATTTCTAGGTTAGAAATTAGTTCACTATGTTAAATGATTTAATTACACACTTTTCCATCTCCAGTTGGGTTCTTTTGGGGAGGGAGGATGTTACCATTATTGTATCACATCACAATGAAACAGAGCGGGACCCTACGGTCTTGATCTCCCCTCTACCTCTATCCTCCATGTCCTCTGCCTTTCTTTTGTCTGTGGAAAAAGTTTAACCAAGGAATAAGTTTAATCAGAGAAGTGAGAACATGCAGAAACAAAGGAAAACAGCTAAAGGAAACCAAACAATAGGTTAGTCATAATAAGCATAGTCAAGAATCTTTAGTTACTTCTAAGTGCTATTGGTAATATTTTGAACCATATTCTGTGAGCTGTCTTGTAAACACTGAAACACCTACTAGGATGAAGATAAGCACGACATGATGACCAGACTGTAGGCAAAATATAACTTCCACAATTCTGAGGATTGGTTTCAAGAAGTGGAAACAACCAACCCTGGACCTGAAGATTTAAATAACAAAGATGACGCTGATCAGACAACCAAGAACCAATTTCAAGATGACTGTCAGAGCCGACTGGGCTGTTTCTGCACGTAGCTCCCTCCCTCAGACTATTAAAGCTCCTGTTCACTGTCAGTGGGGGGAAGTGGCCTTTGGACAAGTGCACCCTCAGATGATACCACCCTTATGGCAGAAACTGAAGAGGAACTAAAGAGCCTCTTGAAGGTGAAAAAGGAGAGTGAAAAAGCTGGCTTAATGCTCAACATTCAAAAAACAAAGATAATGGTAGCCAGTCCCATCACTTCATGGCAAATAGATGGGCAAACAATGGAAACAGTGACAGACTTTATTTTCTTGAGCTCCAAAAATCACTGTGGATGGTTACTGCAGCCATGAAATTAAAAGACACCTGCTTGTTGGAAGAAAATCTATGAAAAACCTAGACAGCATATTCAGAAGCAGAGACGTATACTGATGTTACAAGTTTTATTTATCCTTTGAGATATCACATAAGTCATATCCTTTTTAAAGCCTTAAGAGACCTTTCAAGGTAGACAATAAACTCTATACATTTTCCCTGTTTGCACTCTGTACATATTTCTAGGTTAGAAATTAGTTCACTATGTTAAATGATTTAATTACACACTTTTCCATCTCCAGTTGGGTTCTTTTGGGGAGGGAGGATGTTACCATTATTGTATCACATCACAATGAAACAGAGCGGGACCCTACGGTCTTGATCTCCCCTCTACCTCTATCCTCCATGTCCTCTGCCTTTCTTTTGTCTGTGGAAAAAGTTTAACCAAGGAATAAGTTTAATCAGAGAAGTGAGAACATGCAGAAACAAAGGAAAACAGCTAAAGGAAACCAAACAATAGGTTAGTCATAATAAGCATAGTCAAGAATCTTTAGTTACTTCTAAGTGCTATTGGTAATATTTTGAACCATATTCTGTGAGCTGTCTTGTAAACACTGAAACACCTACTAGGATGAAGATAAGCACGACATGATGACCAGACTGTAGGCAAAATATAACTTCCACAATTCTGAGGATTGGTTTCAAGAAGTGGAAACAACCAACCCTGGACCTGAAGATTTAAATAACAAAGATGACGCTGATCAGACAACCAAGAACCAATTTCAAGATGACTGTCAGAGCCGACTGGGCTGTTTCTGCACGTAGCTCCCTCCCTCAGACTATTAAAGCTCCTGTTCACTGTCAGTGGGGGGAAGTGGCCTTTGGACAAGTGCACCCTCAGATGATACCACCCTTATGGCAGAAACTTAAGAGGAACTAAAGAGCCTCTTGAAGGTGAAAAAGGAGAGTGAAAAAGCTGGCTTAATGCTCAACATTCAAAAAACAAAGATAATGGTAGCCAGTCCCATCACTTCATGGCAAATAGATGGGCAAACAATGGAAACAGTGACAAACTTTATTTTCTTGAGCTCCAAAAATCACTGTGGATGGTTACTGCAGCCATGAAATTAAAAGACACCTGCTTGTTGGAAGAAAATCTATGAAAAACCTAGACAGCATATTCAGAAGCAGAGACGTTACTTTGCCAACAAAAGTCCAAATAGTCAAAGCTATGGTTTTCTCAGTAGTCATGTATGGATGTGACAGTTGGGCCATAAAGACGGCTGAGCAACAAAGAATTGATGCCTTTGAACTGTGGTGTTGGGGAAGACTCTTGAGAGTCCCTGAGACTGCAAGGAAATCAAACCAGTCAATCCTAAAGGAAATCAACCCTGATTAATCATTTGAAGGAATGTTGCTGAAGCTGAAGTACCAATACTTTGGTCACTTGATGCGAAGAGACAACTCATTGGAAGATGTTGTGACAATAAAGAAGGTTATAGGAGAATGGGACAACAGAGGCCAAGATGGTAGGATGGCATCACCAACTCAATGGACATTGTGGGGCTCTGAATTGAAACAGGACCGTTGCAAGCATAAGGAAGCTTAAGCACATTGTTTCAGTTTGGAGCTAAGATGGCGCCTACAGGAAGAGACGAGGGTGTGATCTAAATTGTTAAGTGATGGTCAAAATTTCTGATTGGTTCCCCGCGCTCGTGAATGATTGCTTGACCTTTAGCCTGATTGGTGTAATCTATAGGAAGCCCCGTGCAAAAGCCCCTTCACTTGCCTATAAAAGCTGTGAGTCTGCACTAATAAAACGGAACTGTTTTGACGGAACCCCTGTCACGTCTGATTGTCTCCCACTTGCCGGGGGGCTGGGCTGGCGGGCAGCAGGCTCACTCTTCTCCGATCTTCCCATGGTTTGGCCAGGGGCAATCCCGCTGCCATTTCTCCTCTGTGGGCACCCCTCAGACAGGAGTTTGATCAAGCTCTGGGAGATGGTGAAGGACATGTTTCAGTCCATGGGGTTGCAGAGTTGAACATGACTGAGTGACTGAACTGAACTGACTGACCCTAAGCCCCAGTTGCCCTCATCCAAAATAATGCAAACTTTCCTTTCCGTTAACTTGGCCCGTTTAATGGCTTTTGAGCAATAAGCTGCTGTATCTGGTTGGTACAAAAGTAACTGTGGTTTTGAAGCATTATAGCTAGGCTTTTGTTAATCAAGATAGAAACCATTAAAATCAACACATTTTTGCCAATGAGAAATAAGTTTTTTTATTTCTGTAGCATAAAAAATCCAGGCTTCAGGATTCCATGAATTCTTGGAAATCATATTGTGCTTCCTGCTGGTTGTAGAAGCCTTTTCCCTGCAATGTAGTTGAGATGCTTGAAAAAGTGATAGTTGACAAGAAGGTAGGTGAGTAGGGTGGATTAGGCAAAACATCATAGCCCAATTTGTTCAACGTTTGAAGCATTGGTTGTGTGATGTGTGGTCGGGTATTGCTGCAGAGAACTGGGCCTTTTTCTATTGACCAATGTTCGCTGCAGGCATTGTAGATTTTGGTGCATCTCATCGATTTGCTGAGCATACTTCTCAGATGTAGTGATTTCACACAGATTTGTTGTATGGCTCAGGGAACTCAAACAGGGGCTCTGTAACAACCTGGAGACATGGAATGGGGAGGGAGATGCGAGGCAGGTTTAAGAGGGAGAGTCCATATGTATACCTATGACTGATTCACTTTGATGTTTGGCAGAAACTTCTATAAAGCATTTATCTTCAACTAAAAAATATATTAAAAAAAGAAAGTTATAGTGGATCAGACTGGCAGAAGACCACCAAACAGTGACCATAACATTTTGTTTTTTTTGGTGCAAGTTTAGCTTTAGGAAGTGCTTTAGATTTTCTTGGTCTAACCACTAAGCTGGTCATTGCTGATTGTCATATCAGCAGTGGTATGACAGAATCCAATTTAGAAATGGTTTGCTGTTGTACAGAATAACACAAGATGACACTTAAAAATGATTATTTGGAGTTTTGATCAAGTCATCGGGCACCCGCTTATCGAGCTTTTCACCTTTGAAATTGCTTCAAATGTTGAATGACCGGGGTGGCCTATTTTCACCTTTGATATGGTGAAGGACAGAGAAGCCTGGCATGTTTCAGTCCATGGGGTTGCAGAGTTGAACATGACTGAGTGACTGAACTGAACTGACTGACCCTAAGCCCCAGTTGCCCTCATCCAAAATAATGCAAACTTTCCTTTCCGTTAACTTGGCCCGTTTAATGGCTTTTGAGCAATAAGCTGCTGTATCTGGTTGGTACAAAAGTAACTGTGGTTTTGAAGCATTATAGCTAGGCTTTTGTTAATCAAGATAGAAACCATTAAAATCAACACATTTTTGCCAATGAGAAATAAGTTTTTTTATTTCTGTAGCATAAAAAATCCAGGCTTCAGGATTCCATGAATTCTTGGAAATCATATTGTGCTTCCTGCTGGTTGTAGAAGCCTTTTCCCTGCAATGTAGTTGAGATGCTTGAAAAAGTGATAGTTGACAAGAAGGTAGGTGAGTAGGGCGGATTAGGCAAAACATCATAGCCCAATTTGTTCAACGTTTAAAGCATTGGTTGTGTGATGTGTGGTCGGGTATTGCTGCAGAGAACTGGGCCTTTTTCTATTGACCAATGTTCGCTGCAGGCATTGTAGATTTTGGTGCATCTCATCGATTTGCTGAGCATACTTCTCAGATGTAGTGATTTCACACAGATTTGTTGTATGGCTCAGGGAACTCAAACAGGGGCTCTGTAACAACCTGGAGACATGGAATGGGGAGGGAGATGCGAGGCAGGTTTAAGAGGGAGAGTCCATATGTATACCTATGACTGATTCACTTTGATGTTTGGCAGAAACTTCTATAAAGCATTTATCTTCAACTAAAAAATATATTAAAAAAAGAAAGTTATAGTGGATCAGACTGGCAGAAGACCACCAAACAGTGACCATAACATTTTGTTTTTTTTGGTGCAAGTTTAGCTTTGGGAAGTGCTTTAGATTTTCTTGGTCTAACCACTAAGCTGGTCATTGCTGATTGTCATATCAGCAGTGGTATGACAGAATCCAATTTAGAAATGGTTTGCTGTTGTACAGAATAACACAAGATGACACTTAAAAATGATTATTTGGAGTTTTGATCAAGTCATCGGGCACCCACTTATCGAGCTTTTTCACCTTTCGAAATTGCTTCAAATGTTGAATGACCATGGAATGAATGATGGCAAATTCTTGTATAGCTGTAAGAGGATCAGCTTCAGTGACTGTTCTCAGATGATCACTGTCAACTTCCAATGGCAGGCCACTACTCTCCTCATCTTCAAGCCTCTGCTCTACTCTGCATAACTTCCTGAACCACCATTGCACTGTACATTGATTAACAGTTCCTGAGCCAAATATGTTGTTCTTATGAATTTGCTTTTTGTCTAACAGTATTTCTACAGTATAAAATATAAAATAAACAGCATGTAATAAGTCAGAGCAAAAAACATAAAGCAAAAAGTGCACATTAAAATGATATAAAAGATAAGCACATTTATTTAAGAATGTATTCCAATGTCAAACGGCAAAGTCCAACAATGCAAAACTACAATTACTTTTGCACCAACCTAATACAAAATGTCTGATACAGAGCATTAAATACATGTTGTGGAATGGATGAGTCTAAGTAGCAGACTCTTAAGAGATCTACCCAATGTTCAAACCAATTCTAAATGTTGATGCAATCTGAACTTCTGCACAGGGTCCTAGCTCTCTCATGGCATATGGCTATCTTCTGGGTTGTGTATTCTACAGAAGCCTAGACTAAATATTCAGAAGGCTCACTGTGTACTTTTCTTATTTAAAATTTCAGATATAGCCCTGAATCAAAGTTGACATCTTGGAATCTTAATATAAAAAATCTCAGGCAGGTTTAAGAGGAGAGTCCATATGTATACCTATGACTGATTCACTTTGATGTTTGGCAGAAACTTCTATAAAGCATTTATCTTCAACTAAAAAATATATTAAAAAAAGAAAGTTATAGTGGATCAGACTGGCAGAAGACCACCAAACAGTGACCATAACATTTTGTTTTTTTTGGTGCAAGTTTAGCTTTGGGAAGTGCTTTAGATTTTCTTGGTCTAACCACTAAGCTGGTCATTGCTGATTGTCATATCAGCAGTGGTATGACAGAATCCAATTTAGAAATGGTTTGCTGTTGTACAGAATAACACAAGATGACACTTAAAAATGATTATTTGGAGTTTTGATCAAGTCATCGGGCACCCGCTTATCGAGCTTTTTCACCTTTCGAAATTGCTTCAAATGTTGAATGACCATGGAATGAATGATGGCAACTTCTTGTATAGCTGTAAGAGGATCAGCTTCAGTGACTGTTCTCAGATGATCACTGTCAACTTCCGATGGCAGGCCACTACTCTCCTCATCTTCAAGCCTCTGCTCTACTCTGCATAACTTCCTGAACCACCATTGCACTGTACATTGATTAACAGTTCCTGAGCCAAATATGTTGTTCTTATGAATTTGCTTTTTGTCTAACAGTATTTCTACAGTATAAAATATAAAATAAACAGCATGTAATAAGTCAGAGCAAAAAACATAAAGCAAAAAGTGCACATTAAAATGATATAAAAGATAAGCACATTTATTTAAGAATGTATTCCAATGTCAAACGGCAAAGTCCAACAATGCAAAACTACAATTACTTTTGCACCAACCTAATACAAAATGTCTGATACAGAGCATTAAATACATGTTGTGGAATGGATGAGTCTAAGTAGCAGACTCTTAAGAGATCTACCCAATGTTCAAACCAATTCTAAATGTTGATGCAATCTGAACTTCTGCACAGGGTCCTAGCTCTCTCATGGCATATGGCTATCTTCTGGGTTGTGTATTCTACAGAAGCCTAGACTAAATATTCAGAAGGCTCACTGTGTACTTTTCTTATTTAAAATTTCAGATATAGCCCTGAATCAAAGTTGACATCTTGGAATCTTAATATAAAAAATCTCAGGCAGAAATTTTATGACATCATGTTGTTTCTATGCTCTCTAGAATGATGTCCAGCAATGGAATGTTTCAATGTCAAAAGAGCAGAAGAGAACAGGAAGTAAGCAAATCATCTTGTAACAACAGTAGCAAAAAATGAAAGAGAAAGATGCCCTGAGGCACTTTAGACACTGCACCGTTTCTGTTGGCCTACTTCTGCTTTGGTAAGGGCAACTGATATTTTCTTAATCTAACATCAAATGCTCTAAAGGTCTAAAACAAGTCCTTCTTCCACCAGATTGTCACTTAGCAGTCCTTCTACTGAAGAATATTCCTGAGAAATTAGCTATTCAAAAAAACCACATCTGACCCTTCTCTTTAAATAATGCCAAGTTTCTGCAAATGTTTCACAGACATATTCTTAAGGAAACTAGAGACTGAATAATTTCTTGGAGGCAAATTTTGGATATACCTGGGAATGTGAGCCCAGGTAGCCACTCATTGACAGTGGGAACTAACTTTCTAGCCTTTTTTTGTATCAGTTAGATCTATTCTGGGATAGAAATAATGAAGACACTTTACTGGTTTAAATGATGGGTTCAGGTGAGGACAGATTCAATGACTCTACTAGTACCAAACAAATACCTCCATCTCTGTCTTTTGTACTATCAACTTATGTTGTTGTTGAGTCTTAAAGTCATGTCCAACTCTTTGCGACGCCATGGACTGCAGCAGGCCAGGCTCCTATGTCCTCCACTATCTCAGAGTCTACTCAAATTCATGTCCATTGAGTTGGTAATGCTATATAGTGACCCTAGATAGTTTATGTGCTTCTTTTAATTATTTCCATATAAGTTCTTGGGTGTATTCTCCTTTGCTTTAAGTCATAGGTTTGGGAAAATTTCTCACCAACCTAATACAAAATGATACAGAGCATTAAATACATGTTGTGGAATGGATGAGTCTAAGTAGCAGACTCTTAGAGATCTACCCAATGTCAAACCAATTCTAAATGTTGATGCAATCTGAACTTCTGCACAGGGTCCTAGCTCTCTCATGGCATATGGCTATCTTCTGGGTTGTGTATTCTACAGAAGCCTAGACTAAATATTCAGAAGGCTCACTGTGTACTTTTCTTATTTAAAATTTCAGATATAGCCCTGAATCAAAGTTGACATCTTGGAATCTTAATATAAAAAATCTCAGGCAGAAATTTTATGACATCATGTTGTTTCTATGCTCTCTAGAATGATGTCCAGCAATGGAATGTTTCAATGTCAAAAGAGCAGAAGAGAACAGGAAGTAAGCAAATCATCTTGTAACAACAGTAGCAAAAAATGAAAGAGAAAGATGCCCTGAGGCACTTTAGACACTGCACCATTTCTGTTGGCCTACTTCTGCTTTGGTAAGGACAACTGATATTTTCTTAATCTAACATCAAATGCTCTAAAGGTCTAAAACAAGTCCTTCTTCCACCAGATTGTCACTTAGCAGTCCTTCTACTGAAGAATATTCCCGAGAAATTAGCTATTCAAAAAAACCACATCTGACCCTTCTCTTTAAATAATGCCAAGTTTCTGCAAATGTTTCACAGACATATTCTTAAGGAAACTAGAGACTGAATAATTTCTTGGAGGCAAATTTTGGATATACCTGGGAATGTGAGCCCAGGTAGCCACTCATTGACAGTGGGAACTAACTTTCTAGCCTTTTTTTGTATCAGTTAGATCTATTCTGGGATAGAAATAATGAAGACACTTTACTGGTTTAAATGATGGGTTCAGGTGAGGACAGATTCAATGACTCTACTAGTACCAAACAAATACCTCCATCTCTGTCTTTTGTACTATCAACTTATGTTGTTGTTGAGTCTTTAAGTCATGTCCAACTCTTTGCGACGCCATGGACTGCAGCAGGCCAGGCTCCTATGTCCTCCACTATCTCTCAGAGTCTACTCAAATTCATGTCCATTGAGTTGGTAATGCTATATAGTGACCCTAGATAGTTTATGTGCTTCTTTTAATTATTTCCATATAAGTTCTTGGGTGTATTCTCCTTTGCTAGCACAAACTGGTCATACGCTCATAGGTTTGGGGGATTAAGATAGTCTTCAACGAAAAGTCAGAGGCATGGTTGATGAGAAGAGAGAATGCATGAATGTTGAGGAGGCAAGTTATATATGATTAACATGCACTTTAAAATTTTTATATCAATTTAGCAGATTCTTTTAATTAAAGATTTAAGACTTTAAGACATAAGATCAAAGATTTATAAAATTTACTAGTTAATTTAATTAAATTCTTTATCCCCTTTTAGCCTGTTGGTAAAATTGAAAACCATGAAAATGCACTGTATTTATCTCATAGCTTTTCTTACCTCATTCCTCATTTCGACACTAGGTGCTCCTGAAATAAGAGATCTCATATTCATGATCACAACTAAGCAGTATCTCCTCTTTTACCTCCTAATTTCTGGGAATTTCTGTGGAGTATTTTGGGAGACTAGTAGTCAGAGTTCAAATATTACTACAGATTTATTTTCTCAGAGATTTAATTGCCATTATACAAAACATTCCCTGATCTAAGGCAAGTAAAGTCGATTTTTGACTACAGTCACTGACTTGCCATCTTTCTAAGGAAAAGAAGAAAACAAAACATTTCTGTTCATAACACAGGGTAACTGTTGCATCATATGAATAAAAAAAGGATACTAATAATCTAATTTAAAGTTAATAGCAATATATTATGAGAATTAATTCCTAAAATTTAGTCAAATGCAAATAATATTAGTTCTCTCCAGAAGACACTTACAGCTCAATACTAATTTGAATCAACAGCATGTGTCAAGTGGAAGAAAAAAAGAAATGTCAATTCAGAGATCTATTCTCTTGTTTAACAGGTAAAAGGATTTTCTATGATGGCATTTTACTATTATATACATATTTTCTTTTTTGTTGTTTTTTTTTGGGTTGGGGGAATGGTGAAGGGAGGGGGGTGGGCGGGCCACTTCTATTGGTCTTTCATTTGTCCATTTGCATTCATCTTTGTTCTTTGGCCCGTGTGGGCCTCCCATCGCGGGGGCCACTGTTGTCGCAGAGCACCGGCTCTGGGCGCATGAGCTCCAGAGCTTGGGCTCGGTAATTGGACATATCGGTCCAGCCGCTCCGCAGCACGTGGGTTCTTCCCAGGCCAGGGATCGAACTGGCACCCCTTGCACTGCAAGGCAGTGTCCTTACCCACTGGACCACCAGGGAAGCCCTATATACATATTTTCTGATGGTTAATAGAACAAAAAAGCAGGCACTCACTTTTTAAGGATATATGCTATATACATACATATATATATATATATATGCTTTGAAGATAAACTTATTTTATGAGTGTTATAAAAATAAATAATAGGCTATAAATAATTTGATCCATACGGATAAGTAATAAAATTATCATCCTTAGCCAAACAAACCAAAAAGAATGGGTTTTGCATCGAGTTCCCTTTTTCACTACTGAATTCACTTCAGATGAATGAGAGTAACCACAAATACTTAAACAGTATTTATTATGTATCAGGCACAATTCTTACCACTTAACACACTTGAACTCATTTACACTCCACAATAATATTATGAGGAGGTAACTGCACTATCCTTATTTCACAGATGAGGAAACTCAGTCGCAGAATTTAAGTAACCTGCCAAGGTTAACATCTGAATCCATCCTTAGTGTTTCAACGACTGGGTTCCAGAAAATGGAATTTCAGCAAAAAATCAGATAAAATGATAAAATGCTGTGAGAAAATCATTCAGATTATAGGCTTTTATAAACACATTTTACTTTTTTCCCTTTATGTAAATGCAGTGGCCGCTTTCTGGTGTACTGGGACTTGAGAGTAATGGAATTTGAAGGCATACTGAGATGGTAATAGACTGTGCAATTTGGTGTCAGGCTTTATCTGACATCTGGTAGACTAAGTCTGAATTTGCTGTGAGAGCATTAACAAAAGTTTACTAAAGAAGAAATGGAGAGCCATTTCCTGAAAAACATGTGTCACTTAGGAATAAAAGAAAATAAGAAATTAGTGAGGAAGCATTGCTGACAACCTGTTATGTGGAGAACAGGGCTAGGAAATAAGTATACAAAAATAAATAAGCGGCTTCCCTGGTGGTTCAGTGGGTAAAGAGTCCACCTTGCAGTGTAAAAGGCACTGGTTCAACCTCTGGCGCAGGAAGATCCCACATGCGGAGGAGCGGCTGGGCCAGTATGTCCAATTACGAGCCAGCACTCTGGAGCACATGCGCCCAGAGCCAGTGCTCTGCAACGAGAGAGGCCACTGCAATGGGAGGTCCACTGTGCAAAAGAATAAAGATGGATGAAAAATAAATGATGCCTTAGAGGCAAAAATATATATATACATATGAAATAAAGCAAATAAATAAGTCATGTTACCTGACCCTCAGTAACTAATAGTACAGAGGGGAAACAGGTAATAGTAAAGTGGAAAGAAATTCTATAAAATGTAAAATGATGTAATAATCAGTACGACAGAAAGATGACTGATAGAAGGACCAGATGAGACCAGGGGAGACACTGTTATTCCCAAATAGCTATGAACATTTTATGGAAGGTAAGAGGAAGCCAGCAAGAGATTTAAGCAACTAAATTACATGATCAAGAGATGATGTCTGGTGGGAGACCTGTGATACCTTGGATAAGGAAAATCTGTTCCCAGGATCCCACTCTCTATTAATCAAGGAAAATCTGAATCCATCCTTAGTGTTTCAACGACTGGGTTCCAGAAAATGGAATTTCAGCAAAAAATCAGATAAAATGATAAAATGCTGTGAGAAAATCATTCAGATTATAGGCTTTTATGAACACATTTTACTTTTTTCCCTTTATGTAAATGCAGTGGCTGCTTTCTGGTGTACTGGGACTTGAGAGTAATGGAATTTGAAGGCATACTGAGATGGTAATAGACTGTGCAATTTGGTGTCAGGCTTTATCTGACATCTGGTAGACTAAGTCTGAATTTGCTGTGAGAGCATTAACAAAAGTTTACTAAAGAAGAAATGGAGAGCCATTTCCTGAAAAAAATGTGTCACTTAGGAATAAAAGAAAATAAGAAATTAGTGAGGAAGCATTGCTAACAACCTGTTATGTGGAGAACAGGGCTAGGAAATAAGTATACAAAAATAAATAAGCGGCTTCCCTGGTGGTCCAGTGGGTAAAGAGTCCACCTTGCAGTGTAAAAGGCACTGGTTCAACCTCTGGCGCAGGAAGATCCCACGTGCGGAGGAGCGGCTGGGCCAGTATGTCCAATTACGAGTCAGCACTCTGGAGCGCATGCGCCCAGAGCCAGTGCTCTGCAACGAGAGAGGTCACTGCAATGGGAGGTCCACTGTGCAAAAGAATAAAGATGGATGAAAAATAAATGATGCCTTAGAGGCAAAAATATATACATACATATGAAATAAAGCAAATAAATAAGCCATGTTACCTGACCCTCAGTAACTAATAGTACAGAGGGGAAACAGGTAATAGTAAAGTGGAAAGAAATTCTATAAAATGTAAAATGATGTAATAAACCGTACGACAGAAAGATGACTGATAGAAGGGCCAGATGAGACCAGGGGAGACACTGTTATTCCCAAATAGCTATGAACATTATATGGAAGGTAAGAGGAAGCCAGCAAGAGATTTAAGCAACTAAATTACATGATCAAGAGATGATGTCTGGTGGGAGACCTGTGATACCTTGGATAAGGAAAATCTGTTCCCAGGATCCCACTCTCTCTATTAACTGCCTCAGTTCTTCCCAGACAATCAGTTTAACTCTTTTGAAACCAGTGCCACCCCTTCCATTGTTGCAACCTCATCCAAGCCTCATCACTGTCTCCCAACTGAACTATGGCCATGGCCTCTTCACTGCTTCTTATCCACTCTTTCAAAGTTCATTCTCAACAAAGCAACATAAATAAGTGAACAAAAAGTGGCTAAGGTGAAAGTTGCTCAGTCGTGTCCAACTCTTTGTGGCCCATGGACAAGCCAGGGAATTCTCCAGGCAAGAATACTGGAGTGGGTAGCCTTCTCTCCTCCAGGGGATCTTCCCAACTCAGGAAATGAAGCCAGGTATCCCACTTTCCAGGTAGATTCTTTACCATCTGATCCACTGGGGAAGCCCAAGTAACACGAACAATTACTTTATACTTACTAGTCTGTGTAAACCCACCAATAGATTTCATCTTACGAGTGAAGGTCAAAGGTCCTGTGTTGTCTCCCTCCTCCATAACCTCTCTGAGCTCATCCCTGATTACTCTGCCCCTAATAAGCTCCACTCTAACCACACCATCTGGCTGTCCATGCCACCTGGATGTCCCTCAGATTCAAAGCAATTCCCACCTTGGGATCTTGCATTCATTGTTCCCTCTGCCTAAAATACTATCTCCCCAGATTCTCAGGGCTGACTTTTGACTAAGCCAGTCTAGTCATCTGGGTTATGAGAAGGTTCATGGAGAAAAAACAAATACCATCTTTGATATTAGTGAGACCAACTTAGGCACCATCCGTGGAGTACACCTGCATCAGTGAACCAGGAAGAACCAACAGAGGAACTGCCCAGCCAACCAATAGAACTGAGAAAAAATTTTAAGTTTAGGGTGGTTATGTAGCATATATATCCAGCACAGAACTTGATACCTATAAATGGGGTGCTTCTTTAACATTAACCTAAAACACCGACTCAATGGACATGAACTTAAGCCAACTCTGGGAGACAGTGGAGGACAGAGGAAATTTGTTATTAATAGCATCAGCTGCCATGCTACAGTCCATGGGGCCCAAAGGGTCAGATACAATTTAGAGACTGAATAGCAACAACAAAAATAGGTAGCATGGTCAAAACATGTAGTAAAGACTGAAAAGCAGGTGAGGAGACTGCTTCACACTGTCCACTTTTCTCCCAACTTTGAACCTCATCCAAGCCTCATCACTGTCTCCCAACTGAACTATGGCCATGGCCTCTTCACTGCTTCTTATCCACTCTTTCAAAGTTCATTCTCAACAAAGCAACATAAATAAGTGAACAAAAAGTGGCTAAGGTGAAAGTTGCTCAGTTGTGTCCAACTCTTTGTGGCCCATGGACAAACCAGGGAATTCTCCAGGCAAGAATACTGGAGTGGGTAGCCTTCTCTCCTCCAGGGGATCTTCCCAACTCAGGAAATGAAGCCAGGTATCCCACTTTCCGGGTGGATTCTTTACCATCTGATCCACTGGGGAAGCCCAAGTAACACGAACAATTACTTTATACTTACTAGTCTGTGTAAACCCACCAATAGATTTCATCTTACGAGTGAAGGTCAAAGGTCCTGTGTTGTCTCCCTCCTCCATAACCTCTCTGAGCTCATCCCTGATTACTCTGCCCCTAATAAGCTCCACTCTAACCACACCATCTGGCTGTCCATGCCACCTGGATGTCCCTCAGATTCAAAGCAATTCCCACCTTGGGATCTTGCATTCATTGTTCCCTCTGCCTAAAATACTATCTCCCCAGATTCTCAGGGCTGACTTTTGACTAAGCCAGTCTAGTCATCTGGGTTATTAGAAGGTTCATGGAGAAAAAACAAATACCATCTTTGATATTAGTGAGACCAACTTAGGCACCATCCGTGGAGTACACCTGCATCAGTGAACCAGGAAGAACCAACAGAGGAACTGCCCAGCCAACCAATAGAACTGAGAAAAAATTTTAAGTTTAGGGTGGTTATGTAGCATATATATCCAGCACAGAACTTGATACCTATAAATGGGGTGCTTCTTTAACATTAACCTAAAACACTGACTCAATGGACATGAACTTAAGCCAACTCTGGGAGACAGTGGAGGACAGAGGAAATTTATTATTAATAGCATCAGCTGCCATGCTACAGTCCATGGGGCCCAAAGAGCCAGATACAATTTAGAGACTGAATAGCAACAACAAAAATAGGTAGCATGGTCAAAACATGTAGTAAAGACTGAAAAGCAGGTGAGGAGACTGCTTAACAGAGAATGGAGACAGAGTCTCATGTTACATACTGATAGAGAAAGTGTTGGAACAAAAAGCAGTTCTAAGAGGGAAGTTTATAGCAATACAATCCTACCTCAAGAAACAAGAAAAATATCAAACAGACAACTGAACCCTATGCTTAAAACAACTGAAGAAAGAACAAAAAACCCCCAAAGTTAGCAGAAGAAGAGAAATCATAAAGATCAGAGCAGAAATAAATGAAAAAGAAACAAAAGAAACAATAGTAAAGATAAATAAAATGTAAAGCTGCTTCTTCAAAAAGATAAATCATATTGACAAACCACTGGTCAGACTCATCAAGAAAAAATGACAGAAGAACCAGATCAACAAAATCAAAAACGAAGAAGGAGAGATTACAACAGATCATGCAGAAAGCCAAAGGATTATAAGAGACTATTATGAACAACTCTATGGCAACAAATTGGACAACCTGGAAGAAATGGACAGTTTCTTAGAGAAGATTAATCTCCCAAGACTCAACTAGTAAGAAATAGAAACTATGAACAAACCAATCACAAACTCAGAAATCGACTTTGTGATAAAAAATCTACCCAAAAATAAAAACCCAGGGCCAGATGGCTTCACAGGTGAATTCTACCAAACATTTAAAGAAGAGCTAATGCCTGTCCCTCTAAAACTCTTCCAAAAAATTGCACAGGAAGGAACACTTCTAAACACATTCTATAAGGCCGCCATCACCCTGATACCCAAAGCAGGCAAAGACAACACAGAAAAAGAAAATTATAGGCCAATTTCACAGATGAATTTGGACACCAAAATCCTCAACAAAATCCTAGCAAACAGAATTCAACAACACATCAAAAAGCTCATACATCATGACCAAGTCAGGCTCTTCCCAGGCATGCAAGGATTCTTCAATATTCGCAAATCAATCAACGTGATACACCATATCAACAAATTGAAAGACAAAAATCACATGACAATCACAATAGATGCAGAAAGCTTACAAAAAAAAAAAATCTTCAAAAATGGGCATAGGGAAAACATGTAGTAAAGACTGAAAAGCAGGTGAGAAGACTGCTTAACAGAGAATGGAGACAGAGTCTCATGTTACATACTGATAGAGAAAGTGTTGGAACAAAAAGCAGTTCTAAGAGGGAAGTTTATAGCAATACAATCCTACCTCAAGAAACAAGAAAAATATCAAACAGACAACTGAACCCTATGCTTAAAACAACTGAAGAAAGAACAAAAAACCCCCAAAGTTAGCAGAAGAAGAGAAATCATAAAGATCAGAGCAGAAATAAATGAAAAAGAAACAAAAGAAACAATAGTAAAGATAAATAAAATGAAAAGCTGCTTCTTCAAAAAGATAAATAATATTGACAAACCACTGGTCAGACTCATCAAGAAAAAATGACAGAAGAACCAGATCAACAAAATCAAAAACGAAAAAGGAGAGATTACAACAGATAATGCAGAAATCCAAAGGATTATAAGAGACTATTATGAACAACTCTATGGCAACAAATTGGACAACCTGGAAGAAATGGACAGTTTCTTAGAGAAGATTAATCTCCCAAGACTCAACTAGTAAGAAATAGAAACTATGAACAAACCAATCACAAACTCAGAAATCGACTTTGTGATAAAAAATCTACCCAAAAATAAAAACCCAGGGCCAGATGGCTTCACAGGTGAATTCTACCAAACATTTAAAGAAGAGCTAATGCCTGTCCCTCTAAAACTCTTCCAAAAAATTGCACAGGAAGGAACACTTCTAAACACATTCTATAAGGCTGCCATCACCCTGATACCCAAAGCAGGCAAAGACAACACAAAAAAAGAAAATTATAGGCCAATTTCACAGATGAATTTGGACACCAAAATCCTCAACAAAATCCTAGCAAACAGAATTCAACAACACATCAAAAAGCTCATACATCATGACCAAGTCAGGCTCTTCCCAGGCATGCAAGGATTCTTCAATATTCGCAAATCAATCAACGTGATACACCATATCAACAAATTGAAAGACAAAAATCACATGACAATCACAATAGATGCAGAAAAAGCCTTTGCACAAAATCCAACACCCATTTACGATAAAAAAAAAATTCTTCAAAAAGTGGGCATAGAATGAACCTATCTCAGCATAGTGAAAACCATATATGAGAAGCCCATAGTGAACATTATCCTCAATGGTGAAAAACTGAAGGTATTCCCTCTAAGATCAGGAACAAGACAAGAGTATCCACTTTCACCACTCTTATTCAACATAGTCCTGGAAGTTCCAGCAACAGCAATAAGAGAAGAGAAAGAAATCAAAGGCTTGAAAAGAAGAAGTAAAACTCTCGGTTTGCAGATAACATGTTGTCATACATAGAAAACCCAAAAGACACTATTACAAAACTACTAGAGCTAATCAACAAATTCAGCAAAGTTGCAGCATACAAAATCAATATATAGAAATCACTTGCATTCCTATATACAAACAATGAAAAAGCTCAGAAAACAAAATCAAGGATACAATGCCATTCACCATTGCAACCAAAAGAATCAAATACATAGGAATAAACCTACCCAAAGAAACAAAATAACTGTACACTGAAAATTACAAGATACTCATGAAAGAAATTAAAGAAGACTTAAACAGATGGAGAGATATTCCATGTTTCTGGGTCGGAAGAATCAATATTGTGAAAATGACCATACTACCAAATATCATCTATAGATTCAATGTGATCCCTATCAAACTACCAATAACATTCTTCACAGAACTAGACCAAAGAATAACACAGTTCATATGGAAACACAAAAGACTCTGAATAGCCAAAGCAATCCTGAGGAAGAAGAATGGAGCTGGAGGGATCAGCCTCCTTAACTTCAGACTCTACTACAGAGCAACAGCCATCAAGACAGTACAGTATGGGCACAAAAACAGAACTATAGACCAATGGAACAAGATAGAGAACCCAGTGATAAACCCACGTACCTATGAGTACCTTATTTTTGACAAAGGGGCGAAAATATAAAATGTGACAAAGACAGCCTCTTCAACCAATGGTGCTGGGAAAATTGGACAGCTACAGGCAAAAACAAATGAAGTTGGGACATTTCCTGGCACCATATACAAACAGATAAACTCAAGATGGATTAAAGACCTCAATGTAAGACCAGAAACCATCAAACTCTTAGAGGAAAATATAGGCAAAACACTCAAGGACATAAATCAAAGCAAGATCTTCTCTGACCCACCTACTAGAATAGCAGAACTAAAAAGAAAAATGAACATGTGGGATCTCATGAAACTTAAAAGCTTTTGTACAGCAAAAGAAATTACAAAAATGCTGAACAGACAAACCACAGAATGGGAAAAAATCATAGCAAATGAAACAACAGACAAAGAATTAATCTCCAAATTCTACAAGCAACTCAGACAACGCAACATTGGAAAAATGAACAACCCAATTAAAAAATGGGAAAAAGACCTAAAGAGACGCCTCTCAAAAGAGGACATACAGATGGCCAAAAAGCACATGAAACGATGCTCAACATCGCTTATTGCTAGTGAAATGCAAATCAAAACTACAATGAGATATCACCTCACACCCTTCAGAATGGCCATCATCCACAAATCGACAGACAATAAATGAGGGGGAGGGTGCGGAGAAAAGTGAACACTCTTGCATTGCTGGTAGGAATGTAAATTGACACAGCTGCTATGGAAGACAGTATGGAGATTCCTTAAAGAACTAAAAATAGAAGCACCATATGACCCAGCAATCCCACTCTTAGGCTTATACCCTGATGAAATCAAAATTGAAAGAGGCACCTGTACCCCAATGTTCATTGCAGCTCTTTATACAATAGCTAGAACATGGAAGCAACCTAAATGTCCACTGATGAATGAATGGATAAAAAAGCTGTGATACATATATACGATGGAGTACTTCTCAGCTGTAAAAAGAAATGCAGAAGAATTAGTCCTGATGAGGGAGATGGATCTAGAACCTATTATAAAAAGTGAAGTAAGTCAAAAAGAGAAAGACAAATACAGTATACTAACACACATGGAATTTAGTAAGATGGTAATGATAAGACACACAGTGAAGTGACGGAAAAACAGACATAGAGAACGGACATATGGATATTGTGGGGAATTTATCAGTGGGTGGGACGCATAGAGGGAATAACATGGAAACCTGTACTTATCATATGTGAAAAAGATACCTATTGTCATTGCACTGTGGGAATAGGGGATCCTGCAGGGGTGCTATGCGATGGCCTGGAGGGTTGGGATGGGGGGCACTGGGCGGGGCCAGGGATATGCATATGACTAATCTGGGATTATACATATCTGTAAACAACAAAACTCTGCAAAAGTAAAAAGTAAAATAAAAATAATTATTAAAAGAAAGTGGCAGAATAGTTGGTTACAGAAACTTGCAAGATAGGAAACATTTAATGAAACTCTGAATCTAGATGTTTCCAGGAAACATGCTAAAATGCGTCAATTTAGCTTTTCCCCTGAAAATCATACGCTATAGGGAAAAGAAATAACTAAAAAAGGAAGAACTCAATCTGCAGTTGGAATTATGATGATGCCATGATGTGCTCAAATAGAAAAGAAAATTTTCTCTCTCTTGGGCAAATCATAAATGGCCTAAGTTATGATGATAAAGTTTCCATTCTCAGAGAAAAATTTTGAATGGCCATCATCCACAAATCGACAGACAATAAATGAGGGGGAGGGTGCGGAGAAAAGTGAACACTCTTGCATTGCTGGTAGGAATGTAAATTGACACAGCTGCTATGGAAGACAGTATGGAGATTCCTTAAAGAACTAAAAATAGAAGCACCATATGACCCAGCAATCCCACTCTTAGGCTTATACCCTGATGAAATCAAAATTGAAAGAGGCACCTGTACCCCAATGTTCATTGCAGCTCTTTATACAATAGCTAGAACATGGAAGCAACCTAAATGTCCACTGATGAATGAATGGATAAAAAAGCTGTGATACATATATACGATGGAGTACTTCTCAGCTGTAAAAAGAAATGCAGAAGAATTAGTCCTGATGAGGGGGATGGATCTAGAACCTATTATAAAAAGTGAAGTAAGTCAAAAAGAGAAAGACAAATACAGTATACTAACACACATGGAATCTAGTAAGATGGTAATGATAAGACACACAGTGAAGTGACGGAAAAACAGACATAGAGAACAGACATATGGATATTGTGGGGAATTTATCAGTGGGTGGGACGCATAGAGGGAATAACATGGAAACCTGTACTTATCATATGTGAAAAAGATACCTATTGTCATTGCACTGTGGGAATAGGGGATCCTGCAGGGGTGCTATGCGATGGCCTGGAGGGTTGGGATGGGGGGCACTGGGCGGGGCCAGGGATATGCATATGACTAATCTGGGATTATACATATCTGTAAACAACAAAACTCTGCAAAAGTAAAAAGTAAAATAAAAATAATTATTAAAAGAAAGTGGCAGAATAGTTGGTTACAGAAACTTGCAAGATAGGAAACATTTAATGAAACTCTGAATCTAGATGTTTCCAGGAAACATGCTAAAATGCGTCAATTTAGCTTTTCCCCTGAAAATCATACGCTATAGGGAAAGAAATAAACTAAAAAAGGAAGAACTCAATCTGCAGTTGGAATTATGATGATGCCATGATGTGCTCAAATAGAAAAGAAAATTTTCTCTCTCCTAGTTAGCGAGCGAAAGATTTTCAGAGTCATAAATGGCCTAAGATAAAAATCAATTCAAGGATGGAGCTAAAAGTTCTTTAATAAGACCTCAGAAAAATTTAGTGCTATTTAGACGACTACGTCTTTCAAAAGGCATCTAAAAATCTTAAAGGCAGTTTCCACAGCAGCCTCATCCACGGCCCAAAGTAAAGGAAGGTTTTTTTTCCCAAAAACAAGTTATCCAAATTACGGATATGGCTTTGGTACCACAGAGTAGCCTCCAATGAGATTCTTAAGAAACCCACAATGTTTTAAGAGTGCTGTATGGATAAGGACACTGTTAGCTTGGTCTTAGAGAAATTGAAACATTTCAAAATGAGTAAAAGGATTCCGGGTTCTCTGGTTTACATGAGGAGAAGGCAGACTGAGAAAGTTCATCAGCTGTAAATGTGAGTCATTTTTTAATGGAAAAGGCAAGACATGGAAAATCCAAGAGCCCAGGGTGAAGAACCAAAATTAGCTTAGACCAAGGAATTTTCATTGTCTTTGGTATGGCAGAGACAGGCTGGGTTTCAGAACTAATGCAAACCAGGAACTGCTGAATGCTTCCTATTTTTCTCATCTGTGAGTGAGAAAATCTATTCTGATTTTCTGCTCCTGGTTATATCATTGTATGTTATACGTGTGGTGAAGGTATCTTGTCTTTTTTGTCCAAAGCCCTCTGATTTGCAAGTAGCCATGCCTAGAAACCACAAATTTGGGTTTCAATCTGAAATCAGGTTCTCTGTAACAAGTAACATAAAAGAAGGAGGATATGAAGTCACTATCTCAATGAAAACCATTTTCACAAATCACTCTTAAAAATAATTATTAAAAGAAAGTGGCAGAATAGTTGGTTACAGAAACTTGCAAGATAGGAAACATTTAATGAAACTCTGAATCTAGATGTTTCCAGGAAACATGCTAAAATGCGTCAATTTAGCTTTTCCCCTGAAAATCATACGCTATAGGGAAAGAAATAAACTAAAAAAGGAAGAACTCAATCTGCAGTTGGAATTATGATGATGCCATGATGTGCTCAAATAGAAAAGAAAATTTTCTCTCTCCTAGTTAGCGAGCGAAAGATTTTCAGAGTCATAAATGGCCTAACATAAAAATCAATTCAAGGATGGAGCTAAAAGTTCTTTGATAAGACCTCAGAAAAATTTAGTGCTATTTAGACAACTACGTCTTTCAAAAGGCATCTAAAAATCTTAAAGGCAGTTTCCACAGCAGCCTCATCCACGGCCCAAAGTAAAGGGAGGTTTTTTTCCCAAAAACAAGTTATCCAAATTACGGATATGGCTTTGGTCCACAGAGTAATCTCCAATGAGATTCTTAAGAAACCCACAATGTTTTAAGAGTGCTGTATGGATAAGGACACTGTTAGCTTGGTCTTAGAGAAATTGAAACATTTCAAAATGAGTAAAAGGATTCCGGGTTCTCTGGTTTACATGAGGAGAAGGCAGACTGAGAAAGTTCATCAGCTGTAAATGTGAGTCATTTTTTAATGGAAAAGGCAAGACATGGAAAATCCAAGAGCCCAGGGTGAAGAACCAAAATTAGCTTAGACCAAGGAATTTTCATTGTCTTTGGTATGGCAGAGACAGGCTGGGTTTCAGAACTAATGCAAACCAGGAACTGCTGAATGCTTCCTATTTTTCTCATCTGTGAGTGAGAAAATCTATTCTGATTTTCTGCTCCTGGTTATATCATTGTATGTTATACGTGTGGTGAAGGTATCTTGTCTTTTTTGTCCAAAGCCCTCTGATTTGCAAGTAGCCATGCCTAGAAACCACAAATTTGGGTTTCAATCTGAAATCAGGTTCTCTGTAACAAGTAACATAAAAGAAGGATTATATGAAGTCACTATCTCAATGAAAACCATTTTTCACAAATCACTCTGAAAAGCACACACTAGTACAGACTAAGATCTTGAGGAAATGTGTATGTTAGGTGAAGGATGAAAGAGTTCCATTTTGGGGGAAAATTATCTTAATGATTAAACTTTTAATTATACGTACAAATAAAAATATCTTTTATATGAGACATTTTCCATGCCTTGACACCTTAAATCTTCATTCAGCTAAACTGAAAGATTTTGTAGGACTGAATCATTTCTAAACTCAAAGAAAACAGAAAGGAATAACAATGTATAAATTAGGAACAAAAGCACTTGAACATTTACATTTTTTTAAAAATAAACACTCTAATCCTATCATCTGAAATAATGTTGTGTGTATGTGTTGGGGGGGCGTGGTATTAAGTGGAAGATACATACCACCATTCTGTCTAAGATGTCAAGTTCTATCATTTTAATTTTATCAGATGAGACTCTCATTGTATTTGTATATAAGAAGGCTATATACTTATTTTTATATTTCAAGATTTATTTTTTCTCCTCAAAAAATGCCCTGTAATTAAAGAATAGCACTAAATGACCTTGAAATGTACAGGAGAGTTTGACAAATTGCCTCCAGGGGCAAAATAGCTCCTTTGAAAATAAGAGCTCAAAGTATGTATGTGAAAAAGAATAATAAAAAAAGAAGCGTGTGTGTATTTAGTCACGCAATTGAGTCCGACTCTCTGCAACCCCAGCATTGTAGCCCACCAGGCTCCTCTGTCCATGGGATTCCCTAGGCAAGAATTCTGGAGTAGGCTGCCATTTCCTTCTCCAGGAGATCTTCCCGATCTAGAGATCGAATCTGGGTCTCCTGCATTGCAGGAAGATTTTCATCCACTAATAACTTTAAGCCTGATGACACAACTGCTTGAGAATTGAGGTGGTCTTAGGTAAGAAGGGAGTGTACCGTGCATGTGAGAGAAATGAAAACAACAACTCTGACCAGATGGTGGGCTGCAGTAAATTAAATCCTCTGCCACAAGTCTTTGTCATGTCTCTCATCAAGCGATAGAGTCTATTTCTCCTCGTGAGATCTGAGGTGTCACTGGTACTTTTGACCAAAAGAACGTGGCAGAAGTGACACTGTACAAGTTCAAGAGGCTTATCAGCTTCTGCTTCCGTCCTTTCAAAGCAGAGCCCTACAACCACCATGTATGGAAGCTGGTCTAGCCTAACGTGAAGTCACTATCTCAATGAAAACCATTTTAAAATATGAAAGCACAATAGTAGTTCCCATTTTGGGGAAAATTATCTTAATGATTAAACTTTTAATTATATGTACAAATAAAAATATCTTTTATATGAGACATTTTCCATGCCTTGACACCTTAAATCTTCATTCAGCTAAACTGAAAGATTTTGTAGGACTGAATCCTTTCTAAACTCAAAGAAAACAGAAAGGAATAACAATGTATAAATTAGGAACAAAAGCACTTGAACATTTACATTTTTTTAAAAATAAACACTCTAATCCTATCATCTGAAATAATGTTGTGTGTATGTGTTGGGGGGGCGTGGTATTAAGTGGAAGATACATACCACCATTCTGTCTAAGATGTCAAGTTCTATCATTTTAATTTTATCAGATGAGACTCTCATTGTATTTGTATATAAGAAGGCTATATACTTATTTTTATATTTCAAGATTTATTTTTTCTCCTCAAAAAATGCCCTGTAATTAAAGAATAGCACTAAATGACCTTGAAATGTACAGGAGAGTTTGACAAATTGCCTCCAGGGGCAAAATAGCTCCTTTGAAAATAAGAGCTCAAAGTATGTATGTGAAAAAGAATAATAAAAAAAGAAGCGTGTGTGTATTTAGTCACGCAATTGAGTCCGACTCTCTGCAACACCAGCATTGTAGCCCACCAGGCTCCTCTGTCCATGGGATTTCCTAGGCAAGAATTCTGGAGTAGGCTGCCATTTCCTTCTCCAGGAGATATTCCCGATCTAGAGATCGAATCTGGGTCTCCTGCATTGCAGGAAGATTTTCATCCACTAATAACTTTAAGCCTGATGACACAACTGCTTGAGAATTGAGGTGGTCTCAGGTAAGAAGGGAGTGTACCGTGCATGTGAGAGAAATGAAAACAACAACTCTGACCAGATGGTGGGCTGCAGTAAATTAAATCCTCTGCCACAAGTCTTTGTCATGTCTCTCATCAAGCGATAGAGTCTATTTCTCTCCTCGTGAGATCTGAGGTGTCACTGGTACTTTTTTTGACCAAAAGAACGTGGCAGAAGTGACACTGTACAAGTTCAAGAGGCTTATCAGCTTCTGCTTCCGTCCTTTCAAAGCAGAGCCCTACAACCACCATGTATGGAAGCTGGTCTAGCCTAACGGTGAAGGAGAGTCACTGTCAGGAAGTACCAATGCACCTCAGCGGGCCCTGAGCATGGGCTGCAAAATACATGAGGGGGCCCACATTCCATCTTCCTCCAGGCACAGCCAAACCCCCACGAGTGAGCACAGTCAGGCCTGAACAGGCACTCTGCAGAACCATGAGAAATCCTAATTGGTTTCCTTTTCAGACAGTGAGTTTCGAGGTGGTTTAGTACTCGGCAAGGTTAAATGATACACAGTCCGAGAGGTAGGAAGGAAATCAGGGGGATGAAGAATCAGTGAAATCAGGGGAAACAACATTTGCCAGAGGAGAGAAGAGATAAACAAAGTCACAGACGCCAATGAGGGAGGGATAATATGAAGGATGAGATTTTATCTGTCAGGTTTAATAATCAAACTCCTGCCTAATTTGACTGAAAGATGTGCCTTCCATCACACTGGCTTTTTCTGACCCAGCTATGAGAAAACTGGCTGCCTTGGGCTGTGTCAAGGCACTTGATCACTTATGATAAAGTGAAAAGCTGTTTTCTCTTGCACCTGCTATGTACAGTGGTAGATAACACTCAGTGGGAAATTTACATCATCCTATTAAGTGGAAAGCAAACTACTGTTTACTTAACTTTCAACTGAGGTTTCTGCTATAATTATCCTGCTTTATAGAAGAACCTTTTTATAAAATTCTGTTCTTGAGTAATGGAGAAACAGACAGAGAGAATAGACTCGTGAACTGTGGGGAGGGAGGAGTCGGTGAGAGGTATGGAAAGAGTAACATGGAAACCCACACTATCGTATGTGAAAGAGACAACCATTGTGAATATGCTGTAAGATTAAGGGAACTTACATAGGGGCTACGCAACAACCTGGAGGAGGTGGGGTAGGGAGGTGGGAGGGGGATTCAGGTAGGAGGGGTCAAGGGTATACCTATGACTGATTCAGGTTTATGTATAGCAGTAAACAACAAAACTCTGTAAAAGTCAAATAAAAGTAAATTAATAAAAAAATTCTGCTCTTGGCTAAGACACTGCTAGGCAAAAGAACACTGGCTCAATCCTGAAACTTCCTTACAAATAAAATATTCTTTTTATTTATAACATATCAAAACATATATACCACACATGCATGTGTGCTCAGTTATGTCCAATTCTTCTGCTGTCTCACACCAGAACCTGCGAGGCTCCTCTGTCCATGGAATTTCCCAGGCAGGAATATTGGAGTGGGTTGCCATTTCCTCCTACAGGGGATCTTCCCAACCCAGGGACTGAACCTGTCTCCTGCATTGCAGGTGGATTCTTCTCCACTGAGCCACCAAGGAAATCCACACATAACACACACACCAATACACAGAGCTGACAGATCAGGGTATCTTATGCCAGATTTTCTAAGGCCAAAATAAAACTGTGACTACACACACCAACACTGAAGAATCATTTGTTGTCCTAAATTTTCTGGAATACTATAATGACTTTCCTCTCTACAACAAATTGAATAGAGAATCTCAACACAATTATAGGAAACAAACTCTTACCACCAGTGTTAGATGATCCTAATTGAAAAGTAAGAGACCTTAGATTTAAGCATAATATCCAACCTAATTATACTCCAAACACATTAAATAGTACCACATTGTACAGGAAGGAAACTCTGTAGTTGATTTATTGCTTAAATTATGGAAAAACAATTCAGTTACAGAAAACAGTCTTGCATTTAAAAAGATCAGCTTTTCCACATAATGGCTGTGTAATTTGTGTTAAGAAGTAGATTCTGGTTTCAAGGAGTGATCATGCTTTCGAGATTGTGTTCTCAACCAGCGCTATAGATATTTCAATTGATCTGAACTCGAGCTCTTGCCAAAGTTTAGAAGCAAAATCTAGGTTAGCTTCCTTTCTAAACTTACAAAAATTCTAACTGAAGTTTCTATCACTCTTCCTTGTCTATTATAATGTTCTCGTCCATTGCAGATGATAATTATGGAAAAGCATAGCACAAAAGGTATCCTGATGGAGAAAAGTAAAATTATTTATGAACGCCTTTTTCAATTTCAATTTCTTGAAAAAAGCTATGCTACCATTTTCAAGTATTAAACAGTCTCAATGTCTGCTGTTTGTGTGTTTTTATGTTTCTAAGCCTTTTGAAATTCCATTTCCAATAAAATTCAAATAGAGTTACTTAAATTTCACTGAAGGATACATGAACAATTATGTCATAATAGCTAGAAGCTTCTGGACCCACCTTTTCCCTTCCAGCCAGCATCTTTGGGCCAACGGTTGACTGCCCTGAGAATATAAGATTCCAGCTCCCTTATTTTTGGAACTACAAGCTTTGGGGTTTAATTTGCACTCCAGAATGTCTCATCTGCTTACACTGAATCTGAAATGTAGGTGTTGCCCTGTGCAGAGAAGAGTTAATTTAGCAGGCCTCAGACTCTCATTCACTCGGCTGGCCCTTGCCTTATAGCTGGAATCTTGGATTTCCATAGGGTCTCCACATTCTCCGAATAGAAAGTTTGCTCACTGTGCTTAAAGCATTTATACAAACCTGTGGCTTACACTGAACACCCGCTTTCCTTCTGTGAGTCTGCAGTTTTGGTATTTGCTGCGGAGAGGCTAACAGAGTTTTTCTTCTTGGGCTCCAAAATCACTGCAGATGATGACTGCACCATGCAATTGGAAGATGCTTGCTTCTTGGAAGAAAAGCTATGACAAACCTAGACAGTCTGTTGAAAAGCAGACATCACTTTGTCAACAAAGGTCCATGTAGTCAAAGCTATCATTTTTCCAGTAGTCATGCATGAGTGTGAGAGTTGGACCATAGAGAAGGCTGAGCACTGAAGAACTGATGCTTTCAAACTGTGGGACTGGAGAAGACTCTTGAGAGTCTCTTGGACTGCAAGGAGACGAAACCAGTCAATCCTAAAGGAAATCAACTCTGAATACTCAATGGAAGGACGGATGCTGAAGCTAACATACTTTGGCAACCTGATGCAAAGAGCTGACTCACTGGAAAAGATTCTGATGCTGGCAAAGATATAGGGCAGCAGGAGAAGGGGGCAACAGAGGATAGCATCACTGATCCAATGAATATAAATTCTCCTGGAATGTGGGAGACCTGGGTTTGATCCCTGGGTTGGAAAGATCTCCTGGAGGAAGACATGGCAACCGATTCCAGTATTCTTGCCTGGAGAATTCCCATGAATAGAGGAGCCTGGCAGGCTACAGTCCATGGAGTTGCAGAGTTAGACACGACTGAGCAACTAAGCACACACATGCACACACGCAATAACAACTTTTCCACTTATGTGGATTTTGGCACACTTTACTTAATAGAAGAGGAAGAAACTGAGCTTCAAGAATGGCTTAATACACTTGGGAGATCCTGGCTGGACACTGCTGTTTTTATTGTACTGTTAATTCCAGCAGCTGTGTAATGAGGGATTTTATTGATTTACTTCAATAAAAATTTTTATTTGGGGGTTTCATAAAAATCTTTGCCCAGTATGAATGTGATTCATGCATGTCAGTCACCAGTTATATGTTACCTTTTACTCACGAGGAGAAAAATGATAAAGGTAGCATAGAAACTGCAGGAAAACAGAGGTTTTGAAATTCACACAGAAAGATCTCAATACTCTGATACCTGGAATAGAATACACGCCAGTGAAATATGGATGGTATCATTTATCTTCTTTCAACAGAGAGGAATGCAATATGGAAACCATATTTAGTTTACAGTATCCTTATGTAATCAATATAGGAACATAGATTATTTTTGACCTGCAGCCTTATAGCAATGTTTCCTTCTGTCTCCAACCAACCTATGTAAAAATTTCCCCTTTTTATCCAATTCAAAATGAAAAGCAGACATATTGTCAACAAAGGTCCATGTAGTCAAAGCTATCATTTTCCAGTAGTCATGCATGAGTGTGAGAGTTGGACCATAGAGAAGGCTGAGCACTGAAGAACTGATGCTTTCAAACTGTGGGACTGGAGAAGACTCTTGAGAGTCTCTTGGACTGCAAGGAGACGAAACCAGTCAATCCTAAAGGAAATCAACTCTGAATACTCAATGGAAGGACGGATGCTGAAGCTAACATACTTTGGCAACCTGATGCAAAGAGCTGACTCACTGGAAAAGATTCTGATGCTGGCAAAGATATAGGGCAGCAGGAGAAGGGGGCAACAGAGGATAGCATCACTGATCCAATGAATATAAATTCTCCTGGAATGTGGGAGACCTGGGTTTGATCCCTGGGTTGGAAAGATCTCCTGGAGGAAGACATGGCAACCGATTCCAGTATTCTTGCCTGGAGAATTCCCATGAATAGAGAAGCCTGGCAGGCTACAGTCCATGGAGTTGCAGAGTTAGACACGACTGAGCAACTAAGCACACACATGCACACACGCAATAACAACTTTTCCACTTATGTGGATTTTGGCACACTTTACTTAATAGAAGAGGAAGAAACTGAGTTTCAAGAATGGCTTAATACACTTGGGAGATCCTGGCTGGACACTGCTGTTTTTATTGTACTGTTAATTCCAGCAGCTGTGTAATGAGGGATTTTATTGATTTACTTCAATAAAAATTTTTATTTGGGGGTTTCATAAAAATCTTTGCCCAGTATGAATGTGATTCATGCATGTCAGTCACCAGTTATATGTTACCTTTTACTCACGAGGAGAAAAATGATAAAGGTAGCATAGAAACTGCAGGAAAACAGAGGTTTTGAAATTCACACAGAAAGATCTCAATACTCTGATACCTGGAATAGAATACACGCCAGTGAAATATGGATGGTATCATTTATCTTCTTTCAACAGAGAGGAATGCAATATGGAAACCATATTTAGTTTACAGTATCCTTATGTAATCAATATAGGAACATAGATTATTTTTGACCTGCAGCCTTATAGCAATGTTTCCTTTTGTCTCCAACCAACCTATGTGGGAAACAAAACACTCTTGCCTCACCAATCTATACCTTTAAATAACACAGACAAATTCTGCAAAAACTGAAAGAAGGCAGATGTTGGGTTTGCTCACAGCTTCAGCATCCTCTAGGATTCCACTTGACTCCTGCCCCATCATCACCAGACCTTCAGCACAGTTCCTGTATTTGTGCTCAGAAATGAGGGACTGCTTTACTGATGGTCTTTAAATTATGAGTAATATTTTTTTCTGTTATGCATGAAACATTTCTCTCTCTTTCTGGAGAGCCTAACTTTCTCCTGAGTTTTCCTTTGTCTCCAATTTTTGTTTCACCTCTCTGTCTGTCAGAGAATCTATATAAAACTTCTCTTGGCGATTCTTTCAATGCTTCCCCAACCCTGTTCCTTAGAAGACAACTGGAACAATGAGCACAATGAACAAAAGCAGCAAATCCTAATGATCTCAGAAGCCTGGATAAAGAATACTTTAGAAAAAAAAATACTTTAAATACTTTGCAATCATTAACCAAGCTGTGGAATTTGTGAGGAAAGTGAGAGAAAAAAGTTTTTTTATTATTTGCTAGATTCACAGGCTCTAGTTCTTCATTTCCCTAGCTGAACTTTAACTTAATTATAAAACAAAATCTATAGCCACAGACGGGCCTAGAGGTAGAGTCTGGACAACTAATCACCTTTAATTCCCCGGGCTCGATTTAATTACAAACGACAATCGGTGCAGCTGCTAAACACTTACCAGGTGACCACAGGATAATACCAGAATAGTATTTACTGGTCCCTTGCTCTAGGATTTATAATATAAGATTCTCTTGATTTTATACATTCCTGCAGTTGAGCTGGTTAAAGTACTGAGCCGCACAACTAGTGTACGTCAGGGTGTAAAACATAATGATGGAGGAGATGTCATGATAAAGAACAATAAGAACAAACTGAATTTCAATAACACACTTCTTACCTTGTAAAATTCATTCTTTTTGTCAGGTGGACAAAGTGAAATCAGCTTATGTATAATGAATTATCATCCCTTTTAATGATCACGAGTAATGGCATTTACCACTGCAATATGGAAACCATATTTAGTTTACAGTATCCTTATGTAATCAATATAGGAACATAGATTATTTTTGACCTGCAGCCTTATAGCAATGTTTCCTTTTGTCTCCAACCAACCTATGTGGGAAACAAAACACTCTTGCCTCACCAATCTATACCTTTAAATAACACAGACAAATTCTGCAAAAACTGAAAGAAGGCAGATGTTGGGTTTGCTCACAGCTTCAGCATCCTCTAGGATTCCACTTGACTCCTGCCCCATCATCACCAGACCTTCAGCACAGTTCCTGTATTTGTGCTCAGAAATGAGGGACTGCTTTACTGATGGTCTTTAAATTATGAGTAATATTTTTTTCTGTTATGCATGAAACATTTCTCTCTCTTTCTGGAGAGCCTAACTTTCTCCTGAGTTTTCCTTTGTCTCCAATTTTTGTTTCACCTCTCTGTCTGTCAGAGAATCTACATAAAACTTCTCTTGGCGATTCTTTCAATGCTTCCCCAACCCTGTTCCTTAGAAGACAACTGGAACAATGAGCACAATGAACAAAAGCAGCAAATCCTAATGATCTCAGAAGCCTGGATAAAGAATACTTTAGAAAAACCAATACTTTAAATACATTGCAAACATTAACCAAGCTGTGAAATTTGTGAGGAAAGTGAGAGAAAAAGTTTTTATTATTTGCTAGATTCACAGGCTCTAGTTCTTCATTTCCCTAGCTGAACTTTAACTTAATTATAAAACAAAATCTATAGCCACAGACGGGCCTAGAGGTAGAGTCTGGACAACTAATCACCTTTAATTCCCCGGGCTCGATTTAATTACAAACGACAATCGGTGCAGCTGCTAAACACTTACCAGGTGACCACAGGATAATACCAGAATAGTATTTACTGGTCCCTTGCTCTAGGATTTATAATATAAGATTCTCTTGATTTTATACATTCCTGCAGTTGAGCTGGTTAAAGTACTGAGCCGCACAACTAGTGTACGTCAGGGTGTAAAACATAATGATGGAGGAGATGTCATGATAAAGAACAATAAGAACAAACTGAATTTCAATAACACACTTCTTACCTTGTAAAATTCATTCTTTTTGTCAGGTGGACAAAGTGAAATCAGCTTATGTATAATGAATTATCATCCCTTTTAGGTTATAACATACATTACTTTTCAACATAACTAGACATATCTAACTCATTCTTCTACTTGTCTCAATGTTCTATAAGACAATTTAGGAAGTCATTGTCCTACAAAATATTTTTCTTACCTGAAAAAATTAAAATTCACTACTAATGTTTCTAAAACAGCCTGCTCCTCTAGTATGTTTTAAATGTATTCAATTTGCACAACCACCCAGGAAGACCACTGCAATATGGGAGGTCTGATTTTTCTGTTTATAACATTAAGGCAGAAGTTCCATGCATAATTGGCTGTTCATCTTAGAGCTGTTTCCATCCTAGCCCACACAAATATGCTTTTTATAATACTTGGGATCCCAGTTCCCCCCTTGGTCTTCAGGAGTTTAAGAAGAATTATTTAAATTGAGGAAAAGGAATCAAGAAGCAGTATCATTAAGGGCAAGACTAATGATGCTAAAATAAATATGACCCTAACTGTTTTTACAGCAACTCAGATGGTAATATAGTGTCATTTGATTCAAATTAGGATTTGAAGTGGGTATATAAACACAATAAGATGCGTTCCATTTACTTTCTTTCTCCTAGATGTTAACGCACTTTTTTTTTCCAGAATAGAACTGCGTTTTCCCTGGTAGTTCAGATGATAAAGAATCTGCCTGCAATGCTGAGTAGAACTGGGCAGCAGTTGAAGAGAGGATGCATTGTAACTAATTATACCTACAGAGAAAAGGGCGATATTCATTCATTGTGAAGGATCTGGTGCTCTAACTGCCTTCTTCACCTTCACCTTCCAGCCTCCAGTGCTGGTTTATATTTTCCCTGACGCGATCCTGCATGACTATCTTAGACCCTGACAGAGACAACACTGTACGTTTCAAAGTCAAAAGGCTAATTTCTCAATACTGATACTGTCTGTCAGTCCCTCACCCCAGAGAGTTATCTTTTTCTACTGAGCAGTGATTGAGTCACAGGAGGAAACAATTCCGCTTGCAAATAAGAACAAACTAAAAATTTCAATAACACACTTCTTACCTTGTAAAATTCATTCTTTTTGTCAGGTGGACAAAGTGAAATCAGCTTATGTATAATGAATTATCATCCCTTTTAGGTTATAACATACATTACTTTTCAACATAACTAGACATATCTAACTCATTCTTCTACTTGTCTCAATGTTCTATAAGACAATTTAGGAAGTCATTGTCCTACAAAATATTTTTCTTACCTGAAAAAATTAAAATTCACTACTAATGTTTCTAAAACAGCCTGCTCCTCTAGTATGTTTTAAATGTATTCAATTTGCACAACCACCCAGGAAGACCACTGCAATATGGGAGGTCTGATTTTTCTGTTTATAACATTAAGGCAGAAGTTCCATGCATAATTGGCTGTTCATCTTAGAGCTGTTTCCATCCTAGCCCACACAAATATGCTTTTTATAATACTTGGGATCCCAGTTCCCCCCTTGGTCTTCAGGAGTTTAAGAAAAATTATTTAAATTGAGGAAAAGGAATCAAGAAGCAGTATCATTAAGGGCAAGACTAATGATGCTAAAATAAATATGACCCTAACTGTTTTTACAGCAACTCAGATGGTAATATAGTGTCATTTGATTCAAATTAGGATTTGAAGTGGGTATATAAACACAGTAAGATGCGTTCCATTTACTTTCTTTCTCCTAGATGTTAACGCACTTTTTTTTTCCAGAATAGAACTGCATTTTCCCTGGTAGTTCAGATGATAAAGAATCTGCCTGCAATGCTGAGTAGAACTGGGCAGCAGTTGAAGAGAGGATGCATTGTAACTAATTATACCTACAGAGAAAAGGGCGATATTCATTCATTGTGAAGGATCTGGTGCTCTAACTGCCTTCTTCACCTTCACCTTCCAGCCTCCAGTGCTGGTTTATATTTTCCCTGACGCGATCCTGCATGACTATCTTAGACCCTGACAGAGACAACACTGTACGTTTCAAAGTCAAAAGGCTAATTTCTCAATACTGATACTGTCTGTCAGTCCCTCACCCCAGAGAGTTATCTTTTTCTACTGAGCAGTGATTGAGTCACAGGAGGAAACAATTCCGCTTGCTGGAGGAAAATAGGATGGAAGAAATCACGGCAGTTAGCAGATGTTCCAGCGGCCCCATGGGGGCACCAGAATGTCTCTACGTATGCCATAAACAGCGTCAACTGTCAACCATGGGGCCATGGGGTGTGGTGCTCACGCTGTTTGGATGTGCAGAATCACAGGATTCCAGAGTTGGAAGGAACCTTAGAGACAGTTTTAGCCAGAGGTTTACGCTACATCTGGGGGAGTTTGATGTTTATTAAGTGAAATTCAGGGACTGCTAAAGAGTAAGGAGGAATCTCCCTAAAACAGTACCATCCCTCTTGGAAAAGATGCAAAAATCTTAATTTAAGGCTAAGGATATTTTCAAACAAATGTCAGTTGTAAAAGCCCAAGGCAATTCCTATGGTTCAAGGAAAATCCCAATGTAGGGGGGCAGGGCTCAATGACATTCCTAGAAGGGAGGGCCCTGGAGCTCAGAAGGTTGATTCAGGAATGCAATGGCCCTCATGTCTTGGGAAATCTGGTAATTATTACTAAGACACAGTATCAGGATAGGAGACAAAGGCTTCTGAAGTCAAGTCAACCAACACTTACAACCCTTCTTATTTACATTATCACTCTCTATGGCAAATTAAAGATATTTTGCAAAAGGTTCCCTGTCCTTGTTATTTTTAAAAGTGTCAATTTTAGACCTTGTCTTGATGATGGCTTCTTATTCTATGGTACTTGTTTTCAAAGTAAAAAATACCCTATGATTGTTTAAAGACCTTCTCCACAGCCAGTGTCAGAGAAAAAAGAAAGGGAGAAAGAAATAGAAAAAAGAAGGAAGCAAAGAAGGGAGGACAGATGGGGCAGCTATTTCTGTGTTTATAAACAGAACCAACTATGACGTGAGAAGACAGGAGATTTTAACCTAAGGAAAAGCATATCTTGAGGGTCAAACAAGCATCTGTAAAATAAGAGCAGTATATATAATCTTTCTCACCGTCACTGTTGATGCACACAACCTCCTGAACCTGCGTGCCTGGACCGCACTCCTTTCCATTATCTGGTTCACAGTCTCCAAGCCTCACTGCTTTCCAGTCATAGCAGGCTGGCTCCTCACAGGGAATGGCTTCCAGCAAGTGAGGGCAGTTTCCGGTGCCCCCAGAGCCTCCAGTGGGTTCATTTGTGATGCGCCGCTTCCTCAGTTTGAAGCCTAAATTGTTGGGGAAAGAAAATATTCCTTGTTACCATCGTGGGTGGAATATTTCAGAGGGATGAATAAAACCTCATGTGAAAGCAGGATGAGGGTAAAGGGTAGAATTCATATATGCTTTATTCATTAGTGTATCCTCAACTCTAGTTTAATATAGCTCAATCATTTATTAAATGAAGAAATGAATGAACAAATAGGCAAACAGGGACTTTTAGTGTTAGCTTACTATAGCAAAAATAAAGCCAGAAAGAGCCAGAGAAAGAGAGGAGATATTGCTTCTGGTTAATTTGCAAAGTCTGTAGTTATAAAATGTTCAAAGACACAAGAAAATCTGCAAAGGCACAATAAAATCTCAAGCTATTCAGAAATATTCATGACCGGACAAAAGTGCTGTTACTTTGAACTCAACAGGATCGTGTGGTTAAATTTGAAAAGGAACCTCTGAGAAGTTGCATGGTCTCATGGTCTCAGGAAATTGTCTCTTTGAGCCTCAGTTAATTTTAGATTCCCCAGAAATTTGAATCAGGGATATAATTCATCTGGACTCTAATAAGGAACATTCAAAGACTTGCTCTGTGCTTTAATAGCACCTAAGTGTTACCCTTTCTGATGCTGTATGACAAAATTAATGTCTGTCTACTGCTATGTGACCATATTAGAATCACCAGAAAGTTGTCTTTGAAACAAATCTATTTTAAATTACTTGATCATGTGAAAATCACTCTACCATGCCCACCATGTGGGAACAACTGTGTTTACTCTACTCCTTTTAGATTGACATTGATCATAAGAAACATTTTTTTGTCACAAAAGAAATAAAAAGGAAGCAAAGAAGAGGACAGATGGGGCAGCTATTTCTGTGTTTATAAACAGAACCAACTATGACGTGAGAAGACAGGAGATTTTAACCTAAGGAAAAGCATATCTTGAGGGTCAAACAAGCATCTGTAAAATAAGAGCAGTATATATAATCTTTCTCACCGTCACTGTTGATGCACACAACCTCCTGAACCTGCGTGCCTGGACCGCACTCCTTTCCATTATCTGGTTCACAGTCTCCAAGCCTCACTGCTTTCCAGTCATAGCAGGCTGGCTCCTCACAGGGAATGGCTTCCAGCAAGTGAGGGCAGTTTCCGGTGCNCCAGAGCCTCCAGTGGGTTCATTTGTGATGCGCCGCTTCCTCAGTTTGAAGCCTAAATTGTTGGGGAAAGAAAATATTCCTTGTTACCATCGTGGGTGGAATATTTCAGAGGGATGAATAAAACCTCATGTGAAAGCAGGATGAGGGTAAAGGGTAGAATTCATATATGCTTTATTCATTAGTGTATCCTCAACTCTAGTTTAATATAGCTCAATCATTTATTAAATGAAGAAATGAATGAACAAATAGGCAAACAGGGACTTTTAGTGTTAGCTTACTATAGCAAAAATAAAGCCAGAAAGAGCCAGAGAAAGAGAGGAGATATTGCTTCTGGTTAATTTGCAAAGTCTGTAGTTATAAAATGTTCAAAGACACAAGAAAATCTGCAAAGGCACAATAAAATCTCAAGCTATTCAGAAATATTCATGACCGGACAAAAGTGCTGTTACTTTGAACTCAACAGGATCGTGTGGTTAAATTTGAAAAGGAACCTCTGAGAAGTTGCATGGTCTCATGGTCTCAGGAAATTGTCTCTTTGAGCCTCAGTTAATTTTAGATTCCCCAGAAATTTGAATCAGGGATATAATTCATCTGGACTCTAATAAGGAACATTCAAAGACTTGCTCTGTGCTTTAATAGCACCTAAGTGTTACCCTTTCTGATGCTGTATGACAAAATTAATGTCTGTCTACTGCTATGTGACCATATTAGAATCACCAGAAAGTTGTCTTTTGAAACAAATCTATTTTAAATTACTTGATCATGTGAAAATCACTCTACCATGCCCACCATGTGGGAACAACTGTGTTTACTCTACTCCTTTTAGATATGACATTTGCATCATAAAAGAAACAGTCACTATTTGTGTGTTTGCCTTCAAAGTAATAAGGAGTTCTATCTATTAGGCACTAGCTATGGGTCAGGCAGGGCTTCCCACGTGGCCATCTGCCAATGCAGGAAAGCTGGATGAGATCCCTGGGGTGGGAAGATCCCCTGGAGGAGGGTGTGGCAACAACTCCAGGGTGTGCCTGGAGAATCCCATGGACAGAGGATCCTGGCAGGCTACCGTCCATAGGGCTGCAAAGTCTGCCATGACTGAAGTGACTGAGCATGCATGGGTCAGGTAATGAAATAAATGCTTCATGTTTATCTCACTGAATCTTTAAAGAAAATGTGGGCACCAGGCAGGTTTACATTTTATTTTCAGATAAGGGAATAAAGACTTAAATTAGTTCATAACTTATCTAAACATGGAGGACAGAATAGGTTTTCCAATCCAGGTCATTGTGATACCACAGCTCCTGAGCCACTGCACTGTCTCAGACGTTCTCCATCTGCTGTTAAAATTAATAAGCATGTTGTCTACATACAGTAATTTTAATCTTCTGGTATCATCACCAGAATCGGTTTACATGTCTTTCATGATCAATACTCTTTAGTCATTCTGGAAAACATGGCCAACAAATGATCACAGGAACCTGGAGTGGCATTTGTTAATAATTTACGGTTTGACTCCACTGATGTAGTTTTAAGTGCGCCATTTTAGTGTTATGTACCTTTTCTGCCTTGCTGGTCACTGCAGTTTTCATAAGTGCAAGGTCCCCACGCTGTCCAAGGTGAAACCTCACATTCAACAGGACAGGGAATGTGGCACAGTTGTGTCGTGTGAGGGGTGGGGCCAGTGCATGATTTCAAGTCCACAGGTTTCGAGGCTGTTTGGAAGAAAAAGAGAGATTTCTTTAAGAACTGAACATTGTAACAGGACTTTTCTATGTGTACGGAGAAGGAAAATGCTTAACGATGTGTCACCAGAGCTTGACTTCAATGCTTCTTGGCTCCATCCTAAGAATAAAAGAAGGAGTGAGGAGAAAAGGAAGCATCCTCATGTAGTCAAAGGGAATGGGTCTAGAAGTCTTGAAATAGTTTGATCACCAGCTTGACCATTAATTAGCGACGTAATTAATCATTCTGAGTTTAATGTTCTTAGTAAAATAATGCTTATGGTTAATTTTATTTCTAAAATTTTTACAGTCAGATTTTTGAAAAAGTAGCATTTACTTAGAGGACCGAACAGAGTAGGAGGGGAAATATATGTCTATGGAAAGTCTCCCTAGTGTCTTCTGGCAGAGTAGTCTCCACTCCCCTTTGGTCCATAGAAAGGTAACTGGTGGATATGATGAAGGAAGGTTCGGGCACCAAATCGGGCACCTCTGTCTCCAGCTGCAGGACTCATGCATAGTGTTGCAAAACCAGAACTTTATAAAGAATACACCATCTACATATGTGATCCAAAGCTCAGAATTCCTAAGGAGACAGATTTCTAATTGTCCATGTATGGTTATGAGTTGATCAATGAACTGTGGATAAATACTGCTAGCAGATGTTTCTCTCTTCTTTTGAGGACTGCATTGTGGGTATTTTGTACCACACACACATTTGACAGTTAATGTCAGATGGTGTCCACAGTTCTGGCTGAAAATGACTAAGTGAGAAAGCTACTTGAAGCTATAAAGCCATCAGAAGAGAATCAAGTTTACTACTGTCATACAAATGTAAAGAAGTAAGTGTCTTAGACACACATTTCCTTTAATGAAAGCTAGCTTCTGCTATGGTCTGATACTCTAAAATGCCCATCCATGCAGCACAAAAAGCCTGATGTAAGAAGAGGTCTAATTCTTTTTTTATTATTATTATTTTTTTATTTTTCATCCATCTTTACTCTTTGGCATGTGTGGGCCTCCCATCACAGTGGCCTCTCCCGCTGCAGAGCACTGGCTCTGGGCACATGTGCTTCAGAGTGCCAGCCTGCAATTCGACACATGGGCCCAACGTTCCTTGGCACATGGGATCTTCCTGGGCCAGGGATTGAACCAGTGCCCTTGACTGCAAGGCGGAGAAGGAAAATGCTTAACGATGTGTCACCAGAGCTTGACTTCAATGCTTCTTGGCTCCATCCTAAGAATAAAAGAAGGAGTGAGGAGAAAAGGAAGCATCCTCATGTAGTCAAAGGGAATGGGTCTAGAAGTCTTGAAATAGTTTGATCACCAGCTTGACCATTAATTAGCGACGTAATTAATCATTCTGAGTTTAATGTTCTTAGTAAAATAATGCTTATGGTTAATTTTATTTCTAAAATTTTTACAGTCAGATTTTTGAAAAAGTAGCATTTACTTAGAGGACCGAACAGAGTAGGAGGGGAAATATATGTCTATGGAAAGTCTCCTAGTGTCTTCTGGCAGAGTAGTCTCCACTCCCCTTTGGTCCATAGAAAGGTAACTGGTGGATATGATGAAGGAAGGTTCGGGCACCAAATCGGGCACCTCTGTCTCCAGCTGCAGGACTCATGCATAGTGTTGCAAAACCAGAACTTTATAAAGAATACACCATCTACATATGTGATCCAAAGCTCAGAATTCCTAAGGAGACAGATTTCTAATTGTCCATGTATGGTTATGAGTTGATCAATGAACTGTGGATAAATACTGCTAGCAGATGTTTCTCTCTTCTTTTGAGGACTGCATTGTGGGTATTTTGTACCACACACACATTTGACAGTTAATGTCAGATGGTGTCCACAGTTCTGGCTGAAAATGACTAAGTGAGAAAGCTACTTGAAGCTATAAAGCCATCAGAAGAGAATCAAGTTTACTACTGTCATACAAATGTAAAGAAGTAAGTGTCTTAGACACACATTTCCTTTAATGAAAGCTAGCTTCTGCTATGGTCTGATACTCTAAAATGCCCATCCATGCAGCACAAAAAGCCTGATGTAAGAAGAGGTCTAATTCTTTTTTTATTATTATTATTTTTTTATTTTTCATCCATCTTTACTCTTTGGCATGTGTGGGCCTCCCATCACAGTGGCCTCTCCCGCTGCAGAGCACTGGCTCTGGGCACATGTGCTTCAGAGTGCCAGCCTGCAATTCGACACATGGGCCCAACCGTTCCTTGGCACATGGGATCTTCCTGGGCCAGGGATTGAACCAGTGCCCCTTGCACTGCAAGGCGGACTCTTTACCCATTGGGCCACCAGGGAAGCCTGAGGTCTAATTCTTAACACTCTTTACATAAAGGACTATCAAATTCCAATTGCATGTGCTTGCATATAGATGTTCACAGAGAAAATAAAATATTTATTATATTATCCTAACTTTTAAATAAAAGTACTAAATGTATCTGCTTGTAGTTTAAACACTAAAGCAAACCATAGGTACTTGTGTATCCCTCAACTTTATATACACACAAACACACACAATCATAAAAGCTAGAATATTAAGTCCTTTTTTCTGCCAAAGTTTTCAGTGCTGAAAATACTCTACAGATTTTGTTTTTTACTTTTTCTTCAAAGAGTAGTCACTTCCCTCCTCTCTCAGTCATGGCCCTCTCCTCCTTTCTTCCCATATACAATGAAGTGAAAATAAATGACCAGGTATCCCTAATTTACTTAACAAGAGCACCATGAGCATTCTCACTTAAGTTTATCAGAATCGTTACTAATTTGTACTGTAACATTAGCCAAAGCCAAAAGTGATTAATTGGATTGCTTTTCAACAGTGAAAGTACTCGGCACAGTAATGACAGAAAATACAGAAATAAATGCTTCATTTATCTGAATATTAAAAAATGACATTAGTCCTACATGTCTCATATATAATGATTTGTTTTTAATATTCTTACAGGCCTAAGAGTCTTGTGGTGGTTAGCTTCACGTGACAACTTCCCATGGCTAATGCCTGGTGAAGCACTGTTTCTGGGTGTGTCTGTACAGTCATTTCTGGAAGAGACTGGCATTTGAATCAGTAGTCTAAAGTAAAGAAGACCTGGGAAGCCTGTGGCTCAGGAGTAAAGGATCCGCCTGCAATGCAGGAGATGCAGGAGACACGAGTTTGAACCCTGAGTCAGGAAGATCCCCTGGAGAGAGGAATGGCAACCCATGCCAATATTCATGCCTGGAGAATTCCACTGACAGAGGAACATGATGGGCTACAGTCCATAGTGTTGCAAAGAGTCAGACATGACTGAAGCAAGTGAGCATAGGCAAAGTAAAGAAGACCTCCCTCACCACTGTGGGTGGGGCCTCATCCCATCCACTGAGGCCTGAATAGAACAAAAAGGCGAAGCAGGGTATATTTGTTCTCTTCCTGATCTGGGATATCTATCTTCTGGCTTCTGGACATCAGAACTCCTGGTTCTGGAAAACCAGAAATTACACCAGTGGCCCTCTTCCCAGGATTTTGGAAGCCAACTCCTGTTACCTATCTATACATATGCTATTGATTTTGTTTCTCCAGAAAGCCCTGACTAACATAAGTGCAGAAAAAATTTCTGCAATTGACTAACAATATGTAGAAAAGATCCTACAACTGAAGTTAACATAGGTTTTGTTAACTGGTGAAATCCTTCAGTGAAAGTTACTCACTCAGTTGTGTATGACTTTTTGTGACCCCGTGGACTGTAGCTCTCTAGGCTCCTCTGTCCATGGGATCCTCCAGGCAAGAATACTGGAGTGGGTTGCCATGCCCTTCTCTAGAGAATCTTCCTGACTCAGCTATTGACTCTGGATCTTCTGCATTGCAGACAGATTTAAATTACTGGTTATATATACAATAACCTGCAAAGTCTCCATTTGTTTCCCTTTCAATTGACTATAAGTAACTTTATTCTTCAGTGTTATTATAGAGTTTTGGAAATTAGAGTTGGAAAATATAAGATTGTAAGAACTATTAATATAGCCTGAAGAAATTTATTTTATATAGTAGGTTGAAAACTTTAGGAAGAAACCATGGGCTTCTTTTATTAAGGAAACAGGTAAACACATTAATTCTTGACCGTTTTTCTAAAGTTTAACTCTTGGTAGATTATGAGTAAATCCAAATAGAATAATCAGTCACAGATTCTTCTTGAGCTATTAAAATAGAAATGTGATGAATAAAGGCTTAAGGAAGTACTGCTTGAAGCAAAATACTCTTAGGATCTTCTGCTAAGCTGGCCAAGTCAACACTGAGATAATACAGTTCTTGAAAAATACTGCCAACTAAAAACTGGCATTTGCCATCTGCCTCTACAAGGATTAAACACAAACTGCTGTGACTGCTGACCTTCAACACACCCTGACGGGAACTATCTTCTGGCTCCATCTGGACATCAGAAACTCCTGGTCTCTTTGGGAATAGAACAAAAGGCGAAGCAGGGTATATTTGTTCTCTTCCTGATCTGGGATATCTATCTTCTGGCTTCTGGACATCAGAACTCCTGGTTCTGGAAAACCAGAAATTACACCAGTGGCCCTCTTCCCAGGATTTTGGAAGCCAACTCCTGTTACCTATCTATACATATGCTATTGATTTTGTTTCTCCAGAAAGCCCTGACTAACATAAGTGCAGAAAAAATTTCTGCAATTGACTAACAATATGTAGAAAAGATCCTACAACTGAAGTTAACATAGGTTTTGTTAACTGGTGAAATCCTTCAGTGAAAGTTACTCACTCAGTTGTGTATGACTTTTTGTGACCCCGTGGACTGTAGCTCTCTAGGCTCCTCTGTCCATGGGATCCTCCAGGCAAGAATACTGGAGTGGGTTGCCATGCCCTTCTCTAGAGAATCTTCCTGACTCAGCTATTGACTCTGGATCTTCTGCATTGCAGACAGATTTAAATTACTGGTTATATATACAATAACCTGCAAAGTCTCCATTTGTTTCCCTTTCAATTGACTATAAGTAACTTTATTCTTCAGTGTTATTATAGAGTTTTAGAAATTAGAGTTGGAAAATATAAGATTGTAAGAACTATTAATATAGCCTGAAGAAATTTATTTTATATAGTAGGTTGAAAACTTTAGGAAGAAACCATGGGCTTCTTTTTATTAAGGAAACAGGTAAACACATTAATTCTTGACCGTTTTTCTAAAGTTTAACTCTTGGTAGATTATGAGTAAATCCAAATAGAATAATCAGTCACAGATTCTTCTTGAGCTATTAAAATAGAAATGTGATGAATAAAGGCTTAAGGAAGTACTGCTTGAAGCAAAATACTCTTAGGATCTTCTGCTAAGCTGGCCAAGTCAACACTGAGATAATACAGTTCTTGAAAAATACTGCCAACTAAAAACTGGCATTTGCCATCTGCCTCTACAAGGATTAAACACAAACTGCTGTGACTGCTGACCTTCAACACACCCTGAAAGGAGCTCTGTGTGGAGACTCAGAAGGAGATACTCCGTGCTCTCAGAAAAAGTGGCAGAACAGGCTTTCAGACAGTTAGATATTTTCAGGAGTAGAGTTAATAAGCCCACTTCTCTTTATTTTTTAACTTTTATTTTACTTTTAACTTTTACAGAGTTTTGTTGTTTACAGACATGCATATTCCCAGATTAGTCATATGTATATCCCCCCCCTTCCCACCCCTCCTGACCATCACACAGCACCCCTTAAGGATCTCCTTTTCTCACAGAGCAATGACTAGAGCTATTTTCTTCACTTATGATAGTACAGGCCTTCATGTTACTTCCTTTACGCCTCCCACCCTCTGTTCCTTCCCCAAAATGTCCATATGTCCACTGTCCATGTCTGTCTTTCCGTCGCTTCACTGCGTGTGCCATCATCACCATCCTACTAGATTCCATATATATGTGTCAATATATTGTATTTGTCCTTCTCTTTCTGACTGACTTCACTTTTGATGATATGTTCTAGATCCAGCCACCTCATTAGGGCTGATTCTTCTGCATTTCTCTTTACAGCTGTGTAGTATTCCATTGTATATATGTACCAGAGCTTTTGGATCCATTCGTTCGTCGATGGGCATCTAGGTTGCTTCCATGTTCTAGCTATTGTATAGAGAGCTGCAATGAACATTGGGGTACAGGTGCTTCTTTCAGATTTGATTTCATCAGGGTATAAGCCTAAGAGTGGGATTGCTGGGTCATAGGGTGCTTCTATTTTTAGTTTTTTAAGGATATAGCTCTGAAGAAATTAAAAAAACTTTAGGAAGAAACCATGGGCTTCTTTATTAAGGAAACAGGTAAACACATTAATTCTTGACCGTTTTCTAAAGTTTAACTCTTGGTAGATTATGAGTAAATCCAAATAGAATAATCAGTCACAGATTCTTCTTGAGCTATTAAAATAGAAATGTGATGAATAAAGGCTTAAGGAAGTACTGCTTGAAGCAAAATACTCTTAGGATCTTCTGCTAAGCTGGCCAAGTCAACACTGAGATAATACAGTTCTTGAAAAATACTGCCAACTAAAAACTGGCATTTGCCATCTGCCTCTACAAGGATTAAACACAAACTGCTGTGACTGCTGACCTTCAACACACCCTGAAAGGAGCTCTGTGTGGAGACTCAGAAGGAGATACTCCGTGCTCTCAGAAAAAGTGGCAGAACAGGCTTTCAGACAGTTAGATATTTTCAGGAGTAGAGTTAATAAGCCCACTTCTCTTTATTTTTTAACTTTTATTTTACTTTTAACTTTTACAGAGTTTTGTTGTTTACAGACATGCATATTCCCAGATTAGTCATATGTATATCCCCCCCCTTCCCACCCCTCCTGACCATCACACAGCACCCCTTAAGGATCTCCTTTTCTCACAGAGCAATGACTAGAGCTATTTTCTTCACTTATGATAGTACAGGCCTTCATGTTACTTCCTTTACGCCTCCCACCCTCTGTTCCTTCCCCAAAATGTCCATATGTCCACTGTCCATGTCTGTCTTTCCGTCGCTTCACTGCGTGTGCCATCATCACCATCCTACTAGATTCCATATATATGTGTCAATATATTGTATTTGTCCTTCTCTTTCTGACTGACTTCACTTTTGATGATATGTTCTAGATCCAGCCACCTCATTAGGGCTGATTCTTCTGCATTTCTCTTTACAGCTGTGTAGTATTCCATTGTATATATGTACCAGAGCTTTTGGATCCATTCGTTCGTCGATGGGCATCTAGGTTGCTTCCATGTTCTAGCTATTGTATAGAGAGCTGCAATGAACATTGGGGTACAGGTGCTTCTTTCAGATTTGATTTCATCAGGGTATAAGCCTAAGAGTGGGATTGCTGGGTCATAGGGTGCTTCTATTTTTAGTTCTTTAAGGAATCTCCATACTGTCTTCCATAGCAGCTGTATCAATTTACATTCCTACCAGCAATGCAGGAGTGTTCCCTTTTCTCTGCACCCTCCCCCTCATTTATTGTCTGTCGATTTGTGGATGCTGGCCATTCTGACGGGTGTGAGGTGATATCTCACTGTAGTTCTGATTTGCATTTCACTAGCAATAAGCGATGTTGAACATCGTTTCATGTATTTTGGGGCCATCTGTATGTCCTCTTTGGAGAGGTGTCTGTTTAGGTCCTTTTCCCATTTTTTGATTGGGTTGTTCATTTTTCCAGTGCTGAGTTGTCTGAGTTGCTTGTAGATTTTGGAGATTAATTCTTTGTCTGTTGTTTCATTTGCTATGATTTTCTCCTACTCTGTGGGTTGTCTCTTCAACTTTATTGTAATTTCTTTTGCTGTACAAAAGCTTTTAAGTTTCATGAGGTCCCACATGTTCATTTGTCTTTTGAGTTCCGCTATTCTAGTAGGTGGATCAGAGAAGATCTTGCTTTGATTGATGTCCTTGAGGGTTTTGTCTATATTCTCCTCTAAGAGTTTGATGGTTTCTGGTCTTCCATTTATGTCTTTAATCCCTTCTGAGCTGATCTTTGTGCATGGTGTCAGGGAATGTTCCAACTTCATTTTTTTGCATGCAGCTGTCCAATTTTCCCAGCACCACTTGTTGAAGAGGCTGTCTTTGTCCCATTTTATAGTTTTGCCTCCTTTGTCAAAAATAAGGTACCCATACGTGCATGGGTTTATCTCTGGGTTCTCTATCTTGTTCCATTGATCTATAGTTCTGTTTTTGTGCCAGTACCGTACTGTCTTGATGACTGTTGCTTTGTAGTAGAGTCTGAAGTTGGAGGCTGATCCATCCAGCTCCATTCTTCTTCCTCAGGAATAAGCCCACTTTTTGCATCTCCTCATATCTAGAAAAGAGCTAAAATCCTTCATAGTGACTGTGTTCCTTGCAATCAGCAGCAACCTTCTGCAGAAATGTCGCCTGACTGCACGTATTCCCTTCATCCTACTCTTTGGAAGAGTTGCCTTAACCAGATTTTGGATTTCTTAGGCTATTGTTTTTTTAAGAGAGCATAAGGGTGGCTTTTTATTTTTAGGTTCTTTTAAGGGGAATCTCCATACTGTCTTCCATAGCAGCTGTATCAATTTACATTCCTACCAGCAATGCAGGAGTGTTCCCTTTTCTCTGCACCCTCCCCCTCATTTATTGTCTGTCGATTTGTGGATGCTGGCCATTCTGACGGGTGTGAGGTGATATCTCACTGTAGTTCTGATTTGCATTTCACTAGCAATAAGCGATGTTGAACATCGTTTCATGTATTTTGGGGCCATCTGTATGTCCTCTTTGGAGAGGTGTCTGTTTAGGTCCTTTTCCCATTTTTTGATTGGGTTGTTCATTTTTCCAGTGCTGAGTTGTCTGAGTTGCTTGTAGATTTTGGAGATTAATTCTTTGTCTGTTGTTTCATTTGCTATGATTTTCTCCTACTCTGTGGGTTGTCTCTTCAACTTTATTGTAATTTCTTTTGCTGTACAAAAGCTTTTAAGTTTCATGAGGTCCCACATGTTCATTTGTCTTTTGAGTTCCGCTATTCTAGTAGGTGGATCAGAGAAGATCTTGCTTTGATTGATGTCCTTGAGGGTTTTGTCTATATTCTCCTCTAAGAGTTTGATGGTTTCTGGTCTTCCATTTATGTCTTTAATCCCTTCTGAGCTGATCTTTGTGCATGGTGTCAGGGAATGTTCCAACTTCATTTTTTTGCATGCAGCTGTCCAATTTTCCCAGCACCACTTGTTGAAGAGGCTGTCTTTGTCCCATTTTATAGTTTTGCCTCCTTTGTCAAAAATAAGGTACCCATACGTGCATGGGTTTATCTCTGGGTTCTCTATCTTGTTCCATTGATCTATAGTTCTGTTTTTGTGCCAGTACCGTACTGTCTTGATGACTGTTGCTTTGTAGTAGAGTCTGAAGTTGGGGAGGCTGATCCATCCAGCTCCATTCTTCTTCCTCAGGAATAAGCCCACTTTTTGCATCTCCTCATATCTAGAAAAGAGCTAAAATCCTTCATAGTGACTGTGTTCCTTGCAATCAGCAGCAACCTTCTGCAGAAATGTGCGCCTGACTGCACGTATCCCCTTCACCAAAATCACATGTATACCGACCTTCTCCCCTACCTCTTTGGAAGAGTTTCTCAGAGCTCTCTGAAATGCTGTCTCCTGGGCTACAGTTCTCACTTTGCCTCACATAAAACTTAACTCACAACTTTCACACTGAGCAATTTTTTTCAGTTGATAATAGCCTCAATTTTATAGATAAATATACCTCTCACATTCATTGAGGAAACACAGGAGAGAATATGTATCTGTGTATGATTCTATCCTTTGGTGATTTTCACTGTAGATTTTCTTATCAATATATACGGATGTACTTCTTTTTTTCTTTGCATTTTCAATTTTTTTATTTTAAAAAAGATATATGTAGATAAATGTAAATAAATGTATTCAGCCAGTTTTACAAATGTGATCACCCAATTGTTGCTTTCGCTAGTGGGTTTCTGTCTTAGAAATTCCCTGGCATGCACAGAGTTGGCAAATGTGAGGCTAGCACTTCAAGCATCATGGCCACAGCACAGACTGGTGGAGGGAACCTGGATGAAATCACAGCCACCAAAAGCAAGGGGCGGCTTGGGCAGTGGAAGCTCAGGTTCAGCAGAGTCAATTCTATGCCTTTAAACAGTATATGCTGATTAATATAAGTCACAGGTATTAGCTGAATTCCTCAAAAGCTGTCTTTTTTCCTGCAATTTCCCAAGGTTTATTTGTAATCAGTGTGATTCAATAATGAAGCAAAGAGCATACAGAGGAGATCTTACTGGGTTCTAGTTTAATCTGTGAGATGTAATTCCTACAGTTTTATATTGCATAATGTAGTATTTACTGCTGATCCCTTTTTCTCAAATATTGAGAACTAAATTTTCTAGGACGTCCCAGTTATTATTCTTTTTTTTGTTATTTTATCCAGTTACTATTCTTACATAATTTTACTAGATATTGTAAAGAAACTCTTCTTCCAGTATATGTTCCAAAAAAGTATATATTAGATTGTTTAAGTCTTCTTGTTGATCTCTTGAAAATAAAGGAGATACTTTATTGTGCTCATGTCACTTAAAGGGTTTTTAACTATATATACTCTGTATGCTTCACAGAGTCATAAAAGAACTTTATTTTTGAGTCTTAATAAAACAAATTTTGTGTTTTTGTAGGTCTGAGACATTTTTCTGTTTGTATATTTATAGAATATTACAATAGAAAAAATTTATTATAGGAGATAAACTTAAATCATTTCTTTCCAGTAATGAGGTCAATAAGGTACTGTGAAAATATACTCACTGTACAGTTCCTAAGAATAGTGAATATACAATTTCTTCAAATTAAATGTCTTACACTGAGATAAATGTAGGTTCACATGAAATTGTAATTTCACAGTATCTTTTACCCAGTTTCCCCCAATTGATCTCACAAAACTATAGTATAATGCCACAACCATAATATTCATATTGTCACAGGCAGGGTACATGTACTGGGTTTAATAGTACCCTTCTCTCCAGCTTGCCTCAAATTCATGTCTACTAGAAGATCAGAACATGACCTTATTTGGATATAGGGTCACTGCAAATGTAATTAGCTAATGAGGTCCTATTAGATCCAGGTGAGTCCTAAATCCAATGACAGGTGTCCTTATAAGAAGGCCATGTGAAGACACACAGAAGAGAAGGCACTGCAAAAGTGAAGAGAGATCAGAGTGATGTAGCTACAAGGGCTGCCAACATCCACTTTGTTCCTAATCTTGAGAGAAAGAATTCAGCCTTCTGCCATTAAGTATAACATTAGCTGTAAGCTTTTACAGAGGATCTTTATTTGTAATCAGTGTTTTAGAAAGATGGAGATCTTACTGGGTTCTAGTTTAATCTGTGAGATGTAATTCCTACAGTTTTATATTGCATAATGTAGTATTTACTGCTGATCCCTTTTTCTCAAATATTGAGAACTAAATTTTCTAGGACGTCCCAGTTATTATTCTTTTTTGTTATTTTATCCAGTTACTATTCTTACATAATTTTACTAGATATTGTAAAGAAACTCTTCTTCCAGTATATGTTCCAAAAAAGTATATATTAGATTGTTTAAGTCTTCTTGTTGATCTCTTGAAAATAAAGGAGATACTTTATTGTGCTCATGTCACTTAAAGGGTTTTTAACTATATATACTCTGTATGCTTCACAGAGTCATAAAAGAACTTTATTTTTGAGTCTTAATAAAACAAATTTTGTGTTTTTGTAGGTCTGAGACATTTTTCTGTTTGTATATTTATAGAATATTACAATAGAAAAAATTTATTATAGGAGATAAACTTAAATCATTTCTTTCCAGTAATGAGGTCAATAAGGTACTGTGAAAATATACTCACTGTACAGTTCCTAAGAATAGTGAATATACAATTTCTTCAAATTAAATGTCTTACACTGAGATAAATGTAGGTTCACATGAAATTGTAATTTCACAGTATCTTTTACCCAGTTTCCCCCAATTGATCTCACAAAACTATAGTATAATGCCACAACCATAATATTCATATTGTCACAGGCAGGGTACATGTACTGGGTTTAATAGTACCCTTCTCTCCAGCTTGCCTCAAATTCATGTCTACTAGAAGATCAGAACATGACCTTATTTGGATATAGGGTCACTGCAAATGTAATTAGCTAATGAGGTCCTATTAGATCCAGGTGAGTCCTAAATCCAATGACAGGTGTCCTTATAAGAAGGCCATGTGAAGACACACAGAAGAGAAGGCACTGCAAAAGTGAAGAGAGATCAGAGTGATGTAGCTACAAGGGCTGCCAACATCCACTTTGTTCCTAATCTTGGAGAGAAAGAATTCAGCCTTCTGCCATTAAGTATAACATTAGCTGTAAGCTTTTACAGAGGATCTTTATGAAGTTGAGGATGTTTCGTTCTATTCCTATTTTTCTGAGAGTTTTTATTATGACTGGATAGTGAGTTTTGTCCAGTGCTTTTTCTCCACTGGTTGATACTATCATGTGATTTTTTTTGCTGTTCATTTGCCTGTTAATATGGGGGATTATATCAACTAATTTTTCCAATACTGAACCTGCTATGCATCCCTGAATAAACTCTACTTGGTTTTAGTCTTTAATTCTTCAAATGTATTACTGAATACTGAAATCTATTTGCTAATATTTTGCTATGGGTTTCTGCATCTGTATTTATGAGAGATTTGAGTCTGTAGTTTCCTTTTTGTCTTACTATCTTGTTCTTTGTTCTTTCTATTTCTATTGTCTGGATAGAAGCTATCTGTTCCATACTGAGTGAGTTACAGTAGTTTTCTGGTAATTTTCTTTGCTCTGACACCTAATTTATCTGATATTAATATGGCCCATTCCAGCTTTTTGTTGAATAATATTTTCATGATTTATTGTTTTTCATTATTACTCTCAACCTGGGATATTGCTATATTTGGAGTTTCTTGTTGAATGTTTACAGTTGGGTCATATTTTTTAAATCTACTCTAGCAAGCGGTGTCTTTTCTTCTTAAAAATTTAATTTTTCATAGATACAGAATATACTTTAATTTTCATATTATGTTGGAAGCAAATTGTAATACTTCCTGAATAGGTATCTGTTAGATCCTTTCATAATCTGCTCCCACTGCTGTTTCTGGGTAGTTGTCTTCTTTCATTCCTAGTTTGAGACATACCCTTCTCTCCAGCTTGCCTCAAATTCATGTCTACTAGAAGATCAGAACATGACCTTATTTGGATATAGGGTCACTGCAAATGTAATTAGCTAATGAGGTCCTATTAGATCCAGGTGAGTCCTAAATCCAATGACAGGTGTCCTTATAAGAAGGCCATGTGAAGACACACAGAAGAGAAGGCACTGCAAAAGTGAAGAGAGATCAGAGTGATGTAGCTACAAGGGCTGCCAACATCCACTTTGTTCCTAATCTTGGAGAGAAAGAATTCAGCCTTCTGCCATTAAGTATAACATTAGCTGTAAGCTTTTACAGAGGATCTTTATGAAGTTGAGGATGTTTCGTTCTATTCCTATTTTTCTGAGAGTTTTTATTATGACTGGATAGTGAGTTTTGTCCAGTGCTTTTTCTCCACTGGTTGATACTATCATGTGATTTTTTTTGCTGTTCATTTGCCTGTTAATATGGGGGATTATATCAACTAATTTTTCCAATACTGAACCTGCTATGCATCCCTGAATAAACTCTACTTGGTTTTAGTCTTTAATTCTTCAAATGTATTACTGAATACTGAAATCTATTTGCTAATATTTTGCTATGGGTTTCTGCATCTGTATTTATGAGAGATTTGAGTCTGTAGTTTCCTTTTTGTCTTACTATCTTGTTCTTTGTTCTTTCTATTTCTATTGTCTGGATAGAAGCTATCTGTTCCATACTGAGTGAGTTACAGTAGTTTTCTGGTAATTTTCTTTGCTCTGACACCTAATTTATCTGATATTAATATGGCCCATTCCAGCTTTTTGTTGAATAATATTTTCATGATTTATTGTTTTTCATTATTACTCTCAACCTGGGATATTGCTATATTTGGAGTTTCTTGTTGAATGTTTACAGTTGGGTCATATTTTTTAAATCTACTCTAGCAAGCGGTGTCTTTTCTTCTTAAAAATTTAATTTTTCATAGATACAGAATATACTTTAATTTTCATATTATGTTGGAAGCAAATTGTAATACTTCCTGAATAGGTATCTGTTAGATCCTTTCATAATCTGCTCCCACTGCTGTTTCTGGGTAGTTGTCTTCTTTCATTCCTAGTTTGAGACATACGAGGAAAAGGAGAACCTAAGGAACTCAGCATTTTGTCATTTCTTGAGTCAAAATCTCTAGCTTGTCGGCCTCCTTCTCCAACCTTCAGAGTTTGTTTACCTCATAATATGCAGGATTTTTAAAAAAAATTTGGTATGAGAATTAGGAAAAAATCACATATTTTCTATCATCCCCAGAAGCAGAAGCCTGTATGTTATTTTAAAAATGAAACTTTTCCACTTTATAACTGGGATCACAAGAAAGGAAAATCCCCCAATGATTCCCCCAATCTACAACATGAATCTGGTATGGAACCAGAATCCTAAAGCAGGTCTCTCCCTTGGGGCATTAATGATCCCAGGTCCTACAACTCGCCTTTCTAGAGTTCTTTAATTAACGGGGACAGAGGAAGGTGTTTTAGACAGAACATGTGAGTTTGTTTATAAAAGACCATCATTAAAGAAATTTCTAAAGGATTTACTTCTCATACATAGGGACGTGAACAGAAAAGCAGGGTCTAAGAGGCCCAGATGAAACAGTGATCAAAGAAAATATTAAACATGGGCAAAAGCAAACACTGACTATAAAAGCATAATTCATGTTTAAATAGGGGAGTGTGGTAGGTAGAATAATGATCTCCTAAAGACCTCATGCCTTAATCCTTGGAAATCTATGAATACATTACCTTAATGGGAAAAGAATTCAATTTTTATTTTCCTAAAAGACCTTTATGCCTTAATCTGGAAATCTATTAATATGGCCCATTCCAGCTTTTTGTTGAATAATATTTTCATGATTTATTGTTTTTCATTATTACTCTCAACCTGGGATATTGCTATATTTGGAGTTTCTTGTTGAATGTTTACAGTTGGGTCATATTTTTTAAATCTACTCTAGCAAGCGGTGTCTTTTCTTCTTAAAAATTTAATTTTTCATAGATACAGAATATACTTTAATTTTCATATTATGTTGGAAGCAAATTGTAATACTTCCTGAATAGGTATCTGTTAGATCCTTTCATAATCTGCTCCCACTGCTGTTTCTGGGTAGTTGTCTTCTTTCATTCCTAGTTTGAGACATACGAGGAAAAGGAGAACCTAAGGAACTCAGCATTTTGTCATTTCTTGAGTCAAAATCTCTAGCTTGTCGGCCTCCTTCTCCAACCTTCAGAGTTTGTTTACCTCATAATATGCAGGATTTTTAAAAAAAATTTGGTATGAGAATTAGGAAGAAATCACATATTTTCTATCATCCCCAGAAGCAGAAGCCTGTATGTTATTTTAAAAATGAAACTTTTCCACTTTATAACTGGGATCACAAGAAAGGAAAATCCCCCAATGATTCCCCCAATCTACAACATGAATCTGGTATGGAACCAGAATCCTAAAGCAGGTCTCTCCCTTGGGGCATTAATGATCCCAGGTCCTACAACTCGCCTTTCTAGAGTTCTTTAATTAACGGGGACAGAGGAAGGTGTTTTTAGACAGAACATGTGAGTTTGTTTATAAAAGACCATCATTAAAGAAATTTCTAAAGGATTTACTTCTCATACATAGGGACGTGAACAGAAAAGCAGGGTCTAAGAGGCCCAGATGAAACAGTGATCAAAGAAAATATTAAACATGGGCAAAAGCAAACACTGACTATAAAAGCATAATTCATGTTTAAATAGGGGAGTGTGGTAGGTAGAATAATGATCTCCTAAAGACCTCATGCCTTAATCCTTGGAAATCTATGAATACATTACCTTAATGGGAAAAAGAACTTTCCAAATGTGATTCAGGGTTCAAGTCCTGAGAGAAGGAAAGGATCCTGAATTATCTAAGTCAGCCTAATCTAACCACATGAGTCCAAAAAAGCAGAGAACCTTTCCCAGTTGTCAGAAAGGAGAGATGGAGTAAGGAAGAGGCTAAGTCAAAGCACGAGAGGTACTGATTTGCCATTTCTTGCTTTGGAGGAAAGGGGTAAACCAAAGAACAGGGACACTAGAAGCTGGGGACAGCCCCCAACTGGACAACTAAAAAGGAAACAGAGATCTTGTTTCTCCAAAGGAGAGAAACTGAATGCTACCAGCAACCTAAATGAGCATGGAAAGAGATGTTTCACTAAAGCCTGAAGAAAGGAAGGCAGCTCTACTAAAGCCCTGCTTTTACTCTGCAGAAGCCCATGGCAGGCTTCTGACTTACAGAACTAGAAGATAAAAGGTTAAGTTTGTGGTAACTTGTTATGGTAGTAATAGAAATCTGATATAGACAGATATTTATATCTGTATTTATGAGGGATTTTGGTCTGTAGTTTCCTTTTTGTCTTACTATCTTGTTCTTTGTTCCTTCTGCAATACAGAACTAAAATACAAGACTACATAATATGTAAGCTGGTGAAAGATAATGAGAGGTAAAATAGATTTAAAGCCCTAGGCAAGGTAAATATATTAATTATAGATTGTATTCATTTGGGTCTGGGTCTTAATATTTTAAAATGATCTCTTTTTATATAAACAGAATAAGAATGTATAACTTCTAAGCCAAGGAAAACAAGGCAAAAATAACAAATCTGTTGCAATATTTAAAGGAAGGCAAGAAAGAACAAATAAACAGAAAAAAAATGGATCAAAGAGAATAAGATGGAAGAAACAAATGTTAGAGTGTAGACTACTACAAGTCAAAGATGATCAGACTTCATAGAAAAACAAAATCTGAAATGATGTTTTGTATCTACTACTTCATCCAAAACCTTGTATGTTTGATAAAACCAAGTGCTGGTGAAGATGTGAAGCACTCAGGATGGTTAAACACTGCTGCTAGAAAACTAAGTTGTCTTGACTATTTTGAAAAATAACTTCTAATTTTCTAGTATGTTTAGACAGACATACTCTCAGGTATATAACTTGGAAAAATCTATTAGATGCCATTTATGTCAGGAGATATTTACAAGAATTGTCACTATAGCAGTTTGTAACTGCAAATATCTAGGAATAACTCATGTGTTCAACCAAAAGCAAATAGGTATTAAATTACGGTGCCAATGAAGTGGCATACAGAGACAGAAATAAGCAAATTATGGCACAATCACCAATATAATGAAGCACACAAATATGTTAAACTGAAGAAAGTCAAAGAAGAATATGTATGAAATTACACTATTTATACAAAGTTTTTTTTTAATGTTAGCCTCTTTCATTTGTTTATTTATTTTTGTCTATTTTCATCCATCTTTATTCTTTGGCCTGTGTGGGCCTCCCATTGCAGTGGCCTCTCTCACTGCAGAGCACCGGTTCCAGAGCGCCAGCCCGCAACTGGACACACTGTCTCAGTGACTCCACAGCACGCAGGATTCTCCCAGGCCAGGTATCGAACTGACCACCCCTGCACTGCAATGTGGACTCTCCACCCACTAGACCACCAGGGAAGCCCCTATTAACGTAAAGTTTTAAAAAGCAAGCATTATCATCATGTTTAGAGACAAACACATAAGTCTGGAAAAGAGGAGAGAGGTCACCATTGGCAGGGGAACTGGCCCGGTCATTTCATAATGGAGTAAGACAGAAAACAAGACTACTTCATTGGTCTAAGTGAAAACAAGGTCACTGCAGGAAGTACCAAAATATCAAATACTGCCATCTCCCAGCTAATATGAGGGAGGTCTGCCTCTTTATCTATTATGGTTTTGGCCTCTCTCTAGTCTCTCCTACTTCCAAATAAGGTTTATTAAGATAAACTTGGTTACAGAATCACCCTTGCTTCCTTGTAACATTTAATCCATAGCAAAGCCCACTTATTTAAAATCCACTAAAATAATTACTTAACTTGAAAGGAGTGAAGAGGCAGACTTGGCAAGGAAGCCAGCAGTTTCTAAGGAGGAGGAGAGGGAACAAACATGTTCTAGTCTAAAATGTCTGCCATGATAAAGATCTACTCTGAAACTAACTTTTTTGTCTTATGGATGCAGACTATTTTTCATTGGAATGTCTCATCAAGTCTTGATGTCCAAAGACCTATCTTCTGGCTAGTCTTAGGTTAATGTTGTGGGAGTGGGTATAGGAAGGCCTTTATAGCTTTAAAATATTCTTTTGATTATTTGTTGGTTATTATTAATAACCGACTGGAAAAGTACAAAACACCTGGCCTAAACTAGCTTCTGTCAGAATTTATGTTTAACTGCAAATACTAGGAATAACTCATGTGTTCAACCAAAAGCAAATAGGTATTAAATTACGGTGCCAATGAAGTGGCATACAGAGACAGAAATAAGCAAATTATGGCACAATCACCAATATAATGAAGCACACAAATATGTTAAACTGAAGAAAGTCAAAGAAGAATATGTATGAAATTACACTATTTATACAAAGTTTTTTTTTAATGTTAGCCTCTTTCATTTGTTTATTTATTTTGTCTATTTTCATCCATCTTTATTCTTTGGCCTGTGTGGGCCTCCCATTGCAGTGGCCTCTCTCACTGCAGAGCACCGGTTCCAGAGCGCCAGCCCGCAACTGGACACACTGTCTCAGTGACTCCACAGCACGCAGGATTCTCCCAGGCCAGGTATCGAACTGACCACCCCTGCACTGCAATGTGGACTCTCCACCCACTAGACCACCAGGGAAGCCCCTATTAACGTAAAGTTTTAAAAAGCAAGCATTATCATCATGTTTAGAGACAAACACATAAGTCTGGAAAAGAGGAGAGAGGTCACCATTGGCAGGGGAACTGGCCCGGTCATTTCATAATGGAGTAAGACAGAAAACAAGACTACTTCATTGGTCTAAGTGAAAACAAGGTCACTGCAGGAAGTACCAAAATATCAAATACTGCCATCTCCCAGCTAATATGAGGGAGGTCTGCCTCTTTATCTATTATGGTTTTGGCCTCTCTCTAGTCTCTCCTACTTCCAAATAAGGTTTATTAAGATAAACTTGGTTACAGAATCACCCTTGCTTCCTTGTAACATTTAATCCATAGCAAAGCCCACTTATTTAAAATCCACTAAAATAATTACTTAACTTGAAAGGAGTGAAGAGGCAGACTTGGCAAGGAAGCCAGCAGTTTCTAAGGAGGAGGAGAGGGAACAAACATGTTCTAGTCTAAAATGTCTGCCATGATAAAGATCTACTCTGAAACTAACTTTTTTGTCTTATGGATGCAGACTATTTTTCATTGGAATGTCTCATCAAGTCTTGATGTCCAAAGACCTATCTTCTGGCTAGTCTTAGGTTAATGTTGTGGGAGTGGGTATAGGAAGGCCTTTATAGCTTTAAAATATTCTTTTGATTATTTGTTGGTTATTATTAATAACCGACTGGAAAAGTACAAAACACCTGGCCTAAACTAGCTTCTGGGGCACTCTTCTAACCCCTTCCGGAACCTCGGCTGGAAGCTTTCTCTATCCCTCCAGCAACCATGCTCTTATCCACCCTGCTATGTATTATGATATGGCAAATAGCAGAAGCCACCTTCTCCCAGTTTTTACCCCCTGCTCCTGGAATACTATACCTCCAGCAACCATGCTCTTATCCACCCTGCTATGTATTATGATATGGCAAATAGCAGAAGCCACCTTCTCCCAGTTTTTACCCCCTGCTCCTGGAATACTATACTGTAAAGTGTGCCTTGACCAGAAGATATAATGCATTTTTCAAACAGTCTACTGGGTTACTGTTGTGGGGGTGACAGAAAAAATTGGGAGTGATATTCATCTGGCAAATGAGTCCTCTGCATTTTAATAAGAAGCATTTTAGATTCTCATCCATTTTTAACACCAAATTTTTAAAGCTAAATAAGTTTTGTTCTAATGTCTAAAAAATACACCAAATGTGCATTTTAAACTTTTTAAATTATGAAAATATATATTCTGATTCTCAACATATTTTAAAGGACAGATCCCACACCCAGCCTACTTCAAACCTGTTTGTACAACGATATGCCTTTGAATCATTCAAAAGATATATTAGGGTTCAAAGGTTGAGAAAAATGCAATAGGTTTAATAATTCATTCATCCATTTAGCAAAATGGCTAAGCATTTTATGCAAAGTCTCCTGACACTGAATTCACTATCCATTGCCTTCCCTGAAAATCTTATCTTTTTCCTGAAATAGCGTTGTTTTTCGAAACAAGCATATTTGAGTGCAAATTCCCAAAGAAATTCTCTTGAAATTAAGCCTTGGCTTCTGCGTAGGAACTGAGCAAACACTATTATTAAATACAAAGGTGCCTGATAATGAAAGAGATTCCAAGGATCTGCAAATAAAATCAGTTCCAAGTGGCTCTGCTTTCCTTTGTTCTTAAGTTGTTCAATGTGTTAAAATAAGCAGTTGATGCCTGCTCTGTGCAAAGCCCTGCCACTGTGTTGGGGACCTTTTGTCCAAGAGTGCTAGAGACTCAATGGCAGTGGCAGTGATGACTTGCTTTTCTTAATTATTATAAATATGTGATAGTAATTTAGGGCCTATTTTTAAAAAGAGAATTCATTTCACAAGGGTTCCACTGATGGTTTACTTAATATCCACTTAAACGTCAGTCAGAGTCCCAATCAAGAACCAATGTCAAACAAATAAAGAAAGCCTTTATTCTGAAAATGAATCAACTTCTACAAGTATCAGTGATTGCTTAAAGCTTTTAAAGATGTTATTGTACTAAACTTTATCACCAAAGAATTCTCTGTCACCGGCTGCTGTAGTTAATGAGGACATTAAAACCTATTATCTTTATAATAATAGAGTATTATTTTTAAGATAATGTACTTATAATTTGTGGGGTGACAGAAAAAATTGGGAGGGGGGATATTTCATCTGGCAAATGAGTCCTCTGCATTTTAATAAGAAGCATTTTAGATTCTCATCCATTTTTAACACCAAATTTTTAAAGCTAAATAAGTTTTGTTCTAATGTCTAAAAAATACACCAAATGTGCATTTTAAACTTTTTAAATTATGAAAATATATATTCTGATTCTCAACATATTTTAAAGGACAGATCCCACACCCAGCCTACTTCAAACCTGTTTGTACAACGATATGCCTTTGAATCATTCAAAAGATATATTAGGGTTCAAAGGTTGAGAAAAATGCAATAGGTTTAATAATTCATTCATCCATTTAGCAAAATGGCTAAGCATTTTATGCAAAGTCTCCTGACACTGAATTCACTATCCATTGCCTTCCCTGAAAATCTTATCTTTTTCCTGAAATAGCGTTGTTTTTCGAAACAAGCATATTTGAGTGCAAATTCCCAAAGAAATTCTCTTGAAATTAAGCCTTGGCTTCTGCGTAGGAACTGAGCAAACACTATTATTAAATACAAAGGTGCCTGATAATGAAAGAGATTCCAAGGATCTGCAAATAAAATCAGTTCCAAGTGGCTCTGCTTTCCTTTGTTCTTAAGTTGTTCAATGTGTTAAAATAAGCAGTTGATGCCTGCTCTGTGCAAAGCCCTGCCACTGTGTTGGGGACCTTTTGTCCAAGAGTGCTAGAGACTCAATGGCAGTGGCAGTGATGACTTGCTTTTCTTAATTATTATAAATATGTGATAGTAATTTAGGGCCTATTTTTAAAAAGAGAATTCATTTCACAAGGGTTCCACTGATGGTTTACTTAATATCCACTTAAACGTCAGTCAGAGTCCCAATCAAGAACCAATGTCAAACAAATAAAGAAAGCCTTTATTCTGAAAATGAATCAACTTCTACAAGTATCAGTGATTGCTTAAAGCTTTTTAAAGATGTTATTGTACTAAACTTTATCACCAAAGATTTATCTGTCACCGGCTGCTGTAGTTAATGAGGACATTAAAACCTATTTTCTTTTTAATAATAGAGTATTATTTTTAAGATAATGTACTTATAATTTAATCAGTTTTGCAACCATATTTAAAAGGACAGTTGAGAATTATCTCAGTATTTAATGTGCTTTGAAGCTCACTGTGCCAGTCCTGTCTATTATTAATTCACTATAGAGCTAGTGCTTTGGATTAATCATTTCTTATATTAACACAAGATATATACTTTACTTACGAACCACACAGGAGAGTCTTGGGTTCCTTTTCTATACCATAATAAATGTTTCCAGCATCTGAGGGACCTATCACTGCTTCTGTGAAGCTTATGAACTGAGAGCCATGATTTTCATCCCCAGGTCATCCTGTTTGACCGTAACTCACCTCCTCTTTGTGTTTGCTTGTGCTTGTGTTTTGAATAACCTCTTGAATCAAGTCAAAACTTTTGACTGAGGTCACAAGCCTTTTTTTTTTTTTTTCCCTTATATTAGACAATTCCAAATTAAGCTATCTGAATGGTCCTTGTGTTTGAAACTGTGGTATATTTACATTTATCTAATTTTTCTGTTTGCCTGTTCTTTGGGAATTAAAGTTCAGGCTTGCTCTGTTGTTGTTTAGTCACTAATTTGTATCCAACTCTTTGCAACCATGGGCTGTAGTCTGCCAGGCTCAGCTGTGCCAAGGCCTTCTTCAGGGGATCTTCCTGACTCAGGGATTGAGCCTGGGTCTCTTGCATTGACAGGCAGATTCTTTACCACTGAGCTACCAGGGGAGACCTTCTAGGCTTGCTATATCTTGGTTTTAATAGTTAAGTAAAAGTTGCACTGGAAACATCTCATAAATTTAGATAAGGTTCTTTCCAAATACTCCAATAAAGGATACTTAGGTCCAGATAAAAATAGAGAGAGAGCATTCCTCTTTCTTTTCTTCTCAGCTACATATTCTAGTTTTAACTTTTCAATTACAGGTATTGAGGAGACTGATGGTGGGGAAACAGCTAGCCCATGAACACCACTAGTGTTGGAAACTTGACAGACTGGGCAGGCTTCTCAGAAAGCCATCTTGCCTATATAAAGAACTCCACCCACTCTTCAGCTGGTGTGCAGCCTGAGCACTGCCTGTCAGCAGAGCTAGGTGGGCACCAAGTGACGGGTATGTTACTGCGTGTGCCTCCAGCCCTCAATCTGCGTGCTAGTGTCAGGGACGGGAAAGCCAGGGCCCTTGCTACTTCTCTCAGGAATTCTACTCTATCGCACAGGGGTTGTTCCTTTGCCCTGGTGCCTCTGTTCCTTCAATCTTACATCATTATCATCTTAGCAAACAGAATCTCCTTAAGCATCTAGCTTCTGCACAAGCTCCCTCCTGGTGTCAAGGGCTGGTGGGGGCTTTGCTCTATTCGTGTGTTCCACTGGTCATTTCCGGGCACTATAGAGCTGGGTCCATATGCCTGTGCTCACAATGCCATATTGTCTAGACAACAATGATCCTCGTGTCTCGACTCAAATAAAACAGAATTATGCTGTCCTTTTAAGGATTTGCAGGGACAAGCATATGTCAGGTAATTTCTCTCAGTGACTGATTCTTACACAACGAGGGCGTTTATAAATACAAGGGCCTGTTCAAAATATATATCCTCATAGCTATGTCACTCGTGTTAGGATTTAAACTTCACAAGTGTGTCAACAGCTTGGTGAGAACATCGCTCCTACCGTGAGGATGTACCATCTGCTGTAAGTCTGCAGATATGAAAGGCTTTTTTTCTTTGTTTGTTTTGTTTTTAAACAGGATATGTGGTAGGATCCGTTAGTTCAGCAGCTCTGTCGGGTCGGACTCTTTGCGACCCCATGAACTGTCCCCTAGGATAATCTATATAAAAGTTACATTGAAATCTTCCATATTATTAGTGGCTCAAATTCCCATTTACAATGTCCCTAACTCAGAGAACAACATTAATTAAATAATGTAAATTAAAATAAGAAGTTTGGAGCTTTTACGTTATCCATGGTATAATGACAAAACACTTTAGCAATTAGACTGTCAAAGAACTGCAACTTTTAAACAGAGTTGTTTAAAAATTAGAATGTCTAATCAAACAAGGCCTATAACCAGCTCTACAGATTTTAGCTCCTCCAAATATTGTTGTTATGATGACCAAGTGTGTTAGTCTGCAGGGCTGCCATAACAAGACACCATGGCTGAGGTTTGAACAACAGAGGTCTATTTCCTCACAGTTCTGGAGACCCAAGGCCAAGACATAGGTGCCAGCAGGGCTGGTGCTTAGGGACGGAAAGCCAGGGCCCTTGCTACTTCTCTCAGGAATTCTACTCTATCGCACAGGGTTGTTCCTTTGCCCTGGTGCCTCTGTTCCTTCAATCTTACATCATTATCATCTTAGCAAACAGAATCTCCTTAAGCATCTAGCTTCTGCACAAGCTCCCTCCTGGTGTCAAGGGCTGGTGGGGGCTTTGCTCTATTCGTGTGTTCCACTGGTCATTTCCGGGCACTATAGAGCTGGGTCCATATGCCTGTGCTCACAATGCCATATTGTCTAGACAACAATGATCCTCGTGTCTCGACTCAAATAAAACAGAATTATGCTGTCCTTTTAAGGATTTGCAGGGACAAGCATATGTCAGGTAATTTCTCTCAGTGACTGATTCTTACACAACGAGGGCGTTTATAAATACAAGGGCCTGTTCAAAATATATATCCTCATAGCTATGTCACTCGTGTTAGGATTTAAACTTCACAAGTGTGTCAACAGCTTGGTGAGAACATCGCTCCTACCGTGAGGATGTACCATCTGCTGTAAGTCTGCAGATATGAAAGGCTTTTTTTCTTTGTTTGTTTTGTTTTTAAACAGGATATGTGGTAGGATCCGTTAGTTCAGCAGCTCTGTCGGGTCGGACTCTTTGCGACCCCATGAACTGTCCCCTAGGATAATCTATATAAAAGTTACATTGAAATCTTCCATATTATTAGTGGCTCAAATTCCCATTTACAATGTCCCTAACTCAGAGAACAACATTAATTAAATAATGTAAATTAAAATAAGAAGTTTGGAGCTTTTACGTTATCCATGGTATAATGACAAAACACTTTAGCAATTAGACTGTCAAAGAACTGCAACTTTTAAACAGAGTTGTTTAAAAATTAGAATGTCTAATCAAACAAGGCCTATAACCAGCTCTACAGATTTTAGCTCCTCCAAATATTGTTGTTATGATGACCAAGTGTGTTAGTCTGCAGGGGCTGCCATAACAAGACACCATGGCTGAGGCGTCTAGAACAACAGAGGTCTATTTCCTCACAGTTCTGGAGACCCAAGGCCAAGACATAGGTGCCAGCAGGGCTGGTGCTGTGAGCCTCTCTTCTGGCTGCCATCTCCCAGTTCTCCCACAATCTCTTCTCTCTGCACTCATAATCGGTGTGTTCCTTTTCTTGTGAGGACATCAGTCCCACTGGATTAGGGCCCCACCTTTTTTGATCTCATTTAATCAAATTACTTCTTTTTTTTTTTTTCCTGCCACTTCTATTGGTCTTTCATTTATTCAGTTTCCTCCATCTTTGTTCTTTGGCCCATGTGAGCCTCCCGTCGCAGTGGCCTCTGTTGTCACAGAGCACCGGCTCTGGGCACATGTGCTCCAGAGCTCCGGCTCGGTAAGTGGACACATCGGTCCAGGCGGTCTGCGGCACATGGGATTGTCCCAGGCCGGGGATCGAACCGGCACCCCTTGCACTGCAAGGCGGTGTCCCTACCCACTGGACCACCAGGGAAGTCCCCAAATTACTTCTTGCAAAAGCCTATCTTCCAAAAAAAGTCACACTTGGATTAAGGCTCTAACTAAGGGATTGGGGAGGGAACACAATTCAATCTATAATATACTAAGCTTGATGGGATACTGAAGAAACAAATAATTTGGAATAATGTCTTAAGAACAGTCATGTTCACTGGCATATTTGATCAACTTCTCCCTGTTCTACTGGGAAGAAAAAAAATCTATGCTAATCTTGCCCTCACTAAAGCCTCTCCATAGCAGGTTGCTGTCACTGTTGCTCTCTTACTATACTTCATGAAATGTTAGTCGCTCAGTTGTGTCCGAATGACTCTTTTGTGACCACATGGACTGTAGCCCACCAAGCTCCTCTCTCCATGGGATTCTCCATGCAAGAATACTAGAGTGGGTTGCCATTTCCTTCTTCGGGGATCTCCCAGCTCAAGGGTCGAACTTGTTTAAAAATTAGAATGTCTAATCAAACAAGGCCTATAACCAGCTCTACAGATTTTAGCTCCTCCAAATATTGTTGTTATGATGACCAAGTGTGTTAGTCTGCAGGGGCTGCCATAACAAGACACCATGGCTGAGGCGTCTAGAACAACAGAGGTCTATTTCCTCACAGTTCTGGAGACCCAAGGCCAAGACATAGGTGCCAGCAGGGCTGGTGCTGTGAGCCTCTCTTCTGGCTGCCATCTCCCAGTTCTCCCACAATCTCTTCTCTCTGCACTCATAATCGGTGTGTTCCTTTTCTTGTGAGGACATCAGTCCCACTGGATTAGGGCCCCACCTTTTTTGATCTCATTTAATCAAATTACTTCTTTTTTTTTTTTTCCTGCCACTTCTATTGGTCTTTCATTTATTCAGTTTCCTCCATCTTTGTTCTTTGGCCCATGTGAGCCTCCCATCGCAGTGGCCTCTGTTGTCACAGAGCACCGGCTCTGGGCACATGTGCTCCAGAGCTCCGGCTCGGTAAGTGGACACATCGGTCCAGGCGGTCTGCGGCACATGGGATTGTCCCAGGCCGGGGATCGAACCGGCACCCCTTGCACTGCAAGGCGGTGTCCCTACCCACTGGACCACCAGGGAAGTCCCCAAATTACTTCTTGCAAAAGCCTATCTTCCAAAAAAAGTCACACTTGGATTAAGGCTCTAACTAAGGGATTGGGGAGGGAACACAATTCAATCTATAATATACTAAGCTTGATGGGATACTGAAGAAACAAATAATTTGGAATAATGTCTTAAGAACAGTCATGTTCACTGGCATATTTGATCAACTTCTCCCTGTTCTACTGGGAAGAAAAAAAATCTATGCTAATCTTGCCCTCACTAAAGCCTCTCCATAGCAGGTTGCTGTCACTGTTGCTCTCTTACTATACTTCATGAAATGTTAGTCGCTCAGTTGTGTCCGAATGACTCTTTTGTGACCACATGGACTGTAGCCCACCAAGCTCCTCTCTCCATGGGATTCTCCATGCAAGAATACTAGAGTGGGTTGCCATTTCCTTCTTCGGGGGATCTCCCCAGCTCAAGGGTCGAACTTGTTTCTCCTGCATTGCAGGTGGGTTCTTTACTGTCTGGGTCACTAAGGAAGTCCCTGACTATACTTTATTCAGAAGCAAACACGGGTAAAAATAAAGCCTCCAGTAAGAGCTGTTTTGTTTTTCCTGAAATTTTTCATTTTCTCAAAATATCTATTCACAGAATTCCAATGCAAAGTCCCATTTCCTGACAACTGCAAAGACAGAGTATGTACTTGCTTGAAAGCTTAGAGAAGTTTAATGGCTTTTCCTTACAATGTCATTATTGAAAAATAAAATACAATCCAGAACACTGAGTCAAAGGCCAAAAGCATGATCAGTGGGCAGTCTTGACCTGTAACCTCAAAGCTACTTATCACTTACAAATAAGACACTGTCATAATGAGTCTCTTGGATCCAGGCCCACTCAGACTTTCTAACCCACCCAGTTATTTTTTCATATCCTAGATCTGACTCTTATTCTAATTAGTTCTCTCTACTTAATCCTTTGAAATTATTCATACATTTGCCTTAACCCTTTGTCAGGATCCCTATTTGTGAATATTTACTTAAGTAATTCACTCAATGAATGCTTCCTCAACACCTACCATATACCAGACACTCACTGGGACACAAGAGTGATCAAGATTCAGTAGAGGACAGAAGGGATGAAGGTGCCAGTTTTCCTGAAGTGATAATTGTCACTGAAGGAGTGGGGAAACCTAAAGGTAACAAGAGGTTTCATAGACTACTAACTGGTATAGCATGGTATAAGGCAAACAGGGCTAGGAAGAAATAAAAACAAGCAGAGGGATGGGGCCAGCAGTGTGAGGAAGAAATAGGCAGTATTAATATTAAGCAGGGTGATCACACCTAGCCTCTTCTAGAAAGAGACATTCGAGACAAGGCTGAAGGATGGGATGGAGTTAGTCAAGTATGTGTCTTGGGGAACAGTCCAGGCAGAAAGTGTGGTCCAGGAACTGCAGAGGAGGCCAAAGAAGTCTATACTTCATGAAATGTTAGTCGCTCAGTTGTGTCCGAATGACTCTTTTGTGACCACATGGACTGTAGCCCACCAAGCTCCTCTCTCCATGGGATTCTCCATGCAAGAATACTAGAGTGGGTTGCCATTTCCTTCTTCGGGGGATCTCCCCAGCTCAAGGGTCGAACTTGTTTCTCCTGCATTGCAGGTGGGTTCTTTACTGTCTGGGTCACTAAGGAAGTCCCTGACTATACTTTATTCAGAAGCAAACACGGGTAAAAATAAAGCCTCCAGTAAGAGCTGTTTTGTTTTTCCTGAAATTTTTCATTTTCTCAAAATATCTATTCACAGAATTCCAATGCAAAGTCCCATTTCCTGACAACTGCAAAGACAGAGTATGTACTTGCTTGAAAGCTTAGAGAAGTTTAATGGCTTTTCCTTACAATGTCATTATTGAAAAATAAAATACAATCCAGAACACTGAGTCAAAGGCCAAAAGCATGATCAGTGGGCAGTCTTGACCTGTAACCTCAAAGCTACTTATCACTTACAAATAAGACACTGTCATAATGAGTCTCTTGGATCCAGGCCCACTCAGACTTTCTAACCCACCCAGTTATTTTTTCATATCCTAGATCTGACTCTTATTCTAATTAGTTCTCTCTACTTAATCCTTTGAAATTATTCATACATTTGCCTTAACCCTTTGTCAGGATCCCTATTTGTGAATATTTACTTAAGTAATTCACTCAATGAATGCTTCCTCAACACCTACCATATACCAGACACTTACTGGGACACAAGAGTGATCAAGATTCAGTAGAGGACAGAAGGGATGAAGGTGCCAGTTTTCCTGAAGTGATAATTGTCACTGAAGGAGTGGGGAAACCTAAAGGTAACAAGAGGTTTCATAGACTACTAACTGGTATAGCATGGTATAAGGCAAACAGGGCTAGGAAGAAATAAAAACAAGCAGAGGGATGGGGCCAGCAGTGTGAGGAAGAAATAGGCAGTATTAATATTAAGCAGGGTGATCACACCTAGCCTCTTCTAGAAAGAGACATTCGAGACAAGGCTGAAGGATGGGATGGAGTTAGTCAAGTATGTGTCTTGGGGAACAGTCCAGGCAGAAAGTGTGGTCCAGGAACTGCAGAGGAGGCCAAAGAAGTGGAAAAAAACATGGGGGGCAGGAGGCAGAGGCATGGTTGTGGGGTTGGGAGGTAAGAGAAGAGGGAGATGGGCTTTTACTGGATTAGGGACAAGGCTTTAAGCAGAAGAGTGATGCAGCCTGATCGTGATTTTAAATGACTGCTCTCCTGTGTCAAGGATGGTTGTGGTGGACAAGAGACACGGGGTCACCTGTCAGGATGCTATTCTAACAATATGGGCAAAAGACAGTGTTTCAGACCAGGGGCGATAGTGGAGGCAAAGTGGTCAGATAAATAGTGAGGACAGAGCTGAAAGAATTTCCCAAGGAACTGACAATGACAATAAAATAGAGGGAAATCAAGAGTGCACCAATGATTTTGGTCTAAATAACTACTATATAGCTTTTGGTTGTCAATGCTTCATTTCTCTTGACCTTTCACACTGTGAAGAGTCTATTTTCTCACAGCCTTTCAGAAGACCAGGCCAGTGTTCCATACATTCCAATGGACAGGAATTCCAGTTTTTCATCTCTGCATGTCTACTCCTGCCCTGTTACCCTCCACTGCAATGAATCCACCCATTTTTGCAGCCACCAGCTGAATGGGCAGGATCAGACTAAACTGCTGGGTTTGACATTTAAACAAAGTTTCCAAGATGTTTAGATTCCCCCTTTATTAGGCTATAATATGAAGGCTGCTAATGTTCAGACCGTTCATGGTAAGAAACATGAAATCTATGCTAAGACTTCTTTAAAAAAATATAGCACTAAAGTTTCTGGCATTAAACTCCACCATGTGTTTCTAATATACCAAACAAAAGGTCAAAGATGACTAAATCACAACATCACTTATCATGTAGCATTAGAGCTTTTGGAATGTGCAGAGTTACTAATCTGGGTCAGGGGTGTAGAACATGATTTTCACAATTCATGCTTAACCTTACAACAGTGACTTTTCAATTTTCAGTGCACACAACAATTACTGGGAGGTAGGAATGAGGAGAGGGGTTGTTTTAAAGATGCAGATTCCTGGGTGCCATGCCCAGAAATCTGTGTGCACTACACCTGGATTGAAAGCTAAGAATAATCTAAGAATATGGATTTATAACAAGCACTTCAGTTGACTCTGATGTAAGTAATTCTCAGCCCACCTTTTGAGAAACATAGCTATACAGAACTGGAGCTGAAGTTAAGCATAAGAAGCCAAGCCACTGTGGCATGACATGTTTACCTTTCAGAAAGCATCATGCATATTCCAGAACAGAAATGAACACACTATAGTAAAGAACTGTTTGGTATTGTCTTTGGCTACGGGGCTTCTCTGATGGCTCAGATGGTAAAGAATCTGCCTGCAATGCAGAAGACCCAAGCTCGATCCCTGAGATGGGAAGATTTCTTAGACAAGGGAAAGGCACCCCATTCCAGTATTGGGTTTGCCTGTTGGCTTAGATGGTAAAGAATCTGCCTGCAATGCAGGAAACCTGGGTTCAATCTCCTGGTTGGGAAGATCCCCTGAAGAAGGGAATGGCAACCACTCTAGTATACCTGCCTGGAAAATTCCATGGACAGAGGAGCCTGGTGGGGTTGCAAAGAGTCACACATGACTTCTCAACTAAATGAACATCATTTTAGGGAAAATGAGAAAAAGTGAGAGATCCCTAAAACAGATTGGCTTGTGGGGTATTTTTGTTATTAACCTCTTATTATATATGTGCTTTGCAAACATTTGTTCCCATTCCATAGGATGATTTTCCATTTTGCTGAGCTTTCATTGATGGGTAGAAGCTCGTTAGTTTGATGTAGCTCTACTACATCACTTGTTTAGTTTTGCTTTTGTTGCATTTGCTTTTAATGTCAAATCTAAAAATCACTGCCAAGGCCAATGTCAAGGAGCTTACCCCTTACATTTTCTTCTAAGCATTTAATGGTGTCAGGTCTTACACGCAAATTGTCAATCAATTTTAAGCTGAATTATTATGAATTATTAAAGAATCTCTTACATTTTATTTCACAGGTTTTAGTTCTTTAATCTCAGCTTTATTTCCCTCACATTTACATTTCTCTTAAATTCTAGCTTATGGTAATCATAAAAGTCTTACCTTTTTCATTTTTAATTTTAATGGTGTTTTGAGTCTCATTTTATTACTTTTTCTCTAAATCATTTTTCTTTTTGTAATTTAAAGACTCTACTCCTAATTTCTCCTATTATTTTAAAATTCCCTATTCTCATGTAGCTTAGTCTTTTTTCCTCTAGAATCAAAAATGAGAGAACTTGCAGCAATGTACAGATATATGGAGCAGGGAGTTCTCCTTTTACTTTGCTGACCTCCTGATTAACCCTCAGCGCATCTCTGAGTGCTTTCAAATATAGCTTAAAAAATGCAATGGTCTTGATTTTTAATATGACACATAAGTTGAAATTTACAAGAAGAGCTAAATGCTTTAAAAGCCATTAAACCTAACACAAAGAATCACTGAATTGAAGAAAAAAGAAAAAGGTCAGCATTACAGCCCAAACACAGACGGCCTGTAGATGTGGCCATGGAGAGAGGCTTTACACTTCCAGCTTCACCTTGGTAAAGGACCAGGTGGCCTGCAACCTGAAAAAGGCTCTTGACACAATATTTACAAGTGGATCCAAAACTAGGGATTTTGCCTCATATGTACTTGCTTGGTTCTTGGGCTCTGTCAACATGACTTCTCAACTAAATGAACATCATTTTAGGGAAAATGAGAAAAAGTGAGAGATCCCTAAAACAGATTGGCTTGTGGGGTATTTTTGTTATTAACCTCTTATTATATATGTGCTTTGCAAACATTTGTTCCCATTCCATAGGATGATTTTCCATTTTGCTGAGCTTTCATTGATGGGTAGAAGCTCGTTAGTTTGATGTAGCTCTACTACATCACTTGTTTAGTTTTGCTTTTGTTGCATTTGCTTTTAATGTCAAATCTAAAAATCACTGCCAAGGCCAATGTCAAGGAGCTTACCCCTTACATTTTCTTCTAAGCATTTAATGGTGTCAGGTCTTACACGCAAATTGTCAATCAATTTTAAGCTGAATTATTATGAATTATTAAAGAATCTCTTACATTTTATTTCACAGGTTTTAGTTCTTTAATCTCAGCTTTATTTCCCTCACATTTACGTTTCTCTTAAATTCTAGTTTATGGTAATCATAAAAGTCTTACCTTTTTCATTTTTAATTTTAATGGTGTTTTGAGTCTCATTTTATTACTTTTTCTCTAAATCATTTTTCTTTTTGTAATTTAAAGACTCTACTCCTAATTTCTCCTATTATTTTAAAATTCCCTATTCTCATGTAGCTTAGTCTTTTTTCCTCTAGAATCAAAAATGAGAGAACTTGCAGCAATGTACAGATATATGGAGCAGGGAGTTCTCCTTTACTTTGCTGACCTCCTGATTAACCCTCAGCGCATCTCTGAGTGCTTTCAAATATAGCTTAAAAAATGCAATGGTCTTGATTTTTAATATGACACATAAGTTGAAATTTACAAGAAGAGCTAAATGCTTTAAAAGCCATTAAACCTAACACAAAGAATCACTGAATTGAAGAAAAAAGAAAAAGGCCAGCATTACAGCCCAAACACAGACGGCCTGTAGATGTGGCCATGGAGAGAGGCTTTACACTTCCAGCTTCACCTTGGTAAAGGACCAGGTGGCCTGCAACCTGAAAAAGGCTCTTGACACGATATTTACAAGTGGATCCAAAACTAGGGATTTTGCCTCATGTATGTACTTGCTTGGTTCTTGGGCTCTGTCAAGATGATTTCTGTCTCCAGTCTTGACGAATTCATCAAAGAAGCCTCTTGGCCATGGGATTTCTCAGCTCTGTCCTCAGGTTAGAGGAAAGTTTGCCAATAGGCTCAGCAGGATTTAGGCTGGAAGGACACGTTCATTCGTGAAGACTCACAATGGACCAGTTGGCACCAAATCAACTTGAGAAGCCTCAGATATGAGAAGAAAAGCCGGTCTTTCCTCCAGATTCTAGGCTTTGATTCTGCCAGATTTAGCTCTCTAGAACTAAAGAAAAAGTGAAGGTACCTCAGGCAAAGTCATTGCTTCATTGTCTCTGACGAGATTTCAATCCTCCTTGGTTAACTTTATTCAAATGTGTATATCATGTGTTTTTTTTCCTCTGGGTACTTTGAGAATTTTCTCTTTATCTTCAGTGTCCAGAAATTAAGGGGTGTGTGTGTGTGTGTGTGTGTGTGCTTGCTGCTGTTGTCTTTATATTTATCCTGCTTGGAGTTTGCTGAGTTTATTACATATGAAAGTTGATGGTTTCTTTTTCAACAAATTTGAGAATATTTTGACCTTTATTTCATCTAATATTTTATCAGATCACTCTCTCTCCCCTTTAAGATCATTAATATATGGATAACTTTATATTATTTCACGAGTCACTGAGTCTCTCTTCACATTCCTATCCCCTCGCCTATCTTTTTTTTTCTCTGTTCTTCAGATCTGATCATTACTGTTGATCTGTCTTCAAGATCAATAACCCTTTCTCCTACTCAGATCCAATAATTTCTATTGATCTGTTTTCAAGATCACTTAACCTTTCTTTTGCTTGTACTAAGAATTAAGCACACTGAATGTATTTTTTAATAGCAGAACTGCTATTTTTGAATTTCCATATTCTTATAAATGTCTGTTTTCCTCTTTATACTCCCATCTGTTTACTATCCAAGTCCATCTTTTCCTTTAAACCTTTGACAATATGTAGCCTAATGGTTCCTTAAAGCCCACGTCTGGCTAACTGTAGTAATGAGGTTCTCTCAGATTTACTGTTTTTCTTGATAGCACATCTCTTTAATTTTAACTTATTATTATTATCTGGAAAAGGAAATGACAACCCACGTTAGTATTCTTGCCTGCATAATCTCATGGATAGAGGACCCTGCTGAGTTACAGTCCATGGCGTTGCAAGACGTCGAACATGACTAAGCAACTAAGACTAACCACTGGAAGGCCAGAGAGTTCCCCTGAAGTAACGTTTTATCACATTTCCTAAACTTTGTGACTAATATGTTGTAGGGAATCTGAACTGCATCATCTTCCTTTATGAATTTATATTCTCTTAAACAGTTCAATCGCTAGCAGATCCTTTTGATCTTTTCAACCTTGGCGTCATTTGGATGAAGGCTTGCCTGGTCAGATTTTACATGGCTGTGACAGTGTGGTCCTATTCCTAAGCCCAAGGGCTGAGGTGTTCAGGGAGTATTCTCATCCTCCAGAGCTGGGACTTTGACATCTCCCAGAACCACACTACCTGTTCTATTAACACTCAGCACTCAGTCTTGGAGCACAGGATCACTGCTAGACTGCACAAGGCCACATGAGGATTCACACACAGACCCCTGGACTCCACCCCACTCCTCCTTTCTCTGTTCCCTCTACTAGTCATTTCAGCATCCTGGAACTCAGATTTCTGACTCTTTACCTTAGCAAGACCTGATGTTATGCTTGTCTTCCTTGTTTTCTACTATGTGTTAGGAAAGAGCCTCAACAAAAAGACTGAGGTGGTTGACGAGCTCACAGTTACGATCACAATTTTCTGCTGCTTGCTGTATAATGCTTAGGAAGCATTTGCTTTGTAATTTTTGTTCAATTTTATAAATATTCTTACTGAGAGAGTTCTAGTTACTTAATTATAGCTGGAAGCAGAAGCCTAACAATATGTTTACTTTCCTGATGATTTAAAATATTTACTTATGAGATTTTTTGATATATTCCCAAATACACATATCTTAGAACTTTCACCTCTCTAGCTATCAGAAGGGGAAATTTTTCCAAACTAACGATAGTTGGAAATCACAGATATCAATCCCTGGTGATCATACACTAAGCCCATTTACTTATTTACTTAGTAACTAACAGTAACTATTCACTAAACAACTATTATATGTTTCCCATTCTGTCAGTGATTTTCTTCACCCCTAAGCAGCTTAAAAGATTTATTTTAACATATGTACTAAGTAGATTATGGAACTTATACTATTCTGGTATATTGTACTCTAATAATATTTTAAAACTGTCATTTATTCTGCCATTAGAAGAGTGTGTAGATAGGAAACAAACATACTTGAGTGTTAGGAGTGGAGATATCCAACACAAAGATCAATATATAATTTTTGTTTCTCAGAGGAGAATTTGGGGCTAGATACACAAATCTGGGAAATCAAGTAATAACCTAGAGATCCCAAAAATATCACTGCTCCATCATTCTCTCTCCCATCACCTTATTTTGACCCTCCGCATAGTACTTACTGCTATCTGATAAATTCACAGCAAGAATTTTGTCTTGGAGGGCATCAGGATCACTGCTAGATTTTGCTGGGACTTTGACATCTCCCAGAACCACACTACCTGTTCTATTAACACTCAGCACTCAGTCTTGGAGCACAGGATCACTGCTAGACTGCACAAGGCCACATGAGGATTCACACACAGACCCCTGGACTCCACCCCACTCCTCCTTTCTCTGTTCCCTCTACTAGTCATTTCAGCATCCTGGAACTCAGATTTCTGACTCTTTACCTTAGCAAGACCTGATGTTATGCTTGTCTTCCTTGTTTTCTACTATGTGTTAGGAAAGAGCCTCAACAAAAAGACTGAGGTGGTTGACGAGCTCACAGTTACGATCACAATTTTCTGCTGCTTGCTGTATAATGCCTAGGAAGCATTTGCTTTGTAATTTTTGTTCAATTTTATAAATATTCTTACTGAGAGAGTTCTAGTTACTTAATTATAGCTGGAAGCAGAAGCCTAACAATATGTTTACTTTCCTGATGATTTAAAATATTTACTTATGAGATTTTTTGATATATTCCCAAATACACATATCTTAGAACTTTCACCTCTCTAGCTATCAGAAGGGGAAATTTTTCCAAACTAACGATAGTTGGAAATCACAGATATCAATCCCTGGTGATCATACACTAAGCCCATTTACTTATTTACTTAGTAACTAACAGTAACTATTCACTAAACAACTATTATATGTTTCCCATTCTGTCAGTGATTTTCTTCACCCCTAAGCAGCTTAAAAGATTTATTTTAACATATGTACTAAGTAGATTATGGAACTTATACTATTCTGGTATATTGTACTCTAATAATATTTTAAAACTGTCATTTATTCTGCCATTAGAAGAGTGTGTAGATAGGAAACAAACATACTTGAGTGTTAGGAGTGGAGATATCCAACACAAAGATCAATATATAATTTTTGTTTCTCAGAGGAGAATTTGGGGCTAGATACACAAATCTGGGAAATCAAGTAATAACCTAGAGATCCCAAAAATATCACTGCTCCATCATTCTCTCTCCCATCACCTTATTTTGACCCTCCGCATAGTACTTACTGCTATCTGATAAATTCACAGCAAGAATTTTGTCTGTGTTTACGTCTCTGTTTTCACCATTTAGAACACTACCTAGACATAGAAGACACTCAGTAAATACTGGTTGAATAAATGAAAGAAGGAATAATTTCCTGATATAGTAATAGAAAAAAGGACGGTTTCATACATATAGTTCTTCTGCCACTAAACAGAAATAATTATTACATAATAACCATTACTGTAAAAAATTGGTTCTGAGATCTAATTACTTGTTTAAAAGAAAGGTGCATATTTTAAAACAATTATCACTTAAGAGCGGAGGCTAATTTTTCCCAACATCAAACTGTCTTACAATTAAAAACCTTAACTCCAGGCTTCCCTGGTCGTCCAGTGGGTAAGGACACTGCCTTGCAGTGCAAGGAGTGCCGGTTTGATCCCTGGCATGGGAAGATCCCACATGTGGTGGAGCAGCTGGACGGATATGTCCACCTACCAAGCCGGAGCCCTGGGGCACATGCGCCCAAAGCCAGTGCTCTGCAGAGAGAGAGGTCACAGTGATGGGAGGCCCACACAGGCCAAAGAACAAAGATAAATAATAAATGAAAGATCTATAGAAGTGGCCACAAAAAAAAAAAATAACAACACCTTAACTCCATGGCACACTTGCTATGGAGAACAGGCTCAGAAAGCAGGCTTTCTGATTAACAATTGTCAGAATTCCTGTGTCAGAGTTCTTGCTATGGGTTATGTGCTCACGTATCATAAACATATATATTTGTTTCCCATTCTGTCAGTGATTTTCTTCACCCTAAGCAGCTTAAAAGATTTATTTTAACATATGTACTAAGTAGATTATGGAACTTATACTATTCTGGTATATTGTACTCTAATAATATTTTAAAACTGTCATTTATTCTGCCATTAGAAGAGTGTGTAGATAGGAAACAAACATACTTGAGTGTTAGGAGTGGAGATATCCAACACAAAGATCAATATATAATTTTTGTTTCTCAGAGGAGAATTTGGGGCTAGATACACAAATCTGGGAAATCAAGTAATAACCTAGAGATCCCAAAAATATCACTGCTCCATCATTCTCTCTCCCATCACCTTATTTTGACCCTCCGCATAGTACTTACTGCTATCTGATAAATTCACAGCAAGAATTTTGTCTGTGTTTACGTCTCTGTTTTCACCATTTAGAACACTACCTAGACATAGAAGACACTCAGTAAATACTGGTTGAATAAATGAAAGAAGGAATAATTTCCTGATATAGTAATAGAAAAAAGGACGGTTTCATACATATAGTTCTTCTGCCACTAAACAGAAATAATTATTACATAATAACCATTACTGTAAAAAATTGGTTCTGAGATCTAATTACTTGTTTAAAAGAAAGGTGCATATTTTAAAACAATTATCACTTAAGAGCGGAGGCTAATTTTTCCCAACATCAAACTGTCTTACAATTAAAAACCTTAACTCCAGGCTTCCCTGGTCGTCCAGTGGGTAAGGACACTGCCTTGCAGTGCAAGGAGTGCCGGTTTGATCCCTGGCATGGGAAGATCCCACATGTGGTGGAGCAGCTGGACGGATATGTCCACCTACCAAGCCGGAGCCCTGGGGCACATGCGCCCAAAGCCAGTGCTCTGCAGAGAGAGAGGTCACAGTGATGGGAGGCCCACACAGGCCAAAGAACAAAGATAAATAATAAATGAAAGATCTATAGAAGTGGCCACAAAAAAAAAAAAATAACAACACCTTAACTCCATGGCACACTTGCTATGGAGAACAGGCTCAGAAAGCAGGCTTTCTGATTAACAATTGTCAGAATTCCTGTGTCAGAGTTCTTGCTATGGGTTATGTGCTGGAATAGACTTCAGTACCTTTGATATTTCTTTATTTGAGTCTCAGCTTTTTCCTTGTCCTACATTTGGTTAGGTCGGAACTCTTCTCACTGGTCCAAGTGGGATCATATTTTATTCAAGTTTATGTCTTTGCCAAGCCTTTTGATTTTCTTTTGAGGATTCTAATCCTCTTCTCATCTAGCTGATGGCTGGAAAATGTGTCTCCGCATTTAAGCTCCACTAAACAGAGTAACAGTGCTCCGGATCACAGTGTCAGGGGGTGTAAGGAAACTCTCAGCTTCTCACCATCTATCAAAGCTCTGAGGAGGGCTGCCTGAGGGAATAGCTGTACATCCATTCATTTAGGTGTTCTGAACTCTATCCCCAGGTTATCCTGCTTAGCAGGGACCTATAAATCTGTCCCATAGCACACTAATCCCTACTGATTTCCCTTTCCTGAGTTACACTTTCATATTTACGCGAGTGGCCTACATTGAGGAAAACTGCTTAAAGAAAAAGCTTCCTTATAAAATTCACCATGCTGTTCATGCTAAAGATGTTAATAAGGTTGTAAAGAAATCTAGTTACAGTGTACTCTTTATGAAAGCCTCCTGGTGAATTTTCTTTCTGATTCTTAACACCAGAAATTGTGCTTTTCCTTTACAACTGGTTTCTATTGTCTAATGGATGCTATGAATTTCATAGTTAATGCAATATTCCCCTTTGTACTGGCTACTACAAGCTTAGAACTAAAACTACTGGTCACACTTTAAGAAATTTCCAGGATCTTAAGGCACACATTCTGTATAGTATTATATTCATCATTGGCTGATAGTCTCTGTCTACTAGTATTTTTCCTTTGTCCCACATTCTTCACCCATGCAAGGCGGTTTGATCCCTGGCAGAAGCCCACATGGGGGCTCAGAAAGCCAGGGCATTGCTCTGCATGGAGAGAGGTCACTGCGATGGGAGGCCCACACAGGCCAAAGAACAAAGATAAATAATAAATGAAAGATCTATAGAAGTGGCCACAAAAAAAAAAAAATAACAACACCTTAACTCCATGGCACACTTGCTATGGAGAACAGGCTCAGAAAGCAGGCTTTCTGATTAACAATTGTCAGAATTCCTGTGTCAGAGTTCTTGCTATGGGTTATGTGCTGGAATAGACTTCAGTACCTTTGATATTTCTTTATTTGAGTCTCAGCTTTTTCCTTGTCCTACATTTGGTTAGGTCGGAACTCTTCTCACTGGTCCAAGTGGGATCATATTTTATTCAAGTTTATGTCTTTGCCAAGCCTTTTGATTTTCTTTTGAGGATTCTAATCCTCTTCTCATCTAGCTGATGGCTGGAAAATGTGTCTCCGCATTTAAGCTCCACTAAACAGAGTAACAGTGCTCCGGATCACAGTGTCAGGGGGTGTAAGGAAACTCTCAGCTTCTCACCATCTATCAAAGCTCTGAGGAGGGCTGCCTGAGGGAATAGCTGTACATCCATTCATTTAGGTGTTCTGAACTCTATCCCCAGGTTATCCTGCTTAGCAGGGACCTATAAATCTGTCCCATAGCACACTAATCCCTACTGATTTCCCTTTCCTGAGTTACACTTTCATATTTACGCGAGTGGCCTACATTGAGGAAAACTGCTTAAAGAAAAAGCTTCCTTATAAAATTCACCATGCTGTTCATGCTAAAGATGTTAATAAGGTTGTAAAGAAATCTAGTTACAGTGTACTCTTTATGAAAGCCTCCTGGTGAATTTTCTTTCTGATTCTTAACACCAGAAATTGTGCTTTTCCTTTACAACTGGTTTCTATTGTCTAATGGATGCTATGAATTTCATAGTTAATGCAATATTCCCCTTTGTACTGGCTACTACAAGCTTAGAACTAAAACTACTGGTCACACTTTAAGAAATTTCCAGGATCTTAAGGCACACATTCTGTATAGTATTATATTCATCATTGGCTGATAGTCTCTGTCTACTAGTATTTTTCCTTTGTCCCACATTCTTCACCCATTCATTCTTAAAATGACAGTATCTCCCTTTATTTTTATTTGTTTACATAAAATGGGGCACTTAAAAGTATTGAAAAGCACACAATTGAATGCATATGTCTAACTGTGCATAGACTAAAAGCTGCTTGAAAAATTCAAGTCACTCTCACACCATCAACATAAGTTATCTTCTCATAAATAATGTCTACTATGGGAAATGTACATATTTTTACAGAAGACAGTCATCACCCTCTCTAAAGCGGACTGCACACAGCACAAATGCATGTTGTTCATTTGGAAACAATGGCTACAGTTCATAGCTGGTAGATGCAAGCTTGATTCTGACAATGGAAAATCTAGAACACTAGGTGACTTCACACAATACAGTAAAGGTACCTTTTCAGGAGACATATAGGAAACTGCCACTAACCAACAGCTCTTTATCTAAAAAACTAATACAATACTGGTTCAAATGTCCAATGGATAAGATTTTTTTTGCTGACCTCTCACAGAACCATCTCAGGGAATCAATCAAACTGTGTTGAACCTTAAAAGGCAATCAAATTATCCTTAATTTTTTCAATTTTCTGTTATAAGGAACATTTTTATTTATTTCTCCAACAGAAATATCATCAGATCATTTAATATAACACAACTAATTTCAATGACTGTGGTAAGGTTGTGGACAGTTCTACCGTATCCAGTTTTATATGCTGAAGCAAATTCACAGGGCAGAGGAGGACTAGATAGAATTTAGACTTGGAGTCAGAAAACTGGCTTGAGTCTGTTCTCTGTCACCTACTGTCTCAGTATGCCTGTGAAAATGTAGGCATGCATTAATGAGAAAACACTATCACAACATGTTAGTTTCTTTGCTTAATCCCTTTGCTATGAATTTCTGAAAGACAGTGAGAAATGGATCAACAACTTTCTTAGTGCAACCTGACTTTTTATTTTCGAAATAGTTCTGGAAATTCCTAATGCAGTAGGAACTTAATTGACCCAAAGCTTTCTAACCAGATCTAGCTGAGGACATGTAAAACAGTAAGATTCTTTTATAAGTGTTTGCATCTCTTTATTAACTTTATTTTGATCAAAAAACGTTAAAGTCCCCCAGGCCTACTAATCAAGATTGTCAGGAGAAATGTCAATAACCTCAAATATGCAGATGACATCACCCTAATGCCAGAAAACCAAGAGGAACTAAAGAGCCTCTTGATGAAGGTGAAAGTGGAGAGTGTCAAAACTGGTTTAAAACTCAACATTCAAAAAAACTAACATCAAGGCATTCAGTTCCATCATTTCATGGCAAATACATGGGAAAAATGTAAACAGTGATAGCCTTTATTTTCTTGGGGTCCAAAATCACTGCAGATAGTGACTGCAGCCATGAAACTAAAAGATGCTTGCTCCTTGGATTAAAAGCTATGACAAACCTAGATAGCATATTAAGTAGTAGAGACATCCTTCTGCTGACAAAGGTCCATCTAGTCAAAGCTATGTTGGGCTTCCCTGGTGGTCCAGTGGGTAAGGACACCGCCTTGCAGGGCAAGGGGCGCCAGTTTGATCCCTGGCCTGGGAAGATCCCATGTGCTGCGGAGCGGCTGGACCGATGTGTCCAATTACTGAGCCAGAGCTCTGGCGCGTGTGCCCAGAGCTCTGGCGCGTGTGCCCAGAGCCAGTGTTCTGCGACAATGGAGGCCACCGCGATGGGAGGCCCACAGGAGCCAAAGAACAAAGATGGATGAAAATAGAGAAATGAAAGACCAATAGAAATGGCCCGCCCATCCCCTTCCCTCCCCACCCCACTCCCCAAAAGATAAATAAATAAAATAAAAAAAAAAATGGCTAGTCAAAGCTATGTTTATTTCCAGTAGTCATGCACAGATGTGAGAAATGGACCATAAAGAAGGCTGAGTGCCAAAGAATTGATGTGGTGTAGGAGATGACTCTTGAGAGTCCCTTGGACAACAAAGAGATCAAACCAGTCAATCCTAAAGGAAATCAACCCTGAATACTCACTAGAAGGATTAATGCTGAAGTTATAATACTTTGGCCACCTGATGCAAAGTGCTCACTCATTGGAAAAAACCCTGATGCTGAGAAAGATTGAGGGCAGGAGGAAAAGGGGCAATAAAGGATAAGATGGTTGGATGGCATCACCCACGCAATACTCATGAGTTTGAGCAAATTCTGGGAGATGATGAAGGAAAGGGAAGCCTGGCATGCTGCAGTCAATGGGGTCGCAAAGAGGTGGACATGACTGAGTGACTGAACAACTACAACAGGCTTAACCAGTGTGACTTTATATGTTCAGGAACCCTGTGTTCCATAAAAGGCAGATGGACCAATGTTGGACAGGTGGAGCAATGATGCAAGTGTGCTTTCAGAACAAGCACAGGATTCCAGGGTTGTCATAAGCATCTCCCTTCAGACTCCCTCGGCAATGGAATGTTGCATAAACTTCTCAAGGATTCAGCGTCACAAACTAAGAGAAGTGGCAATTATTCTGTCCCCCATAAATACAGAAGTAAAATTAGTTTTTTTCTTTTGACTCTGAAATAATACAAAGGAAGTCTCCTTTTTTCCAAGAAAGGAGCAATTTTGTGTATAAGTGCTCAAAAGGATTTTGAGATATCCTGAAAAGGCACTCCATGAATTATACATTCTCCGCTATGTTTCTCAACTAGCAAGGCCAGGATACAATTATGCCTTTATTACATGCAAAATGCTTAGAGTAAAAGTATCATTTAAAAAAAAAATCCTCCCTTTTTCTCATTTAAGCAGAAAAGTAAACACATAAACAAAAGCAGTTAATACTCATTTGGCATATAATAAGCTCAAAGCCTTATGCTAGGATGTGCTTTACATATGTTATCTCATTAAGCCTTTGCGGAGGAAAGGCAGACAAAGGAGGAACAGAATGAGGTTAGTGAGACATACAAATTAATCTGAAATGAAACACTATAAATCAGATGTCTAGGAAGTCAGCATCCTCTCACTGAAGGACTTTTTAATCTTTCTTAAAGATATTTCTAAATGCCACAGTTAGCAAACTGCTCCAACATCTGGTAAGAATAATGGATAAATTAAAATTTAGGAGGGGAAAAATGCCACTCCCTCCCTAGAAGCTTCAAATCTTGGGGAGTCAGCATAAGACTCCTGAGACAACTGTCAAAGCACAGAGTTCTGTGTAATCAAATGATAATTTGTGTAACATAGTGTAAGAGAGGCACAGACTTTGAATGAAGAAAGGTCACCAAAATCTCAATAGTACATCAAAGATGACTTGAAACAGGAGAGGGAAGGCTAGCTGTGACAACGGCGGAAGGCATTGCAAGTCAGGTAGCACAGGAGCAGCATCAGAAAAAGAATAGAACCACTGGTCTCTGCTGCAACAGACAAGGGGTCCTTGGCTTAGAGAAAGATCTTCTCTACAGACTGACACAGCAGAGACTCTGATGCTGAGAAAATGGAGCTTTGCTGAATATTGAAAACCTGAAACTTGTAAAATGATACCTCAAAACCACGTAATTACAAGAGTATGGATGGCTACTTTAAATTCTTAACTTATATGCAACGTACAACTTCTTTCACAAATTAGTTGACCCATAAGAGACATCTTGAGTGGATTCTGGACTAATAATATGGATCCTTGTACTTCAAGTGTATTTTTTTGTGTGTGCAATAAATGGTGAAGTCTTCTCAAGATGAATCTGTTGTCATGGCTTCCTTTTCCTATTGCCATTCTCCTCGGTTTATTTCCCTTTTTATTGCCCATTGCTTTTAGAAGGAATAAATATTAATGAGTTTCACAATGCAGTTTGTACTCCTCTGTTAACACTGGTGAGAGTCGCTACTCCCTATTGAGCAATCATCAGCAAGGCAGGGAACAGCCCGCCACAAACCATTTCTTTTACATCCTTAGATGGCAGGAGGGTGCCTCAGAAAAAATGCGATTAATTCGACAGTGCACTTTACATATGTTATCTCATTAAGCCTTTGCGGAGGAAAGGCAGACAAAGGAGGAACAGAATGAGGTTAGTGAGACATACAAATTAATCTGAAATGAAACACTATAAATCAGATGTCTAGGAAGTCAGCATCCTCTCACTGAAGGACTTTTTAATCTTTCTTAAAGATATTTCTAAATGCCACAGTTAGCAAACTGCTCCAACATCTGGTAAGAATAATGGATAAATTAAAATTTAGGAGGGGAAAAATGCCACTCCCTCCCTAGAAGCTTCAAATCTTGGGGAGTCAGCATAAGACTCCTGAGAAAACTGTCAAAGCACAGAGTTCTGTGTAATCAAATGATAATTTGTGTAACATAGTGTAAGAGAGGCACAGACTTTGAATGAAGAAAGGTCACCAAAATCTCAATAGTACATCAAAGATGACTTGAAACAGGAGAGGGAAGGCTAGCTGTGACAACGGCGGAAGGCATTGCAAGTCAGGTAGCACAGGAGCAGCATCAGAAAAAGAATAGAACCACTGGTCTCTGCTGCAACAGACAAGGGGTCCTTGGCTTAGAGAAAGATCTTCTCTACAGACTGACACAGCAGAGACTCTGATGCTGAGAAAATGGAGCTTTGCTGAATATTGAAAACCTGAAACTTGTAAAATGATACCTCAAAACCACGTAATTACAAGAGTATGGATGGCTACTTTAAATTCTTAACTTATATGCAACGTACAACTTCTTTCACAAATTAGTTGACCCATAAGAGACATCTTGAGTGGATTCTGGACTAATAATATGGATCCTTGTACTTCAAGTGTATTTTTTTGTGTGTGCAATAAATGGTGAAGTCTTCTCAAGATGAATCTGTTGTCATGGCTTCCTTTTCCTATTGCCATTCTCCTCGGTTTATTTCCCTTTTTATTGCCCATTGCTTTTAGAAGGAATAAATATTAATGAGTTTCACAATGCAGTTTGTACTCCTCTGTTAACACTGGTGAGAGTCGCTACTCCCTATTGAGCAATCATCAGCAAGGCAGGGAACAGCCCGCCACAAACCATTTCTTTTACATCCTTAGATGGCAGGAGTGTGCCTCAGAAAAAAAAATGCGATTAATTCGACAGTGCAGGTCCCTGAGTGCTCATTTCAAAATTCCTTCTGGTGCTATCATTCATCTACAACTGACTCACTGAAATAAGTGCTTAAGGGTTACAAAAAGCACATATAGTACAGTCACTTGATGGTGTCAGGTTATGTGACATTTTATCCACCGTTTTTCTTTCCTTAATGGAAGTTCCTTTACTAACAGCTACGGCTTCTTCCCATCTTAGGTTACAGTTATAAAGTAAGATGAAACAGCATCTCAGTGCAAAGTGTCCTTCCTTTCCAATTTCCTAACAACTCTTAGCAAGGTATACTGGTCTTCTAGAGATATGCAGCTCAGGGATCTAAAACTAGGGCTTAATGAACGTAAGACCAACATTAGAACTAAAGGCTCTACTTCACTTCTAAAGACACAGAATGACTTTTCCCATAACACCATTCTCTGTGGTTTTACTGTCCAGAACTCTGGGAAACCTGTTTTCAGAACATGAATGTTTATATTTCTGTTACTTATCCTAATATACTGATCTCCTTTGGTAGAGAACACAAATCTGATAGAATTTAAAACAGATTCATTAAGAAACTCATGGAGCTTAAAGGCAGCGTCCTTCTATATACAGGCCCCTTCTAAAACTGTGACAGAGATTTTGTACTTCGAATTCTGCTTTTTTAAAAAAAATATATGCAAATTATGTAATTTGGGACCTCAAAAAAAAAAAAAAAAAGGATTTCCCTATCCCTATTCCAATCTCTCCAGAAGTTATGGAAATGGCCTTTAAAAAGGACCCCCATGAGCTTAATGGTGATTATAATTATCACTGTGCTTATCAAAGAGAGAGATTCCTGCATCCATTTCAAATCTACAGAATCACAATCTCAGTGGATAACGTCCAGGAACTTTTGCATTTTCTTAAAGCTTACAGGTGATTTTTAAACCGCATTTTGAAAACATGTGATTTCCAGAAAAATAATATACTCAATGGATAAGGGTATAGGTTCTTGGTTAAGGATGGACTGTGGTTGTACAGGATATTTTTGTATTTTTACCAAAGAGCACCAAACTGGCTTGTGTGTAAAAGTCTATCCATACTAGTCTTATGAAGGGGCAACTCTGAATCTCCAATAAACAGAATCTTAAATACAGCGTGATTAGTAAGTTACAGTGCTTCCCTTCTGGCTCAGCAGTAAAGAACCTGCCGGTCAATGCAGGCAACATGGCTTCAATCCCCGGGTTGGGAAGATCCCCTGGAGATGGAAATGGCAACCCTCTTCAGTATATTTTCCTAGGAAATCCTTTTGACAGAGAAGCCTACCACACTATAGTCCATGGGGTTGCAAAGAGTCACATATGACTTAGCAACTAAACAACAACCAAGCAGGTTAATAAAGACCCTGAGGACAGGGATCAAGTCTGCTTTTTAAAACATTCTATTATCAACATCTAAACCAGTGGTGCAACCTAAGTATGTATTGAATGAATGAAGAAATGTCTAAATTTTAGCACTGCATTGACCAAACTGTGATTTATACATAGAAAACTAATACCTGGGAGAACATAGTGTGAGGTTAACATTAACCCACTGACTCATGAAAAGATGCTCAACATTGCTAATTGTTAAGAGAATTGCAAATCACAACTACAATGAGATACTACCTCATACTGGTTAGAAAGGCCATCATCAACAAGTCTACAAATAAATGCTGGAGAGCGAGTAGAGAAAGGTAACCCTCTTCCATTGTTGGTGTGAATGCAAATTAATACAGACACTAATGGAGAACAGTATGGAGCTTCCTTAAAAAAACACTAAAATATAGTTACCAAATGATCCAGAAATCCCACTCCTGGGCATTATGTCCTGACAAAACTCTAATTTTAAAAGATGCATGTACCCCAATATTCATACAAATATCTGGCTATTTGTAATACCCATCAACAAAGGAAAGGATAAAGAAGATGTGGTGTGTACACATACAAGGGGATGTATTACTCAGTCATAAATGAAATAATGTCATCTGGAGCAATATGGATGAATCCAGAGATTATCATACTAAGTGAAGTCAGATAAAGACAAACATCATATGATATCACTTACATGTGGAATTTAAAGAACATGAGATAAATGAACTGATTTACCAAATAGAAACAGACTCAGAAACATAGAAAGCAAGTCTATGATTACCAAACTGGAAGGGGAGAGGGGTAAATTAGGAGTCTGAGATTAGCAGTAACAAACTATTATAAATAATTTTCAAACAAAGCAACCAACAAGGGATTAATCTCCAGAATTCATAAACATCTCACTCAGTTCAATATCAAAAAAACAAGCAACCCAATAAAAAATGGACAGAAGACCTAAATAGACATTTCTCCATAGAAGACATAGAGATGGGCAGCAAACATATGAAAAGATGCTACGCATCACTAATTGTCAAAAAAAAATGCAAATCAAAACTACAATAAGGTATCACCTCACACCAGTCAGAATGGCCATCAAAAAATCTATAAACAATAAATGCTAGAGAGGGTGTGTACAAAAGGAATCCCTCTTGCACTGCTGGTTGGAATGTAAAATAAGTACAGGCACTATGGAGAACAGTACAGAGGACTCTTAAAGAAATGAAAGTAGAGCTGAACTGAGGAGGCCTCCCTCTCACGGCAGAAATCTTTGCAGGCTCCTCTGAACTGTGAGTGTGCAGCTGCCCAGCCTGTCTTCCCTCCTCCTCTGGCCTCGGACAGGGCCAGGCTCTGAGAGGCCTGATCTGGGGTGGCTGCGGAAAGGGTGGGAGCTGACCCAGCAGCCATGCCAAACAGTGCTGCTGGAGCTGCAGTGTTAGCCGTGCCTCTGACACGACCCGTCAACCCCCGGGCCTCCCCAGGGCTGGGATGGGGCTGGGGTCCTGGGTCATGCAGAGCAACTGAAGCCGGACAGGGTCAGTGGGCCTGGGCGCTGAGCTGGGCTTCTGCCTGTGTGGCCTGAAGCATGCCCTCTTCCCTTCTCCTGAGGCTGCGGTTGGACTGGATCCCGGGCCTCTCTCCTTTGGGCCCTGGGTCCAGAGCTCTGGGGATTCCATGCTTTCCCTGGATGTGTGTCCAAGGACTCCAACACTTTTCACAGGACATTTGACTCCCAGACACTGAAAACATTGCATGACCTCTCAACTGCACAGGAGAACCACTTAGGAAGATTATAAAATTACCATATAATCCAGAAATCATATTCCTAGGTATATATCTGGAGAAAACCATAATTCAAAAAAAATACATACACCCCAAAGTTAATAGCAGCACTATCTACAACAGCCAAGACATGGAAGCAACCCAAGTGTCCACTGACAGAGGAGTGGATGAAAATAATACGGTATGTATATACAATGGAATATTACTCTGCCATAAAAATGCCACCTGCAGCAACATGGATGGACCTAGAGATAGTCATATTGGGAAAGTCAGACAGAGCAAGACCCATATGATATAACTTATATGTCGAAACTAAAAAAAAATGACAGAAATGAACTTATTTACAAAATAGAGCCATAGACATAGAAAACAAACTTATGGTTACCAAGGTGGGGGGTAAGGGAAGATAAACTGGGAGATTAGGATTAACATATACATACTACTATATATAATGTATATAACTAATAAGCACCTAGTATATAGCATAGGGAATTCTATTCCATATTCTGTAATGATCTATATAAGAATCGAAGAGTGGACATATGTATAGGTGTAACTCACTTTACTGTACATCTGAAACGAACACAACATTGTAAATCAACTCAACTATATTCTAGTAAAATTTCAAAGAGTAAGTAAACAATAAGGTCCTACTGTATAGCACTGGGAATTATATTCAGTGTCTTTAACAAATGATAATAGAAAAGAAACTGAAAAACCGAATCACCTTATTGTACACCTGAAACTAGCCCAAGATTGTAAATCAACTCTACTTTAATGAAAAACAATTAAGCAACTGATGCCAACTGCTCCTTCTCTAACACTAAACATTTAGTCTTCACAGCACCCAAATAATTAACATAGTGCCTTAATGTTATTTTTGTTTAGGTATAAGCCATGTCTGACTCTTTTGTGACCCTTGATAAACACAACTAATACTGTATCTTCGTATCATCATCATTATGGTATTATTTCTTATTAGGGTGAGCTTTGGGGTCTTTAACTGTAGGTATTTGTTTTAAGTATTTCATTAACCTTTATACTGTTGGAGAAATGTGAATCTGTTTAGCGTATTGATATCTTTTTACATGATAAATTATCCAGTATGTTTTATCCTTACTAGCTTAATATCACGCAGCATAACATTATGACACCAACATACATAATGAATTTTCTTATTGTCTCTGTAATAATTCCATTTTTTTCTTGTAATTCACCTTTACCAAATAAGGATAATTGTTCTAGAAGCAACCCCAAGTGTCCACTGACATAGGAGTGGATGAAAATAATACGGTATGTATATACATGCCATAAAAATGCCACCTGCAGCAACATGGATGGACCTAGAGATAGTCATATTGGGAAAGTCAGACAGAGCAAGACCCATATGATATAACTTATATGTCGAAACTAAAAAAAAATGACAGAAATGAACTTATTTACAAAATAGAGCCATAGACATAGAAAACAAACTTATGGTTACCAAGGTGGGGGGTAAGGGAAGATAAACTGGGAGATTAGGATTAACATATACATACTACTATATATAATGTATATAACTAATAAGCACCTAGTATATAGCATAGGGAATTCTATTCCATATTCTGTAATGATCTATATAAGAATCGAAGAGTGGACATATGTATAGGTGTAACTCACTTTACTGTACATCTGAAACGAACACAACATTGTAAATCAACTCAACTATATTCTAGTAAAATTTCAAAGAGTAAGTAAACAATAAGGTCCTACTGTATAGCACTGGGAATTATATTCAGTGTCTTTAACAAATGATAATAGAAAAGAAACTGAAAAACCGAATCACCTTATTGTACACCTGAAACTAGCCCAAGATTGTAAATCAACTCTACTTTAATGAAAAACAATTAAGCAACTGATGCCAACTGCTCCTTCTCTAACACTAAACATTTAGTCTTCACAGCACCCAAATAATTAACATAGTGCCTTAATGTTATTTTTGTTTAGGTATAAGCCATGTCTGACTCTTTTGTGACCCTTGATAAACACAACTAATACTGTATCTTCGTATCATCATCATTATGGTATTATTTCTTATTAGGGTGAGCTTTGGGGTCTTTAACTGTAGGTATTTGTTTTAAGTATTTCATTAACCTTTATACTGTTGGAGAAATGTGAATCTGTTTAGCGTATTGATATCTTTTTACATGATAAATTATCCAGTATGTTTTATCCTTACTAGCTTAATATCACGCAGCATAACATTATGACACCAACATACATAATGAATTTTCTTATTGTCTCTGCGTAATAATTCCATTGTCTTGACTACATTTTTCTAGAAAATCAAGCCAGTGTAATTCACCTTTACCAATAAGGAAATTGGAAAGAAATGATAAAGATACAAAGGGAAAGGTGTCAGATACTCATGAATTTTCAGATGTTTCTCTCCAATTTTAGAAGTTTGTAATCATTCTTATGCTTCACTGGATAATATTGTTAGCTATATAATTTTTTATTGAGTTTTATGTTTGTGAAGTTTACCCTTCACTCTAAAAATACTGGAAAAAATTCTGAGCATTTCTGATTATTCAAGAAAAGTTTCTATCAAATGCCATTTAATCAATCCAACCATTCAATCTTTTGGATGGTTTTGACACTGAAGACATATATAATTTAAATCTCATGTTATTTCCTGGATAAGATAAAATTTTCAGCTCCCCTTTTTTTAATAAAGATGGCATTATTGCCTAGGAAATACAATGTGTGATCTGTTTGTATATTTATGAATTTTTCAGCAGTGGTTCCCTGGTCGTTCAGATGGTAAATAATCTGCCTGCAATGCAAGAGACCTGGGTTTGATCCCCGGGTCAGGAATACCACCTGGAGAAGAGAATGGCTACCCACCCCAGTATTCTTGCCTGGAGAATTCCATGGACAGAGAAGTCTGGTGGACTACAGTCCATGCAGTCACAAAGAGTGAGACACAACTGAGTGACTAACACACACAGCAGTGGTACATGTTTAGAGTGAGCAATCCAATCTTAAATTTGATCATGGCAAAACATATAATTCATTTGGTTGGTCTCATAGTAATAATTAGAAAAAATTGACTTTCTGTAATAACCTTTGACTCTGACATTTAAAAAGTCATATTTCTGGATGTTTTGTCTTTTTTATCTGATACTACTTAGGATAGTCTAATGCTAATTAATATCTTTAAAAAGCAATTATTTCCTTCTCTTATTCAGTACTTCTATTGAATTGACTGGTTTTCATTTAGTCTCTTTTAGAAAAACATATGTGTTAGTATATATATATAATATTTTTATGTTAATAATTCCATTGTCTTGACTACATTTTTCTAGAAAATCAAGCCAGTGTAATTCACCTTTACCAATAAGGAAATTGGAAAGAAATGATAAAGATACAAAGGGAAAGGTGTCAGATACTCATGAATTTTCAGATGTTTCTCTCCAATTTTAGAAGTTTGTAATCATTCTTATGCTTCACTGGATAATATTGTTAGCTATATAATTTTTTATTGAGTTTTATGTTTGTGAAGTTTACCCTTCACTCTAAAAATACTGGAAAAAATTCTGAGCATTTCTGATTATTCAAGAAAAGTTTCTATCAAATGCCATTTAATCAATCCAACCATTCAATCTTTTGGATGGTTTTGACACTGAAGACATATATAATTTAAATCTCATGTTATTTCCTGGATAAGATAAAATTTTCAGCTCCCCTTTTTTTAATAAAGATGGCATTATTGCTTAGGAAATACAATGTGTGATCTGTTTGTATATTTATGAATTTTTCAGCAGTGGTTCCCTGGTCGTTCAGATGGTAAATAATCTGCCTGCAATGCAAGAGACCTGGGTTTGATCCCCGGGTCAGGAATACCACCTGGAGAAGAGAATGGCTACCCACCCCAGTATTCTTGCCTGGAGAATTCCATGGACAGAGAAGTCTGGTGGACTACAGTCCATGCAGTCACAAAGAGTGAGACACAACTGAGTGACTAACACACACAGCAGTGGTACATGTTTAGAGTGAGCAATCCAATCTTAAATTTGATCATGGCAAAACATATAATTCATTTGGTTGGTCTCATAGTAATAATTAGAAAAAATTGACTTTCTGTAATAACCTTTGACTCTGACATTTAAAAAGTCATATTTCTGGATGTTTTGTCTTTTTTATCTGATACTACTTAGGATAGTCTAATGCTAATTAATATCTTTAAAAAGCAATTATTTCCTTCTCTTATTCAGTACTTCTATTGAATTGACTGGTTTTCATTTAGTCTCTTTTAGAAAAACATATGTGTTAGTATATATATATAATATTTTTATGTTAATAATTATTCTTAATTTTTTAACAGGCATAATAACTTAATAACACATAAGGGTGTTCAGTATCTCCACTCTTTCCCAACAATATACTCCTTATCATTTTCTTCTGTCACATACTATCATTGTGCATTAACTAATTTAAAGTGTTTTAATCATAAAAATTATTGTTGCTCCTTCACACATACTAATACTGATTTAGATTATCCAAATTCTTTGCACATCTTGAATTCTTCTCTTTCTAGGTTCAATTTCCTTCTTTTTAAACATCAGTTGGCAGGGTCACAGTCAATATGCCAGCAAATTTGAAATACTCAGCAGTGGTCTCAGGACTGAAAAAGGTCAGTTTTCATTTCAATAGCAAAGAAGGGCAAAGCCAAACAATGTTCAAACTACTGCACAACTGCATTCATTTCACATGCTAGCAAAGTAATGTTCAAAGTCCTCTAAGCTAGGCTTCAACAGTAAATGAACTGATAACTTCCAGATGTACAAGCTGGATCTAGAAAAGGCAGAGGAACCAGAGATCAAATTGCCAAAATCCATTGGATAACAGAAAGAGTAAGGAAATTCCAGAAAAACATCTACTTCTGCTTCATTGACTACATTAAAGCATTTGACTGTGTGGATCACAAAAAAAGTGTGGAAAATTCTGAAAGAGATGGGAGTACCAAAGCACCTTATCTGCCTCCTGAGAAACTTGTACGGAGGATAAGAAGCCACAGTTAGAACTGGACATGGAACAATGGACTGGTTCCAAACTAGGAAAGGAGTATGCCAAGGTGATATATTCTCACCTGTTTATTTAACTTATATGTGGAGTACAACATGCTAAATGCCAGTACTAGATGACACACAGGTAGAATCAAGATTGTTGGGAGAAATATCAATAAGCTCAAGTATGCAGGTGATACCACCCTTATAGCAGAAGGCAGAGAGGAACTAAAGAACCTCTTGATGAAGGTTAAAGAGGAGACTGAAAATGCTGGTCTAAATCTCAACATTCAAAAAATGAAGATAATGGTTTTCATTTAGTCTCTTTTAGAAAACATATGTGTTAGTATATATATATAATATTTTTATGTTAATAATTATTCTTAATTTTTTAACAGGCATAATAACTTAATAACACATAAGGGTGTTCAGTATCTCCACTCTTTCCCAACAATATACTCCTTATCATTTTCTTCTGTCACATACTATCATTGTGCATTAACTAATTTAAAGTGTTTTAATCATAAAAATTATTGTTGCTCCTTCACACATACTAATACTGATTTAGATTATCCAAATTCTTTGCACATCTTGAATTCTTCTCTTTCTAGGTTCAATTTCCTTCTTTTTAAACATCAGTTGGCAGGGTCACAGTCAATATGCCAGCAAATTTGAAATACTCAGCAGTGGTCTCAGGACTGAAAAAGGTCAGTTTTCATTTCAATAGCAAAGAAGGGCAAAGCCAAACAATGTTCAAACTACTGCACAACTGCATTCATTTCACATGCTAGCAAAGTAATGTTCAAAGTCCTCTAAGCTAGGCTTCAACAGTAAATGAACTGATAACTTCCAGATGTACAAGCTGGATCTAGAAAAGGCAGAGGAACCAGAGATCAAATTGCCAAAATCCATTGGATAACAGAAAGAGTAAGGAAATTCCAGAAAAACATCTACTTCTGCTTCATTGACTACATTAAAGCATTTGACTGTGTGGATCACAAAAAAAGTGTGGAAAATTCTGAAAGAGATGGGAGTACCAAAGCACCTTATCTGCCTCCTGAGAAACTTGTACGGAGGATAAGAAGCCACAGTTAGAACTGGACATGGAACAATGGACTGGTTCCAAACTAGGAAAGGAGTATGCCAAGGTGATATATTCTCACCTGTTTATTTAACTTATATGTGGAGTACAACATGCTAAATGCCAGTACTAGATGACACACAGGTAGAATCAAGATTGTTGGGAGAAATATCAATAAGCTCAAGTATGCAGGTGATACCACCCTTATAGCAGAAGGCAGAGAGGAACTAAAGAACCTCTTGATGAAGGTTAAAGAGGAGACTGAAAATGCTGGTCTAAATCTCAACATTCAAAAAATGAAGATAATGGCATCCAGTCTCATGACTTCATGACAAATAGATGGGCAAACAATGGAAACAGTGACACTTTATTTTCTTTGACTCCAAAATCACTGTGGATGGTGACTGCAGTCATGAAATTAAAAGACACTTGTTCTTTGGAAGAAAACCTATGACAAACCTAGGCAGCATATTAAAAAGCTGAGACATCAGTTTGCCAAGAAAGGTCCACATAATCAGAGCTATGATTTTCCCAGTAGTCATGTACGGATGTGAGAGCTGGACCATAAAGAAGGCTGAGCACTGAAGAATCGATGCCTTTGAACTGTGGTATTGGAGAAGACTCATGAAAGCCCCCTGGACTGTAAGGAGATCAATCCAGTCAATCCTAAAGGAAATCAACCCTGAATATTCATTGGAAGGACTCATACTGACCTGAAGTTAGAATACTTTTGGTCACCGGATGCAAAGAGATGACTCACTGGAAAAGACGCTCATGCTGGGAAAAATAGAAGGCAAAAAGACAAGGGGATGACGGAGGTTGAGATGGTTGGATGGCATCACTGAATCAATGGACATGAGTTTGAGCAGGCTCCAAGAGATGGTGAAGGACAGGGAAGCCTGGCATGCTGCAGTCCATGAGGCTGCAAAGAGTCGGACATGACTGAGCGACTAAACTGAACTAGTAGAACTTTCACTGAGGGATTATTAATCCCTTCACTTTTGTCTTACTTTTGCCCATAGTTTTCAATAAGTAGCTGGATAAATCATTTTTCTAAAATTTTGGCCACTTTTATTGTTTGTTTATTTATTTATTTTCATTCATCTTTATTCTTTGTAATGTGTGAGCCTCCCATCACAGTGGCCTCTCTCCTTGCTAAGCACTGGCTCTGGGTGAATGAGCTCCAGAGTGCTGGCTCGTAATTGGACACACTTATCAAGCTGCTCTACAGCACATGGGATCTTCCTGGGCCAGGAATTGAACCAGTGCTCCTTGCACTGCAAGGTGGACTCTTTACCCACTGGACGACCATAGAAGGCAGAGAGGAACTAAAGAACCTCTTGATGAAGGTTAAAGAGGAGACTGAAAATGCTGGTCTAAATCTCAACATTCAAAAAATGAAGATAATGGCATCCAGTCTCATGACTTCATGACAAATAGATGGGCAAACAATGGAAACAGTGACACTTTATTTTCTTTGACTCCAAAATCACTGTGGATGGTGACTGCAGTCATGAAATTAAAAGACACTTGTTCTTTGGAAGAAAACCTATGACAAACCTAGGCAGCATATTAAAAAGCTGAGACATCAGTTTGCCAAGAAAGGTCCACATAATCAGAGCTATGATTTTCCCAGTAGTCATGTACGGATGTGAGAGCTGGACCATAAAGAAGGCTGAGCACTGAAGAATCGATGCCTTTGAACTGTGGTATTGGAGAAGACTCATGAAAGCCCCCTGGACTGTAAGGAGATCAATCCAGTCAATCCTAAAGGAAATCAACCCTGAATATTCATTGGAAGGACTCATACTGACCTGAAGTTAGAATACTTTTGGTCACCGGATGCAAAGAGATGACTCACTGGAAAAGACGCTCATGCTGGGAAAAATAGAAGGCAAAAAGACAAGGGGATGACGGAGGTTGAGATGGTTGGATGGCATCACTGAATCAATGGACATGAGTTTGAGCAGGCTCCAAGAGATGGTGAAGGACAGGGAAGCCTGGCATGCTGCAGTCCATGAGGCTGCAAAGAGTCGGACATGACTGAGCGACTAAACTGAACTAGTAGAACTTTCACTGAGGGATTATTAATCCCTTCACTTTTGTCTTACTTTTGCCCATAGTTTTCAATAAGTAGCTGGATAAATCATTTTTCTAAAATTTTGGCCACTTTTATTGTTTGTTTATTTATTTATTTTCATTCATCTTTATTCTTTGTAATGTGTGAGCCTCCCATCACAGTGGCCTCTCTCCTTGCTAAGCACTGGCTCTGGGTGAATGAGCTCCAGAGTGCTGGCTCGTAATTGGACACACTTATCAAGCTGCTCTACAGCACATGGGATCTTCCTGGGCCAGGAATTGAACCAGTGCTCCTTGCACTGCAAGGTGGACTCTTTACCCACTGGACGACCAGAGAAGCCCCAAGTATAAATAATTTTAAGTTGATGGTAATTTTCCTTTTCAGTACTTTCAGTATATTATTTTTATTATTTTGATCTCTTGTAGCCATAGAGAACTTCACTGTTAATTTGTTAATTCTTTTGTAATTATTTTTCTTCTCTGTATTCCTTTTACTATGTCTCTGGTTTCATACACCATGTATGAATTATACATATATTATTATCCTACTCGCAAATTTTCTTGATTCTGTACATTCTTGCCTTTCATCACCTCTCAATAATTCTCTCATCTTTTCTCTTGATTCTCTCACTCAGAACCTTCTTTAATTCTAATGACTGTTATTCTTGTTTTTATTCTCAACTTGTATTTTCAGTGTTGCATTTTGAATAATTTTCTTATATTTATCTCTAGTTTACTGATAATCATTTATCTCAATCTGTGTAACATGCCCACTTGTTTCCTCAGAGTTAAAGTATTCTTCAGTCCTAAAACTTTTGTTTTTCTTTTTAAAATTTGGGTCTTTTTTTTTCTTTACTGTGCCTCACTATATTTAAAGTTTTAATTTTTCCCTTACATCTTCAATAAGTTTTAGCATATGCATTTTACAGTTTGTATCTGCTTTTTCTAAGATTTCCAAACTAGTAGAACTTTCACTGAGGGATTATTAATCCCTTCACTTTTGTCTTACTTTTGCCCATAGTTTTCAATAAGTAGCTGGATAAATCATTTTTCTAAAATTTTGGCCACTTTTATTGTTTGTTTATTTATTTATTTTCATTCATCTTTATTCTTTGTAATGTGTGAGCCTCCCATCACAGTGGCCTCTCTCCTTGCTAAGCACTGGCTCTGGGTGAATGAGCTCCAGAGTGCTGGCTCGTAATTGGACACACTTATCAAGCTGCTCTACAGCACATGGGATCTTCCTGGGCCAGGAATTGAACCAGTGCTCCTTGCACTGCAAGGTGGACTCTTTACCCACTGGACGACCAGAGAAGCCCCAAGTATAAATAATTTTAAGTTGATGGTAATTTTCCTTTTCAGTACTTTCAGTATATTATTTTTATTATTTTGATCTCTTGTAGTCATAGAGAACTTCACTGTTAATTTGTTAATTCTTTTGTAATTATTTTTCTTCTCTGTATTCCTTTTACTATGTCTCTGGTTTCATACACCATGTATGAATTATACATATATTATTATCCTACTCGCAAATTTTCTTGATTCTGTACATTCTTGCCTTTCATCACCTCTCAATAATTCTCTCATCTTTTCTCTTGATTCTCTCACTCAGAACCTTCTTTAATTCTAATGACTGTTATTCTTGTTTTTATTCTCAACTTGTATTTTCAGTGTTGCATTTTGAATAATTTTCTTATATTTATCTCTAGTTTACTGATAATCATTTATCTCAATCTGTGTAACATGCCCACTTGTTTCCTCAGAGTTAAAGTATTCTTCAGTCCTAAAACTTTTGTTTTTCTTTTTAAAATTTGGGTCTTTTTTTTTCTTTACTGTGCCTCACTATATTTAAAGTTTTAATTTTTCCCTTACATCTTCAATAAGTTTTAGCATATGCATTTTACAGTTTGTATCTGCTTTTTCTAAGATTTCCAAACTTGTAAGTCCAACTTTACTATTTATTAGTCATTTTAAATCCTATTTACAATGAATTAGTTTTCCTCATTTAGCTAACAATTTTGAATGGTGTCATTTATCTAGGTAAATTCTGAAGCTTGGGAAAATCTCCTGGAGAAGGGAAAGGCTACCCACTCCAGTATTCTTGTCTGGAGAATTCCATGGTTGGTCCATGGGTTGCAAAGAGTCAGGCGCGACTGAGCAACTTCCCTTTCTTTTTTTCTTTTTTAGGTTATTCTTTTTTCTTTTCTAGGTTATTCTTTTATTCTTTTTTCTTTTCTAGGTTACGGTGTCTCTATAGAGATTTTGCTTCTGCTATGTCACACACCTTGGTAATACACTTGCCTGATACCATACCTTATATTAAGTTTCAGCTTTGTGGTCTGTGGACTTTCGGAAGTACCATAAATTTGAAGCTTAAACTCATTGGAGTACAGGCCCATAGCTGGAATTTTAAGGAGAGGTTTGTTTTTGGTCTGATCGAAGGCTGAATCTTATCTGCTCCCTTGTTATTTCCCTCTATAAGTAAGTTGAATTTCTCTACTCACTCACTGATAACACTTTGAGGGTGATAAAGTAATGGCATATTTCTGCTTGTACTCTGTTTCTCTGGGCACAAGCTTATGTCATGTCCCTTATTGCTTCCCCCCTCTCAAGTCCCCATAATGCAAGCCCTTCTCCTATAACATCCCCTTTCAAGGGCAGTTACAGAAGGCAGCCTTTATTGCTGGGAAATCACTTAGTTTATGAAGACCTCAGTTCTGCTCTTAAAATTATTTAAACAATATTGTATCATAAATGTCTAGGTATTTTTTGAAGTGTGATTTTCAAGGGGGTGGTCCAGTGATTAATATCATCTGCTTGCCAATGCCAAGGATGTGGGTTTGATCCTTGCCTTGGGAAGATCCCACATACCATGGGGCAACCAAGCCCTGTGCCACAACTACAGAGCGAGTACTCCAGAGCCAGCAAGTCACAACTACTGAGCCCATGCACCCAGACCCTGTGCTCTGCAACAAGAGAAGCCACGGCAATTAGAAGCCTATGCACTGTAACCAGAGAAAGCCCACGCGCTGCAACGAAGAGCCAGCACAGCCAAAAATAAATCAGTCTTAAAAACCATGATTTTCAGTTTATCTTCCATACTGCTGGAAATGTAACATAAGTGTTATTATATAGCCATTTTTATGTAAATAAGCAATGTTCATCATGATATAAGGCCAATCAGAAATGAAAACTCGATTTCCTGATTATCTGTCTGGGGTTCTTGTGAAGTATAAAGTTCAAAACATTTTTAAGCTATCTACAGAATTAGAAAAGAGAAAATTAGGCATATAAAATAGTGTCTTCAATGAGTGGCCCATTTCAAAAATTTAAATTTTCAAACCAATTTAAAAAACTGTATCATTTTACAATGGCGAGAGTAAACATGTAAAAGAACAAATGTTTGTTAAATGTTGAGTGAATCAAAGGTATTATAAGTACTGTTTTCATGTCTACATGACTTCCAAGCTGGCCTCATTATAGTTTTCTTTGATTGCCTTTTTAGTTGAATTCTTCCTGATATGTCATTACCAAGCTCTTCCTCTACAAAAAATTCTAAGTTACCCCAGGTGTAGACCACGGACCAGCTTAATCTAATTCCCAGCATGCAAGTTTTTATTAACTTTCATCCCAGTGGCTGAAACCTCTTGCATCTCACTTTCCATTTTGTAATCTACTGACGACAAACAAGTTTCTATAAGGAAATAGGGAAATGGCTCTTCTTTTCCAGACAATAGCCAGAGGACCAGTTTCTGAGGAAGTCTTGATTCCTGCAGGGATTTCTTATGTTTTAATTATTCTGTAATTATATCACAGTGCTTTTTACATCCTACTGTATCAGTGCAAGTGGGCAACGTTTCCCAAACATAGCTATTATGTGATTTACTTCCTTCTTCATTTGCCATATGAAAATTAGTAGAGTACAAAATGATGTGCTTAAAAATATGATGATAAATTATGACAACTGTTCACACCTTCATGAATTTACAACAAAAGTGTTCATAATCAAACTTTATGTATGTTTGCAATTATGGTATCCAACTACAGAGCGAGTACTCCAGAGCCAGCAAGTCACAACTACTGACCCACCCAGACCCTGTGCTCTGCAACAAGAGAAGCCACGGCAATTAGAAGCCTATGCACTGTAACCAGAGAAAGCCCACGCGCTGCAACGAAGAGCCAGCACAGCCAAAAATAAATCAGTCTTAAAAACCATGATTTTCAGTTTATCTTCCATACTGCTGGAAATGTAACATAAGTGTTATTATATAGCCATTTTTATGTAAATAAGCAATGTTCATCATGATATAAGGCCAATCAGAAATGAAAACTCGATTTCCTGATTATCTGTCTGGGGTTCTTGTGAAGTATAAAGTTCAAAACATTTTTAAGCTATCTACAGAGTTATGAAAGAGAAAATTAGGCATATAAAATAGTGTCTTCAATGAGTGGCCCATTTCAAAAATTTAAATTTTCAAACCAATTTAAAAAACTGTATCATTTTACAATGGCGAGAGTAAACATGTAAAAGAACAAATGTTTGTTAAATGTTGAGTGAATCAAAGGTATTATAAGTACTGTTTTCATGTCTACATGACTTCCAAGCTGGCCTCATTATAGTTTTCTTTGATTGCCTTTTTAGTTGAATTCTTCCTGATATGTCATTACCAAGCTCTTCCTCTACAAAAAATTCTAAGTTACCCCAGGTGTAGACCACGGACCAGCTTAATCTAATTCCCAGCATGCAAGTTTTTATTAACTTTCATCCCAGTGGCTGAAACCTCTTGCATCTCACTTTCCATTTTGTAATCTACTGACGACAAACAAGTTTCTATAAGGAAATAGGGAAATGGCTCTTCTTTTCCAGACAATAGCCAGAGGACCAGTTTCTGAGGAAGTCTTGATTCCTGCAGGGATTTCTTATGTTTTAATTATTCTGTAATTATATCACAGTGCTTTTTACATCCTACTGTATCAGTGCAAGTGGGCAACGTTTCCCAAACATAGCTATTATGTGATTTACTTCCTTCTTCATTTGCCATATGAAAATTAGTAGAGTACAAAATGATGTGCTTAAAAATATGATGATAAATTATGACAACTGTTCACACCTTCATGAATTTACAACAAAAGTGTTCATAATCAAACTTTATGTATGTTTGCAATTATGGTATCCAAGTGACATTTTAAAGCTAGCAAATTAAAAAATCTTTTATGTTTTCTATAATTTGTATCTATATGATGATGTTATAGAAAGCCAAGAGACACCAAATCATCTTTATGGCATGGAACAGCTTTAAATCTATTTCTATCACCAAAAAAAGTAGCAGTAAACTACTATCTTTCCTAGAGTGCTTAAGAATTGTATCAGAGGGCTTCCCTGGTGGTCCAGTGGGTAAGGACACTGGCTTGCAGTGCAAGGGGCGCCAGTTCAATCCCTGGCCTGGGAAGATCCCACGTGCCATGGAGCTGCTGGACTCAGGTGCCCAATTACCAAGCCGGAGCTCTGGAGCGCATGCGCCCAGAGCCAGTGCTCTGTGACAACAGATGCCACCGTGATGGGAGGCCCACACGGGCCAAAGAACAAAGATGGATGAAAATAGACAAATGAAAGACCAACAGAAGTGGCCCGCCTACTCCCCTCCCTCCCCACTCCACCCCCACCAAAATAAATAAATAAATAAATCTTAAAAAAAAAAAAGAAAAAGAATTGTATCAGAGATGGCATAGAGAATCCTGATACACATTTCTGATTGAAATATTATGTAAAACAGTCTTGCCCATCTGATATTTCAAAAGGGATGGATAACGAAGGTCAGCACTAGGTTTCAATATATTCTGATATTTACTTTCGGAAATACCAGGGAAAAGAGTACCAGAAGCATAGCCTTTTCCTTTTTTTTCCAAAAGAGTGTTGACTGAAGTGGGCTAGTTTGTGGGAACTATACATACAGGACTACAATTATAAAGAATTCTCACTTCATGTTAGATATGGTGACTGTTTTACTCTTTTTTTGCAAAGCATGTGAAAACTGAGCTTAATACCTTTCTCTAGAAAAATTTAAAAATGGGCCCAAAAGGACCAGTTTCTGAGGAAGTCTTGATTCCTGCAGGGATTTCTTATGTTTTAATTATTCTGTAATTATATCACAGTGCTTTTTACATCCTACTGTATCAGTGCAAGTGGGCAACGTTTCCCAAACATAGCTATTATGTGATTTACTTCCTTCTTCATTTGCCATATGAAAATTAGTAGAGTACAAAATGATGTGCTTAAAAATATGATGATAAATTATGACAACTGTTCACACCTTCATGAATTTACAACAAAAGTGTTCATAATCAAACTTTATGTATGTTTGCAATTATGGTATCCAAGTGACATTTTAAAGCTAGCAAATTAAAAAATCTTTTTATGTTTTCTATAATTTGTATCTATATGATGATGTTATAGAAAGCCAAGAGACACCAAATCATCTTTATGGCATGGAACAGCTTTAAATCTATTTCTATCACCAAAAAAAGTAGCAGTAAACTACTATCTTTCCTAGAGTGCTTAAGAATTGTATCAGAGGGCTTCCCTGGTGGTCCAGTGGGTAAGGACACTGGCTTGCAGTGCAAGGGGCGCCAGTTCAATCCCTGGCCTGGGAAGATCCCACGTGCCATGGAGCTGCTGGACTCAGGTGCCCAATTACCAAGCCGGAGCTCTGGAGCGCATGCGCCCAGAGCCAGTGCTCTGTGACAACAGATGCCACCGTGATGGGAGGCCCACACGGGCCAAAGAACAAAGATGGATGAAAATAGACAAATGAAAGACCAACAGAAGTGGCCCGCCTACTCCCCTCCCTCCCCACTCCACCCCCACCAAAATAAATAAATAAATAAATCTTAAAAAAAAAAAAGAAAAAGAATTGTATCAGAGATGGCATAGAGAATCCTGATACACATTTCTGATTGAAATATTATGTAAAACAGTCTTGCCCATCTGATATTTCAAAAGGGATGGATAACGAAGGTCAGCACTAGGTTTCAATATATTCTGATATTTACTTTCGGAAATACCAGGGAAAAGAGTACCAGAAGCATAGCCTTTTCCTTTTTTTTCCAAAAGAGTGTTGACTGAAGTGGGCTAGTTTGTGGGAACTATACATACAGGACTACAATTATAAAGAATTCTCACTTCATGTTAGATATGGTGACTGTTTTACTCTTTTTTTGCAAAGCATGTGAAAACATGAGCTCTTTATTCATTCTTCTGTCTACCCATTCACAGTACAATCATCCTACCCTCAATCCATCTTTTCATTGATCCTCCAAACCTTTCCATTGTTTTATCTCATTCTATGTCATCATACAGGCTTATTATCCAGGCTGTCTTTCTTAATAACTTCAAATCCCACAGACCTTATCCAGATTTCAGCATGGATTATTTGACATGTCTTCTATAAATGAATGTTCTAAAATTTCTTCTGATATAAACTGAAGTAAGTTTTATGGTGTCCTATAACCAGTACCTTTGGTTTTCCTCATTTGAAAACATGTTCAATCTATATCAACTGGAAGAATGTTTTGAGTTACTATAGCTAAAAACCTAGTTTCATTTCACTATTAACTAGTACAAGAGTCAATTCATGTTATGCATCCAATGATTAGCAATATTTCCATCAGTTTTCTAGGACTTACACTGATAAACTTCCACGGGCACCACTTCTTTCTGGCATGTTTAGAGAAGGATAGGCTTCATGCCACCCTAAGTTGGACATTCTTCAAAACTACTGGAATTCTGAACAGCCAGCTGATGGAAACTGTCAAAGCTCTTACTACTAACGCTTCTCAGTAGAGAACAGAGAACTTATCTAGCCTTTCTTCTAAAGAAGCTGTCATGGAAATTCTGATCACCTGAAAACTGTGTTAAAATCAGGGAGTTCCATGAAAAAAATGTGGATACTCTCCAATATCAAGTAGATATATTTTTCCTATTGTCTATAGATGTCATCGTCAGCTTAATAAGTATTCTGATAATTCAAATCTATATAAGTTTGCATGTCATATGTTACACTTTGATATTAATAATAAACATTTCAACTTTCTGAAAATTAAATAGATTAGCTCCAAGAGAAAGAATTATGGCTTCATGTGGTATGAGGCAGTTAAGAGCAGTAAATACATCAATGAATCAAGTGATTTAATGTGATCCTGCCTTTGTGCTAAGGTGGTCATTATCATTCTTTGTAACACTGATGTGCCAAGCAAGTTAATACAGGAAGTTGATGTGAATTTCATATCACTTGTTTTCAGTAGTTTTGTATCAAGGAATTTTATCTTGAGGCTAAAGCATTTTATTTTTATTTATTTTTGTTTTTTTGCGGAGGGGGGTTGCGAGTTCGGGAGGCAAGGGGGCGGGCGGGTCACTTCTATTGGTCTTTCATTTATCTTTTTTTTTTTTTCATCCATCTTTGTTCTTTGGCCCGCGTGGGCCTCCCATCGCAGTGGCCTCAGTTGTCACAGAGCACCGGCTCTGGGCGCATGCGCTCCAGAGCTCCGGCTCAGTAATTGGACACATTGGTCCAGCCGCTCCATGGCACGTGGGATCTTCCCAGGCCAGGGATCGAACCGGTGCCCCTTGTACTGCAAGGCAGTGTCCTTACCCACTGGACCACTAGGGAAGCCCCTCACGCATTTTATTTTGACTGAAAGTATTTTTAACAGTTTCGTTATATGTGAAAACAAAATATGTATAGAATACGTAGGAAGAATCTTCAAAAACAAATGTAATCCGTATTCTTCAAATTAAGTGTAATATGAATTGCTCTTATGATATATTGGCTATTCATGGTTGCACAGTCAGGCTTTCTTCAGAACAGTACTTTCTTATTAGGACTGAATGAGGAAGTTATTTTGAGAGGTTTCCCTGTTTTTATAAAGCAAGCCTTCAACCTTTTGTATTTATTGAAAAAGTCTGTGAACAGTCTTCACAGCCCACAGTCTAACTGTACTCCATTCATACAGATTTACAGTCTTTATATGTCACCCTTGCGATGTTGGTGTACCTAACAAGTTTCCTATTGGGAAAAGTACTTCTAGGAGGAACTCACATAGTCTAAGTAAAACAAAAGAGTTGCAACTTTTAGCAAGAAACAACTGTTTTTGCAAAGACAGTTAGAGGCTTAATAATATTCCTGGTATTCAACATAAAAGGACACAAATTCCTAAGTTATTCATGTTATATACTTACAGGATTAAAAATTAATATTAGGAAGATTGACTACTTCTATATCTATTAATCTCTGCTTTGGTATTTGCTTTAGTCCAACAGATACATCTTAATAATTATCTTCTTTGTGTTTCCTCTTTTTTTTCTGTGACTTTTATTTTTATTCCTCTTCAGTGCACTTTGATACAGTAGCAGGGGAACTCCATGACAAAATAATTTTTTTAAAATGCCCACTTGCAATTCAGAATTCTGAAGGAACTTCTGAAAGTGATAACTTACAGGATATAATTGACATTCAGAAACTAAAATTTGATTTACCCCTGGCAATGAAATTATACTACTCTGAAAGGACTGTTATAATAAATCCATCAAAGAGTGTTAAGAATGTAGCCATTAGGGCTTCCCTGGTAGCTCAGTGGTCAAGAGTTACCTGCCAAAGCAAGAGACACAGGTTCCTTCCCTGATCTGGGAAGATCCCACATGCTGTAAAGCAACTAAGCCCATGAGCCACAGCGTGAGCCCATGCTCTAGAGCCTTGGAGTCACAACTACTGAGTCCATGTACCTCAACTACTGAAGCCTGTGTGCCCTAAAGCCCAAGTTGCACAACAAGAGAAGTCACTGCAACAAGAAGCCTGTTTACCTCAACCAGAGAGTAATGCCTACTCCCTGCAACTAGAGAAGAGCCTGTGGCAGCAGTGAAAACTTACAAGGGTCAAAAATAAATAAATGAAAGTTAAAAAAAGGGAATGTAACCATTAAAGTGGCTAAGAAAATATTTAATGTACTAACATTACATGTTTTATGTTACTTCCTTAAAATTGCAAGATATACTAGTTGTAAAAGGTATTCCTAGGCTAGATCCCTAAGTGAGATGACATGGCATGTAAAGCTAGTGGATACAAAACAAATTTTGCAAGTTGGAAATGCAAAAATTTAGCCCATATTTCCCAAGAATTACTAGTCACTGGTGCCACTCCTTTTTATTGGGAGGCAAACGAGCTATCACTTCTTTTGTTTCATGAAATGCCTATTTCTCTCTGTTCTTTCCCTGTTTTTTGATTATTGCTGGTCAGATTCCTTCTCTGAGTATTTCTTTTTTTTTATCTTTTTTATTCCTTTCTTTTTTTCATCTTTAATACATGCGATTCCGTCTACCTAGAATAACCTCCCTCTTGCATTCCTGACCCATTTAACTGCATGGCGTGTATGCATCATAATTCAGCTCAAGTTCCACCTCCTTTATGATTCTTCTTTCTAATAATCTCACTACAATTATTCTAACTGTGGCTCAGACTGTATACAATCCACCAGCAATGCAGGAGACCCCCCAGGTGGAAAAGATCCCCTGGAAAAGGAACTGGAAACCCACTCCAGTATTGTTGCCTGGGAAATCCCACGGAGAGAGGAGCCTGGTGGGCTACAGTCCAAGGGGTTGCAAAGACTCAGACACAACTGAGCAACTAATACTTTCACTTTCATCCTGCATTATAACTATTGTATGCCCTCATTATGACCACGACCATTTTCCTGACATAAAATTGGTATTGATATTTCTACTCTTACCACCAGAGATGATTTTTAGAACTCTCCTGGCAACTCAATATGAGTTGAGTGTATCAGTGATACAAGTCCTGAAGTCCCTCAGGTAGTAAAACTTTAAGAGGCTCTGCTTACAGCATTGCTTGAGGAAACGCATATTTGCGTGGACTAAAGGGCTACTAACTGAATGTAAACTCTACTCAGCAATCATTAGAATCTTTGAGTAATATCAATATTTAACAGTACACACTCCTGGCCATCTTGGACTCACTTATCCTTTTGTACATTTACCACATCTGGTCTCCAGACTGAGATGTAGACAAACAAATTCCAAGATATGTCTACCAAATCAAAGGGTTTAATCAAAGTTTTTTCAAAAATCGTGCCTTTGGGTTAAAGACATTTTCCTGTGGTTTTACTCTGTATTTATTTCTTTTGAATAAACTGAATTTTCAAATTGAATTTTCACTCATACAAAACAAATTTTGCAAGTTGGAAATGCAAAAATTTAGCCCATATTTCCCAAGAATTACTAGTCACTGGTGCCACTCCTTTTTATTGGGAGGCAAACGAGCTATCACTTCTTTTGTTTCATGAAATGCCTATTTCTCTCTGTTCTTTCCCTGTTTTTTGATTATTGCTGGTCAGATTCCTTCTCTGAGTATTTCTTTTTTTTATCTTTTTTATTCCTTTCTTTTTTTCATCTTTAATACATGCGATTCCGTCTACCTAGAATAACCTCCCTCTTGCATTCCTGACCCATTTAACTGCATGGCGTGTATGCATCATAATTCAGCTCAAGTTCCACCTCCTTTATGATTCTTCTTTCTAATAATCTCACTACAATTATTCTAACTGTGGCTCAGACTGTATACAATCCACCAGCAATGCAGGAGACCCCCCAGGTGGAAAAGATCCCCTGGAAAAGGAACTGGAAACCCACTCCAGTATTGTTGCCTGGGAAATCCCACGGAGAGAGGAGCCTGGTGGGCTACAGTCCAAGGGGTTGCAAAGACTCAGACACAACTGAGCAACTAATACTTTCACTTTCATCCTGCATTATAACTATTGTATGCCCTCATTATGACCACGACCATTTTCCTGACATAAAATTGGTATTGATATTTCTACTCTTACCACCAGAGATGATTTTTAGAACTCTCCTGGCAACTCAATATGAGTTGAGTGTATCAGTGATACAAGTCCTGAAGTCCCTCAGGTAGTAAAACTTTAAGAGGCTCTGCTTACAGCATTGCTTGAGGAAACGCATATTTGCGTGGACTAAAGGGCTACTAACTGAATGTAAACTCTACTCAGCAATCATTAGAATCTTTGAGTAATATCAATATTTAACAGTACACACTCCTGGCCATCTTGGACTCACTTATCCTTTTGTACATTTACCACATCTGGTCTCCAGACTGAGATGTAGACAAACAAATTCCAAGATATGTCTACCAAATCAAAGGGTTTAATCAAAGTTTTTTCAAAAATCGTGCCTTTGGGTTAAAGACATTTTCCTGTGGTTTTACTCTGTATTTATTTCTTTTGAATAAACTGAATTTTCAAATTGAATTTTCACTCATACCATAATTATTTTTTCAACATTATAAGCAAAAAGAGGGTTTTTTTTGAACAAGCAGGTTTTGCCCTCTATATGAAGAAAAGAAATCTGGGTTGCCCAAAACATATCTCTATTTTATACGTATGTTTACAAGATATATCTTTATTCTTTTTTTTTTTTTTTTTATAACTGATTACTCCTGCTAAATTCTGACTCAGAACCTGAAGTCAAAAAAATTAAAGAGGCCTGCCAGTAAACCAGAACAAACCAACGATGGAACTGTATTCACTGTTTTCACAACCATGATTCAGACTACCATTCACCATAATCAGTATCTGCCATAATGTGAGCAGATACACAGTTCTTCACTCCCTAAAAGGCTGCACATACACCCTTGCAGGATGACTGCATGCCTCCTCTCCATAGGGGAGTACCTGAGAAGAAAAGAGTTTACCTTCTTTGTCCTTGGGGATGTTCACGAGTGAGACGAGGTTCTCACTGGCCAGCACACAGTACACTTCTCGGGTCTGGACCCCACCTCCGCAGAGGGCTGTCTGGTTGCCCCGCCGCTTGTCCTGTTGACTGAGGAGAGGGTCCACCCTGCACTCAGTCCACTCAGTGGTCTTCCAGACATACCTAGATGAAGAAAATGCTGGTAGTGGCAAAGTGCTTACTGAATAAAACTTTTCTCCAATCCTATTTTTTCCCCTTAAGGAAATTAATCTGAAAAATTTTCCTTCCCCTTGCATCCATCTCAGACCACATCTATGGCACAGGATCACTTTCAATCCTTTCTGCATCCTCACCTTGCTCCATTTAAAGAGGGGTTAAATTTAAGATGATCCAGTTTTAATTGCAACTACTGGAAGTTACTTATAAATATTTTATGAAAAGAGAGCATAATGCTGAAAACATGAAATTTTATGTTCAATTAAGCTGAACTCAGGCTTGCCCTTTATTGATGCTTATGAACAAAGATTGAATCTGAGAATGGAGAACATTCTAAACGATGATGAATCCAAACATTTGTTTTGTCTTTAATAAAATGCATGAAAATTGCTCCTTCACACTGGATCAAAATTATCATTGTGTGTTAGTAGTAAAAATATAACATAATTCAGAGTTTTCTCTTTATTGCTGAGAATAAGATTTTTTTTTTTAACCCCTCTAGCACGGATCATTCCTGATGAGTGATTCCTGATGAGCTGACGTTTCTAATCAGTGGAACACAGGAAAGATGATCTGTGCTTCTAAGTTAAAGCTCTAATCAAGATTGTGATGTGGGAAATAAATGTCAGGGGACTGTCAGCCCAACACGTGCTTTAAGAAGATAGCCCGGCAGCCATTTCCCGATGCCACTGAAGACGGACAGTGGTGGCATTCCTTCACCTCAAGGAACATGAGATCTGAAAGCACAAGGAGAACAGCTCATGGAGCATCTGATGTCACTTTTGGCAAGGTGGTTCCTTAGTAATCAGACTAACAGCCAGCACAGGCACAAAGGGATGTGCTTATGCTCATCTCAATCAGATGAAAAGGTTAAATGTACTCTTGGATGTCTGATCTTGATGTTTTGCTTTATTGGTGGTTAAGGGTTCATGAGAGTATAGTTGAACTTCAGGCCCAGTTTTTAATTTTTCTAAGTGGGGATACATAGCTTAACAGAGGTAAAGGGACTGGGCCTTCGAGGAACAATGCTGTTGACATATATTTACAAAGGAATTGTGGCATTCAGGTCAAGTCTACAAACATGGATAATTGATGCCTTGGGAGGAGAGAGAGAGGAAAAGAAGAGAAAACCAAACAAGTCACTCACTAGGGGAGTAAAATAAAATTTTAGTTTTTTTTATAGAGTGGCTTCCCAATCTAGGTCATCCTAAGAAGTCCAGTGAGAGAAATAATTTTTTAGTAATGTAAACTGATTACACATTTTTGAAAACACTGCTGCCACCTACAAAGGGTTAGAAGAGAGAGATTTAGAATAGAGATTTAAATTAATAGTTAATGATGTCTGAATATCTGAGAGGATAAAGGTATCCTATTTTGAGATAAAAAATGGGAAGAGTCTCACAGGAGACGAAGCACTCTGAGAATGGAGAACATTCTAAACGATGATGAATCCAAACATTTGTTTTGTCTTTAATAAAATGCATGAAAATTGCTCCTTCACACTGGATCAAAATTATCATTGTGTGTTAGTAGTAAAAATATAACATAATTCAGAGTTTTCTCTTTATTGCTGAGAATAAGATTTTTTTTTTTAACCCCTCTAGCACGGATCATTCCTGATGAGTGATTCCTGATGAGCTGACGTTTCTAATCAGTGGAACACAGGAAAGATGATCTGTGCTTCTAAGTTAAAGCTCTAATCAGGATTGTGATGTGGGAAATAAATGTTAGGGGACTGTCAGCCCAACACGTGCTTTAAGAAGATAGCCCGGCAGCCATTTCCCGATGCCACTGAAGACGGACAGTGGTGGCATTCCTTCACCTCAAGGAACATGAGATCTGAAAGCACAAGGAGAACAGCTCATGGAGCATCTGATGTCACTTTTGGCAAGGTGGTTCCTTAGTAATCAGACTAACAGCCAGCACAGGCACAAAGGGATGTGCTTATGCTCATCTCAATCAGATGAAAAGGTTAAATGGACTCTTGGATGTCTGATCTTGATGTTTTGCTTTATTGGTGGTTAAGGGTTCATGAGAGTATAGTTGAACTTCAGGCCCAGTTTTTAATTTTTCTAAGTGGGGATACATAGCTTAACAGAGGTAAAGGGACTGGGCCTTCGAGGAACAATGCTGTTGACATATATTTACAAAGGAATTGTGGCATTCAGGTCAAGTCTACAAACATGGATAATTGATGCCTTGGGAGGAGAGAGAGAGGAAAAGAAGAGAAAACCAAACAAGTCACTCACTAGGGGAGTAAAATGAAAATTTTAGTTTTTTTTTATAGAGTGGCTTCCCAATCTAGGTCATCCTAAGAAGTCCAGTGAGAGAAATAATTTTTTAGTAATGTAAACTGATTACACATTTTTGAAAACACTGCTGCCACCTACAAAGGGTTAGAAGAGAGAGATTTAGAATAGAGATTTAAATTAATAGTTAATGATGTCTGAATATCTGAGAGGATAAAGGTATCCTATTTTGAGATAAAAAATGGGAAGAGTCTCACAGGAGACGAAGCACTCTGACAAGAGAACCTGGCAGTTTCCCTGAAACTGTAATCTTGAGGAGACACACAAATCAGTATGGCAGGCAGAGAAGTTACAGAAGAAATTTTTCAGTGTTTAGTCACTGGTTACATCAGGAGAGAAGGGAGGATTCCAAAGTGCTGGATAACTGAACATCTTTATGAGTCATTACTATTCTTTGTTGTTGTTATTATTATTACCGTTAGAAATGGGAGGAGGAGCTGCAGTAATAGTAATTTTCTTCCTCCCTGGTTCATCCAGTGCAGGCGGTATACATGTTCTCTAAATGTTTTAAATATTCCAGGGAACCTTTCAATGAAGTTTGTGTGTATCTACTGAGAAACTGAGACTCTGTAAGTTGTTTCATAAATGTCTACATTCAAAGCAACCTGAAATGTACTTATCACCAAGTAATTCACAGTCATGTCTTGGAAATGTTTTTTAAGGATAAAAAGATTATAGTTATAGTGCCAGATATTTCAAGATCAGTCTTATTTTTTTCTGAATTCAATGAACATTTACTGGACACTTGCTGTGTGCCTGGTTCAATGACATATGAGTGACTAAAGAACAACCTCCACTTCCAAGGCAGTCTTTGTCCTAAAGGAGCCTGAGTCTTATTATTTTGATGTAGTACTCCGTTCAATAGGATTTATTATATACAGTACTGAATATTAGTAGGACTTGCTCAGTAGGCGAAAGGAACCTGTATTTTGAAAGTTTATTTTACCTTATAGACTAGCTGACAAACTATGGCTAAATCTAACTTGTCCCATTTCTATAAATACATTTTACTGGAACATATCCACACTCATTTCTTCACATATTGCTTATAGCGCCAATGGCAGAGGTGAATCATCATGACAGAGACATATGCAGCTCATAAAAACTGATATTCACTGTCTTCTTTACAGAAAAAGCCTCCAATCCTTATTACAGAAAATACACAGAGAAGTGCTGTTAAAAATCTAACTTTCACGGAGATAGGGAAAGAAAGCTTGTTAAAGACTTTCATTTTGTAAAAATGGTATTTTTTTTAACAATTGTTTTGGCTTCTTTTATTTATTTTTTTATCCATTTATTTTCATCCATCTTTTATTCTTTGGCCTGCATGGGCCTCCCATTGCAGAGCGCTCTCTCACAGCAGAGCACCGGCTCTGGGCGCATGCACTCCAGAGTGCTGGCTTGTACTTGGACACACCCATCCAGCTGCTCCACAGCACATAGGACCTTCCCGAGCCAGGGGTCAAACCGGTGCCCCTTGCACTGCAAGGCGGATTCTCTCTTTACCCACTGGACCACCAGGGAAGCCCAGTATTTTTTTTTTTTAATAGGCCAGTATTTGTAAAGAGTTATTTTTCTACTTAGACTTTGTAAAAGTGACGATTTCTCAGCGCACCATCCAGGTGAAATTAAACAGTTAAAGGAACACGCAGGGAGCACAGAAGAGGCTGCAGTCCTTTTTCAACTCACGTGGCACAGGGGGCAACTCCATCTCCTCGAGACACACAGGGCTCTTTCTCCTCAAGTTCTGGGCATTCCACCTCGCTGCCAATAGGGAACTGCTTGATGAGCCGTGTCCTCACACGGATGCCTTTGGGGGAGGCCATGTCGTGGCACGTTTTTGAGCAGGGGCTCCACTCTGACCACTCGGCCACCTGGCATTCTTTGGTCATCACACAGGCCTGGAAGGTCATTGGCAGCTTCTCGTGTTGGCAAAAGCTGCAAAAGAGAATTAATATTCTCATCACAGATTCATCCACAGGCATGAACTTTTGTCTTCTACACTCCAGAATAAAATCAGCTCGGACATTTTTATTTCTACTTGGAGGTGCAATTCCAATTTCAATGAAAATGTACCAACATTTATGATATGTAAAAGCTGTTAGACTCCACACTAACATTTGCTTTTCCTTCTTATTCAGTAAGAGTTGTTAAACCACTCACAGGAAATAGAAAATAAAGGGATGAGGCAAAATTAGCTGAAACTAAGTTTACCATATTGTTCATTTTACTCATTCCAGATTTGTTGTAACTTAGAAAATAAACTGTTAAGATAATTCTCATTCTGTTTAGTGATTTAAAGAAATAGCCTGGCTAACCACTACAATATTTTTTTGAATAGAAAAAGTAATTTAACTTATGCTTACCGTTAGTTTTAATATCATTTGAACTTTCAGATGTCAATTACAATTATAATGCATGCTTATTATAACAAGTTTTTCAGTTCATACTTTAATGAAATCTATATATGGGTGTATTAATTTAACACATCACAAGCATTAGAAGGGCAACGGAACTGAGATGGTTAGATGGCATCATTGACTCAATGGACATGAGTTGGAGTAAGTTCTGGGAGCTAAGTGAAGGACAGGGTAACCTGGCATGCTGTAGTCCATGGGTCACAAAGAGTCAGACATAAGTGACATTGCTGACAAAGGTCCACAGAGTCAAGGTTATAGTCTTTCCAGAGGTCACATACAGCTGTGAGAGCTAGACTAAAAAAGGCAGAACACCAAAGAACTGATGCCTTTGAACTGTGGTGCTGGAGAAGACTCCTAATAATTCCTTGGATAGCAGGAAGATCAAACTAGTTAATCTTAAAGGAAATCAACCCTGAATACTCACTGGAAGGACTGTTGCTAAAGCTGAAGCTCCTGTATTTTGGTCATCTGATGCAAACAGACAACTCACTGGAAAGTCCCTGATACTGGCAAAGACTGAGGGCAGAAGGAGAAGAGGGTATCAGAGGATGAGATGGCTGGTCATCACACAGGCCTGGAAGGTCATTGGCAGCTTCTCGTGTTGGCAAAAGCTGCAAAAGAGAATTAATATTCTCATCACAGATTCGTCCACAGGCATGAACTTTTGTCTTCTACACTCCAGAATAAAATCAGCTCGGACATTTTTATTTCTACTTGGAGGTGCAATTCCAATTTCAATGAAAATGTACCAACATTTATGATGTGTAAAAGCTGTTAGACTCCACACTAACATTTGCTTTTCCTTCTTATTCAGTAAGAGTTGTTAAACCACTCACAGGAAATAGAAAATAAAGGGATGAAGCAAAATTAGCTGAAACTAAGTTTGCCATATTGTTCATTTTACTCATTCCAGATTTGTTGTAACTTAGAAAATAAACTGTTAAGATAATTCTCATTCTGTTTAGTGATTTAAAGAAATAGCCTGGCTAACCACTACAATATTTTTTTGAATAGAAAAAGTAATTTAACTTATGCTTACCATTAGTTTTAATATCATTTGAACTTTCAGATGTCAATTACAATTATAATGCATGCTTATTATAACAAGTTTTTCAGTTCATACTTTAATGAAATCTATATATGGGTGTATTAATTTAACACATCACAAGCATTAGAAGGGCAATGGAACTGAGATGGTTAGATGGCATCATTGACTCAATGGACATGAGTTGGAGTAAGTTCTGGGAGATAAGTGAAGGACAGGGTAACCTGGCATGCTGTAGTCCATGGGTCACAAAGAGTCAGACATAAGTGACATTGCTGACAAAGGTCCATAGAGTCAAGGCTATAGTCTTTCCGGTGGTCACATACAGCTGTGAGAGCTAGACTGTAAAAAAGGCAGAACACCAAAGAACTGATGCCTTTGAACTGTGGTGCTGGAGAAGACTCCTAATAATTCCTTGGATAGCAGGAAGATCAAACTAGTTAATCTTAAAGGAAATCAACCCTGAATACTCACTGGAAGGACTGTTGCTAAAGCTGAAGCTCCTGTATTTCGGTCATCTGATGCAAACAGACAACTCACTGGAAAGTCCCTGATACTGGCAAAGACTGAGGGCAGAAGGAGAAGAGGGTATCAGAGGATGAGATGGCTGGACGACATCACCCACACAATGGACATGAAGTTGGGCAAATCCTGGGAGATGGTGAGGGAAAGAAAGGCCTGGCATACTGCAGCCTGTGGGGGTGCAAAGACTCAGACACAACTGGGCAACTGAACAGCAACGACAACAATGAAATATTTATGTTCAAATTCTTATAAACTATTCCTCCTTGAATCAGAGGATGTTGAATTCTTAATCCTATTGTCTACATACAAAGATGAAGATGACGTTAGGAAATGTCATCACCTTCAGGTTTACATCTCATAGGGGTTTTCCTGGAATTAGATAGCCTTGGGCTGATTCTAGGTTGAACTCTTAGGAGACAATTAGAGCTCAAAATGTCAACGTCAATTTGTCTGAGCCGGGAGGTCTGGGCAGAAGAATCATCTGAGAGAGGCAGTAAAAGGGCCCTGTGAGTCAGCTCCGTTTTCCCTATAACAACACAGAGGACCAGAATTCCACTTTGACTCATATATCATGTATTGGTATTAATGATGCACTTGGTACAACAGTAACTTAAGAGCAAAACTTTCTCTGTGATGCACAAGTTTTCACTCTAACACTTGTGAATTTATCCATGAAAATCAGGCAAAATAATGACCAAATGACAACCGGACAACTCATTTCTTACCAAACCCTCCGTATTTAATTTCCTCTTAGATACATTTGTAGACTTCATGAGATTGTTTTCATATACATATATACATATATTATCCCCAATGTAATACTTACAAAGTTACTGTTCTATGTAGAGACAGAGAATTAACAATTCCTTTTAATCTTTTTAAGAGATTTAAATGGTGGAGAATTCAACCATTAGTTAAGTGCTGGTGCTCTGCAACAAGAGAAGCTACCAGGAAACTAGAGGGAAAACGTCTGTGCAGCAATAAAGAGCCAGCACAGCTAAAAAGAAAACAAATAATTTTTTAAAATGGTCAATTAAAAAAGTGTATCAACAACAACAACAAAATATCTCCACTTACAATTACCTGGTATCCTGATGTAAGCTTAAAGAGCAGCTATGTCGTGAGGAAACAAACTGGTGGAGGTTTTTTGCAGCTTCGGCCGAGCCAGGAGAAAAGCAAATTGGGAATAAGAAACATACTAGAAAGAACTAAGACAACAACTAGTTGATTCAATTCACATGGGCTCATTAGCTGGGGTCATACTGATCAGGAACAGGTGGGAGACCTGCTGTGAACTCTGGAATCCTGGGGCAGCACACGTTAGCATGCTGTGTGCGCACACAGAACAGACTCCTTAACTTCTTGCTGGTCTGGCTGCCTCTCAGCTACAGCACGCCCTTTCCATTCTTAGAGTCACCAGAGTAATTATTGATAAGGGCTGTGAGTGCGTCCCAGCCTGCACTAATTATCATTCCCTGCAAACACCTGGAGGTTTAAGCGCTCAATCGAAGCAAACTGGTGAATGTGTTCAGGGCCTGACCCAAGAGGTCTTGAGCTCACCGTCCCCATCCTTTCTGTCTACATGTGCTGTGTATTTCTGACGCTTCATTGCACCTGCTAGACTCTATGCACCCAGATGATGTGCTATGATACTAGATAATATTATTTATGATATAATGATCAATTTGATAAATTCCATTTGGTAAGGAGCAACCTGTGAGTCAGCTCCGTTTTCCTATAACAACACAGAGGACCAGAATTCCACTTTGACTATTATCAAAACGGACAACTAAAAAATTTCTTACCAAACCCTCCGTATTTAAAATTTCCCCTCTTAGATACATTTGTAGACTTCATGAGATTGTTTTCATATACATATATACATATATTATCCCCAATGTAATACTTACAAAGTTACTGTTCTATGTAGAGACAGAGAATTAACAATTCCTTTTCATCTTTTTAAGAGATTTAAATGGTGGAGAATTCAATCATTAGTTAAGTGCTGGTGCTCTGCAACAAGAGAAGCTACCAGGAAACTAGAGGGAAAAAGTCTGTGAAGCAATAAAGAGCCAGCACAGCTAAAAAGAAAACAAATAATTTTTTAAAATGGTCAATTAAAAAAGTGTATCAACAACAACAACAAAATATCTCCACTTACAATTACCTGGTATCCTGATGTAAGCTTAAAGAGCAGCTATGTTGTGAGGAAACAAACTGGTGGAGGTTTTTTGCAGCTTCGGCCGAGCCAGGAGAAAAGCAAATTGGGAATAAGAAACATACTAGAAAGAACTAAGACAACAACTAGTTGATTCAATTCACATGGGCTCATTAGCTGGGGTCATACTGATCAGGAACAGGTGGGAGACCTGCTGTGAACTCTGGAATCCTGGGGCAGCACACGTTAGCATGCTGTGTGCGCACACAGAACAGACTCCTTAACTTCTTGCTGGTCTGGCTGCCTCTCAGCTACAGCACGCCCTTTCCATTCTTAGAGTCACCAGAGTAATTATTGATAAGGGCTGTGAGTGCGTCCCAGCCTGCACTAATTATCATTCCCTGCAAACACCTGGAGGTTTAAGCGCTCAATCGAAGCAAACTGGTGAATGTGTTCAGGGCCTGACCCAAGAGGTCTTGAGCTCACCGTCCTCATCCTTTCTGTCTACATGTGCTGTGTATTTCTGACGCTTCATTGCACCTGCTAGACTCTATGCACCCAGATGATGTGCTATGATACTAGATAATATTATTTATGATATAATGATCAATTTGATAAATTCCATTTGGTAAGGAGAAACTAAAACTGCCTGGTGGGTAGTCACAGCTTTGGGCTTTTCTGATTGTGGCAACTCTTGAGCTAGGACTTGTTTTTCTGAGGACCTTGCAGACCATGACAAGGGGATCACTTCAAGAGATAACAGCGCCTGTGGGGTTGAGACTTTTAGGTAAGGTCGCTCTTGGACCTGCCAGATCCAGGATTATCTTCTGCCACCTGAACTGTGCTGCATGGATTTCTAGAATTCTCACCAGATGAGGAATGACTATTGCTATTGCTACAATGATGACACGTTCTATATCCTTCCAAGCAGGCTAATACCAGATGGCAGTTGTGAGTCTTGTGCACCTGAAAAGTCTGACAGCCTAAGTTAAAAACTTAATTCATATTACCACATTTAATATTCCTAACTAATATTTTATGTGGGTATGACTATTATTTCTATTTTATAGGGAGGAAGTCTCTCAAGAGTGAGGCAATGTGTTCTAGATCATATGGGAATCTGTAAGTAGGGAACTGAAATTTGAACTTGGATTTTCTAAAACCAGAGTCCATTCCATTTTCTTTCCCCCATCATGCCTCTTTTATTTATGTTTATTTTCATCCATCTTTTTATTCTTTGGAATGTGTGGGCCTCCCATTGCAGTGGCCTCTCCCATTGCAGAGCACTGGCTCTGGGCACATGTGCTCCAGAGCACTGGCTTGAAATTGGACACAACAGTCCAGCCACTCTGTGGCACGTGGGATCTTCTTGGTCCAGGGGTCAAACTGGTGCCCCTTGCACTGCAAGGCGGATTTTTTATCCACTGAACCACCAGGAAAGCCCCAGAGTCCATTTTCTTACTCACTCTGCCCTTTTCACAGTTTAGAAGTGTTAGTCACTCAGTTGTGTCTGATTCGTTGCCACCCCATAGAATGTAACCTGCCAGGCTCCTCTCTCCATGGGATCTTGCAGGCAAGGATACTAGAGTGGGTTGCATTACTTCCTTCAGGGGATATTCCTGACACAGGGATGGAACCTAGGTCTCTGGCAGTGAAGGCAGATTTTTTTTTTTGGCGGGGGTGTGTCATGTTGGGGAGGGAGGGGCAGGCGGGCCACTTCTATTGGTCTTTCATTTATCTATTTTCATCCATCTTTGTTCTTTGGCCCGTGTGGGCCTCCCATCGCAGTGGCCTCTGTTGTCACAGAGCACTGGCTCTGGGCACATGTGCTCCAGAGCACTGGCTTGAAATTGGACACAACAGTCCAGCCACTCTGTGGCACGTGGGATCTTCTTGGTCCAGGGGTCAAACTGGTGCCCCTTGCACTGCAAGGCGGATTTTTTATCCACTGAACCACCAGGAAAGCCCCAGAGTCCATTTTCTTACTCACTCTGCCCTTTTCACAGTTTAGAAGTGTTAGTCACTCAGTTGTGTCTGATTCGTTGCCACCCCATAGAATGTAACCTGCCAGGCTCCTCTCTCCATGGGATCTTCCAGGCAAGGATACTAGAGTGGGTTGCATTACTTCCTTCAGGGGATATTCCTGACACAGGGATGGAACCTAGGTCTCTGGCAGTGAAGGCAGATTTTTTTTTTTGGGCGGGAGTCATGTTGGGGAGGGAGGGGGGCAGGCGGGCCACTTCTATTGGTCTTTCATTTATCTATTTTCATCCATCTTTGTTCTTTGGCCTGTGTGGGCCTCCCATCGCAGTGGCCTCTGTTGTCGCAGAGCACCAGCTCTGGGCACATGCGCTCCAGAGCTCCGGCTCGGTAATTGGACACATGGGTCCAGCTGCTCCGCGGCACGTGGGATCTTCCCAGGCCAGGGATCAAACCGGTGGCCCTTGCACTGCAAGGCGGTGTCCTTACCCACTGGACCACCAGGGAAGCCCGCTGGCAGATTCTTTACCATCTGAAATCTCAATTTGTTAGAGCAACTGCTGTAGCTGAAGCTAATGCCAAGGTCACTGGTACTTTGTGAATTCAGTAGCTTCACTATTTCACTGTCCTGAGACTTGACCATCCTACAATTTTTCAAATGTGCTACTTGTTCTAAGGGGGACTTAGTACTTACAAAAAAGTGTAACCAAATACATTTCCCTGACACATGGTAACAATTTTTAACACAGGTCCTACATATGAGAAATCTGCAGCATAAACATGAGAACAATATACCTACCTGTTTATCTATCTATAGTTAATTTTTTCTTTAATTTTCTAATACCATTATTCAACAAATGTGAATCAAGTAACTCTACATATTAGGCTTCAGAAGCAAAGGGACAAGATAACAGTAACTAAATTGGAAGCATACAATTCTGCATGGGGAGACAGAGCAAGTTATATGAAGTAGTACATTATAACAGCAAATTTGAAGTTCTCAGATTGAGTGAAGGTACTCAAAGATAGAAGAAATAAAATAGTCTTTTGTTTGTTGGTGTGTGAGGGAAATACAATTTTTTTTTTTAACTCACTTCTATTGGTATTTTATTTATTTTCATCCATCTTTGTTCCCTGGCCTGTGTGGGCCTCCCATTGCAGTGGCCTCTCTCGCTGCAGAGCACCGGCTCCGGGCGCATGCGCTCCAGAGCTCCAACTCTGTAGTTGGACACATCGATCTAGTTACTTCACAGCACATGGGATCTTCCCAGGCCAGGGATATAACCAGCACCCCTTGTACTGCAAGGCGGTGGGTGTCCTTATCCACTGGACCACCAGGGAAGCCCGGAAATATAGTTATTTATCACTGGTTTCAGTGTAAGGAGTTTTGTTGAGGAATACTAATAGGAGTGGAATTAAAGCCTCGGTCAGATCAAGGGCAGTTATATGGATACAGAAAAGCACCTTTTGTGGGTGAGATAACCATTCAAAGTTTGGGAGCATAAAGAGCATGCTATTTGTATTTTATGTAAATTCCAATGGTAGGGTAGAAGATGGAATAACAGGGTAAAAGATTAGAAGCGAAGAGGCTATGATGATGATGACAAACATTAATAGTTATGATAAACATAGACTGAGTGCTTACTATGTACCAGACATTGGTCAAGCTGAGTGAGGTATGATTATGAACATGAGATTAATCTTCATTGAATGTCTACTGTGAGCCACATACTGTGTTAAGTTTTACCTAAAATATCTCATGTAATCCTTAAAACTATTCTGTAAAATGAAGATTGATCTCTCTCTCTTTTTAAGCTGGGTGCTAAACTGCATCAGTCACGTCTGACTTTGTGATCCTATGGGCTGTAGTTCACCAGGCTCTATCCATATTTGGAAGGGGCTCTACGGGTGAGACAATATACCTATTATCTATAGTTAATTTTTTCTTTAATTTTCTAATACCATTATTCAACAAATGTGAATCAAGTAACTCTACATATTAGGCTTCAGAAGCAAAGGGACAAGATAACAGTAACTAAATTGGAAGCATATAATTCTGCATGGGGAGACAGAGCAAGTTATATGAAGTAGTACATTATAACAGCAAATTTGAAGTTCTCAGATTGAGTGAAGGTACTCAAAGATAGAAGAAATAAAATAGTCTTTTGTTTGTTGGTGTGTGAGGGAAATACAATTTTTTTTTTAACTCACTTCTATTGGTATTTTATTTATTTTCATCCATCTTTGTTCCCTGGCCTGTGTGGGCCTCCCATTGCAGTGGCCTCTCTCGCTGCAGAGCACCGGCTCTGGGCGCATGCGCTCCAGAGCTCCAACTCTGTAGTTGGACACATCGATCCAGTTACTTCACAGCACATGGGATCTTCCCAGGCCAGGGATATAACCAGCACCCCTTGTACTGCAAGGCGGTGGGTGTCCTTATCCACTGGACCACCAGGGAAGCCCGGAAATATAGTTATTTATCACTGGTTTCAGTGTAAGGAGTTTTGTTGAGGAATACTAATAGGAGTGGAATTAAAGCCTCGGTCAGATCAAGGGCAGTTATATGGATACAGAAAAGCACCTTTTGTGGGTGAGATAACCATTCAAAGTTTGGGAGCATAAAGAGCATGCTATTTGTATTTTATGTAAATTCCAATGGTAGGGTAGAAGATGGAATAACAGGGTAAAAGATTAGAAGCGAAGAGGCTATGATGATGATGACAAACATTAATAGTTATGATAAACATAGACTGAGTGCTTACTATGTACCAGACATTGGTCAAGCTGAGTGAGGTATGATTATGAACATGAGATTAATCTTCATTGAATGTCTACTGTGAGCCACATACTGTGTTAAGTTTTACCTAAAATATCTCATGTAATCCTTAAAACTATTCTGTAAAATGAAGATTGATCTCTCTCTCTTTTTAAGCTGGGTGCTAAACTGCATCAGTCACGTCTGACTTTGTGATCCTATGGGCTGTAGTTCACCAGGCTTCTCTATCCATGGGATTTTTCAGGTAAGAATACTGGAGTGGGTTGCCATCTCCTACTCTGGAGGGTCTTTCCAATCCAGGGATTGAACCATCATCTCTTACATCTCCTACAATGGAGGGCAGGTCTGTGAAGAACACTAGTACAACCAAAATGGAATTGAAATGTCTCACACAAGTCTAGATAAAGTAGCAGAAACAGAATTCTGTAGGGAAACAAGCTGGTGGAGGGTTTTGAAGCTTTGGCTGAGCCAGGAGAAAAGCAAATTAGGAATGAGAAACATACTAGAAAGAACTAAGACAAAAACAAGTGCTTTGATTCACGTGGGCTTATTAGCTGGGTTGTACTGATGAGCAACAGGTGGGAGATCTGCTGTGGACTCTGGAACACCAGGTCAGCACACCTTAGAACGCTGTGCGCACAGGCAGAAGACTCCTTAACTTCTCGCCAGTCTAACTGCTCCCCAGCTACAACATGCCCTTTCCATTCTTAAGAGTCAGTGTATTTATTGATCAGGGCAGTGAGTGGGTCCCAGCCAGTGTTAGTATCATTCTCTTCAAACAACTGGAGTCTTAAGATCTCAATAAAAGCAGACTGGTAAATGTGTTTAGGGCCTTGATCCAGCATGTCCTGAGTCCCCCATTCCCACCCTTTCTCTCTGTGTGTGTGTGTGTGTGTGCATGTGCACACATGTGTATTTCTTAGCATCTCACTGCACCCAGCTAACATGTTGCAGCAGAATTCTAACTCGATCTTTCTGCTTATGCGAGTTGTCAAAGTGTGAACAAAGGCAATGACAGGATAAATTAAAAGGTTTCACAAACCATAAAAAGGGGAGTTAGAAAGCATATTACCTGACGGAACGTTGAGGGGGTTGAAAGAGATAAAAGAGTCATTAAATAACTTGGAGGTTTCTAGCTACGGTGATCTGGTGAGCACCACTGCAATCCTTTTAAATGGAGAACATGGAATAAAAAACGACTTTCTGGAAGTTGATCTCTCTCTCTTTTAAGCTGGGTGCTAAACTGCATCAGTCACGTCTGACTTTGTGATCCTATGGGCTGTAGTTCGCCAGGCTTCTATCCATCGGATTTTTCAGGTAAGAATACTGGAGTGGGTTGCCATCTCCTACTCTGGAGGGTCTTTTCAATCCAGGGATTGAACCATCATCTCTTACATCTCCTACAATGGAGGGCAGGTCTGTGAAGAACACTAGTACAACCAAAATGGAATTGAAATGTCTCACACAAGTCTAGATAAAGTAGCAGAAACAGAATTCTGTAGGGAAACAAGCTGGTGGAGGGTTTTGAAGCTTTGGCTGAGCCAGGAGAAAAGCAAATTAGGAATGAGAAACATACTAGAAAGAACTAAGACAAAAACAAGTGCTTTGATTCACGTGGGCTTATTAGCTGGGTTGTACTGATGAGCAACAGGTGGGAGATCTGCTGTGGACTCTGGAACACCAGGTCAGCACACCTTAGAACGCTGTGCGCACAGGCAGAAGACTCCTTAACTTCTTGCCAGTCTAACTGCTCCCCAGCTACAACATGCCCTTTCCATTCTTAAGAGTCAGTGTATTTATTGATCAGGGCAGTGAGTGGGTCCCAGCCAGTGTTAGTATCATTCTCTTCAAACAACTGGAGTCTTAAGATCTCAATAAAAGCAGACTGGTAAATGTGTTTAGGGCCTTGATCCAGCATGTCCTGAGTCCCCCATTCCCACCCTTTCTCTCTGTGTGTGTGTGTGTGGGGCATGTGCACACATGTGTATTTCTTAGCATCTCACTGCACCCAGCTAACATGTTGCAGCAGAATTCTAACTCGATCTTTCTGCTTATGCGAGTTGTCAAAGTGTGAACAAAGGCAATGACAGGATAAATTAAAAGGTTTCACAAACCATAAAAAGGGGAGTTAGAAAGCATATTACCTGACGGAACGTTGAGGGGGTTGAAAGAGATAAAAGAGTCATTAAATAACTTGGAGGTTTCTAGCTACGGTGATCTGGTGAGCACCACTGCAATCCTTTTAAATGGAGAACATGGAATAAAAAACGACTTTCTGGAAGTTGATAACTGAGTTCCAAGTAAGTATTTTAATTTAACATGGCCACATCTGGTACATATCCAACATGCAGAAATTTCTAGGCGAGTGATGCAGAATTAAGGATCACGGTTTAGTTTAAAGTTCTGGATGACCTCTATATTTATAAAAACCATAAGCACGCATATCAGAGTTCAAAGCCAAGATCAAAGGAGCAGCTGAGTGCCCACACACTGGGGCTTCTTGTGTGGTGGTGGTGGTTGGTGTTCAGCTGCTAAGTCGTGTCTAGTTCTCTGTGACCCTGTGGAATGCAGCACACCAGGCTCCTTTGTCTTCCACTATCTCCCACAGTTTGCTCCAATTCATGTCTGTTGATTCTGAGATGCTAACTATTTCATACTCTGTCGTCCCCATCTCCTTTTGCCTTCAGTCCTTCCCAGCACCATGATCTTTTCCAATGAGTTGGTTCTTCACACCAGGTGGCCAAAGTACAGAAGCTTCAGTTTCAGCAACAGTACTTCCAGTTAATTTTCAGGGTTGATTTCATTTAGGGTTGAATGGTTTGATCTCCTTGCCGTCAAAGGTACTCTCAAGAGTCTTCTCCAGCACCACAATTCAAAATCATCATTTCTTCTGTGCTCAACTTTGTTTATGATCCAACTCTCACATCCTTACATGACTACTGGGAAAATCATAGCTTTGACTATGTGCACCTTTGTTGGCAAAGTGATGTCTTAGCTTTGTAATAAGTTGTCTAGGTTTGTCATAGCTTTCCTTCCAAGGAGCAAGTGTCTTTTAATCTCATGACTGTAGTCACTGTCTGCACTTATATTGGAGCCCAGAGGAATAAAATATGGGGCTCATTTTAGGCCTGAATAACTCACACATGGCCTTACAGTGGACTTTAACATGCCTGTGACCATTGTGATGTCTATTACAGTGGACTAAATAGAGTCACCAAATCATCCAGGAGTTAGAGCTCTGACGGAACGTTGAGGGGGGTGAAAGAGATAAAAGAGTCATTAAATAACTTGGAGGTTTCTAGCTACGGTGATCTGGTGAGCACCACTGCAATCCTTTTAAATGGAGAACATGGAATAAAAAACGACTTTCTGGAAGTTGATAACTGAGTTCCAAGAAAGTATTTTAATTTAACATGGCCACATCTGGTACATATCCAACATGCAGAAATTTCTAGGCGAGTGATGCAGAATTAAGGATCACGGTTTAGTTTAAAGTTCTGGATGACCTCTATATTTATAAAAACCATAAGCACGCATATCAGAGTTCAAAGCCAAGATCAAAGGAGCAGCTGAGTGCCCACACACTGGGGCTTCTTGTGTGGTGGTGGTGGTTGGTGTTCAGCTGCTAAGTCGTGTCTAGTTCTCTGTGACCCTGTGGAATGCAGCACACCAGGCTCCTTTGTCTTCCACTATCTCCCACAGTTTGCTCCAATTCATGTCTGTTGATTCTGAGATGCTAACTATTTCATCCTCTGTCGTCCCCATCTCCTTTTGCCTTCAGTCCTTCCCAGCACCATGATCTTTTCCAATGAGTTGGTTCTTCACACCAGGTGGCCAAAGTACAGAAGCTTCAGTTTCAGCAACAGTACTTCCAGTTAATTTTCAGGGTTGATTTCATTTAGGGTTGAATGGTTTGATCTCCTTGCCGTCAAAGGTACTCTCAAGAGTCTTCTCCAGCACCACAATTCAAAATCATCATTTCTTCTGTGCTCAACTTTGTTTATGATCCAACTCTCACATCCTTACATGACTACTGGGAAAACCATAGCTTTGACTATGTGCACCTTTGTTGACAAAGTGATGTCTTAGCTTTGTAATAAGTTGTCTAGGTTTGTCATAGCTTTCCTTCCAAGGAGCAAGTGTCTTTTAATCTCATGACTGTAGTCACTGTCTGCACTTATATTGGAGCCCAGAGGAATAAAATATGGGGCTCATTTTAGGCCTGAATAACTCACACATGGCCTTACAGTGGACTTTAACATGCCTGTGACCATTGTGATGTCTATTAACTTTTCAACTGTGAGTCAGACTAAATAGAGTCACCAAATCATCCACCTTTACTAAATTGTTCAGTTGCCATCCTCTACCATTCTCTCCTTCATTCTGGTCATGCAAAAAGCTGACACTAGAGAATTTAGGAGAACTATACATTTTGGTTTGTTATGATCTTCACCAGAACATGTCCCTTTAGGAATCAGAGGCATAGGCTATGCTTCTGCAAGGGCAGCCTAGCAGAAGATGTGATGGTCACTGTGACAATTTCCTTTTCATTTATGTGGTATATTCATGCTACCTCTGGTAGCTAAGACTGCATAGAACAAAAGTTTGGCTTTGAGACAAAAACATATATTGATAGAGAGGAATCAGATTGAAAAGAAAAATGAAAAAGTGGAGAGAAAAGTTTAATATCTGTCTTAAAAAGAATTCATTAAAAGATGAAAGAGGACTTCCCTGGTGGTCCAGTGGGTAAGGACACCGCCTTGAGTGCAAGGGGTGATGGTTCGATCCCTGGCCTGGGAAGATCCCATGTGCCGCGGAGCGGCTAGACCGATGTGTCCAACTATCGAGCCTGAGCTCTGGAGTGCATGCGCCCAGAGCCAGCGACGGAGGCCACTGTGATGGGAGGCCCATATGGGCCAAAAAACAAAGATGGATGAAAATAGATAAACGAAAGACCAACAGAAGTGGCCAAAAAAAAAGAAGGTTAAAAAAAAAAAAAGATGAAAGAGGACATACACTTTTGACAGTTACTTTTAAACCATGATCATCCAATATATTTAACATCATTTATTTCAGGGCAAGGTTAAAGCTGATAAACTGTAGATCACTTTTAATTTCATTTTTGATAATCTAAGTTGTACTACACAAAAATAAACTGCCATTGCAAATCTCTTAAAATTATTTTTATGGCCCATTTAATAATCATAATACCTGCCAAAAGACACCTTCTTTCTGAAGGTAGCCTAATAAACCTCCCCAAATCCCATGATTATTCTTTAGCTTTTTTTTTTTCTTTTTTTAAATTTTAGTCTCTTTTCATTGATTTTTTATCCATTTACTTTAATCCATCTTTACTCTTTGGCCTGTGTGGGCCTGCCATTGCAGTGGCCTCTCTGGCTACAGAGCACTGGCTCTGGGTGCGTGTGCTCCAGAGCACTGGCTCACAACTGGACACACCAGTCCAGCTGTTCTGTGGCACATGGGATCCTCTCGGGCCAGGGATCAAACCGGTGCCCTTTACACTGCAAGGTGGACTCTTTACCCACTGGACCACCAGAGAAGCCGTCTTTAACTTCTTAAAAGGATACTTTTCAACTCTCATTTTTTTCAAGACCAAATCCAAACTTTCATTTCTGGTAACCAAAGCTCTCTATAACCTGCCACCAACCTATGGCCTTCTCGCTGGTCATCACTTAAACAAAATTAATTCTCAGTCGTCTTCTCCTGTAGCCTACAATCCTGCTTAGTTTCCTTGCTGTCTCCAGATAATAGTAGCCCACTTTTATCTACCCATTTCTGTCTATACATACTTATAATTAGGAACTCCATCTCCAATCTCCCTTCTTCTGTGTCTTTCTGAAGTGAACTCTCTCAGGATGCAGGTGTTATGGCCCAAGCTCAGGAAAAGTTCTTAAATGTGGCCTGATCTCTCCCTCCCTAAGTAGCACCATGTGATAGTTTTTCCCTTTTTTCTTGGGTGGCACACAAAATAGCAGCCTAAAAACAAAATGTCAAATGCTACTGGCATGTGTATAAGTTAGGCTGAATGTCTGCACTCAGGTGGCCAAAAAGTGACATCTATAAATTCCCCATCTGAATTTTCATTGTTTAGAAGTGACCTGTTTAATTCCTTTCTCTCTTGTCTGTTCTCTTGCACAACAGATAAATAGGAACCAATATATGAAGAAAAACCTTTTCTCTTTTTGATTCAAAGAAAGCACAAAAGAAAAAGTCATAGTAGTTATATTTGGAAATCACCATAGGGTTAACAGGTGATTGCTTAGACAGTAAAGAATCCACCTGCTAATGCAAAAGACCTGGGTTTGATCCCTGAGTTGGGAAGATCCTCTGGAGGAAATGGCAGCCCACTCCAGTATTCTAGCCTGGAGAATTTCATGGACAGAGGAGTCTGATGGGCTATAGTCCATGGGGCCACAAAGGGTTGGACATGACTGAGTGACTAACACTTTCACTACTACTGCTATCTCTAATCCAGGGACAGTAATAAAAGGGATCAGAATAGTTTTCCATCATCTTGCTGAAGTTTGACATCTGCAGTCAGGGGCTCTGAAGACAGAAGTTATTCCTGAAGGCTTAGCATAATCCAGGATTTTGCTACTATAAGTTTTGGTCTTTGGACCAACACATTCACAATTAACTAGGAGCTGGTTAGACATGCGGGGTCTCAGATTCTCAGGCTTTACTACTGAGTCAGAATCAGTATTTTCACTACATTCCCAAGTGATCCATGAGCACACTGATGTTTGAGAACACTGGTTTACACCTAACTCTCTCAATTTCCCATAAGAGAAGTTGGTCATTATTTACAGTTAGCAAAGGAATCTCTTAAGAGTATAACCTTTCTTCCTACAAACAGAAACTGAGCAGATCACACAAAGTGGGATTTGCTACCAGGTACTAGGTGGTTTAAAGGACATGCTTTCATTCTGCAAACATGCAAATAAATTCAGAAACACTATTCTTGTTATAGGAGAATTTTCTATATAAAGGGTAATATAGTAAATCTTTTTATAATAGTAACAAGCATCCCCAAGTTTTATAATAGGAACAAACATGATTTCATGCTCAGAGTAGATTAAAGTATTCATTTTGTTGGTATAAAGCAAAATATATTTGTAGGCTTAGTAGTATACGGTTAGAACAGTGTGGTCCCACGTTTACCTGGATCACATAAATTGTTCTGTGAATGAAAATGTTTGCCCTTATCCTAACCCACAAAATACAAGGGTATGGACAATGTTCACAGCAGCATTATTATAATAGCCAAGACATAGGAGCAATCTAATTGTCCATCACCAGACGAACAGATAAAGAGGATATAGTGTATATACACACCCACACACTGGACTATTACTCAGCCATAAAAGTTTTCATTTGCAGCAACATGAATGGTCCTAGAGATTATCATACTAAGGAAATGGCAGCCCACTCCAGTATTCTAGCCTGGAGAATTTCATGGACAGAGGAGTCTGATGGGCTATAGTCCATGGGGCCACAAAGGGTTGGACATGACTGAGTGACTAACACTTTCACTACTACTGCTATCTCTAATCCAGGGACAGTAATAAAAGGGATCAGAATAGTTTTCCATCATCTTGCTGAAGTTTGACATCTGCAGTCAGGGGCTCTGAAGACAGAAGTTATTCCTGAAGGCTTAGCATAATCCAGGATTTTGCTACTATAAGTTTTGGTCTTTGGACCAACACATTCACAATTAACTAGGAGCTGGTTAGACATGCGGGGTCTCAGATTCTCAGGCTTTACTACTGAGTCAGAATCAGTATTTTCACTACATTCCCAAGTGATCCATGAGCACACTGATGTTTGAGAACACTGGTTTACACCTAACTCTCTCAATTTCCCATAAGAGAAGTTGGTCATTATTTACAGTTAGCAAAGGAATCTCTTAAGAGTATAACCTTTCTTCCTACAAACAGAAACTGAGCAGATCACACAAAGTGGGATTTGCTACCAGGTACTAGGTGGTTTAAAGGACATGCTTTCATTCTGCAAACATGCAAATAAATTCAGTAACACTATTCTTGTTATAGGAGAATTTTCTATATAAAGGGTAATATAGTAAATCTTTTTATAATAGTAACAAGCATCCCCAAGTTTTATAATAGGAACAAACATGATTTCATGCTCAGAGTAGATTAAAGTATTCATTTTGTTGGTATAAAGCAAAATATATTTGTAGGCTTAGTAGTATACGGTTAGAACAGTGTGGTCCCACGTTTACCTGGATCACATAAATTGTTCTGTGAATGAAAATGTTTGCCCTTATCCTAACCCACAAAATACAAGGGTATGGACAATGTTCACAGCAGCATTATTATAATAGCCAAGACATAGGAGCAATCTAATTGTCCATCACCAGACGAACAGATAAAGAGGATATAGTGTATATACACACCCACACACTGGACTATTACTCAGCCATAAAAAGTACAAGTTAATGTCATTTGCAGCAACATGAATGGTCCTAGAGATTATCATACTAAGTGAAATAAGTCAGACATAGAGTGGCAAATATCATATAATATCACTTATATGTGAAATCTAAGAAATTTATACAAATAAACTTATTTATAAAACATGAACAACTTTATAGTTACCCAACAGGACAGCAGGTGGGGAGGAGAGAGAGAAACTAGGAGTTCGGAATTACATATACACACTACTATACATACAACAGATAATCAACACAGTCCTATTGTATAGAGTACTGAACAATATTTATTATCTTGTAATAACCTATAGTGGAAAAGAATCTGAAAAAGTTATATATATATAACTTTGCTGTACACATGAAATTACCACATAATAAATTAACTATACTTCAATTTTTGAAAATGGCAAAGAAAACATAAGACTGTGTAAGTTAAAACACATATAGAGGGCTTCCCTGGCAGTCCAGTGGGTAGAGAGTCCACCATGCAGTACAAGAGGCACCAGTTCAATCCTTGGCCTGGGAAGATCCCACGTGCTGCGGAGCAACTGGACTGGTGTGTCCAATTACGAGCCAGTGCTCTGGAGCATGTGCGCCCAGAGCCGGTGCTCTGCAATGAGAGAGGCCACTGTGGTGGGAGGCCCACACAGTGGGCCAAAAGAATGAAAGGTGGATGAAAATAAATATGGAAATAAAAGGGGCATGATGGGAGAAAAAATTTAAAAATAAAACATATAGAGTATTACTGTAACTCCTGACTACTTGAGAAAAAAATTACATATTCTTTGAGACAGATGCATTTTTCACATAGATAAAATAGCCATCAGCCTTTGAAAGTGATGTCTGTGGTCCCATTTCTTATGCTTACATACAAACAACTTCATTTTTAAAAAATCACCTTCAGAGATTAATATAAGAACATAATACTCAGAATCATATTTATTCTCCCTACTGATCTACTGTTTTCTTTTTTCAACCCCCAAAATTAGTTAACCAGTAAGACTGCCTAGTTTTCTGAGTCCCTGGTTTGTAACAAGATAGAAACTGATGAATGCTGAACTCATAGTGGAGATCCAAGGTATTATAGGTACACACCCACACACTGGACTATTACTCAGCCATAAAAAGTACAAGTTAATGTCATTTGCAGCAACATGAATGGTCCTAGAGATTATCATACTAAGTGAAATAAGTCAGACATAGAGTGGCAAATATCATATAATATCACTTATATGTGAAATCTAAGAAATTTATACAAATAAACTTATTTATAAAACATGAACAACTTTATAGTTACCCAACAGGACAGCAGGTGGGGAGGAGAGAGAGAAACTAGGAGTTCGGAATTACATATACACACTACTATACATACAACAGATAATCAACACAGTCCTATTGTATAGAGTACTGAACAATATTTATTATCTTGTAATAACCTATAGTGGAAAAGAATCTGAAAAAGTTATATATATATAACTTTGCTGTACACATGAAATTACCACATAATAAATTAACTATACTTCAATTTTTGAAAATGGCAAAGAAAACATAAGACTGTGTAAGTTAAAACACATATAGAGGGCTTCCCTGGCAGTCCAGTGGGTAGAGAGTCCACCATGCAGTACAAGAGGCACCAGTTCAATCCTTGGCCTGGGAAGATCCCACGTGCTGCGGAGCAACTGGACTGGTGTGTCCAATTACGAGCCAGTGCTCTGGAGCATGTGCGCCCAGAGCCGGTGCTCTGCAATGAGAGAGGCCACTGTGGTGGGAGGCCCACACAGTGGGCCAAAAGAATGAAAGGTGGATGAAAATAAATATGGAAATAAAAGGGGCATGATGGGAGAAAAAATTTAAAAATAAAACATATAGAGTATTACTGTAACTCCTGACTACTTGAGAAAAAAATTACATATTCTTTGAGACAGATGCATTTTTCACATAGATAAAATAGCCATCAGCCTTTGAAAGTGATGTCTGTGGTCCCATTTCTTATGCTTACATACAAACAACTTCATTTTTAAAAAATCACCTTCAGAGATTAATATAAGAACATAATACTCAGAATCATATTTATTCTCCCTACTGATCTACTGTTTTCTTTTTTCAACCCCCAAAATTAGTTAACCAGTAAGACTGCCTAGTTTTCTGAGTCCCTGGTTTGTAACAAGATAGAAACTGATGAATGCTGAACTCATAGTGGAGATCCAAGTCATTTCTAAACTGCCACTCTTGGGGGCATGACTCTGATCATCAGGCAGCAATTCTTCTACCATATGGTTTTTCAATATAATGAAAATACGTTTTCCTACAAGACCTCTAAAGTCCCTTTCTTCAATAAAAATCTATTAAGTGTTCATACTCTAACCAGCCTAAATTCTTACTGGCTTGTGTTTTCAGATTAAATCTTTAGAAAATACTTTTCCCATCACTATGTTCAAATGGTACTGCTTTTTACCACCACAATAATATAGTATTAATATAAGGACATTTATCACATTTACAGTTACAAACATATGGAAGCAACATAAATGGCTATAAATAAGGATAGTTTAAATAAATTATGGTTGCATACATAACACAGAATATTATTCAATAACCTATATGTAAGATTGTCTTGAATTTTCAGAACTGAGAACTTACAAAAATTAGTGAAGAATCGGAACACACATTTACATTCAGAAAATATTTCTTAAATATCCTCTAAAATTATCTTCAAGCCATTTTATTTTAAATGTTACAAACTATTAATCATAAATTGAGAGTCAAGAGTTTTAAAAAATACTTTTTCTGCTTTTACGTTCAAACAGTATTCCTTTTCTAAGCAGACACTTCAATTTCTTCTAATTCTGCATTTATGTATCCATTTGAATGAACCAGTTTACTTTCTAAATTCTCCGATTTATTTCCATTTATAAAGGCCATGTGGTGGGAGGCCCATAAATTTTTCTTGGGATTAGAGTATTACTGTAACTCCTGACTACTTGAGAAAAAAATTACATATTCTTTGAGACAGATGCATTTTTCACATAGATAAAATAGCCATCAGCCTTTGAAAGTGATGTCTGTGGTCCCATTTCTTATGCTTACATACAAACAACTTCATTTTTAAAAAAATCACCTTCAGAGATTAATATAAGAACATAATACTCAGAATCATATTTATTCTCCCTACTGATCTACTGTTTTCTTTTTTCAACCCCCAAAATTAGTTAACCAGTAAGACTGCCTAGTTTTCTGAGTCCCTGGTTTGTAACAAGATAGAAACTGATGAATGCTGAACTCATAGTGGAGATCCAAGTCATTTCTAAACTGCCACTCTTGGGGGCATGACTCTGATCATCAGGCAGCAATTCTTCTACCATATGGTTTTTCAATATAATGAAAATACGTTTTCCTACAAGACCTCTAAAGTCCCTTTCTTCAATAAAAATCTATTAAGTGTTCATACTCTAACCAGCCTAAATTCTTACTGGCTTGTGTTTTCAGATTAAATCTTTAGAAAATACTTTTCCCATCACTATGTTCAAATGGTACTGCTTTTTACCACCACAATAATATAGTATTAATATAAGGACATTTATCACATTTACAGTTACAAACATATGGAAGCAACATAAATGGCTATAAATAAGGATAGTTTAAATAAATTATGGTTGCATACATAACACAGAATATTATTCAATAACCTATATGTAAGATTGTCTTGAATTTTCAGAACTGAGAACTTACAAAAATTAGTGAAGAATCGGAACACACATTTACATTCAGAAAATATTTCTTAAATATCCTCTAAAATTATCTTCAAGCCATTTTATTTTAAATGTTACAAACTATTAATCATAAATTGAGAGTCAAGAGTTTTAAAAAATACTTTTTCTGCTTTTACGTTCAAACAGTATTCCTTTTCTAAGCAGACACTTCAATTTCTTCTAATTCTGCATTTATGTATCCATTTGAATGAACCAGTTTACATGTTTTCTGAGATATTTTCATTCTCTCAGTGCGCCCTTTCCTTTACAGAATTCGGCGAGGTAGAAGCAATAATTCTTATGGAAGCAAAATGCATGCACAGTCAAATTACTTTCCTTATAAATTTCTTTCCCGTTGTTTTGATACGGGAAAGCCTTTTGTTGAGCTGCTGGGAACCTTGCCAAATGGTGTCACCAGCCAGCTGGAGGGATCATATGCTCCCTATTAAAGCTGAGGGCCATGCTGCTGGTCAGCAGCTGAGTCTGAGGGTACCAGCACTCCCTGTACTGAGAAATGGGGCAATCGACTACAGCAAGGAGACCTCCCTGGAAGGGCCTGTCCACACATTTTCTCTTCTTTCACACAACCAATGCCTGTGTGCAACTGCTTCCTCATCACCCATGCTGTTCCAGGTGGCAAATCCTAGGGAGAATCCATGGCACAATCCCAAAGTCACCCCCAGTGAAAATGCTAGATAGCTCTATGATCCACGGTGGGAACTACCTACCAGACTTTTAAAATGGTGTTATATGGCACGATTGATTCGGGCAATTAAGGCCCTCTTCAGCATTAAGGAATTGTTGTTTTCAGAACTCAGACTAAAAAAGAGAAAACGGAAACACAGAAATAAAAATAAGATACTATTTTGGATTCTACACCTAATTTCAAGTGTGTGTGTGTGTGTGTGTGTGTGTGTGTGTGTGTGTGTGTGTGTGGTTGGATGAAGGGGTCTGGAGCATCAATAAGCAGTTGTTGGATACTCCTGAGTGTCTGAGACGACAACTTAATTCTGATCCTATGCACCAAGAGACAGTGTCAGATTTCTAAGGTGATGGGTTAAGTCCTACAGCACTGTCCCTATGTGCTTACTTCAGATGCCAGGCTGCTTCTGGTACTTCTGATTGACTGGCTGAGGCCACAGATTCCCATCAACTCCCTGCTCGAGTCTGAATAATTGGCTAAAGCAGCTCACCGAACCCAGAGTTAAAAACATTTTCCTTATCAGATTAGTAGTTTATTTAATAAAAAGATATAACTCAGGAACAGGGAGACAGAAGAGATGCACGGGGCAAGGTATGGAAAGGGGGTGGAGCTTCCAGGCTCTCTCCAGCCCTGTCATTCCATCAGCACTTGTTCACTGACTGGAAACACTCCAAACCCAGTCCTTCTGAGGTTTTTATGGAAACAAGACAGGTTAAGTCAATGCCCACTGGCGACTGCTTCAACCTCAAGCCCTTCTCCTCTGCTAGAAGGTGGGGGAAGAGGGACTGAAAGTTCCAACCCTTTAATCACAGGGTGGCTCCAGTGACAACTAGCCCCTACCCTTAGGTGCTTTTCAAAAATCACCTATTAACATAACAAACACACCTTTATCACTCTCCAGATCCCCTGGAGAAGGAAATGGCAACCCACTGCCTAGAAGATTCCATGGACAGAGGAGCCTGGTGGGCTACAGTCCATGGGGCCGCAAGAATCGGACATGACTGAATGACTAAACCACCACCATATATTTTCTTATAAATCACAATAACTTACCAATTTTGGAGAAAATTTACTAAGTATCAATCAAACAGTCATGTACTGTCATACCTTTTCTGACAAATGAAAGAGAAAGAGGATTAGTCTAATACATCCCATGTAAGGGACAGATGTTGATAGCAGGAAAGCTTTGCAGCAGTGATAAATATTGGAAATTCTTTTCTATAGCGATACTGGATTACATTAGCATTCAACTGACCTGCCCAACTCCCCAGTGCCTGGACAATCTGAAGTTTCTAGCGAAATTAGTATAGAACCTAATCATGAAATCTATTAATAAAACTATAAGAAGAATAATGTAGTTATTTTTAAAACAATATCCCCTTTCCTGCTTTTTTTTTTTTTTTAAGATTTATTTATGTCTTTATCTTGGTGGGAGTGGGGTGGGGAGGGAGGGGAGCAGGCGGGCCACTTCTATTGGTCTTTCATTTGTCCATTTTCATCCATCTTTGTTCTTTGGACCATGTGGGCCTCCCATCGCGGTGGCATCTGTTGTCACAGAGCACTGGCCCCGGGCACATGCGCTCCAGAGTTCGGGCTCGGCAATTGGACACATCGGTCCAACCGCTCCACAGCATGTGGGATCTTCCCAGGCCAGGGATTGAACCGGCGCCCCTTGCACTGCAAGGCAGTGTCCTTACCCACTGGACCACCAGGGAAGCCCCCCCTTTTCCTGCTTTTGATCACCATTTCTAGGATACATTTCTCTCTGGTCTTTTTCTATATTCTCGGAACTTTGAACTCTCTTAGATGAACACCCATAACAATGTTCAACTAGAATAACTATGGATTATATTTCTGTTTACTTCAAATATAGTTGCTCTCCAACCAAACTCAACACCATCTCCTCAAATTGACTTGCTGTGTTATCTGCTCCAAGTCTCCTCACTCTTCCCTGTAGATTCTCCCTTATGCTAATTAGCAACAAGCCAACACAAATCCTTACACAGGGCATCTTCTCCCATCATCCTCCAGTCTCCATTTCCATTCTTATTGTCCTGAGCCAAGTACTCCTTGTTCTATGACAGGAATAGAAGGATAAACTGCCATTTTTCTTTGTTCTTTCCCTGTACACAGAGTCCTCTACTGCCCTGTCAGAATGACCTGATAAATTTATATGTATCCAGTTCATCATCTGGTCTAGAATTCATGTGTCTGGCTTGGAGTCCACTTGACCCCTTTTTCTGACTTACAAAGTTTTCATGTGATCCCTATCGTTTTCTCACAAACTGGAAACATAGCACAAGAATACTTCTTTTCAGTTCTTGGTTCTCCTTGACTATCTCAGTTTTTCAAAGACCTGCTCAAGGCCCTGACACTTCCATTCAATACCAAATTTAACAGTGGGAAATTTAAAATATTACATTAGCAAATGACACACCTAGAGTTGAGAAGACTCATTTTAATAGTAATCCCTGGGACAACGTGGCAGAGCTGGTTCCTAAGAATCACAAGAATTGACAAGGGGATTCGATTGATTGAGTGTGACCTGGCTCAGATCAGGTCAAACACAAACGGAGGCAGGAAGTCTGCCTCATGTCGGGGAAAACTCCTGCAAGTTACATAAACTTTCACTTAACCTAAAACTGTTATCTTCTCTGACACAGAAAGAGACATGTAATTATTTACTATCTTTTATTCATTTCTAATTTCTGCATATGTGATGTTATTTTCTCTCCTACTAGTCTTTACTCTTTCTCAATTATTGTAACCTTATCTTATTTATTCATTTGTTTATTTTGCCTCAATACTGGGCAAGAAATAGACAACATATATACTCAATTTATAAACTATATGATGGAGCCAACCAAAAAGGAAAAAAAAAAATCACTGTCAACACAGAAGGTGAAGGTACAGGTAGTAAAGGGTACTTTGTATGGGATAAAACCGGAGAAGGGGCTTTTAAGTGGAAGATATAAAAACTTCTTAAGACATAGTACTTTATAATAAGTCTCCCACCCAGTACTCAAAAACTCTTCAATAAATTCTTGAAATATACACTCTGTGGGATTACAAACACAGCTTGCCAAGTTATTTCTACAGAGAAAATGGGAAAGCTAAATCTCTTAAGAAGGTAATTCTATTTATTCCATAATGCATTTCTCTGAGCCAAGTACATCCTTGTTCTTTTTGACAGGAAATAGAAGGATAAACTGCCATTTTTCTTTGTTCTTTCCCTGTACACAGAGTCCTCTACTGCCCTGTCAGAATGACCTGATAAATTTATATGTATCCAGTTCATCATCTGGTCTAGAATTCATGTGTCTGGCTTGGAGTCCACTTGACCCTTTTTCTGACTTACAAAGTTTTCATGTGATCCCTATCGTTTTCTCACAAACTGGAAACATAGCACAAGAATACTTCTTTTCAGTTCTTGGTTCTCCTTGACTATCTCAGTTTTTCAAAGACCTGCTCAAGGCCCTGACACTTCCATTCAATACCAAATTTAACAGTGGGAAATTTAAAATATTACATTAGCAAATGACACACCTAGAGTTGAGAAGACTCATTTTAATAGTAATCCCTGGGACAACGTGGCAGAGCTGGTTCCTAAGAATCACAAGAATTGACAAGGGGATTCGATTGATTGAGTGTGACCTGGCTCAGATCAGGTCAAACACAAACGGAGGCAGGAAGTCTGCCTCATGTCGGGGAAAACTCCTGCAAGTTACATAAACTTTCACTTAACCTAAAACTGTTATCTTCTCTGACACAGAAAGAGACATGTAATTATTTACTATCTTTTATTCATTTCTAATTTCTGCATATGTGATGTTATTTTCTCTCCTACTAGTCTTTACTCTTTCTCAATTATTGTAACCTTATCTTATTTATTCATTTGTTTATTTTGCCTCAATACTGGGCAAGAAATAGACAACATATATACTCAATTTATAAACTATATGATGGAGCCAACCAAAAAGGAAAAAAAAAATCACTGTCAACACAGAAGGTGAAGGTACAGGTAGTAAAGGGTACTTTGTATGGGATAAAACCGGAGAAGGGGCTTTTAAGTGGAAGATATAAAAACTTCTTAAGACATAGTACTTTATAATAAGTCTCCCACCCAGTACTCAAAAACTCTTCAATAAATTCTTGAAATATACACTCTGTGGGATTACAAACACAGCTTGCCAAGTTATTTCTACAGAGAAAAATGGGAAAGCTAAATCTCTTAAGAAGGTAATTCTATTTGCATTTCCATAATGCATTCTCCAAAAGACTCAGGGAAGAAACCAAGACATTCAGAAACAAGATTTTAAAATCAACATCTTTTAGATAAATCAAAATAAGCAGGAAAAATGAAAATTCATTACGACTATATAGGAACTCCTGCTGGAGTCTATGTTCAACTTAATGGAAAAGTACCTATTATTGGCTACATTTTCATTGCATCATTTCCTCACTATGTTCCAATACATGTACCTCATAATCTCAAAGTTATTTCTCTTTAATGGTAGAAAGTTCTTCTGTTGAATTACAGAGCTACAAGACGAGGATGTTTAAGAAAGATTAATACAAAGAAGAGGGTAGATTCTCTGTTTAAATATCTGTTTGACATGTTATAAGACATGAAGGGCTTCAAGTTATAAATGGAAGCCTGATTGGGACAATAAAAACCACAGATATGAAAGAACCTCATCTTTCACCCTGACTTATACATATTTGTCAAAACTGCAAGAATTTGGAAAGATTCTGCTTTTTTCAGTTAAAATACAGTCTTCTTTTATTGCAAGTCTATTTCAAGCGTTAGGGAAGATCAACATTTAATGAGAAACAAAAAGAAATGAATACAACTTTTATTTTAGAGGATGAGAGCAATGCATTAAATATATCCAGATGGCACTTTCAAATATATAGATTTTAATTTTAAGTAAGTTGACTATAATGTGTTATTTTATCACACTATATACTCTGTGATAACTGATTACTAAGGCTATTCTTCAGAGTATATTAATTCTAACATTAATGGATAACTGTGTACTCAGACAAGAGACTTATTGTGCTACTTTTGAAAATAATTACTGTACATTAAATGTTTACACAGTAATAAATATTAATGATAAATTTCATAAATATGAATAATAACCATAACATTGATTTAATGGGTTTCTGGGCACTGAATCTCCTTATTTGTTCAGAGAAGTTACTGTACTGACTGTATTTTTAATCAAACATAATACACTGATAGATTTAATACTACTATAACATTATTTACTGAGCTTTAAGCTTCCTGAATCAAAGTAATATACAAACACACAGGAGGTGACAGAGGTGGCAGGATAATCCAGAATGCACTCCTACAATTAGCCATAAATATCTCATGGTGAGAACACCATGAGCCACTGCTTCCTTGGTAGGAACCTAAGATAATACCCCCAACTAACTCTTCCACTTTATAGGTAATGTAACTTCAACCCTGAAATGTTGAACAATTTTTCTAATACACAGAATTGCCGCCATTGGCTCTCTAGCTTTGTTAAGTATTACTATCAGCATCTCCACTAAGAAGCCTAAATCCTTCATGATAGCTCCCCAGTGCCAAGCTACCACATCTGAACTGCCCAAGGGAAAGGCACCACCCCTTTTGTTGCTGGGGTTCCCTGCCCCTCCAGCACCCAAGATGACCCCATGCTGTCTTCCCTCACCAGTGCATGGTCTTCATGGAGTCTGCAGGAGGCAGGCTCTGCTATAATTGTCTCAGAGTGTCAAGTCCACACTGCAGGCCATCCGGGGCACAGCAGGGCTCTGGTGGTACCATCATTCCAAAGTCACCAATTACCTCTGACTAACTAGAGTCCCAAACCCCAGGTAATGGAAAGGTCCTGAGGAAAGGCCCCTCTCAGGTAAGAGGTAAAGAGAGGAGGGCACTTCCCGTTCTTTCCCAAGAAATCGCATGATAAATCCTTCTTGTTCAGTACTTTATTTCCTTTTTATATTCTTGAAGTGGGTGAGAGGGTCAAAATCTGTCAGGCAAGTATCCAGATATCTGCCTTTGAATTGGATAACTGTGTACTCAGACAAGAGACTTATTGTGCTACTTTTGAAAATAATTACTGTACATTAAATGTTTACACAGTAATAAATATTAATGATAAATTTCATAAATATGAATAATAACCATAACATTGATTTAATGGGTTTCTGGGCACTGAATCTCCTTATTTGTTCAGAGAAGCTACTATACTGACTGTATTTTTAATCAAACATAATACACTGATAGATTTAATACTACTATAACATTATTTACTGAGCTTTAAGCTTCCTGAATCAAAGTAATATACAAACACACAGGAGGTGACAGAGGTGGCAGGATAATCCAGAATGCACTCCTACAATTAGCCATAAATATCTCATGGTGAGAACACCATGAGCCACTGCTTCCTTGGTAGGAACCTAAGATAATACCCCCAACTAACTCTTCCACTTTATAGGTAATGTAACTTCAACCCTGAAATGTTGAACAATTTTTCTAATACACAGAATTGCCGCCATTGGCTCTCTAGCTTTGTTAAGTATTACTATCAGCATCTCCACTAAGAAGCCTAAATCCTTCATGATAGCTCCCCAGTGCCAAGCTACCACATCTGAACTGCCCAAGGGAAAGGCACCACCCCTTTTGTTGCTGGGGTTCCCTGCCCCTCCAGCACCCAAGATGACCCCATGCTGTCTTCCCTCACCAGTGCATGGTCTTCATGGAGTCTGCAGGAGGCAGGCTCTGCTATAATTGTCTCAGAGTGTCAAGTCCACACTGCAGGCCATCCGGGGCACAGCAGGGCTCTGGTGGTACCATCATTCCAAAGTCACCAATTACCTCTGACTAACTAGAGTCCCAAACCCCAGGTAATGGAAAGGTCCTGAGGAAAGGCCCCTCTCAGGTAAGAGGTAAAGAGAGGAGGGCACTTCCCGTTCTTTCCCAAGAAATCGCATGATAAATCCTTCTTGTTCAGTACTTTATTTCCTTTTTATATTCTTGAAGTGGGTGAGAGGGTCAAAATCTGTCAGGCAAGTATCCAGATATCTGCCTTTGAATTGCATACCTGTTTCTTAGAGATATACTGCATATTTGTAAAAATAAATATCTTTAAATGGATATTTACATGTACTGAAATACAGGTATGCCGTGTAGCACTTGGTAAAGCATAAGAAGTGACTTCAGAGGTTGTATATTTTAATTGTACATTTTGATGGTATTCCAAGATCATCATCTTCCAAGGTCAAAATCCTAATTTATAGTCTGATTTGTAGTGTATTAGTCCCATTTCATCATGAACTAAAATTTGATATTATGGTAGCTCTATGTTTAGTTTTTTAAGATATTATCAAACTTTTCAATACAGTATTTTAAAACCAGAAGGGTGACAGTGGCTAACTCTTTGTTGCCTTACTTTGAATTTCTCTGATGATTATTGAAGATGGTATCTATCTATAAACCAACTGGCCTTTTGCCTGTCCTCTCTGCTGTCACATGGTAAAGACAACAGGGCATTCTGAGTATCTTACACCTTAGGGCTGCATCACTATCAGCGCCATTACTTAGTCTGCAGGGAATCTGTTCATATTATCATCTCAGAGGACAGCTATACAGATGACAGTATGCCAATAAATCTTATCATGAGACAGTAACAAGTACCCCAGAGCTTCTTGTGAACTGTTTGGTATTAGAGGTGGCAAACAGATGTGACAGAAATTCAAGGGACTCCCACAACAGACAGGTTACTACGTGTCCTATTATCTTGGGCACATGACATCCAAAGTGAAAAGCAAACGTCTGGATAATAAAGAAAATATATACAACATTTAGCACTTTAAATCTGATCCATTTATTAAGTAAATTAAGTTAACTCACAGCTGCAAGTGAGGCCAAGAGCCAAACAAGTGAGCAAGCAAGCAAGCAAGCAAAGAAAGCAAGCAAGCAAGCAAAGCACTACCAGCTTGGCTTTTGTACCAAGTGCTCTGAACCTGGCTGTTATGGCTCAGTAGAACCAATAGTCATGGAACCAAAGAGTATTTCATGACATGATGCTATTTATAGGAAACTCTAATAATGCCACCAGAAAGTTACTAGAGCTAATCAATGAATTTAGGCAAGTTGCAGGATACAAAGTTAATACAAAGAAACCCCTCACATTTCCATACACTAACATGCAGAGAAATTAAGGCAAAAATCCCATTCACCATTGCAACAAAAAGGATAACATATCTAGGAATAAACCTACCTATGGAGGCAAAAGACCTGTATACAAGAAACACTGTAAAACTATAAGACACTGATGAAAGAAATCAAAGATGACACAAACACATAGAGAGATATATCATATTCTTGGATTGAAGAAATTGATATTGTGAAAATGACTATAGTATCCAAACTAATCTACAGATACAGTGCAATCTCTATCAAATTACCAATGGCATTTTTCATAGAACTAGAACAAAATATTTCACAACCTGTGTGAAGACAAAAAAAAAAAAAAAAAAAAAAAAAAACCACATAGCCAAAACAATCTTGAGAAAGAAAAATGGAGCTGTAGGAATCAACTTTCGTGACTTCAAACTATACTACAAAGTTACATTAATGAAGACAGTATAGTACTGGCACAAAAACAGAAATATAGATCAATGGAACAAGATAGAAAGGGCAGAGATAACCCTACACACCTATGGGCACCTTATTTTTGACAAAGGAGGCAAGAATACACAAATGGAGAAAAGATAGTCTCTTCAATAAGGAGTGCTGGGAAAACTGGACAGCTATGTGCAAAAGAACAAAATGAGAACACTTTCTAACACCATACATAAAAATAAACTCAAAATGGGGCCCCACAACAGACAGGTTACTACGTGTCCTATTATCTTGGGCACATGACATCCAAAGTGAAAAGCAAACGTCTGGATAATAGAGAAAATATATACAACATTTAGCACTTTAAATCTGATCCATTTATTAAGTAAATTAAGTTAACTCACAGCTGCAAGTGAGGCCAAGAGCCAAACAAGTGAGCAAGCAAGCAAGCAAGCAAAGAAAGCAAGCAAGCAAGCAAAGCACTACCAGCTTGGCTTTTGTACCAAGTGCTCTGAACCTGGCTGTTATGGCTCAGTAGAACCAATAGTCATGGAACCAAAGAGTATTTCATGACATGATGCTATTTATAGGAAACTCTAATAATGCCACCAGAAAGTTACTAGAGCTAATCAATGAATTTAGGCAAGTTGCAGGATACAAAGTTAATACAAAGAAACCCCCTCACATTTCCATACACTAACATGCAGAGAAATTAAGGCAAAAATCCCATTCACCATTGCAACAAAAAGGATAACATATCTAGGAATAAACCTACCTATGGAGGCAAAAGACCTGTATACAAGAAACACTGTAAAACTATAAGACACTGATGAAAGAAATCAAAGATGACACAAACACATAGAGAGATATATCATATTCTTGGATTGAAGAAATTGATATTGTGAAAATGACTATAGTATCCAAACTAATCTACAGATACAGTGCAATCTCTATCAAATTACCAATGGCATTTTTCATAGAACTAGAACAAAATATTTCACAACCTGTGTGAAGACAAAAAAAAAAAAAAAAACCACATAGCCAAAACAATCTTGAGAAAGAAAAATGGAGCTGTAGGAATCAACTTTCGTGACTTCAAACTATACTACAAAGTTACATTAATGAAGACAGTATAGTACTGGCACAAAAACAGAAATATAGATCAATGGAACAAGATAGAAAGGGCAGAGATAACCCTACACACCTATGGGCACCTTATTTTTGACAAAGGAGGCAAGAATACACAAATGGAGAAAAGATAGTCTCTTCAATAAGGAGTGCTGGGAAAACTGGACAGCTATGTGCAAAAGAACAAAATGAGAACACTTTCTAACACCATACATAAAAATAAACTCAAAATGGGGCTTCCCTGGTGGTCCAGTGGGTAAGGACACCACCTTGTAGTGCAAGGGGCGCTGGTTCGATCCCTGGCCTGGGAAGATCCTACGTGCCGCGGAGCACCTGCACCCATGTGTCCAATTACTGAGCCGGAGCTCTGGAGCGCATGCGCCCAGAGCCGGTGCTCTGCGACAACAGACGCCACTGCGATGGGAGGTCCACATGGGCCAAAGAACAAAGATGGATGAAACTAGACAAATGAAAGACCAGTGGAAGTGGCCCACCCACCCCACTCTTTCCCCACCCTGGCCTAAATAAATAAATGTTAAAAAAAAAAAAAACCTCAAAATGGATTAAAGACATAAATGTCATGCCATGAAACCATCTTAGAAGAAAACATAGGCAAAACACTCTGCATAAACCACAGCAATATTCTCTTTGACCTATCTCCTAGCACTATGGAAAATTTCACAGCAAAGGGAACTATAAAAAGGATGAAAAGACTACCCTCAGAATGAGAAAATTAAATTTAAATGCAACAGCTGACAAAGGATTAATCTCCAAAATATCAAAGAAGCTCATGCTTCTCAATACCAGAAAAATAAACAATCTGATCAAAAAGTGAAGCCCTAACTAGAACTTCTCCAAACAAAAGATGTACAGATGGTCAACAAATGCATGAAAAGATGTTCGGCACTGCTCGTTATTAAAGAAATGCAAGTCAAAACTATAACAAGGTGGTCACCTTACAGTGGTCAGAATGGCCATCATAAAAAAAAAAAAAAAAACTACAAACAATAAATGCTTCAGAGGGTCTGGAGAAGGGAATCCTCTTGGACTGTTGCTAGGAATGTGAACTGATGCAGTCATTATTGAGAACAAAATGGATGTTCCTTAAAAAACTAGGAATAAACCTAACATATGATCCAGAAATTCCCCTACTGGCCTACTGGTCATATACCCTGAGAAAATCATAATTGAATAAGAAATATGTACCCCAATGCTCATTTCAGCACTTATTTAAAATAATAGCTAGGACATGGAACAGCACAGGACATGGGGAAGCAGCCTAGATGTCCACTGGCAGATGGATGGACAAAGAAGTTGTATATATATATATATATACATTAAATGATATATTACTCAATCACAAGAAGGGATGCATTTTAGTCAGTGCTAATGAAGCAGATGAACCCAGAGCCTGTTGTAGAGAATGAAGTCAGAAAGAGAAAAACAAATTTTGTATATTAACACATATATATGGAATCTAGAAAAATGATACTGATGAACCGATTTGCAGGCCAAGAACAGAGACGCAGACATAGGGAACAGTCTTTGGAAACCGGGGGCTGAGGGGGGAAGGGAAGGTGGGACGAACTGAGAGAGTAGCACTGAAACATATGTATTACCATATGTAAAACAGACAGATGATGCTGCGTAACACAGGGAGCTCAATCTGGTGCTCTGTGACAACGTAGAGGGGTGGGAGGTGGGAGGGAGGTCCTAGAGGGAGAGAATATACACATATTTATGACTGATTCACGTTGTTGTATGTATCACATTCTCTGTGCTTGGAAAAGGTGGACAGGTCAGCAAGGAGAAAGGTTTTGCATGAGCTCAAAATAATGTACTTTGCTCCACCAAAGAAATGACACCACTGTTCTGAATGTTTATCCTGTCAGCAGTATCATATTCTGTGAGAACAATTCTGTGATTGGCTGAACATTGTCTTTGATCTTGGAAGTAGCGTGTAGTTTGATCTCAAGAGAAGAGACAAATCTTTGGGCTTTGAACCTGCCTTCATTGCTCACCATGCTTCCGCCAGCACTGGCCTCTAGGATTCATTTAAATGCCTTATTCACTCATGGCTCCCTACTTGCTTTTAAACAGTGAATGTATTTCATAGCAAATAAATGAAAGTAATGAAATGAACATAATGGAATATACTGGTCTTAACATGTACCCCCACCATCCAGCAGTATCTGGCCCTATGGAAGTACAGAATGCTTAAAAGATATTTCAGTTAAGGTGCCATCTGAGAAGTAACAGTTGGTAAACTTGGGATAGTTTACCTGAACCAGCAGCAAATTCACAGTGCTATTATTTCTAGAGACGATATCTATGCTTGTGAGACCCAAACGGTAGAATAAGGAGTTACATCTAATGACCCATTTGAAAAAAAACTGGTTTGCAGGACTTTGGACATCCTGCTGCAGAGGTTTTTGCCTCTAAATGATGACTGTTTCCAGTAAGAGATTATGTCTAGTGGTTTGGAAGGTGAATGAACAGGCTATTTTTGATTCTTCATGTCACTAAATCAATTACCAAGAAAAAAAAAAAAAAAAGAAAGGGAGGGTTATTTAGTTGGTTGTGGTGATTGGTCCTATGATCCCCACAGGTAAATGGAGGTACAGCTTCAGAATGGTGGTACCGCCCAGTACAGCTGTGTCTATTGTTATGAAGTCAGATCTGCTAATCTCAAACCAGAAGGACATTCAAGGCTTGTGTCATTCCACCAGATAAAAGATCTCAAACAGCTAGGTGAAGGTGAAAAGAAAACGGAATACACAGTGAAAGAACTAAGATTCATATCACAGCTAAAGCCTTGTAACCATTACAGAAACTAGGATTGGGTTCATTTCTCTTTCTTGTCTATTATATGTGTGTGTGCATTCATTTATACTAATTGTACTAATTTTTCCTCTATTTTATATATATATATATATAGGGCATGTGGGTGGTAGATAATATCATAAAAGATATTTATCTAAATTTAGCACTGTAGTTGATTTAGAGAAATAAGTATCACCAAGGGATGGAACTTAGTCACTGTTAGAGTTTGGACAGAAGGTGAACATATTTTTCTTTGTAAAAGGACTAGTTCAATTTCAATAGTCATGTTGCTGTTACTGCTCATATTTAAAATATTATAATGGAATAAAAGTATTATAAATATTGTGCATCCAAAGAAGAGGATGACTGACCAAGGCCAACAGCACAGACTGTCTTACTTCCTCCTATTCCATCCTCCTTGGGGCATGTCTCATGTACGTCCAGACAATGGACAGAAGGAGACCACATGTCTCTAGCTCCCTTGCAGCTTGTGCTATACATGTGGCCTAGATTCATAAAGCAAATGCAACTGGAAGCAGCTTGGAAAGGTTATGAACATAACTGCAGGCAACATAGGTGGTGCAGTGGTACAGAATCTGCCTACAATGTGGGCAATCGGGGCTCAATCCCTGGGTTGGGAAGACACCCTGGAGGAGGGAATGCCTACCCACTCCAGTATTCTTGCTTGGAGATTCCCATGGACAGAGGAACCTGCTTTGCTACAAACCATGGGTTTGCAAAGAGTCAGACCATAACTGAGCATGGGTGTGAGCGCACACATACACACTCACATACATACACACACAAATGGAGGCAACTTAAGGAATAGAATCCTGAGAGGAAGGTAAGTGGTCACAGAGATGTCTGGTTAGCCTTCACCAGCTAGTGTGCACCTTCTGGCTTCTGGGATGCTGAATAGGGAGCAATGAGTAAGGCATGGAGGACGGCTGGCGCTCTCCCCCATGGGGCTGGGTAATTCTCCCAGTTGTACTTCTGGCCATGTGCCATCAAACCTTGTTTCTCTGGCTCTCCCTGGAGTTCTGCACTTTGTCTGTTGTCAATAATAAAGTTTTTTCTGCTTTTAAGCTAGCTATGATGGACTCTCTGACTTGAAGACAACTGACCAGTAAACAGTACTAGCTTTCTAATAAATTCACTTTAGCCTGTAATTATTGTTTTGGCCAAACACTAAATCACAGATTTTCATTTATAATATACTCAATTTCTAGTATTTATAAGTGGCTTTGAATTTTTTAGCTGCACTTCAGCTGAAGAGTATATATTCTTCTTTTAGCTATCTTTCAGTTGCTAGTTTCTAACTGTAATGTGCAATTATGGTAAATGTAGTCTGTCTGAAGCAAGAAGAACATTGATTTAATCCAGATTTCTCTGGTCTGTCACAGTGCATTTTATCTATCACTTTATATAATTTTGACCTCTGTGATTTCCTCCATTATTTTAACTACTTTAATGGAGGAAATCATCCATGAATTGGATCATATTTGTTTTCTTTTATTTTCCTCCATTATTCAACATTTTAAAAATATCCCACTAGTATTCATTTTGCTATAATCTGTAATTTTAAATTTATTTTTTAAAGTGATCTTTTATTACTAAATTCTTATACATTACTAATCTCACAGTACTACTGAATAAATTTTCCTTGTGATACTTCCTTTGTTATATACAAAGATTTGGAATAGATAAAATCTTTTTTTCAGATTACAGCCCATTATAGGTTACTACAAGACGCTGAATATAATTCTCCGTGCTACACAACAAATCTAGATAAAACCTCTTTTTAGTTTTTTCTATGTCGCCCTGTATCTGTGTAAGCAAATTTTCAGCATCATTACTAGCCTCCATTAATTTTGACACATTCACTACTCTTACCTTTGTGAAGTTGTCCTAGTTCTCCCTTTCTTGGCTTTTAAGCAGAAAATGCATCATCACAAAATGCACCTGGAATTAGTTTAGAGTGGAGTTCTGATTTCTATCTCAATCTTCCTGCTAAGTTGGACATATAAATTTTATAATTTTATAAGTCTTATTATAAGTTAAAATGACATATGTGAAAACGTCAGTAACAGATTAAGGTACATGTCCTGTAAACAACCATATGGTCTGACAGTTTTGATCCAAGGCTATCGGGAGAGGCAGAAAATAAATTTTTGGAGAGCAATGCCTCATCTAATCTAAATGTGTTGTTTAAGAGCAGTTGCTATGGACTTTGAAGACAACTGACCAGTAAACAGTACTAGCTTTCTAATAAATTCACTTTAGCCTGTAATTATTGTTTTGGCCAAACACTAAATCACAGATTTTCATTTATAATATACTCAATTTCTAGTATTTATAAGTGGCTTTGAATTTTTTAGCTGCACTTCAGCTGAAGAGTATATATTCTTCTTTTAGCTATCTTTCAGTTGCTAGTTTCTAATTGTAATGTGCAATTATGGTAAATGTAGTCTGTCTGAAGCAAGAAGAACATTGATTTAATCCAGATTTCTCTGATCTGTCACAGTGCATTTTATCTATCACTTTATATAATTTTGACCTCTGTGATTTCCTCCATTATTTTAACTACTTTAATGGAGGAAATCATCCATGAATTAGATCATATTTGTTTTCTTTTATTTTCCTCCATTATTCAACATTTTAAAAATATCCCACTAGTATTCATTTTGCTATAATCTGTAATTTTAAATTTATTTTTTAAAGTGATCTTTTATTACTAAATTCTTATACATTACTAATCTCACAGTACTACTGAATAAATTTTCCTTGTGATACTTCCTTTGTTATATACAAAGATTTAGAATAGATAAAATCTTTTTTTCAGATTACAGCCCATTATAGGTTACTACAAGACGCTGAATATAATTCTCTGTGCTACACAACAAATCTAGATAAAACCACTTTTTAGTTTTTTCTATGTAGCCCTGTATCTGTGTAAGCAAATTTTCAGCATCATTACTAGCCTCCATTAATTCTGACACATTCACTACTCTAACCTTTGTGAAGTTGTCCTAGTTCTCTCTTTCTTGGCTTTTAAGCAGAAAATGCATCATCACAAAATGCACCTGGAATTAGTTTAGAGTGGAGTTCTGATTTCTATCTCAATCTTCCTGCTAAGTTGGACATATAAATTTTATAATTTTATACGTCTTATTATAAGTTAAGATGACATATGTGAAAACGCCAGTAACAGATTAAGGCACATGTCCTGTAAACAACCATATGGTCTGACAGTTTTGATCCAAGGCTATCGGGAGAGGCAGAAAATAAATTTTTGGAGAGCAATGCCTCATCTAATCTAAATGTGTTGTTTAAGAAGCAGAGCCAGAGTTGCAGCTCAGTCTTTGCTCAATTTCTCTCACATGTTAAAAGGAGTCTATAAAACATGCTTCTCAGTAGCAGCAATTAACTTGCCTGTTGCCTCTTATTCACTTAAAACCTAGGAAGTTGCTCACTGTTAAATTGTTTCACCCCTTCCACCTTGGTTCTTCACACCCCTCTCACTGTCACTTGGGCCATTCCCTACTTAGCTCTCCCCAAGGTCTTGTTTCACCATAGCCCACAATGCCCTGAAAAGTCTAGTTCTGTTGTTCTAACTGCTTTTCTCAAGAGAATACAAACCTGCCAATTTTTTTCCTTTTCATTTTAAGAGAAAATAGGCAAAGGAGAGGGCTTCGCCTGGTGGCTCAGTGGGGAAGAATCTGCCTGTCAATGCGGGAGAGAAGTAGTTGGACTCCTGGGTGAAGAAGATTCCTTGGAGAAGGAAATGGTAACCCACTCTAGTATTCTTGCCTGGAGAATCCCATGGACAGAGGAGTCTGGAGGATTACTGTCTATGGAGCTGCTAGAATTGTACATGACTTGGAAACTCAACAATAAGCAAAAGGGAAACTATTTACGATTGAAATGAGAAGGTCAGAAATCCTCACAGATGGATTTTAATTCTCTCTTTTTCACATACACACACACACACCTATGTATCATTCATTTGTTAATTCACTTTGCCTTACTATTGTTAACTACCCCCAAATCCTTATTGGAAGTAGATTATAACTACATCATATGAATGATGCATTCATTGATTATATTCACTTGGCTTTAAAAAATGCATCATCACAAAATGCACCTGGAATTAGAGTGGAGTTCTGATTTCTATCTCAATCTTCCTGCTAAGTTGGACATATAAATTTTATAATTTTATAAGTCTTATTATAAGTTAAAATGACATATGTGAAAACGTCAGTAACAGATTAAGGTACATGTCCTGTAAACAACCATATGGTCTGACAGTTTTGATCCAAGGCTATCGGGAGAGGCAGAAAATAAATTTTTGGAGAGCAATGCCTCATCTCATCTAAATGTGTTGTTTAAGAAGCAGAGCCAAAGTTGAAGCTCAGTCTTTGCTCAATTTCTCTCACATGTTAAAAGGAGCCTATAAAACATGCTTCTCAGTAGCAGCGATTAACTTGCCTGTTGCCTCTTATTCACTTAAAACCTAGGAAGTCGCTCACTGTTAAATTGTTTCACCCCTTCCACCTTGGTTCTTCACACCCCTCTCACTGTCACTTGGGCCACTCCCTACTTAGCTCTCCCCAAGGTCTTGTTTCACCATAGCCCACAATGCCCTGAAAAGTCTAGTTCTGTTGTTCTAACTGCTTTTCTCAAGAGAATACAAACCTGCCAATTTTTTTCCTTTTCATTTTAAGAGAAAATAGGCAAAGGAGAGGGCTTCGCCTGGTGGCTCAGTGGGGAAGAATCTGCCTGTCAATGCGGGAGAGAAGTAGTTGGACTCCTGGGTGAAGAAGATTCCTTGGAGAAGGAAATGGCAACCCACTCTAGTATTCTTGCCTGGAGAATCCCATGGACAGAGGAGTCTGGAGGATTACTGTCTATGGAGCTGCTAGAATTGTACATGACTTGGAAACTCAACAATAAGCAAAATGGAAACTATTTACGATTAAAATGAGAAGGTCAGAAATCCTCACAGATGGATTTTAATTCTCTCTTTTTCACATACACACACACACCTATGTATCATTCATTTGTTAATTCACTTTGCCTTACTATTGTTAACTACCCCTAAATCCTTATTGGAAGTAGATTATAACTACATCATATGAATGATTAAAAAGACTTGAAATAAACTTCTAATGTTTTTATGGTTGGTAAATGACATTAATAGTTCACACTATTTAGCATTCTATTAATCACCAATTATCAACAATCACCAATTCCTTTGTTGTTACATTAAATTTACCTTTTCTTAGATGTTAATGTCTGGTTTAATTAGGGAGTGAACTAAGATAAAGGTAAATTAACCACAATGTTTTGTTTCAATGCTTAACTACTCTTCTTTAAGTAACAGGCTATTAAAGATCGAGAGTTAACTGAAAACTTCCATTATCAAGAGTCTCTCTCTTCAGTTAGCAATCAGAGAGGTAGAACACATGTTACTGTGTTTGAAGACCACAGGTCTCCCTGCCAGTTCCGGGCTCTAATTCTAATGTGAACTCTAACTAGTGACACTATGCACTTCCTTAGACACGATTCAATCTGCATGACTGTACAACACAAACAATGTTATAAAGTCTCTCATCTCAAATTATTTTACTGTATATTAATTTCAATCTAAATAAAGCACAGAATAAATCTGAGGTTTCCTATTTGCAGAACTTCTGTAGACAAAAGAGAACTCAAATAACTATATTATTAGTTAATGCCTTTAGGTCACATATTTTCTTCTTTTGTACTCATAATTAAAAATAATCATTTCAGTGATCTCAAATAAATCCCCCAGGGGGAAAATTTTATTGATCACTATCATAGTTGAAACTGCTTTTTCACCTGAGTAAAACTACCATGCAAATGAAATAACTGACATAAACACTGGAAAAGATGAGAGAGCAATTTCTTCTGTTAATGCTTCTATTGCATACTATGAAAAATTAAGAGATCCTAATAAAACATTTTCAGAATTAAAAAGAGAATTAGTAATGTGGATGAATACATGTTAATGACATAAAAATTGATAGTTCTATCTACCTACACATGAAAATGTTAAAAATTGTTTATATTAGCAAGAAGAAAATCACCTATAAAATATTAAGAATGATATACAATGTAACAGTAGAAAAAACAAAACTGTAATATCCAGTAGTCTGTAGTCTCACTTATAACTTATAAATATGTTTTAATATAAATTTTCCCAGTTAAAATCACAATATAGTTTTTCCTATAATTATATATAAAGACCTCAATGTTAAAATAGCTAGAAAATCATTAAAAAAGAAGTAGGAAGGAGCACATTGCCATTCCAAATATGGGAAAATACATGATATATTCCATTATAAAAATGTACATGGTTTTGAACAGGAGAAGGAAAATAGATTATACAGTATAGAGAATCTAGACTTAGAGTCTAAAAAATCTGAGGTATGGAGAGGTCAAGGAAATGAGAAAGATAGGACCTTTAAAAATGGTGCCAGAAAAGCTAGATGTGCAGAGAAAAGAACACTTATAAAAGGAAGCCCTATAGAAAAGATGCAAATTTGAAATTAAAACAGTACAGTATAAGTCTTAGAAGAAAATCTCAGAGACTAAATTTGTAACTTTTGACTAGAAAGGCTACCTTAACCTCAAAAATATTAAAAAAAAATGATCTGACGCAAATTCAATCTGCATGACTGTACAACACAAACAATGTTATAAAGTCTCTCATTTTTTAGTAATTTCAATCTAAATAAAGCACAGAATAAATCTGAGGTTTCCTATTTGCAGAACTTCTGTAGACAAAAGAGAACTCAAATAACTATATTATTAGTTAATGCCTTTAGGTCACATATTTTCTTCTTTTGTACTCATAATTAAAAATAATCATTTCAGTGATCTCAAATAAATCCCCCAGGGGGAAAATTTTATTGATCACTATCATAGTTGAAACTGCTTTTTCACCTGAGTAAAACTACCATGCAAATGAAATAACTGACATAAACACTGGAAAAGATGAGAGAGCAATTTCTTCTGTTAATGCTTCTATTGCATACTATGAAAAATTAAGAGATCCTAATAAAACATTTTCAGAATTAAAAAGAGAATTAGTAATGTGGATGAATACATGTTAATGACATAAAAATTGATAGTTCTATCTACCTACACATGAAAATGTTAAAAATTGTTTATATTAGCAAGAAGAAAATCACCTATAAAATATTAAGAATGATATATAATGTAACAGTAGAAAAAACAAAACTGTAATATCCAGTAGTCTGTAGTCTCACTTATAACTTATAAATATGTTTTAATATAAATTTTCCCAGTTAAAATCACAATATAGTTTTTCCTATAATTATATATAAAGACCTCAATGTTAAAATAGCTAGAAAATCATTAAAAAAGAAGTAGGAAGGAGCACATTGCCATTCCAAATATGGGAAAATACATGATATATTCCATTATAAAAATGTACATGGTTTTGAACAGGAGAAGGAAAATAGATTATACAGTATAAAGAATCTAGACTTAGAGTCTAAAAAATCTGAGGTATGGAGAGGTCAAGGAAATGAGAAAGATAGGACCTTTAAAAATGGTGCCAGAAAAGCTAGATGTCCAGAGAAAAGAACACTTATAAAAGGAGGCCCTATAGAAAAGATGCAAATTTGAAATTAAAACAGTACAGTATAAGTCTTAGAAGAAAATCTCAGAGACTAAATTTGTAACTTTTGACTAGAAAGGCTACCTTAACCTCAAATGAAAATATAGACGCTTTAAAAGAAATAATGCATGTATCTGACGTTTTCAAAATTTAAACCTTCTGCTAGTCAGTAAACTAATAAGTTTGAAAAAAATTTAATGAATAGTATGAAGACTTAGTTACCATAAAATAACAAGAGTTACTAAAAACTAATAAAAGCAACACATATACAAGAGAAAAATATATATCATTTGTTTGTTATATACATAGATGCACAGAAAGGAAACGAATGATAAAATGTGCAGGTTTGGTACCCAGGGAAATGAAAATTCAAATAATAATACTATGTCAATTGATAAGCATGAGACTGCAAAAATTCAGAGCTTTTGTTTAGAGGACTGAGAGGGAAAGAGTAACCTTAAACACTGGTAATGGAAATGTTAGATATTACCACTTTTTCTGGAATCGTCTTAGAAATAGTTTAAAATAAACATAGACCCATCAATCCTCCACTTTGGAATATGCCCTATAGAAATAAAAATACCAATTCACACTGATGTATTTATGGGGATATTATTGCAGGCTGGGTTCCTGGTAGTCATAAACCAGAAATAAAGTTAACCCTACCAATAGGGAATTTGAATGTTTAAAAAGAATGGATTAGGGCTTCCCTGGTGGTCCAGTGAGTAAAGAGCCCGCCTTGCAGTGCAAGGGGCACCAGTTTGATCCCTGACCTGGGAAGATCCCACACGCTGTGGAGCGGTTGGACCGGTGTGTCCAATTAGGAGGCAGCGCTCTGAAGTGCATGCGCCCAGAGCCGGTGCTCTGAAGGCTCACACAGGCCAAAGAATAAAGATGGATGAAAATAAATAAATAAATAAATAAATAAATAAACAAACAATACAAGAGGCCAAAATTAAAAAAAAAAGAAGAATGGATTAGAGTTATTCTGTATAAATTGGAAGGGTTTCTGTGTGGTTTTATTTAGCAAAAAACTGGACACGGAAAAATGTATACAATATGATCTATTTTTTTAAATGAGAAAAATAATTTTTTTGGCATCTGTATGTATATGTATGATCAATATGTGTAGGTGCATATCAATATAGGTTGCTGACATAACACTCCATGGAGGAATAGAGATGCCAGTGATATGTTAATATGAAGCAAGAATGGGAATAACGTACGACTTAAAGAATTCAGTATTTTTTGACGGTTTTCCAGAATATAGACGCTTTAAAAGAAATAATGCATGTATCTGACGTTTTCAAAATTTAAACCTTCTGCTAGTCAGTAAACTAATAAGTTTGAAAAAAATTTAATGAATAGTATGAAGACTTAGTTACCATAAAATAACAAGAGTTACTAAAAACTAATAAAAGCAACACATATACAAGAGAAAAATATATATCATTTGTTTGTTATATACATAGATGCACAGAAAGGAAACGAATGATAAAATGTGCAGGTTTGGTACCCAGGGAAATGAAAATTCAAATAATAATACTATGTCAATTGATAAGCATGAGACTGCAAAAATTCAGAGCTTTTGTTTAGAGGACTGAGAGGGAAAGAGTAACCTTAAACACTGGTAATGGAAATGTTAGATATTACCACTTTTTCTGGAATCGTCTTAGAAATAGTTTAAAATAAAAATTGACCCATCAATCCTCCACTTTGGAATATGCCCTATAGAAATAAAAATACCAATTCACACTGATGTATTTATGGGGATATTATTGCAGGCTGGATTCCTGGTAGTCATAAACCAGAAATAAAGTTAACCCTACCAATAGGGAATTTGAATGTTTAAAAAGAATGGATTAGGGCTTTCCTGGTGGTCCAGTGAGTAAAGAGCCCGCCTTGCAGTGCAAGGGGCACCAGTTTGATCCCTGACCTGGGAAGATCCCACACGCTGTGGAGCGGTTGGACCGGTGTGTCTAATTAGGAGGCAGCGCTCTGAAGTGCATGCGCCCAGAGCCGGTGCTCTGAAGACTCACAAAGGCCAAAGAATAAAGATGGATGAAAATAAATAAATAAATAAACAAACAGTACAAGAGGCCAAAATTAAAAAAAAGAAGAAGAAGAATGGATTAGAGTTATTCTGTATAAATTGGAAGGGTTTCTGTGTGGTTTTATTTAGCAAAAAACTGGACACGGAAAAATGTATACAATATGATCTATTTTTTTAAATGAGAAAAATAATTTTTTTGGCATCTGTATGTATATGTATTATCAATATGTGTAGGTGCATATCAATATAGGTTGCTGACATAACACTCCATGGAGGAATAGAGATGCCAGTGATATGTTAATATGAAGCAAGAATGGGAATAACAATGAATTTAGTATGTATGATACAATCCAATTTATGAAACCTACATGAAACACAATAGATACATAATGTGATGCACAGACACCAAAATATTAATGGTGATTATTTCAGGGTGGCTAGGTTCTAGGTGGCTTTTACTTTTTCTTTATATTTTAAGATGTTGTTCTCAATTTAAAGATATTATTTACATGAACAGAAAAATAAGTCTGTTTCCATTGCATATGCAGACTAATAAAAATAATCTCTTAAAAAAGAATCACATTATACAATATTTATATGGAAGGCCACATAAAAAGGAAATATGATCAGCAAAGAAGAAAAATAAAGATGGTTCCATTTACTGTCACTGAAATACACTGGATTTTCACAGTTTGAGATGTACATTTCAATGTAATTTTATAAAACTGACATCTGCAAAATATTCTCATAAATGATTAAATTATGGTTTTTGCTATAATATCTAAGAATGTAAAACTAAGTTTCAAATATAAATTTGGTATGATTTATGTGTTTTATCTAGATTTTTAAATTAATAGCTATATGAATAAAGAATGTTTTTTTTTTCTTTATTTTTACAGTCTTCTTACTTTCAAGACCATAGGGCATATGGAGAAAGGCACAAGGAACTGTATCAAGTGATCCTGATTAGTGAGTCAGTTTAAATATTTACAAAGTTCTGATTATATAATTAATATCTAACTCTGTTGTCTTCCTAGAATAATGTGATAATTTTATAATATTCTACTTGTGCCAATCTCACATTATTTCCACCTTTGTATAAGTGAGAGTTACTGACACAGCACATCCTTATTAGGTACCGTTCATCTCTAACCTCCTAACAAGGCTCTAGTCTGTTGCAACACTTCCTGAACATCCAGTTTATGTCTCTTCAGACTTTGGAGAAGAAGTTCGTTAAAGCAAACCAAGGGGATGACAAACATCTAATCAGTTATATGATGATTTTTCTCAATAAAAACTAGTCACCTAAGTAAAACAATTCTATTTGTACTTCATATCTTTCTTCTTCCACACATACCTTAAAGTTGTAATTCCAATAAATGCTCAACATTTTCTCTTACTGAATTATGTTGGACTATCATTACTAGTACATTTTAATTTTTTTTTAAATTTTGGCCTCTTTTATTTATTTATTTTTTTCATCCATCTTTATTCTATGGCATGTGTGGGTCTCCCATTGCAGTGGCCCCTCTCATTGTAGAGCACCGCCTCTGGGATCATGCACTCCAGAGCGCTGGCTCATCATTGGATACACCGGTCCAGCTGCTCTACGGCATGTGGGATCTTCCCTGGCGAGGGATCAAACTGGCCCCCTTGCAATGCAAGGTTGACTCTTTACTGACTGGACCACCAGGGAAGTCCTATTACTAGTATTTTGTAAGTAGTTTTTAGTATTTTACTTTTAAGTTTGAGATGTACATTTCAATGTAATTTTATAAAACTGACATCTGCAAAATATTCTCATAAATGATTAAATTATGGTTTTTGCTATAATATCTAAGAATGTAAAACTAAGTTTCAAATATAAATTTGGTATGATTTATGTGTTTTATCTAGATTTTTAAATTAATAGCCATATGAATAAAGAATGGTTTTTTTTCTTTATTTTTACAGTCTTCTTACTTTCAAGACCATAGGGCATATGGAGAAAGGCACAAGGAACTGTATCAAGTGATCCTGATTAGTGAGTCAGTTTAAATATTTACAAAGTTCTGATTATATAATTAATATTTAACTCTGTTGTCTTCCTAGAATAATGTGATAATTTTATAATATTCTACTTGTGCCAATCTCACATTATTTCCACCTTTGTATAAGTGAGAGTTACTGACACAGCACATCCTTATTAGGTACCGTTCATCTCTAACCTCCTAACAAGGCTCTAGTCTGTTGCAACACTTCCTGAACATCCAGTTTATGTCTCTTCAGACTTTGGAGAAGAAGTTCGTTAAAGCAAACCAAGGGGATGACAAACATCTAATCAGTTATATGATGATTTTTCTCAATAAAAACTAGTCACCTAAGTAAAACAATTCTATTTGTACTTCATATCTTTCTTCTTCCACACATACCTTAAAGTTGCAATTCCAATAAATGCTCAACATTTTCTCTTACTGAATTATGTTGGACTATCATTACTAGTACATTTTAATTTTTTTTTTTAAATTTTGGCCTCTTTTATTTATTTATTTTTTTCATCCGTCTTTATTCTATGGCATGTGTGAGTCTCCCATTGCAGTGGCCCCTCTCATTGTAGAGCACCGCCTCTGGGATCATGCACTCCAGAGCGCTGGCTCATCATTGGATACACCGGTCCAGCTGCTCCACGGCATGTGGGATCTTCCCTGGCGAGGGATCAAACTGGCCCCCTTGCAATGCAAGGTTGACTCTTTACCGACTGGACCACCAGGGAAGTCCTATTACTAGTATTTTTTAAGTAGTTTTTAGTATTTTACTTTTAATTTTAAGATAGTTAAAATATTGCTTTTTTAAAAGACATGGAATTTTTTTAAAATTCATCTTCCCTTTTTGAAAAAGTTTCTGGACAACATTCACCAGGAACTTTTTTTTTCATCAATGATATACCTATGGTATTCAGGAGACTGTGCTACATTAATGTATTTAATTTACACACAGAAGTACTATCATGTATTTGTATACTAATGAAATAAATGTAATGCATATAATGAGATTACAGGTATAAGATATATCTGAAATTCCAACTTTAAAACTGAAGTTGCCAATGTGGTCATTTCTAATGGAGAGGATTTATGCAGAACAGTGATGCGGTTTCATGGGCTGCATTTACTAGGTGTTAATGATTACCTTGTGGCTCAGACAGCAAAGAATCTGTCAGCAATTTAGGAGACCAGGTTTGATCCCTGGGTTGGAGAGATCCCCTAGAAAAGGGCATGGTTACCCACTCCAGGATTCTTGCCTGGAGAATTCCAAGGACAGAGGAGCCTAGAGAAGGGTGTGGTTACCCACTCCACAATTCTTGCCTGGAGAATTCTATTGACAGAGGAGTCTGGTGGGCTACAGTCCATTTGGCTGCACAGAGTCAGACAGGATTGAGCAAGTAACACTTTCACTTTCAATGGTTACACTCTCTCATCTTTTGGCAGCTGTCAAGAGCTGAGAACCTCCTCAATGTCTTCTCATAGTAGAGGGAGAGGAGACAAGAATCAGAAAGACACTCAAGTAGCTCACATTATAGCTGACAAAATACTGCATGTGAATAATACAAAACACATTCTTAGTGTCAAAGGCGAACTAATATATAGCACAACCGAGGCACTTCACTTAGGCTCAAGAACAGAGCACCAGACTTTTAAATCATTACTGTTCATTTGATCTACACTTTTCCACCATCCATTCTCAGCAAATGTCACTGACCTGCAAAACATGCTCACTATAGATTATACAGCTCTGACCATAGCACCAAAACAGGACCTACTCCCAACCCCTGCCCCTATTCCCAACTCATTCTCAGCTTCTCCTGTTCCTCTGGCTCCCATGGACTCCAGATTGCCAGCTTCATAGTGAAAGTAAGAGAGAATGATGCTATAAAAAAATACGTCACCACTGCATTCTTACCAAGAAATTCCACAAATCACATTAGGGAATGTTTTCATTTCAAACTGATTTATTTCACAACACTGCTTTGGTTGTTCAAATGCCCTTCGAAATGATTCTCAAGATTTTCATGCGAGACTGTGCTACATTAATGTATTTAATTTACAAAAAACTATCATGTATTTGTATACTAATGAAAGAAATGTAATGCATATAATGAGATTACAGGTATAAGATATATCTGAAATTCCAACTTTAAAACTGAAGTTGCCAATGTGGTCATTTCTAATGGAGAGGATTTATGCAGAACAGTGATGCGGTTTCATGGGCTGCATTTACTAGGTGTTAATGATTACCTTGTGGCTCAGACAGCAAAGAATCTGTCAGCAATTTAGGAGACCAGGTTTGATCCCTGGGTTGGAGAGATCCCCTAGAAAAGGGCATGGTTACCCACTCCAGGATTCTTGCCTGGAGAATTCCAAGGACAGAGGAGCCTAGAGAAGGGTGTGGTTACCCACTCCACAATTCTTGCCTGGAGAATTCTATTGACAGAGGAGTCTGGTGGGCTACAGTCCATTTGGCTGCACAGAGTCAGACAGGATTGAGCAAGTAACACTTTCACTTTCAATGGTTACACTCTCTCATCTTTTGGCAGCTGTCAAGAGCTGAGAACCTCCTCAATGTCTTCTCATAGTAGAGGGAGAGGAGACAAGAATCAGAAAGACACTCAAGTAGCTCACATTATAGCTGACAAAATACTGCATGTGAATAATACAAAACACATTCTTATTGTGAAAGGCGAACTAATATATAGCACAACCGAGGCACTTCACTTAGGCTCAAGAACAGAGCACCAGACTTTTTAAATCATTACTGTTCATTTGATCTACACTTTTCCACCATCCATTCTCAGCAAATGTCACTGACCTGCAAAACATGCTCACTATGGATTATACAGCTCTGACCATAGCACCAAAACAGGACCTACTCCCAACCCCTGCCCCTATTCCCAACTCATTCTCAGCTTCTCCTGTTCCTCTGGCTCCCCTGGACTCCAGATTGCCAGCTTCATAGTGAAAGTAAGAGAGAATGATGCTATAAAAAAATACGTCACCACTGCATTCTTACCAAGAAATTCCACAAATCACATTAGGGAATGTTTTCATTTCAAACTGATTTATTTCACAACACTGCTTTGGTTGTTCAAATGCCAACCATTCCAGAAATCAAATCTGCAAGTCTAAAATTAAGATGCCGCAGCAGAGCATATGCATCATTCATGATGATTTCACAGTGTTTCCTAGTGGGATTTACAGTTGTCAAAATTAACATTACATGACATGATCCATTATGCTTCACTCAATACTGCGTCATCCAAACATGACAAAATTCAATTAAAAGTAGTTTCGATTCACTTCAATGCTTCCATTTCTTTTATTCTTTACTACTCCTAAATTTTTTCCTGCTAAGATACAAACTTTATATGATTCTAATTATAACATCCCTTTAGCAACAATTCCTTCACAATTTCTAACACAATCCTCATTTTTGTATTTTAATTTTTAACCACAGATTTATTTTGTGGAAATTTCCATCCTGTTTAAAACAAAGTCACAGAATTTCTCTCTATGGACAGGTTGTCATAGACACTGACCCCTGACATTTAAGAATATAATATAAAAATGAAACACCTTTTTTATATATAGGGTGATGTTGAACGCAGATCTTATTAGGGCAAAAAAGATGAAATAATTAAGAAATGGTAGCTCACTAAATAATTTTTCAATAGAAATCTATGATGCAGTAATTCCTCAGGGAAATCTTTATCTCTGAAGATCAAAATAGTCAATTACATTAGCTATCAGATTTATATAACACTTGTTGAATATCAAAATTCACACAAAAATTATCTTTAAATATTTTTTGCAGCATGACTATAATAGTATAACTTTTACAAAAAATAGTTTTATGGAGAAGCCGCCGGAACCTGCCGCGAGAAGCTGCAGAAGCGCTGCGTCGCGGGTAAGTTCAACCACTCCAACTGGAGGGCTTGCTGAATGGAGAGGGGAGTCGCCCAGACCTACTCCCAACCCTGCCCCTATTCCCAACTCATTCTCAGCTTCTCCTGTTCCTCTGGCTCCCCTGGACTCCAGATTGCCAGCTTCATAGTGAAAGTAAGAGAGAATGATGCTATAAAAAAATACGTCACCACTGCATTCTTACCAAGAAATTCCACAAATCACATTAGGGAATGTTTTCATTTCAAACTGATTTATTTCACAACACTGCTTTGGTTGTTCAAATGCCAACCATTCCAGAAATCAAATCTGCAAGTCTAAAATTAAGATGCCGTAGCAGAGCATATGCATCATTCATGATGATTTCACAGTGTTTCCTAGTCTGATTTACAGTTGTCAAAATTAACATTACATGACATGATCCATTATGCTTCACTCAATACTGCGTCATCCAAACATGACAAAATTCAATTAAAAGTAGTTTCGATTCACTTCAATGCTTCCATTTCTTTTATTCTTTACTACTCCTAAATTTTTTCCTGCTAAGATACAAACTTTATATGATTCTAATTATAACATCCCTTTAGCAACAATTCCTTCACAATTTCTAACACAATCCTCATTTTTGTATTTTAATTTTTAACCACAGATTTATTTTGTGGAAATTTCCATCCTGTTTAAAACAAAGTCACAGACTTTCTCTCTATGGACAGGTTGTCATAGACACTGAACCCTGACATTTAAGAATATAATATATAAATGAAACACCTTTTTTATATATAGGGTGATGTTGAATGCAGATCTTATTAGGGCAAAAAAGATGAAATAATTAAGAAATGGTAGCTCACTAAATAATTTTTCAATATAAATCTATGATGCAGTAATTCCTCAGGGAAATCTTTATCTCTGAAGATCAAAATAGTCAATTACATTAGCTATCAGATTTATATAACACTTGTTGAATATCAAAATTCACACAAAAATTATCTTTAAATATTTTTTGCAGCATGACTATAATAGTATAACTTTTACAAAAAATAGTTTTATGGAGAAGCCGCTGGAACCCGCCGCGAGAAGCTGCAGAAGCGCTGCGTCGCGGGTAAGTTCAACCGCTCCAACTGGAGGGCTTGCTGAATGGAGAGGGGGAGTCGCCCACGGGTTGCTGACCAGGGACCGGACACGGGCTAGACGGGAAAGCGCGCACCCGCCTTTGGGACTTAGACACGTAACCGGCAGTGCACGTGTGCCAGCAGCGGAGGAGCCCACGAACCCCTAGAGCTGCAGCAGCAGCGGAGGAAGCCGGGAGAAGGGCAGGGATTGGAGGCTACTGGCGGGTGCGCGGTTGAGCCAGGGCGCCCCCCTCCAACACGGGACTGCGCACGCCCCGGCCCCCGCCCGAAGGAATGGGATCAGCCCACAGTCCCGGCCAGCACCCAGTATGGCAGCAAAACCCTCATTTTGCTGAACACAAAAACAGAAACCATAGCAACCGGCAATATAAGGGAAAGACTACGCCATCAAGACACCACCATCAAGAGCACATTGGTTTCCAACAGGCAGATGAGAAGATAAAAAACAGGGACAGTATTTAGCTTTTTTTTTTTTTTTTTTGCTTGTTTGTTTGTGGTGGGCTATTTTGCTTATTCAATTGATTGATCTGGTTTGGGGTTTATTAGTTTGTTTATTTTGTTTTTTGGGTTTTTTTTTTTTTTTGATTTTTGTTTGTTTTGTTTTGTGTGTTTTTTGTTTGTTTTTTGGTCTCATTAATTTTTTTCTGCCCTTTTTAATTTTTAACTTCTTTTTTTGACTTTTATTTTATTGTATTTTTTTTAATTTTAATTTTAATTCTTGGAAACCTCTAATTCTCTTTTCTCTTTCCCACTGCTTTCTCTCTCTATGTTCTAAATGTAAAACTTTTTCCTATCTACCAATATCCTCTAGATAAATTATTCCCTATCTTCCCGTCTCCACTATTCTCTTCCAAATACACTAAACAATACACACACTAATCTTTGCTACCTAACCCTATAAAATCCTTCCAAGACGAATCTATTCCTTCTCATTACCTATACACTCTCCTCCTCGTCACCCCCAACACATGTCCTAGTTAAAAATTGCTCTCATTGTAATTATCCGAGCCAGGACCTTGTGCTGGATTTGTTTATTCAGGCACTATTTTAATTAATTCAAAGCTTAAGGGGCAAGTATCATCTATGATTGCGTGATTTGCCAGAAAGATTTCCTGTGACTTATCTCTGTAAAACTGGTCAGCTGTGGGGATTGCTGTGTATGTGTGTATATTTTACGATTATGTTAGAAAACATCTGCAAGCTTTTATGACTGTCAATCATCAGAGATGCACCTCTTGTTCCTCAGATGCGACAGCGCAGGGCCAACCCCCTAGAGCTGCAGCAGCAGTGGAGGAAGCCGGGAGAAGGGCAGGGTTTGACTGGCGGGTGCGCGGTTGAGCCAGGGCCCCTCCAACACGGGACTGCGCACGCCCCGGCCTCCGCCCGAAGGAATGGGATCAGCCCACAGTCCCGGCCAGCAAAACCCTCACTTTGCCAGTATGGCCGCAAAACCCTCATTTTGCTGAACACAAAAACAGAAACCATAGCAACCGGCAATATAAGGGAAAGACTACGCCATCAAGACACCACCATCAAGAGCACATTGGTTTCCAACAGGCAGATGAGAAGATAAAAAACAGGGACAGTATTTAGCTTTTTTTTTTTTTTTGCTTGTTTGTTTGTGGTGGGCTATTTTGCTTATTCAATTGATTGGTCTGGTTTGGGGTTTATTTGTTTGTTTATTCTGTTTTATTTCGTTTTTTTTTTTTTGATTTTTGTTTTGTTTTGTGTGTTTTTTGTTTGTTTTTTGGTCTCATTAATTTTTTCTGCCCTTTTTAATTTTTAACTTCTTTTTTTTGACTTTTATTTTATTGTATTTTTTTTAATTTTAATTTTAATTCTTGGAAACCTCTAATTCTCTTTTCTCTTTCCCACTGCTTTCTCTCTCTATGTTCTAAATGTAAAACTTTTTCCTATCTACCAATATCCTCTAGATAAATTATTCCCTATCTTCCCGTCTCCACTATTCTCTTCCAAATACACTAAACAATACACACACTAATCTTTGCTACCTAACCCTATAAAATCCTTCCAAGACGAATCTATTCCTTCTCATTACCTATACACTCTCCTCCTCGTCACCCCCAACACATGTCCTAGTTAAAAATTGCTCTCATTGTAATTATCCGAGCCAGGACCTTGTGCTGGATTTGTTTATTCAGGCACTATTTTAATTAATTCAAAGCTTAAGGGGCAAGTATCATCTATGATTGCGTGATTTGCCAGAAAGATTTCCTGTGACTTATCTCTGTAAAACTGGTCAGCTGTGGGGATTGCTGTGTATGTGTGTATATTTTACGATTATGTTAGAAAACATCTGCAAGCTTTTATGACTGTCAATCATCAGGGACGCACCTCTTGTTCCTCAGATGGTAGTATGTGAACTAATATCACGGAACACCATAGCAAACCAGACATAGAGCCTACACCCCCTGACCAATCATCAAACCAAGGATCCTCGGAGTGGAAGCCCTGATTCCAAGACCCCACACTATCAAAGAACATACAACACTAGAGATTATTCATCTGTAAACAAGACCTAACACCATTCAAGTCACAAACCACTGAACCCTTCTAGAAGGACAGAAACCCAAAGGAAGGGAGAATTCAACCAAGAAGCCTGGTAGGGGAAAAAGAACTCCACACACACAGACACACACAAAGAAACAAAAAGTAACATAATAATGAAATGTCAGAGAAACACTGCACAAATGAAGGACCAAGCTAGAGAAACACCGCTTCAAATGACAGAGGAGGAGATAGACAAACTATCTGAAAGAGAATTCAGAAAACCTATACTAATGAGGATGCAAAACACCGAAAACAGAATATTAGAGGAAATTAGTGCATTGAGAAGAGACATGCAAGAAATAAAAAATAAGCAAATGGAGAAAACCAGCTCAATTGCTGAACTCAAAAATATTATAGAAGGTCTCAACAGTAGAGTATCAGAGGCTGAAGAATGGATAAGTGAGCTGGAAGACAAAATGGTGGAAAGTGCTGAAGAACAGAACAAAGCACAAAGAATCAAAAGAACTGAGGCTAGCATCAGAGACCTATGGGACAATAGCAAACGCACCAACATTAGAATTATAGAAGTTCCAGAAGAAGAAGAGGGGAAGAAAGGCTATGAAACAATTACTGAAGAGGTTACAGTCGAAAACTTTCCCAACATGGGAAAGGAAATAGTCAACCAAGTCCAAGAAGCACAACGAGTTCCATACAGGATAAACCCCAGAAGAAACACACCAAGGCACATTCTAAGCAAACTAACGCAGACTAAATATAAAGACAGATTACTAAAAGCAGCTAGGAGCAAACAACAAATAACATATAAAGGAAACCCCATACGTCTAACAGCGGGTCTTTCAACAGAAACCCTGCAGGCCAGAAGAGAATGGCAAGATACAAAAAAACGGCAGTGGATGCATTGTTCCTCAGATGGTAGTATGTGAACTAATATCACGGAACACCATAGCAAACCAGACATAGAGCCTACACCACCTGACCAATCATCAAACCAAGGATCCTCGGAGTGGAAGCCCTGATTCCAAGACCCCACACTATCAAAGAACATACAACACTAGAGATTATTCATCTGTAAACAAGACCTAACACCATTCAAGTCACAAACCACTGAACCCTTCTAGAAGGACAGAAACCCAAAGGAAGGGAGAATTCAACCAAGAAGCCTGGTAGGGGAAAAAGAACTCCACACACACAGACACACACAAAGAAACAAAAAGTAACATAATAATGAAATGTCAGAGAAACACTGCACAAATGAAGGACCAAGCTAGAGAAACACCGCTTCAAATGACAGAGGAGGAGATAGACAAACTATCTGAAAGAGAATTCAGAAAACCTATACTAATGAGGATGCAAAACACCGAAAACAGAATATTAGAGGAAATTAGTGCATTGAGAAGAGACATGCAAGAAATAAAAAATAAGCAAATGGAGACAACTAACTCAATTGCTGAACTCAAAAATACCATAGAAGGTCTCAACAGTAGAGTATCAGAGGCTGAAGAATGGATAAGTGAGCTGGAAGACAAAATGGTGGAAAGTGCTGAAGAACAGAACAAAGCACAAAGAATCAAAAGAACTGAGGCTAGCATCAGAGACCTATGGGACAATAGCAAACGCACCAACATTAGAATTATAGAAGTTCCAGAAGAAGAAGAGGGGAAGAAAGGCTATGAAACAATTACTGAAGAGGTTACAGTCGAAAACTTTCCCAACATGGGAAAGGAAATAGTCAACCAAGTCCAAGAAGCACAACGAGTTCCATACAGGATAAACCCCAGAAGAAACACACCAAGGCACATTCTAAGCAAACTAACGCAGACTAAATATAAAGACAGATTACTAAAAGCAGCTAGGAGCAAACAACAAATAACATATAAAGGAAACCCCATACGTCTAACAGCGGGTCTTTCAACAGAAACCCTGCAGGCCAGAAGAGAATGGCAAGACACATTTAAACGGCTAAAAGAGAATAAACTCCAACCAAGAATTCTCTACCCAGCAAGAATCTCATTCAGAATCGATGGTGAAGTCAAAAGCTTCACAGACAGACAAAAACTAAAAGAATTCTGTACCACAAAACCAGCCCTACAACAAGTGTTAAAGGGCCTGATATAGCCAATACAAGAGTAGGAGAAGCCTTACAAATCAAACCTCAAATTTCTAAGATGACAATAGGAACATTTGTATCAATATTACTTTGAACGTAAATGGACTAAATACTCCAACCAAACGACACAGGCTGGCTGAATGGATCCAGAAGCAAGACCCATATATATGCTGTTTACAAGAGACCCACTTCAGACCTAGAGACACTCATAGACTGAAAGTGAAAGGCTGGAAAAAGATATTTCATGCAAATGGAAATCAAAAGAAAGCTGGAGTAGCAATCCTCATATCGGACAAAATAGACTTTAAAGTAAAGAAGATTCTAAGAGAGAAGGCAGGTCACTACATCATGATTAAGGGATCTATCCAAGAGGAAGACATAACCGTCATGAATATCTACGCACCCAACACAGGGGCACCTCAATACATAAGACAGGTACTTTCAGACTTAAAAGAAGAAATCAACAATAACACAGTAATAATAGGAGACTTTAACACTCCTCTCACACCAATGGACAGATCATCCAAACAGAAAATTAATAAAGAAACACAAGCCTTAAAGGCCACACTGGAAAAGATGGACCTCATCGATATCTTTAGGACGTTCCATCCAAAAGCAGAAGAATATGCTTTCTTCTCTAGTGCTCACGGAACATTCTCCAGGATAGACCACACATCCTCGGACACAAATCAAACCTCAGTCAGTTCAAGACAACCAAAATTATATCAACCATCTTCTCGGACCACAATGCAATGAGACTAGAGATCAACTACCAGAAAAAAAAACCTTAAAAACACAAACACATGGAGGTTAAACAATACATACCTAAAAAACCAACTGATCATTGAGGAAATCAAAGGAGAAATTAAACAATTCCTAGAAGAAAATGACAATGAACACACGACAGTGCAAAACCTATGGGATACTGCAAAAGCAGTTCTAAGAGAGAAATTTATAGCAATACAATCCCACCTCAAGAAAATAGGAAAATATGAAGCAGATGACCTAACCCTCCGCTTAAAACAATTGGAGAAAGAAGAACAAAAACACCCCAAAGCCAGCAGAAGAAGTGAAATCATAAGGATCAGAGCAGAAATAAATGAGAAAGAAATGAAAGAAACAATAGTAAAGATAAATAAAACAAAAAGCTGGTTCTTCGAAAAGGTAAACAAAATTGACAGGCCACTGGCCAGATTCATCAAGAGAAAGAGAGAGAAGAACCAGATCAACAAAATCAAAAAAGAAAAAGGAGAGATTACAACAGATCATGCAGAAAGCCAAAGGATTCTAAGAGACTATTATGAGCAACTCTATGGCAACAAACTGGACAACCTGGAAGAAATGGACAGTTTCTTGGACAGGATTAATCTCCCAAGACTGAGCCAGGAAGAAACAGAAACTTTGAACAACCCAATCACAAGCTCAGAAGTCAAATCTGTGATTAAAAATCTACCCAAAAATAAAAGCCCAGGGCCAGATGGCTTCACAGCCGAATTCTACCAAACATTTAAAGAAGAGTTAATGCCTGTCCTTCTAAAACTCTTCCAAAAAATTGCACAGGAAGGAAAACTTCCAAACACATTCTACGAGGCCACCATCACCCTCATACCCAAACCAGGCAAAGACAACACAAAAAAGGTAAACTATAGGCCAATTTCACGGATGAACTTAGATGCTAAGATCCTCAACAAAATCCTAGCAAACAGTTCAACGACACATCAAAAAACTCATACATTACGATCAAGTCGGGTTCATCCCAGGCATGCAAGGATTCTTCAACATCCGCAAATCAATCAACGTGATACACCATATCAACAAATTGAAAGAGAAAAAGCACATGATCATCTTAATAGATGCAGAAAAAGCCTTCGACAAAGTATAACATCCATTTATGATCAAAACTCTTCAGAAAATGGGCATAGAAGGAACCTATCTCAACATAATAAAAGCCATCTACGAGAAGCCTACAGCAAACATTATTGTTAATGGTGAAAAACTGAAAGCATTCCCTCTAAGATCAGGAACAAGACAGGGGTGTCCACTTTCACCACTACTATTCCACATAGTCCTGGAAGTCCTAGCAACAGCAATAAGAGAAAAGAAAGAAATCAAAGGAGTCTAGATTGGAAAGGAAGAAGTCAAGCTCTCTCTTTTTGCAGATGACATGATATTATACATAGAAAACCTCAAAGACACTATTACAAAGCTACTAGAGCTAATCGATGAATCAGCAAAGTTTCAGGATACAAAGTCTACACACAGAAATCACTGGCATTCCTATACACAAACAATGAAAAATCAGAAAACGAAATCAAAGAGGCAGTCCCCTTCACCATTGCAACCGAAAGAATCAAATATCTAGGAATAAACCTACCCAAAGAAACAAAAGAACTGTACACAGAAAATTACAAGACACTCATGAGAGAAATTAAAGACTTAAACAGATGGAGAGATGTTCCATGTTCCTGGATCGGAAGACTCAATATTGTGAAAATGACCATGCTACCAAATATCATCTACAGATTCAATGAAAATACAACTGTACACAGAAAATAAGAATGACACCCAATCACCAAACATTTAAAGCCCAGGGCCAGATGGCTTAAATTTTGGGCCTGTCCTTCTAAAACTCTTCCAAAAAATTGCACAGGAAGGAAAACTTCCAAACACATTCTACGAGGCCACCATCACCCTCATACCCAAACCAGGCAAAGACAACACAAAAAAGGTAAACTATAGGCCAATTTCACGGATGAACTTAGATGCTAAGATCCTCAACAAAATCCTAGCAAACAGTTCAACGACACATCAAAAAACTCATACATTACGATCAAGTCGGGTTCATCCCAGGCATGCAAGGATTCTTCAACATCCGCAAATCAATCAACGTGATACACCATATCAACAAATTGAAAGAGAAAAAGCACATGATCATCTTAATAGATGCAGAAAAAGCCTTCGACAAAGTATAACATCCATTTATGATCAAAACTCTTCAGAAAATGGGCATAGAAGGAACCTATCTCAACATAATAAAAGCCATCTACGAGAAGCCTACAGCAAACATTATTGTTAATGGTGAAAAACTGAAAGCATTCCCTCTAAGATCAGGAACAAGACAGGGGTGTCCACTTTCACCACTACTATTCCACATAGTCCTGGAAGTCCTAGCAACAGCAATAAGAGAAAAGAAAGAAATCAAAGGAGTCTAGATTGGAAAGGAAGAAGTCAAGCTCTCTCTTTTTGCAGATGACATGATATTATACATAGAAAACCTCAAAGACACTATTACAAAGCTACTAGAGCTAATCGATGAATCAGCAAAGTTGCAGGATACAAAGTCAACACACAGAAATCACTGGCATTCCTATACACAAACAATGAAAAATCAGAAAACGAAATCAAAGAGGCAGTCCCCTTCACCATTGCAACCGAAAGAATCAAATATCTCGGAATAAACCTACCCAAAGAAACAAAAGAACTGTACACAGAAAATTACAAGACACTCATGAGAGAAATTAAAGACTTAAACAGATGGAGAGATGTTCCATGTTCCTGGATTGGAAGAATCAATATTGTGAAAATGACCATGCTAGCAAATATCATCTACAGATTCAATGAAATACCTATTCAACTTCCATTGACATTTTTCACAGAACTAGACCAAACAATAACACAGTTCATATGGAAACACAAAAGACCTCGAATAGCCAAAGCAATCCTGACAAAGAAAAACAGAGTTGGAGGGATCAGCCTCCCCAACTTCAGATTCTACTACAAAGCAACAGTCATGAAGACAGTACGGTACTGGCACAAAAACAGAACTACAGACCAATGGAACAAGATCGAGAACCCAGAGACAAACCCACGCACCTATGGGTACCTTGTTTTTGACAAGGGAGGCAAAACTCTAAAATGGGACAAAGACAGCCTCTTCAACAAATGGTGCTGGGAACATTGGACAGCTACATGCAAACAAATGAAGTTGGAACATTCCTTGACACCGTGCACAAAGATCAACTCAAAATGGATTAAAGACCTCAATGTAAGACCAGAAACCATCAAACTCTTAGAGGAGAATATAGGCAAAACCCTCAAGGACACCAATCAAAGCAAGATCTTCTTTGACCCACCTACTAGAATAGCAGAACTGAAAAGAAAAGTCAACACGTGGGACCTCATGAAACTTAAAAGCTTTTGTACAGCAAAAGAAATTACAAAAAAGCTCAACAGACACCCCACAGAGTGGGAGAAAATCATAGTAAATGAAACAACAGACAAAGAATTCATCTCCAAAATCTACAAGCAACTCAGACAACTCAGCACAGGGAAAACGAACAACCAAATCAAAAAATGGGAAAGAGATCTAAAGAGACGCCTCTCCAAAGAGGACATACAGATGGCCCAAAAGCACATGAAACGATGCTCAACCTCACTTATCATTAGAGAAATGCAAATTAAAACCACAATGAGATACCACCTCACACTCGTCAGAATGGCCATCATCAACAAATCTACAGACAATAAATGCTGGAGAGGGTATGGAGAAAAGGGAACCCTCTTGCATTGCTGGTGGGAATGTAAACTGATACAGCCTCTATGGAAGACAATATGGAGATTCCTTAAAAAACTAAACATAGAAGCACCCTATGACCCAGCAATCCCATTATTAGGCTTATATCCTGATGAAATCAAAACTGAAAGAGGCACCTGTACCCCAATTTTCATTGCAGCTCTCTATACAATAGCCAGAACATGGAAGCAACCTAGATGTCCATCAATAAATGAATGGATACAGAAGCTCTGGCACATATATACAATGGAATACTATTCAGCTGTTAAAAGAAATGCAGAAGACTCAGTCCTAATGAGGTGGCTGGCTCTAGAACCTATCATAAAAAGTGAAGTAAGTCAAAAAGAGAAAGACAAACACAGTATACTAACACACATATATCTAGTAGGACAGTCTTGATAACACACGCAGTGAACTCATGGAAAAACAGACAGAGCATAGACATACGGACATTGTGGGGAAGAAATAGGGAGGGGGATGCATGGAGACAGTAACATGGAAACCTACATTGTCATGTGTGGAAAAGATAGCTATTGTCATTGTGCTAAGGGAATAGGGTACCTACAATCACTTGGGGCGATGGGACGGAGGGGTGGGAGGAGGGGAACTGGGTCAGGGGAGGGTCCAGGTATATGCATGTGACTGATCTGGGAACATACATGTCTGTGAACAACAAAACTCTGTATAATCATTAAAATAAATAATAATCAAAAAAAAGTTTTATGCTTAGTAGAATGGAGTTAGTGATCATATCTTAGTAATCAACAGACACCCCACAGAGTGGGAGAAAATCATAGTAAATGAAACAACAGACAAAGAATTCATCTCCAAAATCTACAAGCAACTCAGACAACTCAGCACAGGGAAAACGAACAACCAAATCAAAAAATGGGAAAGAGATCTAAAGAGACGCCTCTCCAAAGAGGACATACAGATGGCCCAAAAGCACATGAAACGATGCTCAACCTCACTTATCATTAGAGAAATGCAAATTAAAACCACAATGAGATACCACCTCACACTCGTCAGAATGGCCATCATCAACAAATCTACAGACAATAAATGCTGGAGAGGGTATGGAGAAAAGGGAACCCTCTTGCATTGCTGGTGGGAATGTAAACTGATACAGCCTCTATGGAAGACAATATGGAGATTCCTTAAAAAACTAAACATAGAAGCACCCTATGACCCAGCAATCCCATTATTAGGCTTATATCCTGATGAAATCAAAACTGAAAGAGGCACCTGTACCCCAATTTTCATTGCAGCTCTCTATACAATAGCCAGAACATGGAAGCAACCTAGATGTCCATCAATAAATGAATGGATACAGAAGCTCTGGCACATATATACAATGGAATACTATTCAGCTGTTAAAAGAAATGCAGAAGACTCAGTCCTAATGAGGTGGCTGGCTCTAGAACCTATCATAAAAAGTGAAGTAAGTCAAAAAGAGAAAGACAAACACAGTATACTAACACACATATATCTAGTAGGACAGTCTTGATAACACACGCAGTGAACTCATGGAAAAACAGACAGAGCATAGACATACGGACATTGTGGGGAAGAAATAGGGAGGGGGATGCATGGAGACAGTAACATGGAAACCTACATTGTCATGTGTGGAAAAGATAGCTATTGTCATTGTGCTAAGGGAATAGGGTACCTACAATCACTTGGGGCGATGGGACGGAGGGGTGGGAGGAGGGGAACTGGGTCAGGGGAGGGTCCAGGTATATGCATGTGACTGATCTGGGAACATACATGTCTGTGAACAACAAAACTCTGTATAATCATTAAAATAAAGAATAATAAAAAAAAAGTTTTATGCTTAGTAGAATGGAGTTAGTGATCATATCTTAGTAATTATATATTGGTTTCTTCTAGAATTTAAAATAATCTTGTATGAGTAGAACCCAAGATTCTGTGAGCTTGTCAGAAAAACATATTCATAATAAACTGTGTAAATTTACAAAGTAAATCCTACCATTAATATTGGTCTTTTCCTATATAGTAAAGACAAACAAATGTAAAAAAGGTGTTTATTTTACTTTGTAAAAATCACTGAATATTGATTTCTTTCTTCTTACATAATATAATGCTGCCCTCTTGAAAGGGATTTTAAGAGTCTAAGAAGAAAAGACCTGTGGTTCTTTTCATTTTTTTGTTTGTTTTCAGTTATCTTTGATATCTATTTTAAAGTTATACTTAACTATTAACAAAAGTTCACATTTTGCTCACTTCAATTTACACAGCAAATTTACAGTTTTTAATATATTCACAAAAAATCCTTATACATATATAAGGCAGGAATATTACCCCCATTTTGGAATTAGTTAGTAAATGGTAGGATTCTGACTTAAATCCAGGCAGTCTAAGTTTGATGCTAATGTTCTTTCAATTACATCAGTTCCATAAAATGACTTATTTTTCCCCCATCAAGCTATTCACTGAGGCTGTCACACTAGTTAGCTTGTAGGCTCCTAGCAGATGGTGGCATTACATCCTCTTTTCAAACTGACCAAAAGAGAACGCTGTTCCCTTTAATAGGGCCACCAAAGACTCAGCTACTTTCTTTCTCTGAGAGAACCTGTCTGAATATCTAAAATCACTTCACTCATTGTTCCTTTCTAAATAAACAGAATGAACGCTTTTTTCCCTTAATAACAAGAGAGTGGGGGGAGGGACCTACATGGTTGTCATGTGTGGAAAAGATAGCTATTGTCATTGTGCTAAGGGAATAGGGTACCTACAATCACTTGGGGCGATGGGACGGAGGGGTGGGAGGAGGGGAACTGGGTCAGGGGAGGGTCCAGGTATATGCATGTGACTGATCTGGGAACATACATGTCTGTGAACAACAAAACTCTGTATAATCATTAAAATAAAGAATAATAAAAAAAAAGTTTTATGCTTAGTAGAATGGAGTTAGTGATCATATCTTAGTAATTATATATTGGTTTCTTCTAGAATTTAAAATAATCTTGTATGAGTAGAACCCAAGATTCTGTGAGCTTGTCAGAAAAACATATTCATAATAAACTGTGTAAATTTACAAAGTAAATCCTACCATTAATATTGGTCTTTTCCTATATAGTAAAGACAAACAAATATAAAAAAGGTATTTATTTTACTTTGTAAAAATCACTGAATATTGATTTCTTTCTTACATAATATAATGCTGCCCTTTTGAAAGGGATTTTAAGAGTCTAAGAAGAAAAGACCTGTGGTTCTTTTCATTTTTTTGTTTGTTTTCAGTTATCTTTGATATCTATTTTAAAGTTATACTTAACTATTAACAAAAGTTCACATTTTGCTCACTTCAATTTACACAGCAAATTTACAGTTTTTAATATATTCACAAAAAATCCTTATACATATATAAGGCAGGAATATTACCCCCATTTTGGAATTAGTTAGTAAATGGTAGGATTCTGACTTAAATCCAGGCAGTCTAAGTTTGATGCTAATGTTCTTTCAATTACATCAGTTCCATAAAATGACTTATTTTTCCCCCATCAAGCTATTCACTGAGGGTGTCACACTAGTTAGCTTGTAGGCTCCTAGCAGATGGTGGCATTACATCCTCTTTTCAAACTGACCAAAAGAGAACGCTGTTCCCTTTAAAAGGGCCACCAAAGACTCAGCTACTTTCTTTCTCTGAGAGAACCTGTCTGAATATCTAAAATCACTTCACTCATTGTTCCTTTCTAATAACTGAGTGAAGAGCCATGTATTATTATGAATAGCTTATGAGTTCTTTGTTATGTTAAATAATCTGTACCCACAGAGGAACACAATCAAAGCCAGATGAAATGAGACTGCATAGAGAAAGTCTCCAAAATGCCATCACATAGGTCTGCTGAGCAAGTCTTTAGATAAATCTACTTAATTATAGAAGAAGAAAAAATTATTCATAATTTTGCACCTGTTCAAACGTTACTCCCCAGTGCCTTGTACCTTTCTAAAATTCTGCTACATTCCTGCAATACTTACTTATAAGGCAGGGATACCCAAGGTCAATACTAGTAAAACTACTTCGCAACTAAAAGATTTAGCACAGAGTTATTTTTCTTTAGTCACTAAGTCATGTCAAACACTTTTGCAATCCCATGACAATAGCCCACCAGGATCCTCTGCCCATGGAACTTCCCAGGCAAGAATACTGGAGTGGGCTGCTATTTCCTTCCCCAGGAGATTTTTCCAGCCCAGGGATTGAACCCATGTCTCCTGCCTTGGCAAGCAGATTCTTTACTGCTGAGACACCAAAGATAACCAAGGATATAATAGAGACTCATTGAGTAAATATACTAATACAGATAATGATCTGTCTTTGGAAGAGAGCAGTTGGCCCATCAGCCAACTCATCCTGCGATTCAAGAAGGGTGAACCGAAGTCAGGCTAGGTGCCTGCGGAGGAAAACTGAAGGAGGCACTGGCAGGACCTTGGGAGTAAGGGTATCCTTAAAGTTTGTCCCTCAGGAGTCTCTCTTGCCTCCTTCTCGTTGGATCCCGTTTCCACCCCCTACTAACCTATTATGCCTTGATCAGAAGTCCTTCTTCTTTATTCATTATCTAGCAGAAAAGAAGCCAAGTCATGCTCCTTGACAGACTTAGTGCTGGGGAATGAACAGAATACAGTAATTATTAAAAAGGACCCTCTTTGCATCCCTTTCTCTTCCTTGTTGAAAGCACTGAGCCTGGAGAGTGTAGAGTCTGGCTAGCACACATGATTATAAGGATCAAAAGTGGCCTGTTGATGTGCACGTGTTGAACAAAGAACAGAGGAAAACTTTATCATCAGCATGAAAATTTATGTACAGGGACAGTTAGGGATTAGCTTCAGTGGTCCACAGCATTCTTGGCTATGATCTATTATGTAAGTGGGACTCCAAATAAAAAGGCCAAAGTCTATACATTATTTGAGGAGCATGAAATAGCTGACCACCCAAATAGTAAAGAGGAAACTTCTTTTCTTCCTGTTTCTACTACTTGCTAGTGCTTTATTTTAGCTAAGCCAGCTATCCCAGCATGTTGTTATTTATTGGTCAGACATGTGTAAGTCAGAGGCTCATAGCGGGCAGAGATAGAAGATACAATCAGACTTCTCAATGGAAATTGCCAAGACTGAATTCCTCCTAAGGAGATTCTGTATTGTCTGTTTGACCTCAGTATCCTCAGCACTGATATCCTGATCCAGGAATTCCTCACCCTCTTCTTGGTTTATAAACATGACCTAGTCTCTGGCTGCCCACACATTAACATCTGGCTCTCCATTCCATTCTGCATGCCATTTCTGTTTATGAATATAATTCTGTCACTGCTTAGTAAAATATCTTCAAATTTCTTTGCCTTACTATCTTCACCTTCCTATACAGATAACCTGCTCATTTCCAATTCTGAGATATTTTCAAAAGTCTATGCTTTACTTAGAATGTTCACTTTTCCCATCATACCACACCGAGGCAAATACAACGCATGTTGGGGAACTTTGTAAAATTCTGTTGCCTTTATCAAATTATTATGGTCAATAAACACACAACTTTCTCTTGAACATTTCAGTCATTTTCTCTTAATGTCTTTATCAGGTTTTTTTCTTTTTACCAACTTATAAAGAACACACAGTTTCTGAGTCTTTATTGAATTAGAGTAATTTAAATAGTTAAAATTAAACTAATTTATTTATTTTTCACTTTTTTCTTGTTTTTCATGTACATAGTTAGAGATATCAAGTGTAGGGACAATACAGAGAGCTGGAACTATACAGTGTCTACCATATTTTAGTTCACCTATTTTTTTAATTTGATTTTTTAAGGAGTTTTGTTGTTTACTGCCACACATTAACCTAAATTTGCCATAGAATGTCCCCACCCAAACCTACCCCGCATCTCACTCCCCATCCCACCCCTCCAGGTCGCCACAGAGCCCCTGTTTGAGATGCCCTAGTCCCACAGCATATTTGCCTCCCTCACCCCAATGTTGCACCTATTTTTTTTTTTAATTTTACTATACAGGATCTTCAACAGATATGAACTGCTAGAGAACAGCATATTTGATGACCTTTTGAAACCCTATATAAAATTCAAAATGTATCAGTATATCATTTCTTGTATGAAATCCAAAAGTATACAAATTTTGTACTATTGAAAATAATTTCTGACAAATTCATACTTATTATTCTTGAATTAAAATGTATATCCCTTTTATTATCTCTATTCATATCCATTTGTCAAGAGGAGTACTATCTATCTGTGTGTGTGGTGTGTGTATATATACACACACACAAACATTTGGTTGTCTGATGTGAAGAGCCAACTCATTGGAAAAGACCTTGATACTAGAAAACACTGAGAGAAAGAGGAAAAGGGCAGGACAAAGGATGAGATAGTTAGACAGCAACACTGACTCAATGGACATGAGTCTGAGCAAACTCAAGAGATAGTGAAGGACAGGGAAGCCTGGCTGCAGTTCATGGGGTCACAAAGAGTCAGAAATGACTTAGTGACTGAACAGAAACAACAATATATATATCATACAGGTTGGTTAGTGGTCTGACAGAAGCTTTTTGAAAGCTTAATTTATTACATTTTTTTGTAAAACCAAAGCAAAAAGTTTTTTGTAATCTTGACTCTCAGTGGTCAAGACTGATTTCTTTAAAACCAAAAACATGATTTCTTTGTTCCAGCTCTCTACACTGTACATGATTGTATCAACATTTCAAGATCTTCAAAGCACAATGGTTTCTTGTGTTAAGCACAGCACAGTTTTCTTTTTTTTTTTTGATTTACAATTCAACTGTTATTCTGGTAAATAATACCCAAACAAATTTTCCATGATCACATTCTTTTCAAAATGTAGTATCAATAACCACATATTTATCTTATACAGAGCAGCTATCAAAAAATTTCGGGGGGAAGGACTAGATAACCGCTGTGTAATAAAATGATACACAATTAGAATAATGAATAACATAGTAAGGTACAAGCATGAGAAGAGGCCTAAAATAATGCCCAATATTCAAGCAACAATTTTAAGGAGGAAATAAGATAGAAACATGAGGTTACTATTACAATGTGTTAGTAGGTTCTAAAAGTGAACATATTCTTGTAACTAGGTTATACAAATAATGCATTAATGGTTTATTAATATCCTTATCCAACGTGGGTTTTTTTCCTTTGAAAGTATTTCCTCCCATTGAAATTCTTCTTGTTATATTCCAGTCAGTGAGAGAGTCATTATTAGCCATGTAAAGCTGGTAGAGTTCCAGCAAATAAAAGAGAACAATGGGTGAGAGATCAAAATTGCTGTCAAGGAGATGCAAGGTTACTGCCCAACCAGTGGCCACCCTGCTCAAGGAAGTGCCCGCTTCAGGAAGTTTCTCAAGGAAACAAGCTTCCACACCAGCTCAGGGGACAAAGTTAAACTTAGAACAATCATATGAGAGATATTAAGAAAGCTTTGAGCAAAATATGAGGCAGTTGGAATGGACTTCATGGAAAAACATAAGCATTAGGCAGTTATATTTACACTGTGGCTTAAGGTTAGCCCCTGGCCCTAAACACTTTCCTTTAAGTTAAACATATTGCAAAAGCTACCTAAGAGTGTCCTTAAAAAAAAAAAAAAACTGTCCCATGATAGGGTCATCATTTAAACTATGAAGACTGTTGGGACTTAACAGAGACAGGAAGATAACAGAGGTGAAAAAGATATCCTATGGATGATGAGACAGTGGCACTTCAGGATATGAGATGTGACCCTGAGAGCCACATTGATATTTTTAAATTTGATATAGGTGGATATTGACAATATCAGCCTTTTAGTTTGCTGTCAATCAACTCCAACTAATTCATAGTTACAATTAAGTTTAAGTAGCTTGGTGGCTTCAAGATGTAAAAACAGAAATGATATGCTTACATATAAGTAAAACTGCAAACAAATGGACTCAAGATTAAGCTAAATAAACTAATGCTTATAAACTACAGGTACATATTTACAATATAAAGAATATTACACTTTATAACTGTTAAAGAAAATATATTTTATCTAACTATGCAACAGCAATTGTTTGCTGTTAATATCACTGTTAATATCACCAGGCACAATGATATTGAAATACAGCCTGAGACATGTCATCTGAATGGCCTAATACTTAATACTGTATATTCTATATATTCTATATTCTCTTAGTTGAACATTCTGGTTCTTTCCTTCAATAATCTGCAGAATTTTCCATTTTCCTATTGGTGTTTCTTGACTCCCTATTATTCACGGAGAGGCTCAAGTTCTAAGAACAAACACTCTCTTAAATTTTAATACTTTGACAAACATTAGAAGCTGATTATTTGCTAGGCATGGTCTTAGTTGAATGGAAGTAAATAAAGACTAAATTAATAAATAAATCAGCATTGACACAGAAGTAGTTCTCTGGTTCCAGTATCTCTAGTGTATGTCAGAAAGCAAGAAAGGAAACTGCAAACTTACATGGGTTAATTCAGAAGAATTCAACCCAAGGATTATTAACAACAACACAGGGAGGCTTAAACTGCCAAGGCATGGTAAAGCACTCTGGGGCTAGCAACTAGGAAACCTCAAGCTTTCTCAAGGAACCAAGAAAAGAATTTGCACAAAACTGAGACAGATGTAGAGCTGTAGGAGAAGGCTACTAGGCAGAGACGGAACTCTTTTGTTAGAGAAACTCAGCCACTGCTTACCCCAGAAGACAGGTTGAATGCCCCAGAGATCCTCTCTTCCCTCCTTCTGGCAGCCCCTGCTATCTCCCGTGGGTCAAGTCTAACCAGGAAGAAGAGAACTGGGGATCTTATTAATGTGCTGCTCAGAGATGCCCCTCCATACACCTAAGCAGGATCTGGAAGGGTTGTGGGTGACTCTCCAAGGGCAAATATAAGAAAAGTAAAGGTTTTCTTGTTAGCCATTTATTATCTACAAAAGAATGTGCATACATTGACTATTTCTTTAGTAAGATGTGGCCAGAAAGCAGCTGAGACAAGATTGAGAGAACTATCAGAGAGCTTCTGGTAAGTAAATTGACATGGGATATTACAGAAAGTTCTTAATCTAAAAGTCTGCTATTATGCATGAAAAGCAGTAATTTTATAAATGGATTCTGAGTAAACTAAAATAGCCAAAATTACTTGAAGAAATGGGCGATTTAATCCTTCCTCTTTGGTAACGTTAGGATAAGACTTGAAATTGCACTGATTCACAGTTACAGCTTGGGACTGGGCCTCAGGAACCATGCAGCACACCAGCCAAGTAACAACCTCGCAGATACTCTCAAGACCAGGGCAGCTATCTTATTCTACAAACACTACATATATATATTCATTTCCATGTTCCATGATCAAGTGATCTGTGGAACATGTTTAAAATTAACTAACCTTCTGCCAAGAAAAACATATATAATTTTATACCCACAATTTTAGGTATGATTTTGGCTCAAGGTTCGCTGACATCACAAAACTTGGAAGGCTATTGGAGAATTTTTAACATCTCTCTTTTTTTCACTCATGACTACACAATGTTGGCCACACACATGGTTTATGGGTGAAAAAACTGTGCCCCATAGCGTTTAAATGACCTGTGCAGTGTTGTGTAATCATGAGTGCATAGGTTTCCCCATTCTTAGTAAGTACATATTTCTCCTAAATTCCTAAATTTTCAGACTGTTACAAAGCTAGTAGCTTATACAAGACCACTCTAGAGAAGAAGCCTAAAAGAGAAGGATGGAGTAGTTAACAACAAGTATTCTAAAGTAAAACAGGCATCAGGCAAAAAGAGATTGTGCTGAGAAGAAATACAATCTTCTGCTCAAAAAGATTTAACTTTGATGTTGAAAGGGCATGTAAAAACAGCATCAGTTTAGAAAAAAATTAAAGGCAGTTGAGGATGATTCATTACTACTGAAATGCTAAGGCTGCGTTTATATAAAGACTAAAAAGAAAATTGATAACAAAATCAGAGAAAAATGTTCCAATGTGTCAGTATTTCTAGGAGTTACTATTTTCTTCTTCGTAAATTAGCCAGTTTTTTAAAGACTACTTATTTTAGAGCAGTTTTAAATTTACCACAAAACTGAGAGGAAGGCAGAGAAATTTCTCATGTACTCACTTCCTGCCTCCACACATGTAAAGCCTCTCCTATTATCAACATTACTCACTAGAATTGTACTTTTTGTTTTTCTTTATTTTCCAAGGATGAAGCTACTCTGACACATCATAATCATTCAAAGTCTATAGTTTACATTATGGTTCAGTCGCGGTGTTGTACATACTATGGGTTTGAATGAAAGTGTAATGACATCTATTAATCATTATGATATCATGCAGAGTATTTTCACCACCCTAAAAGCCTTCCCTATCCATCTCTTTCCCCATCTAATTCCTGGCGACACTGATATTTTTACTGTCCCCATAGCTTTTACCTTTTTCAAAATATGACATAGGTAGTTGGAATCTTCAGACTGGCTTCCTTCACTTGGTGATATGCATTTAAGTTTCCTCCATGTGTTTTCATGACTTGATAGCTCATTTCTTTTTAGTAGTGAATAATGTTCTGTTGTCTGCATGTAAACAGTTGTTTATCCATTCACTAACCAAAGGGCATCTTGGTTGCTGGAGGCTGAGTTAAATTTTTTGCAAGGTATAAGTTCTACATCTAGACATTTTTTTGTACATGGATATTCAAGTTCAAAATAATGGTTCCAGCACCATTTGATGAATAGAATATCCTTGTTCCATTGTATTTCTTTTGTTTATCAAAGTTGAGTTGACTATATTTATGGACTGAGCTTTTTTTAATTTTTTTTAACCCTTATATATTTGTGGCTAAAATGCTGGATCTATGGAGTTATCTATGTTTGATAAATATGCTTTTCTTTTTTTGGCTTAGCAAACAGGAATGTTTTAAATCCTAAATCTTATTCCCTCAGGAATTTACTCAGCTGAATTTCCCACACTTCTTGGCATTGCTTCTACTGGATTTATACTTGCAACCAATTGCTTTTGTTGGACAACACAACAAAACAAGGCATGTTCAAATGAGAGATATTTTCAAAAGTGGGCCTACTTCAACTAAATGGTCTTGTGTTGCACATAGCAGATTTTACAATTCTTCCTGAAATATGTGCCTCTGAAATGTAGATTCAGAAACTGGTGAGCTGGTAACAGCAAAAGATTTCAGAGGTGAGCATGACCTACAGCAAACCTTCACATTCCTGCCCCCCCACACATGTAAAGCCTCTCTATTATCAACATTACTCACTAGAATTGTACTTTTAGTTTTTCTTTATTTTCCAAGGATGAAGCTACTCTGACACATCATAATCATTCAAAGTCTATAGTTTACATTATGGTTCAGTCGCGGTGTTGTACATACTATGGGTTTGAATGAAAGTGTAATGACATCTATTAATCATTATGGTATCATGCAGAGTATTTTCACCACCCTAAAAGCCTTCCCTATCCATCTCTTTCCCCATCTAATTCCTGGCGACACTGATATTTTTACTGTCCCCATAGCTTTTACCTTTTTCAAAATATGACATAGGTAGTTGGAATCTTCAAACTCGCTTCCTTCACTTGGTGATATGCATTTAAGTTTCCTCCATGTGTTTTCATGACTTGATAGCTCATTTCTTTTTAGTAGTGAATAATGTTCTGTTGTCTGCATGTAAACAGTTGTTTATCCATTCACTAACCAAAGGGCATCTTGGTTGCTGGAGGCTGAGTTAAATTTTTTGCAAGGTATAAGTTCTACATCTAGACATTTTTTTGTACATGGATATTCAAGTTCAAAATAATGGTTCCAGCACCATTTGATGAATAGAATATCCTTGTTCCATTGTATTTCTTTTGTTTCTTTATCAAAGTTGAGTTGACTATATTTATGGACTGAGCTTTTTTTAATTTTTTTTAACCCTTATATATTTGTGGCTAAAATGCTGGATCTATGGACTTATCTATGTTTGATAAATATGCTTTTCTTTTTTTGGCTTAGCAAACAGGAATGTTTAAAATCCTAAATCTTATTCCCTCAGGAATTTACTCAGCTGAATTTCCCACACTTCTTGGCATTGCTTCTACTGGATTTATACTTGCAACCAATTGCTTTTGTTGGACAACACAACAAAACAAGGCATGTTCAAATGAGAGATATTTTCAAAAGTGGGCCTACTTCAACTAAATGGTCTTGTGTTGCACATAGCAGATTTTACAATTCTTCCTGAAATATGTGCCTCTGAAATGTAGATTCAGAAACTGGTGAGCTGGTAACAGCAAAAAGATTTCCAGAGGTGAGCATGACCTACAGCAAACCTTCAATCTTAAGAGCCTTAAAACTATGCTTGCTGCAATCTAGAAATGTCTCCTATATTCCTCTTCATCCCCACTTCACTTTTGATATCTTAACTCAGCCAAGAGATAAGGAGTTAGGGTTATACTGTCCCTGTGGTACTACGATGAGGAACTGACTCCTAAGGGACTTTCCCCATCTCCTCAGTGGATGGGCTAAGCCCACCTCCCAGGACTGAGATACTCTAAGGAAAATATTCTTGAATGGATCTTCCTGGAATGGGACCTAAGTCCCTTTAGAGAATCTCCTTCACACATCTAGTCCTAGATTCCTCTCTCCTTTAGATTCAGATTTTTCATGTAGATACTTTCTTTTTTTCACTTTTTTCTGTAAATAAAAGTGATTATTTCATTTATTGGTGTTTTTGACTAATTTCAAAGCAGGCAATTAAAATCCTAACCCTTTACTCACTTATGTTAAATAGAAGTCACATACTGCAATGGACTGAATGTTTATGTCCCCCTAAAATTCATACGATGAAAACCTTAACCCCACAGTGGGATGTCATTAGGTGGTGGGATCTTTGGGAGATAATCACAAGGGTGGAGCTCTCATGAATGGGATTAGTGCCCTTAAAAGGAACCCTGGTGAGGCTCTCTCCTCTTTTTGCCATCAGAAGATATAATGAGAAGTCAGGAGTCTGCAAGCCAGAAGAAAACCCTTGTCAGACACCACAATTGCTGATGCCTTAATCCTGGACTTCTCAAACTCCAGAACTGTGAGAAAAAAATTCTTCTTTTGTTTATAAGCCTTTTAGTCTAAAGCAGCCGGCACTGATAGCCATACCTCCATCGGTAATAACTGCATGGCATTCCACATGTGGAAGTCCCATGATTTAAGTACTCTTTTATTGGTGGGGTTTAAATTGCTTTTCTGTAAAAAATCATGCTATAATGAGAGTTGTACATATATTTATACACAGATATATATATATATATATATATATATATATATATATATACATGTTTTTAATTTTCTAGGAATAAAATGACCACCAAAGAGAATGTGTAATTTTATTTTTGACATATATTATAAAATTATTATAAAATTATTTTTCAGATACTTTGTACCAATTTTTGCCCCCACCGATACTGTATATAAGAAGGCCTATTTCCCTCATTTCTTTAAATAATATTCCTGATAAAATAGAACATCTCAGGCTTCTACCCATACAAAGGCCTGTTTGCAGGACTGGTCATTAGCTGGTATCTGGGAACTTAACTGGTAAATAGTCTCTATACTGATAGTAAATTTTCTCTAAAAGATAAAACTGCTCTAAATGACAAAGTGTCTCTCAGTACCTAATATGTTTGTCTAAATAATTTGATTTATGGAGAACACTTGTTTTCCCTCTGGGAGTTTGGTATTTTTGTACATGAAAGTAGAGAGTGCCTATGTGATCAATTCCAATAAAAACTTGGAGGCACCTGGGTTCCTAATGGGCTTCCCCAGGAGACAAAGCCTTGTCCGTGCTGTTGCAACTCTGTGCTGGGGGAGCACAGGCTGAAACTCCTTGGGGAGAGGACCCTGGAAGCTTGCCTCAGGTTTCCTCTCCTCATCTCCACAGGCACATTTTCCTTGGCTAATTTTGTGTTGTATCCTTTTGCTTTAATAAATCTCTGCCATGAATGCAGTTATATGCTGACCCCTGTGAGTCTTTTTAATGAATCACCTAACTTGAAGCCATAATTCCTGATTCAACACCAAACATTTTTATTTGCTAATCTGAAGGTGAAAATGGGATGGACAAATGTTTTATATTGGTTAATTATGACTGAGGATTACCATATTTTCTATGACCTAATCCTGTCCTTTGCTGATTTTAACAGACTTTTTCAGAGCAGTTTTAAGTTCACAGGAAAACTGAGGGAAAAAACACAAGCAGGTGCCATATCCTCTCTGCTCTGACGCATGCACGGTCTCACCCATCATCATCATAACCCTTCAGAATGCGACATTTGTTACAACTGCTGAACCTACACTGATGTATCATTATCACCCAAAACCTGTAGTTTATATTATGGCTCCCTCTTGGTGCTGCACATTCTATGGTTTTGGACATGTGTCAGTCATCACAGTACTACACGATACTCATGAGGAGTTTCATTGACCTAAAAATTCTTTGTGCCCTGCCTATCGTATCCTTCCATCCAACCCCTGGAGCACTGGCATGTTTATTGTCTCTATAATTTTGCCTTTTCCAGAACGTCACGTCGTTGGAATCATACAGTATGCTGCCTCTTTGGATTGGCTTCTTTCACTAGGTAACACGCATTTAAGTTTCCTCCATGTGTTTTCATAGCTGGATAGTTTCTTTCTTTCTAAGCACTGGAAAATATTCTGTTGTCTGAATGTAACACAGTTTCTTTATCCAGTCCCTACAGAAGGACATCGTGGACATCTCCAAGTTTGGGTAATTATGAATTGAGTTGTTATAAACATTCCCTGTGAAGATTTTTGTGTAGACTTAAGTTTCTGTTCCTTTGGGTAAATACCAAGAGGCATGATCATTTGGTAGGAGTATATTTAGGTTTTTAAGAAACTGCCAAACTGTCTTTCAAAATGGCTGTGCCATTTTGTATTCTTACCAGCAATGCAGGAAAGTTCCTGTTGATCCACATCTTCACCAGTTTTTGCTGTGGTTAACGTTTGGGGTGTTGGCCATTCTAAATGCTATGTGATGGTATCGCATTATTGTTTTAATTTGCATCTCCTTAATGTCATATACTGTAAAGAACTTTTCATATGCTCATTTGCCATGTGTGTATCTGGAGAGGTGTTTGTTAAAGTTTCTAGCCCATTTCTTTTTTAAATCGTTTTTTTTGCCTCTAAGTCATCATTTATTTTTCATCCGTCTTTATTCTTTGGCATGTGTGGGCCTCTCTCGTTGCAGAGCACCAGTTCTGGGCCCATGAGCTCTGGAGTGCTGACTCATGATTGGACACACCTGTCCAGCCACTCCATAGCACATGGAATCTTCCCGGGCAAGGGATCAAACCAGTGCCCCTTGCACTGCAAGGCGGACTCTTTACCCACTGGACCACCAGGGGAACCCAGAATGCGACATTTCTGCTGAACCTACACTGATGTATCATTATCACCCAAAACCTGTAGTTTATATTATGGCTCCCTCTTGGTGCTGCACATTCTATGGTTTTGGACATGTGTCAGTCATCACAGGACTACACGATACTCATGAGGAGTTTCATTGACCTAAAAATTCTTTGTGCCCTGCCTATCGTATCCTTCCATCCAACCCCTGGAGCACTGGCATGTTTATTGTCTCTATAATTTTGCCTTTTCCAGAACGTCACATCGTTGGAATCATACAGTATGCTGCCTCTTTGGATTGGCTTCTTTCACTAAGTAACACGCATTTAAGTTTCCTCCATGTGTTTTCATAGCTGGATAGTTTCTTTCTTTCTAAGCACTGGAAAATATTCTGTTGTCTGAATGTAACACAGTTTCTTTATCCAGTCCCTACAGAAGGACATCGTGGACATCTCCAAGTTTGGGTAATTATGAATTGAGTTGTTATAAACATTCCCTGTGAAGATTTTTGTGTAGACTTAAGTTTCTGTTCCTTTGGGTAAATACCAAGAGGTATGATCATTTGGTAGGAGTATATTTAGGTTTTTAAGAAACTGCCAAACTGTCTTTCAAAATGGCTGTGCCATTTTGTATTCTTACCAGCAATGCAGGAAAGTTCCTGTTGATCCACATCTTCACCAGTTTTTGCTGTGGTTAACATTTGGGGCGTTGGCCATTCTAAATGCTATGTGATGGTATCACATCATTGTTTTAATTTGCATCTCCTTAATGTCATATACTGTAAAGAACTTTTCATATGCTCATTTGCCATGTGTGTATCTGGAGAGGTGTTTGTTAAAGTTTCTAGCCCATTTCTTTTTTAAATCGTTTTTTTTTGCCTCTAAGTCATCATTTATTTTTCATCAATCTTTATTCTTTGGCATGTGTGGGCCTCTCTCGTTGCAGAGCACCAGTTCTGGGCCCATGAGCTCTGGAGTGCTGACTCATGATTGGACACACCTGTCCAGCCACTCCATAGCACATGGAATCTTCCCGGGCAAGGGATCAAACCAGTGCCCCTTGCACTGCAAGGCGGACTCTTTACCCACTGGACCACCAGGGAAGCCCTTGTTCATTTTTTTTAATCAAGTAATTTGTTTTTTTACTGCTAAGTTTTAAGTGTTTTTTGTATACTTTCGATAATAGCCCTTTATCAAATGTGTCTTGCAAATGTTTTCCCCAGTGAGGTTTGTCTTTTAGTTTTCTGGAACTTTTGATGACTTTCACATTAGATTTTGGAATTTTTCCCCTGGTGATTTGTAGGAGTTCTTTATGCATTAAGAAAACTAGCTCTTTGTCAATTTTATATATCATAACTATTTTTTCTTAGTTTTTCTACTTGGATTTTAATTGCTAACATTTTTTCCTGAGCAAAAGTTTCTTTATTCCAATAAATATAATGGTATACACTAATCCTTTCCTGTATGACCTCTGCATTCTGTGGCCTAATGTATCCTTCCTTAAGATTTCAACATTTTATCCTTTCTTCAAGTATTTAAAAAGAAGACATTTTAAAGTATTAAATGAACCTGGACTTTGTTTGGTATGCAACTGAAAAAGGAATGCAGTTCTGCCCTCCTCCTCCTTCTTATTCTTTATGTAGCAAAGCAATTGCCCTAAAAACAAAACAAACATTAAATTGTATCTTTTACTCCAATTTGGAAATATTCCTTCATCACTGGCATCATGTTGTAGAGTTTTGAGGAACTTTTCTCTAGCCCCTTATCTGATCTGATTGCTCATGAGCAACATAAAATTGTTATTATTATTCAATGAATAAAATTCATTTAAGTATCCTGCAACATTAGTCTTTTCTTTTACATTGATTTTTAGAATTTTCCTGGCTTTTACTTACTTTATTATTCATTTTACAGCAACACTGTTGGAAAAATTGATACATTTATTAGATGTTCTAGACAGACATGCACTTACGTTTGCTCTTTTCCAAATCTGGTATTATGCACAGAAATTTTATAATTAGGTTTATTTACAGAACTTTTTGTTTTTACTGTTGTAAATGGGATGTTTTAATATTTTGTTTCCACTATGTTCCACCTGTAAAACACATGCAACTGTCATTTTTTTGGGATAGATATGGTATTTCTAATGAAATAAGCACCTGAGAGATGATATATAGATTTTTAAATCTATTTACTTACAAGTAACTGGAAGGGAATATCAGGCTCCATGCAGTGGTAACTACTATTCTAATTATACTTTTAATTGAGTATTCAACATGAAATTAAATGTCTACAGCATGTCAACCCAGTGACAGCAGGAGACAACTCAAGTTGCCTTGGAGGCTCGTTCAATTACATGATGGGAGTCAAGTAACTAATATAACTATAACACTTTAGGAAAAGAGATCAGAAATCACCAGGAAAAGGACAATCAGAAAAAATTACAACTGATAATGAACTGAAAATGTATATGATACACAATCAGAGGGGAACACACACACACTCTTAAAGGATTACAGGGAACCTGGGTAACAAAGGAAGAAGTAGCCTTTAGCAAGACCAGAAAAATAGTTGGACTGAAAATTTTAGAATAGAGAGAGTGCAAATTACTGGATGGCTGGAACAAAACACAACTGTGCAAGTAGAAAAAAGGGAGTAACAAATATCCTAAAAATAGCAACCAGAACAACACTATGATGAGAGAAACTGTCTTAGGCAGATATATCAATTGTTTGCTTACTTACTTTAACCATATCCTGCATCAAAAAGGCTTTCAGTGAGCTTTCAAAATTCATAGATGGTAAAATCATTAAGACAAGAATGAATGAAGGAAAATAATCAGGATGAGAAGAAAAAGAAACCAGTTGGTGGGGGGAGGTCAGTAAATAATACACATACCACACAGTCCTATTTATATTCTCAAGAGCCAAAGTAAACAGGAAAACATGATCTATTACAAGATTTCCAGCGGCCATAAGGAAAATGACCCAGATGCTCACCAGAAGCACATGGGTTGAGACTTCTGTGAAATTTATTTTATGTGTTTTTAATCAAGAGAACAGACTGTGTGATGGAGGAGATTACACTTTCAATGTCATTCCTACAATAAATATGATATAAAATTCTGATTGATGTTACTATAATTTCTCTCAGTTCCCTCCGAATCATAGCTGGGTAAATATTTCAGAGAAGCAATTATGCAATGATAGATAAGTCCCAAAGGCCCTGTTTATTTACAGATTTTTTTATTTTAAGGGTTTTAATATTTTGTTTCCACTATGTTCCACCTGTAAAACACATGCAACTGTCATTTTTTTGGGATAGATATGGCATTTCTAATGAAATAAGCACCTGAGAGATGATATATAGATTTTTAAATCTATTTACTTACAAGTAACTGGAAGGGAATATCAGGCTCCATGCAGTGGTAACTACTATTCTAATTATACTTTTAATTGAGTATTCAACATGAAATTAAATGTCTACAGCATGTCAACCCAGTGACAGCAGGAGACAACTCAAGTTGCCTTGGAGGCTCGTTCAATTACATGATGGGAGTCAAGTAACTAATATAACTATAACACTTTAGGAAAAGAGATCAGGAAATCACCAGGAAAAGGACAATCAGAAAAAATTACAACTGATAATGAACTGAAAATGTATATGATACACAATCAGAGGGGAACACACACACACTCTTAAAGGATTACAGGGAACCTGGGTAACAAAGGAAGAAGTAGCCTTTAGCAAGACCAGAAAAATAGTTGGACTGAAAATTTTAGAATAGAGAGAGTGCAAATTACTGGATGGCTGGAACAAAACACAACTGTGCAAGTAGAAAAAAGGGAGTAACAAATATCCTAAAAATAGCAACCAGAACAACACTATGATGAGAGAAACTGTCTTAGGCAGATATATCAATTGTTTGCTTACTTACTTTAACCATATCCTGCATCAAAAAGGCTTTCAGTGAGCTTTCAAAATTCATAGATAGTAAAATCATTAAGACAAGAATGAATGAAGGAAAATAATCAGGATGAGAAGAAAAAGAAACCAGTTGGTGGGGGGAGGTCAGTAAATAATACACATACCACACAGTCCTATTTATATTCTCAAGAGCCAAAGTAAACAGGAAAACATGATCTATTACAAGATTTCCAGCGGCCATAAGGAAAATGACCCAGATGCTCACCAGAAGCACATGGGTTGAGACTTCTGTGAAATTTATTTTATGTGTTTTTAATCAAGAGAACAGACTGTGTGATGGAGATTACACTTTCAATGTCATTCCTACAATAAATATGATATAAAATTCTGATTGATGTTACTATAATTTCTCTCAGTTCCCTCCGAATCATAGCTGGGTAAATATTTCAGAAGAAGCAATTATGCAAATGATCCAGATAAGCCCCTCCCAGATGGTCCGGCTTATCCAAGAGCAAAATTTAGACTATCCAGAGAATATCACATCCTTCAGATAATACTCAATGAATATTTTCATAATAAATAAATTATACATGAGTAAGTCTTTCATAATACAGTCCCTGTTTACCCAGAGATAACTCGAAGAATTTCTGTCTAGACAAGGCAGGCAATTAATGACATGTTTTCTAAACTAAGCTACTCATGATTAAATAACTTATACTTAACTTATCTTCTGCTGGTTCCCCCTTTTTTCCTCTGGTGAGAGGTATTCCATTTTATTAAACGTGAAAGAAATTCTTCTTACCAATAGGTCTCAGGGTGTTTATTTAGATGTTGTTTATCGGGTAATTCCGAAAATGCTCTAACTTAGAAATTACGATGTGCCTTTTCACTAAAATAAGTACCTGAATAGAACATTCCTAAATTCTAGCCCCCTATATAAGTCTTCTTTTTTTTTTTTTTTTTCTTTTTTCCTATTATAGGTGGAAACACCATTACTGACTTCAAGAAGCAGAATCATGACATAGAGAATCTCCTAAGCTTCAGATTCTGACAGAAAAATTTAAACGAACTCTAGTGGCACAGGGCCTAAACACGAACAAAACAGAAATAACTTGAGGAAACCCACAAGCGTTAAAGGGCCTTAAAGTGGAAAATGTCCCTCTTGAGGGGGTCCTATCCTAGGTGGACACACATAGGAATTTCAGGACTTCGAGAGGCACAGTGTTAAATCCGGTCTAACCCATGGTCTTGACAGAGAGACCCCCTTACCTCAGATCAGCAGCTTTCCCTGTCTTGTTCGTGCACATCACCTCTCTGGTCTGGTATCCAATCTGGATGTCCCAGTACTTGTTCTCCTGGCGGTTCTGTCTGTTCCTGTTTCTCTTTTTCTTGATCAGTTCCCGGGCCTCTGGATCCTTCACGCCTCTCCCTCTGTCCTTGTCCCGCTCTTTGTTCTTGCCCCGTCGCCTTGCTTGCCTCGCTGGTCTCGAGTGGGGCATCGAGCACGTACTCCAGGGCCCCACCTGCAAGCTGTACGGGTTCTCCTCGGCCTCGCAGGGGCCGGACTGGCACACCTGGAACTCTGTCAGGTTCGGGCAGCCAGAGCCTCCAAACTGGGGAGGCGCCACCACGTGGCGCGTCCGGTGCTGCAGCCCACTGCCACAGGTCTTGGAGCATTCCGACCAGGCAGAGAACTCGGACACGATGCAGTCCTGCCGGCAGGGGATAAGGCAAGCCTGTTCCAGGAGAGGCTTGGGCTCGAAGTACTCGCAGATGATATCCTCCGCAGGGACGTCTTTCTCTTTCTCGATGCAGGTTATCTCTCGCACCTGAATGCCTTCCTCTCCCTTAATGCACTCCAGGGGTTTCTCCAGGCTTCTGGAAATCACAGGCTGACACTGATTCCAGGGCCCCAGCCTCCAGTCATACAACTCTTTGTGCCAGTCACAGACTTTGAAACAATTTTGCTGGTTACTAGGTCTCTCCGCCGGCTTGCAGTTTGTATGCAACGTTGTCCATCCTTCCACATGCGCGCACCACACAGCCCGGGTCTGAATGCCTCCAGGACCACACTCATCTCCCATGCATCGGCCCCATGGACCTAAAAATGACACGAGAGTTAAAAGTGTTGCTAGAAGCAAACTATGAATTCCTTCCTGTTCCAGAAAGACGCCTCAAGATCTAGAACGTGAGTTTCCCTGAAGTGTTGGAAAGTAGGTCTCTGTACATGGCTGTTGGAAAGTAATGATCTACACTCCATATTCCCACAGAAGGAGAACTGTGTCAGAAAGTCTATATAAGGTAACTGCTAGGACAAGTTGAATTTGAGTCCTTTAGTGACTACTGAAAATTTGCTTTTATCCACTTTCTTAATTTGAAGTAGAAGAGAACCCTTGCTCATAAAGGACACTAGAAATAAGTTATAGTGAAAACCCTTCACTCTTGCCTTATAACCATTTCATTCATCTCACTAACTGGCAAAGAAAATGGCCCCATGTGAAGAACTTAGTCTCTCCTAGGCTTTTGTTTTTCTGAGCAATTAACTATTTGTACAATGTGCTCTCTTCTGCCTCATTTTCTATTGGTCTACATACTATGATTGCAAGAATCTTTTTAGTTGTACACATGTGTGCTGACAGAAGTATTTATTTTCTGGTAACCAAAGCTGGGAAGTAAAGACTCTTCATTTTATAGCACATTCTGTCTTTAACTTTACAAAAAAAAGCTTTTTTTTTCCTCATCTCCATTGTGAAATGTTAAGGTGGGCAAAAAAATAAAAAAAAAAAAAATTAATGATACCAAAGAATTCATTGTAAATATACTGGCAAATACACTGAGAATAACTATCATTAAAAGAAATTAGAAAATTACACTTGTTTAAAGTATGTGCTTTTTCCATCACCTTTACATTATGGCTAGTACCAACATTTTAAGTACTGAAATACTTAATGGGATGGTCCAATTCTAAAGGATTTTTGGAATTTTCTGCATGCTATAGTGTTACTTTGAGTTTTATCAATTTATTCATTTCTTAAATATGAACTACTTTGGCATTATGGAGGAATTTTATGGAACATTTATGTCAGAGACTTTAATTTGAAATGCGGGCTTTTAATCTTAGACTCCGCTTGCCATAGATTAGAACCTACTTACATTTGCATATATTTCTTTTGAAGATAAATAGGATTCTCAGGGCTTTAAGCAGACAATTTGCAGAAAACCTTACTTTACATTTGCACCACAGAAGGAGAACTGTGTGCTAGAAGCAACTATGAATTCCTTCCTGTTCCAGAAAGACGCCTCAAGATCTAGAACGTGAGGTTCCTGAAGTGTTGGAAAGTAGGTCTCTGTACATGGCTGTTGGAAAGTAATGATCTACACTCCATATTCCCACAGAAGGAGAACTGTGTCAGAAAGTCTATATAAGGTAACTGCTAGGACAAGTTGAATTTGAGTCCTTTAGTGACTACTGAAAATTTGCTTTTATCCACTTTCTTAATTTGAAGTAGAAGAGAACCCTTGCTCATAAAGGACACTAGAAATAAGTTATAGTGAAAACCCTTCACTCTTGCCTTATAACCATTTCATTCATCTCACTAACTGGCAAAGAAAATGGCCCCATGTGAAGAACTTAGTCTCTCCTAGGCTTTTGTTTTTCTGAGCAATTAACTATTTGTACAATGTGCTCTCTTCTGCCTCATTTTCTATTGGTCTACATACTATGATTGCAAGAATCTTTTTAGTTGTACACATGTGTGCTGACAGAAGTATTTATTTTCTGGTAACCAAAGCTGGGAAGTAAAGACTCTTCATTTTATAGCACATTCTGTCTTTAACTTTACAAAAAAAGCTTTTTTTTCCTCATCTCCATTGTGAAATGTTAAGGTGGGCAAAAAAATAAAAAAAAAAAAAATTAATGATACCAAAGAATTCATTGTAAATATACTGGCAAATACACTGAGAATAACTATCATTAAAAGAAATTAGAAAATTACACTTGTTTAAAGTATGTGCTTTTTCCATCACCTTTACATTATGGCTAGTACCAACATTTTAAGTACTGAAATACTTAATGGGATGGTCCAATTCTAAAGGATTTTTGGAATTTTCTGCATGCTATAGTGTTACTTTGAGTTTTATCAATTTATTCATTTCTTAAATATGAACTACTTTGGCATTATGGAGGAATTTTATGGAACATTTATGTCAGAGACTTTAATTTGAAATGCGGGCTTTTAATCTTAGACTCCCGCTTGCCATAGATTAGAACCTACTTACATTTGCATATATTTCTTTTTTGAAGATAAATAGGATTCTCAGGGCTTTAACAGACAAGCATCAATTTATGCAATTTGGATAACAATATTTTGGCATTTTAAAGACATGTAATAATCATATAATTACACTATTTTCAAAATGTTTCCATGGCATTTGAGGAATTATTTGATGAAGACTAGAGCCATCTTCAATAGGTTATGTGGCACACAGACTGGGCTCTAGGGCCATCAACCCTGCCCCACTGCCCTCCTTCTTCATGGCCGCTTAACTAAGAAAAATTCCATTGTCATTATTCATTTTTATACATGTTGAGATTATGCATAGATTTTGTATGACAAGAGGCTTCTGACTGAAGAGTAAACAAAAAAGTAAACTAGGCCAGTAGGTTCATTCCATGGATGAAGGGAACAAGTGCCAAGGAGACGTCTTGCCAAGTTCACGCCTTAAATAAATAATTAAACCATCTTGGGCTTTCAGATTCCAGTTTTACTTTTATTTTCATGATTTATCGTAGATTTTAGAGTTTGAGATTTAAATATCCCTATACAAAATTAATCGACAAAGAGTGAAATACAAATGTGCTTATATGTAAACATTTAATTTTGTTTAACTAGGAAAATGTTTATAACTTGAAGATGTTAACTTCATACAAACAGAATAGTAGAGTTGTAAATAGAAAATAGGTTGGCTGAAAATACTATGCTAACAAATCACAGATACATGGAAATAAGAATTAGATATTTGCCATAATCTTGTCATTACTTCATGAACTTTATATGCATATGTAATGAGTTATAAGGGGCTTAAAATACATTTAATGAAACAGTTTTCCCCCAGTACTGATGTCATGAGCTAAGATCAATGAGTCTGTTCCATCTTTAAACATGGAAAACCTGATAACATTTTAATATTAATTTGTCAAAGGAAAATATGTATTTGTCAATATGCTGATGCTTGCTTAGAGATTTTCTAAATAACTAGTTTGGGAATCAGAATATGGGACTCTTCTTAAGGGAACACACTGATATATATATATATATATATATATATATATATATATATATATATATATATATATATAAAATTTTAGGTACTTCCATACATTTTTTGCTCTTTACTCCTTTTCCTTACTATACCTGAACAACAGTAATCTTTATTTTGCACCCTAAACACAGCATGTAAAGATACATTTATGTTGGACCATCAAGTTACAAGTGAGCTATATGCCATTAAATCTAAATTTCAAAATATAAGAGTCTTGAATTAACTCAAAGTAGAAAATGCAGGTGAAATTCAGGAGAACTTACTTCTTGGGTACCTTCTTGTTTTCTAATTCTTGATATAAATTGTAAAATTACCCTGATTAGATTGAATCAGATTAGGACTATTAAGAAGTGAATCTTTTATCCTTCAAACAAAAATAAAAGTCATACACTTATCACTTAAGAAAAATTCCATTGTCATTATTCATTTTATACATGTTGAGATTATGCATAGATTTTGTATGACAAGAGGCTTCTGACTGAAGAGTAAACAAAAAAGTAAACTAGGCCAGTAGGTTCATTCCATGGATGAAGGGAACAAGTGCCAAGGAGACGTCTTGCCAAGTTCACGCCTTAAATAAATAATTAAACCATCTTGGGCTTTCAGATTCCAGTTTTACTTTTATTTTCATGATTTATCGTAGATTTTAGAGTTTGAGATTTAAATATCCCTATACAAAATTAATCGACAAAGAGTGAAATACAAATGTGCTTATATGTAAACATTTAATTTTGTTTAACTAGGAAAATGTTTATAACTTGAAGATGTTAACTTCATACAAACAGAATAGTAGAGTTGTAAATAGAAAATAGGTTGGCTGAAAATACTATGCTAACAAATCACAGATACATGGAAATAAGAATTAGATATTTGCCATAATCTTGTCATTACTTCATGAACTTTATATGCATATGTAATGAGTTATAAGGGGCTTAAAATACATTTAATGAAACAGTTTTCCCCCAGTACTGATGTCATGAGCTAAGATCAATGAGTCTGTTCCATCTTTAAACATGGAAAACCTGATAACATTTTAATATTAATTTGTCAAAGGAAAATATGTATTTGTCAATATGCTGATGCTTGCTTAGAGATTTTCTAAATAACTAGTTTGGGAATCAGAATATGGGACTCTTCTTAAGGGAACACACTGATACATATATATATATATATATATATATATATATATATATATATATATATATATATAAAATTTTAGGTACTTCCATACATTTTTTGCTCTTTACTCCTTTTCCTTACTATACCTGAACAACAGTAATCTTTATTTTGCACCCTAAACACAGCATGTAAAGATACATTTATGTTGGACCATCAAGTTACAAGTGAGCTATATGCCATTAAATCTAAATTTCAAAATATAAGAGTCTTGAATTAACTCAAAGTAGAAAATGCAGGTGAAATTCAGGAGAACTTACTTCTTGGGTACCTTCTTGTTTTCTAATTCTTGATATAAATTGTAAAATTACCCTGATTAGATTGAATCAGATTAGGACTATTAAGAAGTGAATCTTTTATCCTTCAAACAAAAATAAAAGTCATACACTTATCACTTAAAAATATTTAATCATACTCCTCTGGTAGGTGGTACTACTATTAATGGATATGTTTCAACTAATGGATGAAAATATTTTATCACAGAAATCTGAGTATACAAAATGTTAACTGACTTTAAGTTTGCATGTGACTATTGAGTGAAGAAAACACACATAATACAAAACAAACTGTCTTAACTTAGTAAGCATAAATATACACTACCAGTTAACTATTAAGTTTGAAAGTTACCCTAGACAAGATAAGCGTGGGTCAAGATATTTAAAGCTTATAGACCAAATTTCACCAAAAACTCCAGACTTACTCTATTTCTTCAAAAATAAGTGAATGATGGTTACTTTGAAAATGATTCATGGTGTACTGACATTATATTAGGGAGAAATCCCTTCTTACACACTCTGAGAAATCCTATATGTCTCTCACATCATGTTTACTACAATATCAGTTAATTTACTAAAATAACTGCTTGGCAATATCTGTTTTATCACATTGGACTGACTTTATGGTCCCTTAAGAACAGAACTTGGCATGTTTTGTACAACATTTGGCTTGATCAAGTCTTTTTAATTTTCACGGCTGGCTTTTGAATGAGTTTCCTTAATTATTATTTTATTCAGAAAAGAGAGAATTTGGTCAGTAGATCTTTTGTTTGTTTGTTTAATGTTGGCCTCTTTGATTGGTCCTTAATTTATTTATTTTCATCCATCTTAATTCTTTGGCCTGTGTGGGCCTCCCACTGCAGTGGCCTCTATTTTTGCAGACCTGCTCTGGGTGCTTGCGCTCCAGAGCACTGGCTATAATTGGACACACTGGTCCAGCAGCTCCACGGCACGTGGGATCTTCTCGTGCAAGGAATCAAGCCTGTGCACCTTGCACTGCAAGTGGACTCTTTACCTAATGGACCACAAGGGAAGCCCTCTGTAGATCTTTTTTTTTTTTTTTCCTCTGTAGATCTTTTCATCCAAAGCATTACAGTCTTAGAGCTTCCCAGGTGGTGCTAGTGGTAAAGAATCCATCTACCAATGCAGGAGTCTTAAGAGATGTGTGTCCAATCCCTGGGTAGAGAAGATCCCTACCGGAGGGCATGCAACCCATTCCAGTATTCTTGGCCTATGGACAGAGGATCCTGTTGGGCTACAGTCCAATAACATCACAAAGAGTTGATCGTGACTGAAGTGACCTAGCACCATATGCCTAATCTCAATGCTAACAGAAAAAAATTGAGATCAAGAAAACTTCTACACTGTTTCATGTAAACTGGTAATAAATAAACATTTCTGAAGTTTGCTTAGATAACTAGAAAGAGCATATATTCTATGTACACATTCAATTTCCATTCCAAAAATATTATCATAGATTCCTATTAATCAGTTAGTTATAAATACCATTGTTGGGTTTATTTTGTATGCCAAGTATATTTACACTGAGAACCAGATGGAGATACATCAAGGAAACTGTAGAGCTCAATAAAAATACTGACTAAGCTAAAGGAAAATAAATACATGGGAGCACCAGCGAAACTAGAGGCGGCAATATAATCTCAAACGAAGCTAAAGAAAGCCCATTCACTTTGCAGGCTAGCTTTTCTGCTTTCTTATCTTTTCATTCCACCCTGCCTACTGCACTTCTGTCCAATTAACAGACATCCTGAAAAAACAGATCTTCATCAGTGTATACCTGATGAAGGGCTGTCCACTTCTGTCACCCACGTACTATGAAAATAATCACACTTTGAACAGAAAGGGGACTGCATCTAAAAATTACTCTTGGCAGCTAAGAACCATCAGCCCAATTACTTGGCATGTTTTAGGAAATACAAACATTTTAAAGTGCAATTTGAAAACACAACATGCAAACTCTATCAAGGAAAACATGAAGTTGTCTCCTAAACACAATATGAGAATGTGCAATTTAATTCGTATATCTCTGCATAGATATTAAATTGCAACCGCACATCTTATGTGTCTGAGAGTCGGAAATGGTAGTGTTGGAAATTTGTGTGTGTCTGTGAGAGTGTGTGTGTATGTGTGTGTGTGTGTTTTAGGATGTTTGCTTTTTATTTTTTTTAACAAGAATATAAAGAATTTCCACTGATTTGAAACTTGCTTCATTTATTGTTCTCATTCATGATTATGTTAAGAGAACTAGGAATCTAACTGTACAAAATAAAAAATAGGTAGCTTTTTACTTAAAGGCTTGGATAATATTCCTTTATCAATGGAAATGTATTCCTGCATACAGATTTGTAGGACTGTGTTCATTCAGTATCATGCAAAGCACTTCTAGGATGCAGGTCAATAAATATATGTAGAACACTTAGCTTGACAGATTTTATGTAAACTGAGAAAAAGCAAAGGATGTCTTATTCCAGCAAAAAGAAGTTGAAACAACTGTTTACATATACAAAATGTTTATGTAATTGTCAGATTCACAATCTGAATATTTTCACTTGGAACTGATGCAAAATTATGACGATTTGTTACAACAACTTTAAATGAATTCCACATGGCTTAGTTTTCCACTGGCTAGTGCTTTAAATATAATTCTTAACTAAATTTCCAAAAATGTTGATAAAATAGTGAATTTATTTTTATTCTTGCTAAAGACACTTTCATAACATGCCCATTCTCTTCATGTCATTCAAAACTCTCTCTTTATTTCAGTCTACAAAAGAGAGTCTTTTATATTTAAAATTAGTATGTTGCCCACCATACTGACTCCAACACAGACTCCTTCGAAGATTGTTTTTTATATGTCAAGGGCATGAGAACAATGAAAGGCTGAGTCTATAAAAGGCCACATTATTGACAGGTGGCTAGCAAATGTTTCAAAGAGCATTATAAGAGACATACATCATAAAAGGAGCATAAGAAAATTATGCAAACTACTTTCTGTCCTTGTTTGCTATAAGACTCTCAAATGAGCCAGTTTCTTGTCTGACTAAATATGTTTGCATCCTTCAAATGAGATGGTGCACTTTCCCTCCTGGGTTTGGTTATGGAACAGCACGTCCTAGTTTACCAAGATCAAGGAGTGCACAAATAGCTTAGTAATATACTGTAGTCTATCTTATGAATGCTGCACCATATTCTATTTTTGAAATACACATATCACAAATTTTTTTTAAAAATTCTATCTGTTCTTACTTGAGGAAATCAGTATGGGGTAAAAAATAACTAGAAATTACTGCTGATTATCAGAAAAGAAAATTCTTCATAATACGCATAAACTAACAAGGCAACTAGTCTTCATATTTTGCTAACATTCTATTAGGTAAGTAAAAATATACTTCAATAAACTTAAGGTCATATTATAAGTTCTTTTACAATCTCACTTTTTATTTTACAATCTGCTATAAAAATAACTCCATTTTAACAGGTGGTGGGGAAGGCTCAGGTACACACAGATACACACAAAGATTGATCCTACTAAACAATCTCATGTTATATCAATTTACCCTGATTTGTCTAATATATATTCTATTCGTAGAAATTTATCTTTTAAAAAAATTTTCCAACACTATACAGAATGTTACAATAAACATCCATCATTGTATATTGATCAGATAATGCAGTCAAAAGGTTTCCAAATTTTCAAGCTTTTGATACATCTGGTATTGCAAATCTGTCCATACAAATGTACCAGTTTGCCCTCCAAACAGCCATTTGTGAATCTACATTTATTTTCTGATATCTACAGACTGCTTTTTTGTTGTTGTTCAAAATGTGGTCTTCTTTTGGGGGAATCTTATGTGCTTATTTCCTCAAAGTCCATCCTTTGACTTTTTTAAAAATAGAGATAGTCTTTATTTCTTTAATTCAAATCTCTTGTGTACTGTGGTCTAAAAATGACCTCAAAGTATTTGAAGAACTGCTAGTGTCTTCTCTTTTTTCCAACACTGAAAAATAATTTTGCTTATTCTGCATTAATTTGGTCATTTCAAGGGATTTTTATTGTGGGTGGAAGCAAATATATGACCTTAAATGTCTGTCTTGAAATAATCCCCTGGACTGGTAATTCAAATGCCTGGCATACTGTTCCACTCTATATTATACTAACTGATTTAAGCATGTTCTCTGTTTAGGGGACCTGTTTGTGCAGATTTACGAATATAAACAATTAAATTTTTAATATTTACTGACCTAAAAAAGATTAAATTTCCATTTTAAAAATTCTATCTGTTCTTACTTGAGGAAAATCAGTATTGGGGCTGCACCATATTCTATTTTTGAAATACACATATCACAAATTTTAAAAATTCTATCTGTTCTTACTTGAGGAAATCAGTATGGGGTAAAAAATAACTAGAAATTACTGCTGATTATCAGAAAAGAAAATTCTTCATAATACGCATAAACTAACAAGGCAACTAGTCTTCATATTTTGCTAACATTCTATTAGGTAAGTAAAAATATACTTCAATAAACTTAAGGTCATATTATAAGTTCTTTTACAATCTCACTTTTTATTTTACAATCTGCTATAAAAATAACTCCATTTTAACAGGTGGTGGGGAAGGCTCAGGTACACACAGATACACACAAAGATTGATCCTACTAAACAATCTCATGTTATATCAATTTACCCTGATTTGTCTAATATATATTCTATTCGTAGAAATTTATCTTTTAAAAAAATTTTCCAACACTATACAGAATGTTACAATAAACATCCATCATTGTATATTGATCAGATAATGCAGTCAAAAGGTTTCCAAATTTTCAAGCTTTTGATACATCTGGTATTGCAAATCTGTCCATACAAATGTACCAGTTTGCCCTCCAAACAGCCATTTGTGAATCTACATTTATTTTCTGATATCTACAGACTGCTTTTTTGTTGTTGTTCAAAATGTGGTCTTCTTTTGGGGGAATCTTATGTGCTTATTTCCTCAAAGTCCATCCTTTGACTTTTTAATAATAGAGATAGTCTTTATTTCTTTAATTCAAATCTCTTGTGTACTGTGGTCTAAAAATGACCTCAAAGTATTTGAAGAACTGCTAGTGTCTTCTCTTTTTTCCAACACTGAAAAATAATTTTGCTTATTCTGCATTAATTTGGTCATTTCAAGGGATTTTTATTGTGGGTGGAAGCAAATATATGACCTTAAATGTCTGTCTTGAAATAATCCCCTGGACTGGTAATTCAAATGCCTGGCATACTGTTCCACTCTATATTATACTAACTGATTTAAGCATGTTCTCTGTTTAGGGGACCTGTTTGTGCAGATTTACGAATATAAACAATTAAATTTTTAATATTTACTGACCTAAAAAAGATTAAATTTCCATTTTAAAGAAAAAAAAGAAATGCTCATAACTTTTTTGAGTTTTAATTTATTTTCATTTTAATTTAAAATATAACTCTCAAATGACAAATCAGCTTGTGGATAAGGAGAGATCACTGTGAAGTCAAGCTGAGCTTTCATCTTCAATAAGTAATTAAACTTTAATAAGAAATTATATAAGAGTACCAAATTAAGTGTACAAAAATTAGAACAAGCTCTTTAAATCTGATGAGACAATGAATGATGAATCAGTGACTAAGACAGCTGATTTCACAGTTGCCAAATATAGTAATCTATTTTCAGGCCCTATCAATTTGGTCTCTCTTACGAAAATTACTTAACCTCTTTGAATCTTGATTTCTTCCATTTGTAAAACATAATATAATTTGTACCATGTCATTAACTTCCATCATCTTATAACACTATTGGAAACCATAGCCAAGTACCAACATTTGAGGAGTATTTGTGATAAAGTTGTGAAATGGCTTTTTCTCGCACAGAAAAATTTCATTTTTGTGTGACCATCTTTGAATTCTGCACGCATCAGAGATGATTTCTTTAGGCAAGACATCATGCAAGGCCAAAGACCCATGATCTCTCTGGAAGCAGATTCTTCAGCACCAGTCAACCTTTAGATAATTGTAGGTCTGGCCAGTCTTGACCACAGCTGCATAACACACTGAGTCAGAACTACCCAGCTAAGCTGCTGCCTCATTTCTGATATATGGAAACTGAAAAAATGAAACAATTATTTCCTCAAAGTCCATCCTTTGACTTTTAATAATAGAGATAGTCTTTATTTCTTTAATTCACATCTCTTGCGTACTGTGGTCTAAAACTGCCATCAAAGTATTTGAAGAACTGCTAGTGTCTTCTCTTTTTTCCCACACTGAACAATAATTTTGCTTATTCTGCATTAATTTGGTCATTTCAAGGATTTTATTGCGGGTGGAAGCAAATATATGACCTTAAATGTCTGTCTTGAAATACTCCCCTGGACTGGTAATTCAACTGCCTGGCATACTGTTCCACTCTATATTATACTAACTGATTTAAGCATGTTCTCTGTTTAGGGGACCTGTTTGTGCAGATTTACGAATATAAACAATTAAATTTTTAATATTTACTGACCTAAAAAAGATTAAATTTCCATTTTAAAGGAAAAAAAGAAATGCTCATAACTTTTTTGAGTTTTAATTTATTTTCATTTTAATTTAAAATATAACTCTCAAATGACAAATCAGCTTGTGGATAAGGAGAGATCACTGTGAAGTCAAGCTGAGCTTTCATCTTCAATAAGTAATTAAACTTTAATAAGAAATTATATAAGAGTACCAAATTAAGTGTACAAAAATTAGAACAAGCTCTTTAAATCTGATGAGACAATGAATGATGAATCAGTGACTAAGACAGCTGATTTCACAGTTGCCAAATATAGTAATCTATTTTCAGGCCCTATCAATTTGGTCTCTCTTACGAAAATTACTTAACCTCTTTGAATCTTGATTTCTTCCATTTGTAAAACATAATATAATTTGTACCATGTCATTAACTTCCATCATCTTATAACACTATTGGAAACCATAGCCAAGTACCAACATTTGAGGAGTATTTGTGATAAAGTTGTGAAATGGCTTTTTCTCGCACAGAAAAATTTCATTTTTGTGTGACCATCTTTGAATTCTGCACGCATCAGAGATGATTTCTTTAGGCAAGACATCATGCAAGGCCAAAGACCCATGATCTCTCTGGAAGCAGATTCTTCAGCACCAGTCAACCTTTAGATAATTGTAGGTCTGGCCAGTCTTGACCACAGCTGCATAACACACTGAGTCAGAACTACCCAGCTAAGCTGCTGCCTCATTTCTGATATATGGAAACTGAGACAATAAATTTTATTGATTAAAATCAGGCAAATTTTGAGGTAATTTTTAATGTAGCAATAAATAGATACCTAACAGAGATTCTGGTCCTAGAAGATATATGATGCCATAACCAAAAATCTAAAACACAGGAAAGGAACACTGCAATCAGGCAGCGGTCACAATTGGAAGGGCAATGAAGAAAGTGTTACTTAAAGCCACAGGTACTTTAAAAAAAAAAAGACCGTTGGGAGAAGCCTAGTGGCAGGTGCCAATAAGAAAAAGAAGTGAGAAGATACTCAGAGAGGATGTATAGTTGGCCAACATGCACATGAAAAGATGCACAACATCACTCATTATTAGAGAAATCTAAATCACAACTACAACAAAGCACCATCTAACACTAATCAGAGTGACCATCACCAAAAGTAGAGGGTATGCAGAAGGGAAGCCTCTTACAAGCTGAATGCAAACTGTTCACTAAGGAGAACATTATGGAGGTTCCTTAAAAAAACTAAACTTTTATCATACTTATTTATTCATTCAGTAGGTAGTTAGTGGTTAGTGGGCCTACAATGAGGTAGGTGCTGTGACAGGGTGATAGGAAAGAAAACAGATATTTATTAAGATAAGAAAGCACTACAAGGGCTTCCCTGGTGGTCCAGTGGCTAAAGACACAGCCTTGCAGTGCAAGGGGCGCCGGTTGGATCCCTGGCCTGGGAAGATCCCACGTGCCGCGGAGCGGTTGGACTGATGTGTCCAATTACCGAGCCAGAGCTCTGGGGCGCATGCGTACAGAGCCGGTGTTCTGCGACGACAGAGGCCACAGTGATAGGAGGCCCACAGGAGCCAAAGAACACAGATGCATGAAAAATAGAGAAATGAAAGACCAACAGAAGTAGCCCGCCCGTTCCCCTCCCTCCCCACCCCACCCCTCAAAAGATAAATAAATAAAATAAATGTTAAAAAAAAAAAAAGAAGAAGAAGAAGAAAGCACTACAAGATGTGGAAACATCTGAAATGGAAGAGTAAGCAAAATACAGTATACACATAAAATGGAATACAATCCATCCTTTAAAAAAATGGAATCATGATACATGCTACAAGATATATGAACCTTGAAAACTTAGGCTAAGTGAGATAAGTCAGACACAAAAGAGAAATGTTTTATGACCTCATTTATATGAAGTACCTGGAATGACCAAATTTATAGAACAGAAGGCAGAATATTAACAGGACTAAAGGAAGGAGGGAATAGGGAATTATTGCTTGATGTGTACAGAGTTTCTGTTTGGGATGATGAAAATGTGGAGATGGTTACTGGTAATAGTTGTGCAACAACATGAACTGTTAAAAATGGTCATATGGCAAATTTCATATTATGCACATTTTCCCACAATTAAAAAACATTTAGGGCTTCCCTGGTGGTCCAGTGGGTAAGGACACCACCTTGCAGGGCAAAGGGGCGCCGGTTCCATCCCTGGCCTGGGAAGATCCCATGTGCCTTGGAGCAGCTGGACCAATGTGTCCAATTACCAAGCCGGAGCTCTGGAGCACACGCACGCAGAGCCAGTGCTCTGCGACAACAGAGGCCACTGCCATGGGAGGCCCACACAGGCCAAAGAACAAAGATGGATGAAAATGGACAAATGAAAGACCAATAGAAGTGGCCTGCCCACCCTCCTCCCTCCCCAACCTGCACCCTTCACCCCCCAAAAATAAATAAATAATAAAAAACATTTAATGTTACAACAAATGTCAGTCAACACTTTAAATATTTAATCTATAATCTTGTGAAATTTCAAGAAACTTCTAGATATAGCAACATGGTGCCAAGTTTCTAGAAAGTTACTGTCCAGCTTAAATCTTTGGGGAATTCCTCAACTCTCTATGCCTAGAAGCAATTTATTTGAAACCTTCAAGCAAAAAGGGAAGAGCTAATTATAGATCTAATAGATTTTTCCTTCTCTTATTAAACACTGGAAAAAGAGAGCAGCTCAGAAATGCCACCATTATTATCTTAGGTCTAGTGCCTACCATATTAAATACATAGCTACCATTAGAAGTAATCTACTTCACATTCTTCCGATGATGTTACAGTGCTAACTACACACAATAATTACAATATTGTTTCAGCCATTAATGTGACATTATGGGTATGATTTTCACGAAATATAAAAATCAAGATGAATGGAAGTAATAAGCTTTTGGCAGAGCTATTTTCCTTATCCATCTAGAAACACTTTATTCTTTGATTATTTAGGACATTTTTTGCCCATATGTTCATTAACAAATATACGCATGACTGTTACTTCTTTGTAAAGCTCATTTTCAGTATGCATTATAATTTACTATTCCTCTGTATATAATAAGCCACTCTAATAAAACAGGACTAAAGTAGATTTTCCCCCTAATGTGATATAACAATTAATAAGGCTCATACACGAAAAATGTTAATTTCTTTCTTTTCCTCACTGGAGTAGTACTGCATTATAGGCATTTATTAAGGATAACAATAAATTCATTTTTCATCTTCTTACCTAAAATGTTATACATTTAGAAAACTAATAAGTATGACTTTTTACAAGAGACTATAAAGCTTTCCTTCATGCTCATATTCATTGCAATATATTTTCATAATCTCTACATAATTGCCATTGTACTAAATACTGTCATTAATAAAAGTAAGTAATTCAAACACCTGAACCATTAAATTTTTCCTAAATGTCAAACAGGCCAAAGAACCAAAGACTGCCATGGGAGGCCCACAGGCCAAGAACAAAGATGAAAATGGACAAATGAAAGACCAATAGAAGTGGCCTGCCCACCCTCCTCCCTCCCCAACCTGCACCCTTCACCCCCCAAAAATAAATAAATAATAAAAAACATTTAATGTTACAACAAATGTCAGTCAACACTTTAAATATTCAATCTATAATCTTGTGAAATTTCAAGAAACTTCTAGATATAGCAACATGGTGCCAAGTTTCTAGAAAGTTACTGTCCAGCTTAAATCTTTGGGGAATTCCTCAACTCTCTATGCCTAGAAGCAATTTATTTGAAACCTTCAAGCAAAAAGGGAAGAGCTAATTATAGATCTAATAGATTTTTCCTTCTCTTATTAAACACTGGAAAAAGAGAGCAGCTCAGAAATGCCACCATTATTATCTTAGGTCTAGTGCCTACCATATTAAATACATAGCTACCATTAGAAGTAATCTACTTCACATTCTTCCGATGATGTTACAGTGCTAACTACACACAATAATTACAATATTGTTTCAGTCATTAATGTGACATTATGGGTATGATTTTCACGAAATATAAAAATCAAGATGAATGGAAGTAATAAGCTTTTGGCAGAGCTATTTTCCTTATCCATCTAGAAACACTTTATTCTTTGATTATTTAGGACATTTTTTGCCCATATGTTCATTAACAAATATACGCATGACTGTTACTTCTTTGTAAAGCTCATTTTCAGTATGCATTATAATTTACTATTCCTCTGTATATAATAAGCCACTCTAATAAAACAGGACTAAAGTAGATTTTCCCCCTAATGTGATATAACAATTAATAAGGCTCATACACGAAAAATGTTAATTTCTTTCTTTTCCTCACTGGAGTAGTACTGCATTATAGGCATTTATTAAGGATAACAATAAATTCATTTTTCATCTTCTTACCTAAAATGTTATACATTTAGAAAACTAATAAGTATGACTTTTTACAAGAGACTATAAAGCTTTCCTTCATGCTCATATTCATTGCAATATATTTTCATAATCTCTACATAATTGCCATTGTACTAAATACTGTCATTAATAAAAGTAAGTAATTCAAACACCTGAACCATTAAATTTTTCCTGCCAGAATATTTTCTGTGAACCCAAGCTAATCTTTCCCAACTCTACATGTCCAAGGACCTTCAGTTTATAGCTTAGGGGGGTAATTTGCAATATCAGTGATTTGGAAATGTCTACTAGACCTCAGATCATTATTTCCATAATGGCAAAAGTCAAGTGAATTTATAAAGGTAAGCACGAGTCCAAAATTATAAGATGAAATGAAAGATAATCAGTGGTTAATTACAGATTTGAATGTAAAAACTTTAGTTTCCTCAAAATTGAATTAAAGAATATCTTGATTTTTTAAGAAGAATCTTCCCAACTCTGACAATATTACCCATAAATATGTACCAATTTCTCAAGAATTAGAGTTGATCAGTATTTTTCATATAATAATTTTGTTTGGATAATATGGCATATGTAAGATAACCCCAAATGAAGTTTTAAAATCCAGAGTCAAAATAGGATTTGATCAACGTTGAGTATTTCCAGTTCATGTCCTTTTTTAATAAAATCAGATACTCAGGTTTATCTTTAAAGAAATATCATCACTAAAGCAGTGAAGATGCATACAATTCTGTCAATTGTTTTTTAATAACAGTGAACATTATATCTTTAGGAAAAGTTTATTTTACCCTAAAAAATTAAAGATCTTATTCAAAATTAGAGAGTCAGAAATCAACATCCATTTTCTGATTTCTGTCTCTATGCACGTTTTTATGTTTGGTTATACATTTCCCCTTGATTATTAAATTTCCACGGCTGACAAATTCCACAAGTATTAAATAACTATAATTTAAAAATCATATTACATTAATACCAGTGTATTAGGCCAATCTATACTTTAAGGCACATCATTAGTCTTCTTGAAGACACATGTAGATGTAATACTTCTTTTGCTTGATTAATAATCACAGTAAGGATGCATTTAAAAATAAATGTATCAATTGAAATTAACTCAGAGCATTATCTCACATGGCTTCACTGAGTAATTGGTTCCAAGCGTATGATAGAGAATCAACTAAGGCAGATGGTTAGATGAGAGATAGAGGAGGTGACAGCTGCATATTCATGGAAATTGTAAAATGTACAACTAAGGACACCACAGTGATAAACAGTGCAACACTCTGTTGCCAGAATCTTCAGACTATCAGAAGTGAAGTGCAGTGCACATGGGCACCATCCAAGCCAGGGTCAGAAGCCAGGGTTCAGACTCGCCAGCTCACATGCTCTAACTTCCTACTCTCACACTCTACTACAGGAGACTTCAATTCACATGAATACCTCACAGTGGGATTCTATTTCTCAAACTCTAGTTAGTAAATTATCAACATGGCCTTAGGCTCCAAAAAAATTCATTAATTTACAAAAAAAAAGATCATTAAGATGGGGGAGTAGACGCACATGCACTTGTCTGCTCCTGCGAGGACACTAAAATGGCAACTAAAACTGACCAATTTCTCAAGAATTAGAGTTGATCAGTATTTTTCATATAATAATTTTGTTGAATATGGCATATGTAAGATAACCCCAAATGAAGTTTTAAAATCCAGAGTCAAAATAGGATTTGATCAACGTTGAGTATTTCCAGTTCATGTCCTTTTTTAATAAAATCAGATACTCAGGTTTATCTTTAAAGAAATATCATCACTAAAGCAGTGAAGATGCATACAATTCTGTCAATTGTTTTTTAATAACAGTGAACATTATATCTTTAGGAAAAGTTTATTTTACCCTAAAAAATTAAAGATCTTATTCAAAATTAGAGAGTCAGAAATCAACATCCATTTTCTGATTTCTGTCTCTATGCACGTTTTTATGTTTGGTTATACATTTCCCCTTGATTATTAAATTTCCACGGCTGACAAATTCCACAAGTATTAAATAACTATAATTTAAAAATCATATTACATTAATACCAGTGTATTAGGCCAATCTATACTTTAAGGCACATCATTAGTCTTCTTGAAGACACATGTAGATGTAATACTTCTTTTGCTTGATTAATAATCACAGTAAGGATGCATTTAAAAATAAATGTATCAATTGAAATTAACTCAGAGCATTATCTCACATGGCTTCACTGAGTAATTGGTTCCAAGCGTATGATAGAGAATCAACTAAGGCAGATGGTTAGATGAGAGATAGAGGAGGTGACAGCTGCATATTCATGGAAATTGTAAAATGTACAACTAAGGACACCACAGTGATAAACAGTGCAACACTCTGTTGCCAGAATCTTCAGACTATCAGAAGTGAAGTGCAGTGCACATGGGCACCATCCAAGCCAGGGTCAGAAGCCAGGGTTCAGACTCGCCAGCTCACATGCTCTAGCTTCCTACTCTCACACTCTACTACAGGAGACTTCAATTCACATGAATACCTCACAGTGGGATTCTATTTCTCAAACTCTAGTTAGTAAATTATCAACATGGCCTTAGGCTCCAAAAAAATTCATTAATTTACAAAAAAAAAAGATCATTAAGATGGGGGAGTAGACGCACATGCACTTGTCTGCTCCTGCGAGGACACTAAAATTGCAACTAGCTGCTGAAAAACCATCGACAGGAAGAGGCTGGATTTGACCAAAAGAAAAAAAAAAAAAGATGCCCCACACCCAAGAGCAAAGCAGAAACCACAAGACAACAGGAGGGGTGCAATCATGCATTTAAAATCAAACCTCAAGCCCAGCAGAGAGACTGGGTGGGCACAAGCACACAAAACCTTTTATACACCAAGACCCAGGAATGGAGCAGTGATGCCTACAAGAGACTGAGTCAGACCTGCCTTTGAGGGTCCAAGTGTCTCCTTGGGTTAGAAGTACCCCAGAGCATTGTGCTTTAAGTCTTCCTGAATGGCGGTTGCCATTAACCAGGTCATAGAGTCTGCAGCAGGACTGGGAAACAGACTGTGCACACCCAGATCCAGAAGAAAGGAACAGTGACCCCACATGAGACTGAACAGACTAGCCTCTGAGTGTTCTGAGGTCTCCAGTGGTGGCGGGGGGTGGGGAGGGGTTGATGGTGGCCTCCCATGGGGTCAGGGACACTGTGGCAGTGGTCCTGGTAGAGCATGCGGGAATAGGTCCTTTTGGAGAGGGTCACCATTACCCCTACCAGGTCAAACTACAGGGAGGGAACATAGCTCCACCCAGCAACAAAGATAACCAGATTATTGATCAAGTGCCTGACCCACCCCAGCTAGGGTGGCCTTTTAGTGCTTGAACAGATGGAATTACCAAAAAAAAAAAAAACACAGTAAAAGAGGCCTTCATATCCAACTGCTGCCAGAGGCAAGAAAAAGGGTGCTGACAGCAGAGTCTCAAAAACAAAAACGTTTATTATTTTTACCTTTTGACTTGCTCTGGAGTTCTCTGGGTTTGTTTCTTTTTCTTCCTACACCCCCCTACTTTTTTTCTCTTTTTCTCTATGCCCTCTCCTGTTTTAGCTACCAATCATATCACTCCTATTAAATACATTCAAATTTTAAAGATTTTTTTTTAAAACAACACATTTTATTTTGGTTATATACTTCCAATTCTACATTCACATACAGACTGAAACTGAGAGGATGGAAAAACATATTCCATGCAATGGAAATCAAAAGAAAGCTGGAGTAGCAATCCTCATATCAGATAAAATAGACCATAAAATAAAGATTATAAAAGACAGGGCAGGACACTATATAATGATCAAGGGATCAATCCAAGAGGAAGACATAACAATCACAAATATCTATGCATCCAACTTAGTAGCACATCAATACATAAGGCAAACACTATCAGACACATTAATAGTAGGAGAGTTTAACACCCCACTTACACCAATGGACAGATCATCAAAACAGAAAATTAATAGGGAAACACAAGTCTTAAGTGATACATTAGACAAGATGGGTCTCATTGATATCTTTAGGATTTTCCATCCAAAAGCAGAAGAATACACTTTCTTCTCAAGTACACACAGAACATTCTTCAGGATAGACCACATCTTGGGTCACAAACCTAACCTCAGTAAAACTGAAATCATATCAACCACCTTTTGTGACCATATTGCTATGAGACTAGCTATTACTTATAAGAAAAAAACCATAAAAAACACGAACACATGGAGATTAAACATTTCTAAATAATGCACACATTACTAAAGAACTCAAAAGGGAAACAAACAAACAAAAAAATCCTAGAAGAAAGTGATAACGCAAACACAACAACTCAAAACCTATGGGATGGGCTTCCCTGGTGATCCAGTGGATAAGGACACTGCCTTGCAGTGCAAGGGACGCTGGTTTGATCCCTGGCCTGGGAAGATCCCACATGGCACAGAGCAGCTGGACTGATGTCTCCAATTACCGAGCCAGAGCTCTGGAGCACATGCACCCAGAGCCAGTGCTCTGCAGTGAGAGAGGCCACTGTGATGGGAGGCCCACACAAGCCAAAGAACAAATATAGATGAAAATAAATAAACAAAAGACCAATAGAAGTGGCCAAAAAAAAAAAAAAAAAAAGAAAAGTCTATGGGATGCAACAAAAGCAGTTCTAAGAGGGAAGTTTATAGCAATACAATCCTATCTCAAGAAAGAAGAAAAACATCAAAAAGACAACCTAACATATATACAATGGAATACTACACAGCTATAAAAAGAAATGCAGAAGAATCAGTCCTAATGAGGTGGCTGGATCTAGAACCTATCATAAAAAGTGAAGTAAGTCAAAAAGAGAAGGACAAGTACAATATACTAACATACATATGGACCCTGGTAGGATGGTAATGATAATACATGCAGTGAAACGATGGATAAACAGACATAGAGAGTAGACATATGGACATTGTGGGGAATGAACAGTGGGTGAGAGGCGTAAAGGAAGTAGCATGAAAATCTATACTGTCATGTGTGAAAAAAATAGCTATTGTCATTGCGCTGTGAGAAAAGGGGATCCTGCAGCACTGCTGTGTTGACCAGCTAGAGGGGTTGGGATGGGGGGATATACATATGACTAATCTGGGATCATACATATCTGTATACAACAAAACTCTGTAAAAGTAAAAAGTAAAATAAAATTTTTTTAAAAAAGTGCTAAAAAAAGAAAAAAGAAATTAAAAAAAAACCAAAAAGACAACCTAATTTTACATTTAAAACAACAGGAAAAAGGAATAACAAAACCCCCCCAAAGCTAGCAGAAGCAGAGAAACCATAAAGATCAGAGCAGAAATAAATAAAAAAGAAATGAAAGAAACAATAGTAAAGATTAATAAAACCAAAAATTGGTTCTTTGAAAAGATAAACAGAATTGACAAACCTTTAGCCAGACTCATCAAGAAAAAAAGAGAGAAGAATTAAATCAACAAAATGAAAAATGAAAAAGGAGAGGTTACAACAGACAATACAGAAATATAAAGGATTATAAGAGACTGTTAGGAACAACAATATGGCAAAAAAAATGGACAAATGGGAACAAATAGACAGGTTCTTAGATAAGTGTAATCTTCCAAGACTGAACCAGGAAGAAATAGAAATTATGAACAATCCAATTACAAGCACTGAAAATGAATTTATGTGTTCCAAAATCTCCCTAAAAATAAAAGCCCAGGGCCAGATAGTTTCACAGGTGAATTCTATCATTTAGAGAAGACCTAATCCCTATCCTTCTAAAACTCTTTCATAAAATTGCGCAGGAAGAAACACTTCCAAACTCATTCTATGAGGCCACCATCTACCTCATACCAAGACCAGGCAAAGACAACACACAAAAAAGAAAATTACAGACCAATATCACTGATGAATTTAGATGCAAAAATCCATAACAACATTCTAGCAAACAGAATGCAACAAGACATCAAGAAGCTCATACACCATGATCAAGTTGGGGTAATTCCAGGCATGCAAGGAGTCTTCAATATTTGCAAATCAATCAATGTGATAAACCATATTAACAAATTGAAAGGTAAAAATCATATGATAATCTCAATAGGTGCAGAAAAAGCCTTTGACAAAATCCAGCACCCATTTAGGAGGAAAAAAAAAAAAAAAACTTCAAAAAATGGGCATAGAAGGAATTTACCTCAACATAGTGACAGCCATATATGATAAGTCCACAGCAAACTTTATTCTCAATGGTGAAAAACTGGAAAGCATTCCTTCCAAGATCAGGAACAAGACAGGGGTGTCCACTCTCACCATTATTATTCAACATAATCTTGGAAGTTCTAGCCACAGCAATTAGAGACGTAAAAGAAATAAAAGGAACCCAGGTTGGAAAAGAAAAAGTAAAACACTCACTGTTTGCAGATGACATGATAGTATACATAGAAAACACTAAAGATACTATCAGAAAATTATTACAGCTAATCACTGAATTTAGCAAAACTGCAGGATACAAAATCAATACACAGAAATCACTTGCAGTCCTATATAAGAACAATGAAAAATCAGAAATCAAGTAATCAATCCCATTCACCACTGCAACAAAAAGAATAAAATATCTAGGAATAAACCTACCAAAGGAGACAAAAGAACTGTACACATAAAATTATAAGGCACTGATGAAAGAAACCAAAGACAACATAAACAGTTGGAGAGATACTCCATGTTCCTGGGATGGAAGAATCAAGATCATAAAAATGATTATACTGTCAAATGTAATCTACAGATTCAATGTGATCCCTATCAAATTACCAATGGCATTTTTCAAAGACCTAGAACCAAAAATATCACAATTCATATGGAAAAAACAAAAGGCCTTGGATAGCCAAAGCTGTCTTGAGAAAGAAGAATTGAGCTGAAGGAAGCAACCTTCCTGACTTCAGACTATACTCCAAAGCAACAGGTATCAAGACAGTATGATACAGGCATGAAAACAGAAATACAGACCAATGCAACAGGATAGAGAGCCCAGAGATACGCTTGTGCACTTATGGGTACCTTATTTTTGACAAAGGAGGCAAGAATATACAATGGGGCAAAGACAGCCTCTTCAATAAGCGGTGCTGGGAAAACTAGACACTACATGGGAAAAAATGAAGTTGAAACACTACCAAATTGATAAACTCAAAATGGATTAAAGATCTAACTGTAAGACCAGAAACCATAAAACTCTTAGAGGTAAACATAGGCAGAACACTTGACATGAATCAAAGCAAGATCTTCTATGACCCTCCTCCTAGAGTAATGGAAATAAACACAAAAATAAACAAGTGGGACCTACTTAAACTTAAAAGCTTTTGCACACAAAAGAAACTATAAACAAGGTGAAGAGACAACCTTCAGAATGGAAGAAAATAATAGCAAATGAAACAATCAACAAAGAACTAATTTACAAAATATACAAGCAGCTCAGACAACTCCAACACCAAAAAACAAACAACCTAATCAAAAATGGGAAAAAGACCAAAACAGACATCTCTCCAATGCAGACATACAGATGGCCAAGATACACACGAAAAGATGCTCAACATTGCTCAATGTTAGAGAAATGCAAATCAAAACTACAATGAGATACTACATCACACCAGTCAGAATGGCCATCATCAAAAAGTCTACAAACAATAAATGCTGGAGAGGGTGTGGAGAAAAAGGAACCCTCTTGCACTGATGGTGGGAATGTAAACTGATACGGCCACTATGGAATACAGTATGGAGATTCCTTTAAAAACTAGGACTAGAACCACCATATGACCCAGCAGTCTCACTACTAGGCATATACTTTGAGGAAATCAAAACTGAAAGAGACACATGCACCCCATTGTTCATTGCAGCATTATCTACAATAGCTAGAACATGGAAGCAACCTAGATGCCCACTGACAGATGAATGGATAAAAAAGCTGTGGTACATATATACAATGGACTATTACTCAGCCATCAAAAGAAATGCAGTTTAATCAGCTCTAATGAGATGAATGAATCTAGAGCCTATTATACATTGTGAAGTATGTTAGAGAGAAAAATATAACACTTGTAGACTTACACATATATATGGAATCTAGAAAGATGGTGCTGATAAATGAATATGCAGAGCAGCAATGGAGAAGTGGACATGAACAGTCTTATGGACCCTGGGGTGAGGGAAGGGAATATGCTGTGGGACTACGGAATCTCAAACAGGGGCAGTGTGGTGATCTGCAGGGATGGGATGGGGAGGGAGATCAAGGGGAGATTCGGGAGAGGAACACATGTATACCTACGGCAGATACGATGATGTGTTTAACAGTAAACAACAAAACTGCAAAAAAAAAATACAATTTTTTAAAAATGATCTTGGAATCCATGGCTTGGAAGATCTTTGTAACACCCTTTATTCCATCATTCATTGGTTCTTTTAGCCTCAGATGGAGTACTTCTGGGGAGAAGAATTCCTTGTTTAGCAAGGTTGCTCATCCGTTTGGCAGAGAGCTTTATTTATTAGGGACTTCTTTCTGATAGTCCTATAAAATTTCCCACTCTAAGAATTCTAAGCTAAACTCTCTCTCATGGCTTTGCAAAATTTCCAAGATTCCCAGGTAAATACTAATCTCTTTTTCCTACCTTATTCCTTATAAGACATCTGGTCTAGTCATTAGGCTTGTACCTTTCTGAGGCATTGTTAGATTGTACAGTAATACAATAGACCAATCTGGAAACTAGTGGGGAAATAAAATGGGCTAGACAAATAAAATGCCTGGCAACATCCACATATCTTTTATTCCAGTTAAAATAAAAATAATAACCACATATCCATTTCAGGGTAAGTCTCACCCAAGCCTCTTAACTGTGTTAACTCATCTTACACATGTTCTGCCAATATTTATATTCTTTCTGTTTATACTACATTATGTAATGAACTTACTCACTATGACCATTCCTCTGGTAACTGCTTGGCAAACTCAGCCCCATTAGGACAGGGGCACATATTGAAACTCCTGTCCCTGAATACCTATTTATTCAAAGAAGTCTTATGCAGAGGCTGACTCTAGAGGTATGGTTCACCTCTGAGCTCTTCCAGACTCCTTGATCAGCACTGCTCTCTAATCCAGGTTCTGGAGGTGCTGTGCATTCACATATCACTTCCCAAACATTTACCCTCAGAAAGCTGTAATTCCCCTGCACGACCCAGAATGGGTAACTTTTTAGTTTAAAGATAAATGTTCATAATCTATACCCTATACTTTGATAATGCATACATTCAATGCTACAAATAAATAAAACTAACTACAAAAGCAAACAGTTTACACGTCTATCAGCATCAATTTCGTATTCTTTTGGTGCAAAGAAATGACAATTATTTAAATCAAAATTACACTCATAAATTAAAATCTCATTGTAGGATGCAATTCCAGTGCTAAAAATGTTCTGGCCATTCTATACTGAATGCTCATTATTTGCTAGAGTACAAAGGTCATAGGGGATCACAGATGGTCTCCAGGCTAAATAGGACACACCAGCAGGAAAGAGGAAACTTGCAATTGGATGTCTTTGATTGTGTTACTCCTTACCAGAGTTTAATCTTAATTTTTTAAATTTTGGGTTTTTTTGTGGTAAGAACACTTAGGATGTGATATACTCTCAACAAAGTTTTAAGTGCATTTTCAAGAATTCTAAGCTAAACTCTCTCTCATGGCTTTGCAAAATTTCCAAGATTCCCAGGTAAATACTAATCTCTTTTTCCTACCTTATTCCTTATAAGACATCTGGTCTAGTCATTAGGCTTGTACCTTTCTGAGGCATTGTTAGATTGTACAGTAATACAATAGACCAATCTGGAAACTAGTGGGGAAATAAAATGGGCTAGACAAATAAAATGCCTGGCAACATCCACATATCTTTTATTCCAGTTAAAATAAAAATAATAACCACATATCCATTTCAGGGTAAGTCTCACCCAAGCCTCTTAACTGTGTTAACTCATCTTACACATGTTCTGCCAATATTTATATTCTTTCTGTTTATACTACATTATGTAATGAACTTACTCACTATGACCATTCCTCTGGTAACTGCTTGGCAAACTCAGCCCCATTAGGACAGGGGCACATATTGAAACTCCTGTCCCTGAATACCTATTTATTCAAAGAAGTCTTATGCAGAGGCTGACTCTAGAGGTATGGTTCACCTCTGAGCTCTTCCAGACTCCTTGATCAGCACTGCTCTCTAATCCAGGTTCTGGAGGTGCTGTGCATTCACATATCACTTCCCAAACATTTACCCTCAGAAAGCTGTAATTCCCCTGCACGACCCAGAATGGGTAACTTTTTAGTTTAAAGATAAATGTTCATAATCTATACCCTATACTTTGATAATGCATACATTCAATGCTACAAATAAATAAAACTAACTACAAAAGCAAACAGTTTACACGTCTATCAGCATCAATTTCGCATTCTTTTGGTGCAAAGAAATGACAATTATTTAAATCAAAATTACACTCATAAATTAAAATCTCATTTCAATTCCAGTGCTAAAAATGTTCTGGCCATTCTATACTGAATGCTCATTATTTGCTAGAGTACAAAGGTCATAGGGGATCACAGATGGTCTCCAGGCTAAATAGGACACACCAGCAGGAAAGAGGAAACTTGCAATTGGATGTCTTTGATTGTGTTACTCCTTACCAGAGTTTAATCTTAATTTTTTAAATTTTGGGTTTTTTTGTGGTAAGAACACTTAGGATGTGATATACTCTCAACAAAGTTTTAAGTGTACATTATTGACTATAGGTATAATGTTGTACAGCAGATCACTAAAACTTGCCCATATTAGGGGCTTCCCTTGTCATACAGTCAGTAAAGAATTTGCCTGCACCACAGGAGATCCAGGTTCAATTCCTGGGTGGGGAAGATCCCCTGGAGGAAGAAATGGCAACTCACTTCAGTATTCTTGCCTGGAGACTCCCAAGGACAGAGGAGTCTGACATGACTTAGGGACTAATCCACCACCATAAATTAATAGCCTGCCATTTTTCCTTTCGCCTAATCTCTGGAAAGCAGCATTTTCACTCTCTGCATCTATGAGTTTAACTATTTTAGACAAGCCCATGGTATACCACAGTTTATTTATTCATTGATCTGTTGATGGGTACTCAGGTCATTTCCACATTTGGCTACTATGATCAGTGTTCCAAGATGACATACGAATGGCTGACAAGTATATAAAAAGATGTCCAAAGTCACCAATCATCAGGCAAGAACCAACTGAACCAAAATGAAATCTCACCTCACACCTATCAAGATGATTATTACTTTGAAACACAGAAGGCAACAAATATTTCTAAGGATGTGGAAAAACTGGAATACTGTTTGGTGGGAATGTAAATTGCTTCACCAATTATGGCAAACCACATAGTGGTTTCTGAGAAAATTAAAAATAGAACTACTATGTAATCCAGCAATCCCACTTGTGGGTATTTATCCAAAGAACTTGGTATGAGTCTCTTGAAAAAATATCAGCAGAACTTATTTTCAATGACTTTTTTTTTTTTTTTTTTGAGGCATCCACCTTAACTCAGGGCATTAGTTTTCCTCAGTGGCTCCACTGTAAAGATTCTGCCTGCAATGCAGCAGACATAGAAGTCTTGGGGTCGATCCCTGGGTCAGAAATAGCCCCTGGAGGAGGGCATAGCAACCCACTCCAGTATTCCTGCTGGGAAAGTCTAGTGGACAGAGGAGCCTGGCAGGTTACTGATTGAGTTGCAAATAGTTGGACATGACTGAAGTGACTGAGCACAACAGACACATTTGCTTAAATTCTCCATTTTTTGAGAGTTCCAATTTATCTAATTATTTAATACCTATGACCCTTGTTCAATGTAATACCTGGGTAACTAAACAATTACATTCCATTCAATTTAATAAATACCTAAAATTTTAAGCAGCCACATGTCTTTGACAATCCAAGGAATCAGAATTATGTCTCTTTTCATTTGCCCATGAATATCTTGAGGTAAAAAATACCTGAAATTAGAATTTGGTGGCATTTTCTTTCACATTATTGAAAAGCAATTATTGGAAAAGTGTGAATAGTTTTTAATGCAGAAAGACATGAATGAACATTGTTATCTTCTTTGTAAAATATGACGGAAAAAAAGAATTAACTACTGATTTATATGACAAATTCTAATGTAAGTAAAATATAACCCAATTGTTAAAACTACCACGTAGCAAATTTCATATAATGTTCTGTTGGCATTATATTGAAGAGTGGGGATGAGAAGTCACACACTTTAGCAAAATAGCCTTAATGACATGCTTTAAATCATAGGTCCTTGTCATACCTCACAAGTTAACATTGAGTATTTTATACAGCAGAGTGAGTTTTATGTATTACAGTCAGAGAGGAGAAATAGGTACATTGGGAGTCTAAAGAAGGAGAATATTATATTCCTACTGGGGAGCTCAAAGCTTGACACAAATAATGATATTTGCGTTGGAGAAGTAGAAATGGAAATCACAGGACATAAGGTTGGACAGATACTAGTGTGGGAGTAGAAAGTGCCAGGAATAGGGGACAACATGAACAAAACCAGAAAATGAAGACTGTATAAATAAATGAGCACATGGGACACAGATCTGAAAAGGAAAGGGAGCTTGCGGACAGGTTGGGGAGGCCCTGGAAACTTATCCATAGGTGCTGCTGCTGCTGCTAAGTTGCTTCAGTTGTGTCCGACTCTATGCGACCAAATGGACTATAGCCCACCAGGCTCCTCTGTCCGTGGGATTCTCCAGGCAAGATACTGGAGTAGGTTGCCATGCAATATACTTTGTAAAACTTTACTACAGGTATTAATTAATCTCAGCTTTCTTTCAAAAATATGCTTTGATTGCCTGAATTTCTTAAACATTATCTGGATCACATATTCTGATCTATTGTTACACTGTGCACTTATTTTATTCACATAGTGTTTTGTGTATGCACAACTATTTCTCCAATCAGATTTTAAACTCATCAAGGACAGGGGCTTTGCCATGTTCTTTTTTTAGCATGCATGCATACTTAGTTGTGTTCAACTCTTTGCGACTAGGACTTCAGCCTGCCATGCTCCTCTGTCCATGGAATTTTCCAGGGAAGAAATACTTGAGTGGGCTTGCATTTCCTCCAGGGACCTACCAGATCCAGGGACTAAACCTGCATCCCCTGCATCTCCTGCATGGGCAAGTGAATTTTTTCCCCACTAAGCCACCTGGGAAGCTCATTTCTTTTTGCAGTTTCCACTGTATTCTGGACTGCCAATAAAGGTTGATACAAAAGTTCTTTCCAGTGCACATTTACTTAAGACATAAAACTGGGATTGCTCCTTAATATATGCTTTGTGAGCTGTAAGAACTAGCACAGGATGGTTGTTTCTAGAAATCCTTGAAGGAAAAGATTCTGAATTAAATAGTTTGACATGCTGTATGAATTATCAAGAGGCCAGAAAATAGACTACACTGACTATGGAGGTCAAGGCTATATTACACTCAGAAAATGACAGTAATGAAAGTCAAGCACTACCCTGCCAGCAACAGGGGACCAGCAGTCTATGAGTTCAACATTCAAAAATTCATAATTGCAGGGCTAATAGGTGAGAAAAATAAAACTACGGATTAAGAAAATGTATGCCTAAAAGTTAATTCAAGCCTCAAGGATACTAGTTAAATTTTAAAGAAGATTATTTCAAGAAACAGCCACCCATGATGGTTGAAAATGAGATTTATTATTAACCCTCTAGTTTCTTATCTCTTTTTTTTCCCAGAGATTGCTATCAGAAAGATGCATGTTTATCATGTGTATTTTATTTTAGTCTTGTTTGTCACTTGCTAATATGCTTGTGAAGATAAGTGCAAGAAGTGATGGAATTCAAATTATTTTCCTCACATAGGCTTTCCTTCTCCCTGATGGTGTTACCAGCTGACTCGTGATTTCAATGGCATTTTCTTCAATGTCACAATGTCTCTTTGAGGATGTGTTACATTTTCATAATTGCTATCTTCCCATGCACTCTGATTTCTCAGTGTGACAAACACCACCCCTAAGATTGGAGAGTCACAGCTCTCACAGGAAATTTCCATCTCGTAGAGGGTTTTTAAACTCATTTTGCCAATGGCTGAATTTTTTATCTGTAGATAAGCAGTTTTCAGAATTTTATGCCATAAAAACTCAATTGTTATTTGGTATCTTGCAGTTTCCATGACATAAGGAGTTACAAAGCAGAGGCTACTGGTGACGGAGTTCCTTTATCTCTGACTTCTCTGTAGCTCCTGAAAAACATAATTTTTGCTTGTCTTGAAAAAAAAATGAGCACAAGTAACATGCACTGGAAAATATTTTAAGGTTCTTAGCAGAGCTCCATAGGATGCTAGATGCCTAAGAGGATGAGTGAAGAAAAAAAATGTGAATATTATCAAGTAAAGGCATGTGTCTTAAGACTTAAACTGTGTTTTTTGTAAGTATTTCCAAAGGAAAAATATTTGACACATCTTGGTTTCTGAATTTACTCAAAGAACAAACAACAGGCTTCCCTGGTGGTCCAGTTGGTAAAGAATCCACCTTGCAGTGCAAGGGGCACCGGTACAATCCCTGGCCTAGGAAGATCCCACATGCCACAGAACAGCTGGACTGGTGTGTGCAATTCGCAGCCAGTGCTTTGAAGTGCATGTGCCCAGAGCTGGTGCTCTGCAACGAGAGAGGCCACTGCAATGTGAGGCCCACACAGGTTGAAGAACAAAGATGGATGAAAAAAGCAAATAAAAAAAACAATTAAAAAGAGGCCAAAACTAAAAAAAAAAAAGAAAAGACTGACAATGAGACCATGTTTAACAAACAACAACAACAACAGAACGTGTCTTTCATTTATTTCCAGCTCTTCTGGCTGGGCTTCCCTGGTGGCTCAGATGGGGAAGAATCTGCCTGCAATGAGAGAGACCTGGGTTCAATCCATGGGTCAGGAAGATCTCCTGGAGAAGGGAATGGCTACCCACACCAGTATTCTTGCCTAGTAAATTCCATGGATTCACCAAGACTCTGTAAAGAGTTGAACACGACTTAGTGACTAACACTTTGACTTTTCTTCTGGTTATTACCCATCTGTCATTGATTTCCTTACTGTGTAAATGACTGGTTGTGAGTAACTAAGATCCCATTTATTACAGTAGCTATCAATTAGATTAGAGGGGCCTATTAATGTGCTTTAAAGCATTAAGGGAACCTGCACCCACACTTGGAATTCTAAAAGTTCACTTGACTCACCTCTTTCTCTGCACTAAGTAGCCAGTAGGAGCTTTTCAACACTCAAATTTATATATGTCACATTCATGCACAGAACTCTCTTAAACATAATTTGCTTGTCTTGAAAAAATGAGCACAAGTAACATGCACTGGAAAATATTTTAAGGTTCTTAGCAGAGCTCCATAGGATGCTAGATGCCTAAGAGGATGAGTGAAGAAAAAAAATGTGAATATTATCAAGTAAAGGCATGTGTCTTAAGACTTAAACTGTGTTTTTTGTAAGTATTTCCAAAGGAAAAATATTTGACACATCTTGGTTTCTGAATTTACTCAAAGAACAAACAACAGGCTTCCCTGGTGGTCCAGTTGGTAAAGAGTCCACCTTGCAGTGCAAGGGGCACCGGTACAATCCCTGGCCTAGGAAGATCCCACATGCCACAGAACAGCTGGACTGGTGTGTGCAATTCGCAGCCAGTGCTTTGAAGTGCATGTGCCCAGAGCTGGTGCTCTGCAACGAGAGAGGCCACTGCAATGTGAGGCCCACACAGGTTGAAGAACAAAGATGGATGAAAAAAGCAAATAAAAAAAACAATTAAAAAGAGGCCAAAACTAAAAAAAAAAAAGAAAAGACTGACAATGAGACCATGTTTAACAAACAACAACAACAACAGAACGTGTCTTTCATTTATTTCCAGCTCTTCTGGCTGGGCTTCCCTGGTGGCTCAGATGGGGAAGAATCTGCCTGCAATGAGAGAGACCTGGGTTCAATCCATGGGTCAGGAAGATCTCCTGGAGAAGGGAATGGCTACCCACACCAGTATTCTTGCCTAGTAAATTCCATGGATTCACCAAGACTCTGTAAAGAGTTGAACACGACTTAGTGACTAACACTTTGACTTTTCTTCTGGTTATTACCCATCTGTCATTGATTTCCTTACTGTGTAAATGACTGGTCGTGAGTAACTAAGATCCCATTTATTACAGTAGCTATCAATTAGATTAGAGGGGCCTATTAATGTGCTTTAAAGCATTAAGGGAACCTGCACCCACACTTGGAATTCTAAAAGTTCACTTGACTCACCTCTTTCTCTGCACTAAGTAGCCAGTAGGAGCTTTTCAACACTCAAATTTATATATGTCACATTCATGCACAGAACTCTCTTATACAATTTCTCTGCTCTTAGATTAAATCAAAGCATGTTGGCATGATCTAAAAATGCCACCAAGATCTGACCTGAACTCCCCTCTCTAAGCTTATGTTGTATTTTGCTCCCTCTCGATATTATGCTTTAGCCACATTTGCCTTCTAAACCATTTTCTCTCAAATAGATCTCCATTACCGCACTTCATGTGTTGTGACTGTTTGTTTATGTCTTTCTTCCCTATAGGTTACCAGTACCTTAAAGGCATATCACATATTAATTGCTACTACATGAATGCTTGCTTAATGACTACATATTAATGAGTAAAATTTTATCTTCCCAATTAGAAAGATTTATCACTGCTTATACTTTAGTGAGAAGAAACCTGTCCTAATGAGCACAACACCTTACCTCAGTTAAAATACAAATTTCCACATATGTCCTATATAAGAGTCTAGATCCTTTCTATTTAGAGGGACATAGTGTGATGCAAGGAATGGGAATATCAATAATGCCCAGGAGTATATTAGAAATTCAGGATCTGCAAACCCCAGCCCAAACCTACTGAATCAGAATCTACATTTTTCAGAAGATTCTTATATAATTTATATGTATAATAAAGTTTGGAAAGTACAGATCACTGATTATTTTATACCAATTTATAAAAGAGAACTTTATATTAGTCAAGACAGAGAGGCATGTGTTTCTAGATGTGAAGAATTAACATGGAAAAAAGTCAATTTTTTCAAGAATAATTCCAAAACTCATTTATGCTTTCAACAAAGACATAGTGAGTAGTAACCATCTGCTAAGTAAGTCTTGTGCTAGACCTGGATAAACCATGATGTTTCGAAGAAATGCAGTCCCTGCCCTCACACAGCATTGCACCTACTCAGAAGAACAGCTTAGACAAAGCATACAAAAGCTATCATACACAAACAATTAGAGCAATGGCTAACACGGAATTCAGGTTAACATAAATCAAATAAAATACTAATAAAACAATTTTGAAAGAGAAAATGATTCCTAATTTCATATTTGTTTAACAGTGAACTATATGCAAAATAAACATGAATACAACCAATACTACTGGGATTTGCCTGCTTTTATATTGTCACAATATGATGTCAATTAAAAAAATGACTGCCAAGTAAGAACTGAAGAATAATTCAGCCAAGCATAGTACAATATTCAGAAGCACACATATGCAAAGAAAATACAATGAAGGGACATTTTTACATTAATAATACATAATAAAAATATATGAATAAAAATAAGGGCTTCTCTGGTGGTCCAGTAGGTAAAGAGTCTGCCATGCAGTGCGAGGGGCATGGTTCCATCCCTGGCCCGGGAAGATTCCACATGCCATGGAGCAGCTGGACCGGTGTGTCCAATTATGAGCCACCGCTCTGAAGCACATGTGCCCAGAGCTAGTGCTCTACAAGGAGAGAGGCCACTGCAATGGGAGTCCCACACATGCCAAATAATAAAGATGAATGAAAGTAAATAAATCAAAAACCAATAAAAGAGGCCAAATTTAAAAAAATTAAATATATATGAATAAAAATAAATAATAAGTAACACTAATTCCTGACAACAGAAGCTAAATCTCTACTTCGTAATATACACCAAAACAAATTACCTATTTACAGAAGAGTTAAATATATAAGAAATCTATTATAAACACAATTGAGAAAAATGTTAAATGAAGGCACCTTCCGTCACTGATCCTTACATACTTTCTTGTGTGTGACCAAACTTTCCAATGAGAACAATTAGAAAAGCTAATGTTTTTAAAAATCTGTTTGATTTCATCAGAAAAACATGAATGCAGCAAGAATGTGAATTTATCTCAGAACAGGTAGTGGGAGATTTGTCTCAAGTTGGGCGCTTGAGCATTTTCCATTTCTTAAACTACAGCTAAGAGATGAAGAAGATGAGAACTTTTAGCAGTTTTATGAAAGGGAAGAAAATATTATGTCCAGGGCTCACCATGAAGAAAAAAAAAAACAGCTCAGATGTTAGTTACATCTATATACGTGTGGATTAAAATAAATAAATAAATAAAAGTTTTTAAGAAGGCTGAAATTCAGCTTCCTAACCACCTGAATTTCAGGCTAAATTAAGGTGATATTTTCTTAGCCTAAAACCAGACACACACAAAGATCCTATTCTGAAAATTCCACCAATTATACAGTCTCCACTTCCCCCCACACACACACAAAACCAACACTTTAAAAATTTTCAATGTCAGGCATTTAGCCAAAAATTCCTTTGTATACCAAAATACAGGAGATTTTTATTATCAAGGTTATCAGGCCTTTAGGTTAAAGTAACCATGACGTTTTTCAGAATGTAGAAAACATGATAAGGAGCATCTCCAGAGAGCAGACATGTATTTTTAAAACAATCAAATGCAAAACACAGAAGTGAAAAATATAGTAACTTAATTAATACTTGACAGAACATTAGCAGCAAGACAATCAGTGAGAGAAGACAGTCAATTAAAATAAGTGAAATGATGCAAAGATTAAAAAAAGGAACATATGGAACACGGAAGAAATCTTTAAAATTCAAACCTTCAAAAAGGTGTCCAAGAAGAAGTCATTCAGGAAATAATAAAGACTGAAAAGCTAGATCCAGGTGAGTGTTAACAGCAGAAAATGAGGCAAACAGAGGCAGAGAGTTTTAAGGTCATTAAATTTTCTGGGATTAGATAGAACTACTAATTTAGAGTTGACTTTTAATGAATACAAAGGTAAGCTACTGAAAGAATATACAAACAAGATATTCTTAATGAACTATCAGAAAAGAAATAGAGTAAAAATAATCAATGAAACAAAGAAGAGAAAAATGTATGTCGAATAGAAAACAGTAAAATAGTTTATTTAAAACAAAATGCATGAATTTACATTATCTGTTAATTAAATAAATATCCTTGTAAAAGACAACGGATGGTCAGACTGGATATAAAATTGAAACCGAACTCCTGCTTTTCTTGAGAGTACCACCTTAGATATAAGGAAGCTGAGTTACAGTCAAAAGATGAAGCAAATTATAGCATGTAAACACTAACCAAAAGAAAGCTGGCATAGATATGTTATGCCAGGCAAAGTATCTTTGAAGAAAACACACAAAGATAGTCAATAATAATAAAAGTATTGATCCACCACAATAATAAAATATTTCATCCACCTAGTAACATCCAGTACAAAACATACAAACTAAATTTGATACAACTATGAGTAATACACAAATGTCAAGACCTGAACAAACTTCTTTTATTAACTGACAGAATTATAGAAAATACCACTAGCAATTCAAAAGATTTAAACAACATGCTTAACAAAAATCAACATTACTGACATACATATAACCTTGCATCCAATACTGCACAATAAATACTTCTTTTGAATATACACAAAACATTAGCCAAGATTGATCACATGCAGACTTCAAAGCAAATCTCAAATCTCCAAAGACTGATACCAGATAGAATATATTCCCTGACCACAGTGGAATTAAGCTATAAATCAGTAACAAAAAATAAACAGAATTTCCTTGAGTACTTTGAAAATTAACAATATGCATTTTAATGAAATATGAATCAAATAAGGAATCATAACAAATGTTAAAAACTATTTTGTGACAAATAATAAAAACATGACATCAAAATTTGTGAGACAAAGCTAAACTAATTCCTAGACAAAATTCTATAATTGTAAATGTTTAAATTACAAGTACTTAAAGAAAAAAATTGTAAAATGTATGGTCTAAGTAAGCACCTATAGAAATGACAAAATAAGGTAAATCAAAGAAGCAGAAAGAAGGAAATAATAAGCGTAAAAATGGACATTAATAAAATGGAATCAAATGTTCCATAGAGAAAAGTCATTTTTTAAAAAGTTACCTCAATCAAGACTGAAAAAGTTTTTAAAAGAAAACACTTACAAGTGACTAATAGTAGAAATAAAAAAGGAGACATTCTTAGACAGCCTGTGGATATTAAAAATATCCACATTTGTGGATATGACAAATCCTATTCCAAAAAATTGAAAATTAAAAATGAATTCCTAGAAAAACATGAAATGTATCAAAACTGACATTGAGATACAAAATTAAATAGTATATAATCAAGTATATGAATAAATAATACATAGCATTGAATTCAAGAGAATTCAATTGACAAGAGAATTTGATGAGACTCAAGAATCTTTTTCTAATAAAAGGCAAAGAAATTACCTGTTAAGAGAGTAGAGTTTTTCTTTCTTTTTAATAATAAAAGTATTGATCCACCACAATAATAAAATATTTCATCCACCTAGTAACATCCAGTACAAAACATACAAACTAAATTTGATACAACTATGAGTAATACACAAATGTCAAGACCTGAACAAACTTCTTTTATTAACTGACAGAATTATAGAAAATACCACTAGCAATTCAAAAGATTTAAACAACATGCTTAACAAAAATCAACATTACTGACATACATATAACCTTGCATCCAATACTGCACAATAAATACTTCTTTTGAATATACACAAAACATTAGCCAAGATTGATCACATGCAGACTTCAAAGCAAATCTCAAATCTCCAAAGACTGATACCAGATAGAATATATTCCCTGACCACAGTGGAATTAAGCTATAAATCAGTAACAAAAAATAAACAGAATTTCCTTGAGTACTTTGAAAATTAACAATATGCATTTTAATGAAATATGAATCAAATAAGGAATCATAACAAATGTTAAAAACTATTTTGTGACAAATAATAAAAACATGACATCAAAATTTGTGAGACAAAGCTAAACTAATTCCTAGACAAAATTCTATAATTGTAAATGTTTAAATTACAAGTACTTAAAGAAAAAAATTGTAAAATGTATGGTCTAAGTAAGCACCTATAGAAATGACAAAATAAGGTAAATCAAAGAAGCAGAAAGAAGGAAATAATAAGCGTAAAAATGGACATTAATAAAATGGAATCAAATGTTCCATAGAGAAAAGTCATTTTTTAAAAAGTTACCTCAATCAAGACTGAAAAAATTTTTAAAAGAAAACACTTACAAGTGACTAATAGTAGAAATAAAAAAGGAGACATTCTTAGACAGCCTGTGGATATTAAAAATATCCACATTTGTGGATATGACAAATCCTATTCCAAAAAATTGAAAATTAAAAATGAATTCCTAGAAAAACATGAAATGTATCAAAACTGACATTGAGATACAAAAATTAAATAGTATATAATCAAGTATATGAATAAATAATACATAGCATTGAATTCAAGAGAATTCAATTGACAAGAGAATTTGATGAGACTCAAGAATCTTTTTCTAATAAAAGGCAAAGAAATTACCTGTTAAGAGAGTAGAGTTTTTCTTTCTTTTTTTAAAATTGGAGGATAATAGCTTTACAGAGTTGTGCTATTTATTGCCAAACATCAACCTGAACCAGGCCCAGGTATACATACATTCCCTCCCTCCTGAACTTCCTTCTCATCTTCCTTTTACCTTTCTCTTCTAGACTGTTACAAAGCCACTATTTGAATTTCTTTAGCCTTACAGAAAATGACCACTGCTTATCTATTTTACATGTGCTAATATAAGTTTGGATGTTACTTTTTCCATACATCTCACTCACTCCTTCGTCCCTTCAATGTCCATAAGTCCTTTCTCTATGTCAGTTTCTCTACTGCTGCCCTGCATATAAATTCATCAGTGCCATCTTTTTAGATTCCATATATATATGTGTGTGTGGTATACAATATTTATCTTTCTTTTCTGACTTACTTCACTTTGTATAATAGTCTCTAGATTCATCCACCTCATTAGAATTCACTCAAATGCATTCATTTTTATGGCTGAGTAATATTCCATTGTGTATATGTACCACAGCTTCTTTATCCATTCATCTGTCAATGGACATCTAGGTTGCTTCCATGTTCTAGCTCTTGTAAATAGTACTGCAATGAACAATGGAGTACGTGTGTCTTATTCAATTCTGGTTTCCTCAGGGTATAATGCCTAGTAGTAGGATTGCTGGGTCATATGTTGGTTCTATGACTAATTTTTTTAAGGAATCTCCATACTGTCTTCCATAGTGGCTGTATCAGTTTACATTCCCACCATCAGTGCAAGAGGGTTCCCTTTTCTCCACACCCTCTCCAGCATTCACTGTTAGTAGACTTTTTGATGATGGGACATTCTGACTGGTGTGAGGTGATATCTCATTGTACACTGTGGTTTTGATTTGCATTTCTCTAATAATGAGTGATGTTGGACATCTTTTCATGTGTTTATTGACCTTCTGTAAGGACAATTGAGTTTTTGAAGTACATCAAAGTATAAGCACATTATCCTCATTTGTAACAAAGTACCATCTATGGCAGTCAGAAGAACTACGTGCTAACAGTATAGTTGATATCAGATTAATTTGGATTTCTATAGATGCTTGTCTTATACTTCTTTATATTACTTCATCTCTGTAAACACCTATTTCCTCATTTTATACATGGAAAATGGAGCCTGGCAGCTTGCAGTCCATGGGGTTGCAAAGAGTCGGACGTGACTGAACAACTAAGCACAAACACAACAAGGTATAACTCAACCTGAACCAGGCCCAGGTATACATACATTCCCTCCCTCCTGAACTTCCTTCTCATCTTCCTTTTACCTTTCTCTTCTAGATTGTTACAAAGCCACTGTTTGAATTTCTTTAGCCTTACAGAAAATGACCACTGCTTATCTATTTTACATGTGCTAATATAAGTTTGGATGTTACTTTTTCCATACATCTCACTCACTCCTTCGTCCCTTCAATGTCCATAAGTCCTTTCTCTATGTCAGTTTCTCTACTGCTGCCCTGCATATAAATTCATCAGTGCCATCTTTTTAGATTCCATATATATATGTGTGTGTGGTATACAATATTTATTTTTCTTTTCTGACTTACTTCACTTTGTATAATAGTCTCTAGATTCATCCACCTCATTAGAATTCACTCAAATGCATTCATTTTTATGGCTGAGTAATATTCCATTGTGTATATGTACCACAGCTTCTTTATCCATTCATCTGTCAATGGACATCTAGGTTGCTTCCATGTTCTAGCTCTTGTAAATAGTACTGCAATGAACAATGGAGTACGTGTGTCTTATTCAATTCTGGTTTCCTCAGGGTATAATGCCTAGTAGTAGGATTGCTGGGTCATATGTTGGTTCTATGACTAATTTTTTTAAGGAATCTCCATACTGTCTTCCATAGTGGCTGTATCAATTTCCATTCCCACCATCAGTGCAAGAGGGTTCCCTTTTCTCCACACCCTCTCCAGCATTCACTGTTAGTAGACTTTTTGATGATGGGACATTCTGACTGGTGTGAGGTGATATCTCATTGTACACTGTGGTTTTGATTTGCATTTCTCTAATAATGAGTGATGTTGGACATCTTTTCATGTGTTTATTGACCTTCTGTAAGGACAATTGAGTTTTTGAAGTACATCAAAGTATAAGCACGTTATCCTCATTTGTAACAAAGTACCATCTATGGCAGTCAGAAGAACTACGTGCTAACAGTATAGTTGGTATCAGATTAATTTGGATTTCTATAGATGCTTGTCTTATACTTCTTTATATTACTTCATCTCTGTAAACACCTATTTCCTCATTTTATACATGGAAAATGGAGCCTGGCAGCTTGCAGTCCATGGGGTTGCAAAGAGTCGGACGTGACTGAACAACTAAGCACAAACACAACAAGGTATAACTCATGGGGATATGATGAGTATTAAATTGATCACACACTTAGCATTATTATTATGAGAGGGAAAAGCCAAGCTATCAGACATTACATTTGCTTAAGGTTCAGAGACGTATTTTGACATTTTTGTTACTGAGCAATGAGTAGTAAATAGCCACTAACCCTCATGCCTAGTTGTATATGGCTATCAACTGTAATGTTTTCAACAGAACATAGAAACAAGTTTTCTAAAGCCCTTAAATTACCATCAAGGATAGAGTGCAGGACAGATTGCCAAGTACATGACAGTAACCTTTAAAGAGCCTTTTCTAGCCTCTAAATACTGTCCCCTTAACAGCATTTACTAAGATCCCAGTTTTCCTCAGGAACAATCCTTCCCTTTAGACTCTAGCCATGGATCACCTTGATGTCCTCTTATCTCTGTCACATTTTCGTTTTTCTTATCTCCTCTCTCAAGGATTGAATGGAATCAATAACAGAGTGTCACTTTCTAATAAGATGGATGCAAATCAAAGAAAAGGAAAAGGATGACTTAGGTATTAAATTGACCGGTCTGTTACTTGTAGCAGAATCTCACAATTCAGGAGCCATCGATACCAATTCACAGATAAAGCAGCATCAAAGGCTTTGTCTGTGATGTCAAGCAGAATTTACCTGACTGCTTCTTGATGCATAAGCACGTTTACATTCCAAATAAAAGGAAGGAAACATCCCCAGTCTCTGCATATATAAGATCATGCAACAAAGCTTATTTTTAAAGGAGGCGATGTGAATAGTGGAAGGGCCAACCCTCTGAACTAGTTATTATGCCATGATGCCAATTTCCACTGAAATTGTTCCTGGCCATTAATGTTAATTATCAATAATTTTCAGACCCTGCCAGCCAGAACAGCTTTGCAGGCATATAAATTCAATAAATATGGTATGAGTGGAACCGTTAAGTGCTAAGGTTGAGACCTAAGACTCCAGAGGAAAATAAGGCAAATGTGAGTTGGGTTTCTATTGTGCCCTCAGTTGAACTTCTCTTGATCTATCAGCCACACATATTCAATGTTCAACAGCTGTTCTCATCCTTTCTCAATGAAACTTTCTATAATGTGACCATTACAATTCCCCTCCTCAAAATATTGGGATGTAAGGGGTTTGAAGCACTCATCTTCTTTTATAATTCCTAGCTGTAAGCCAATTAAACTACCTGTGTATAGAGAATTTTACTTTATTAGAGAGTGAGGTCTTTATGGTCATGGGTCCAATTTAAAAAGCAGTTTCGAGGACTTCCCTGATGATCCAGTGATTAGGACTCCACTCTTCAAATGTAAGGGTCAGGATTTCAACCTTTAAATAAACCATCAAGGATAGAGTGCAGGACAGATTGCCAAGTACATGACAGTAACCTTTAAAGAGCCTTTTCTAGCCTCTAAATACTGTCCCCTTAACAGCATTTACTAAGATCCCAGTTTTCCTCAGGAACAATCCTTCCCTTTAGACTCTAGCCATGGATCACCTTGATGTCCTCTTATCTCTGTCACATTTTCGTTTTTCTTATCTCCTCTCTCAAGGATTGAATGGAATCAATAACAGAGTGTCACTTTCTAATAAGATGGATGCAAATCAAAGAAAAGGAAAAGGATGACTTAGGTATTAAATTGACCGGTCTGTTACTTGTAGCAGAATCTCACAATTCAGGAGCCATCGATACCAATTCACAGATAAAGCAGCATCAAAGGCTTTGTCTGTGATGTCAAGCAGAATTTACCTGACTGCTTCTTGATGCATAAGCACGTTTACATTCCAAATAAAAGGAAGGAAACATCCCCAGTCTCTGCATATATAAGATCATGCAACAAAGCTTATTTTTAAAGGAGGCGATGTGAATAGTGGAAGGGCCAACCCTCTGAACTAGTTATTATGCCATGATGCCAATTTCCACTGAAATTGTTCCTGGCCATTAATGTTAATTATCAATAATTTTCAGACCCTGCCAGCCAGAACAGCTTTGCAGGCATATAAATTCAATAAATATGGTATGAGTGGAACCGTTAAGTGCTAAGGTTGAGACCTAAGACTCCAGAGGAAAATAAGGCAAATGTGAGTTGGGTTTCTATTGTGCCCTCAGTTGAACTTCTCTTGATCTATCAGCCACACATATTCAATGTTCAACAGCTGTTCTCATCCTTTCTCAATGAAACTTTCTATAATGTGACCATTACAATTCCCCTCCTCAAAATATTGGGATGTAAGGGGTTTGAAGCACTCATCTTCTTTTATAATTCCTAGCTGTAAGCCAATTAAACTACCTGTGTATAGAGAATTTTACTTTATTAGAGAGTGAGGTCTTTATGGTCATGGGTCCAATTTAAAAAGCAGTTTCGAGGGACTTCCCTGATGATCCAGTGATTAGGACTCCACTCTTCAAATGTAAGGGTCTCAGGTTCAATCCCTGGTAAGGTTACTAGGATCCCACATGCCCTGTGGCACGCAGCCAGAAAATTAAAAGGCAAAATAAAATAAATAAAAATAATGGCAGTCTAGGGAGTCTTAAGCACAGCAGCCCACTCCCAGACACTTACAGCTGTAGGAACAGAACCAGGTTTTGTGGGATCTGAAGCTTGTACAATCTGGGAACCCTTGCTCAAGAAAAAGAATGCAAAATTACACACATAAAATTAGCCCCATGAGTGAATTTTTATACACAATGAGAAAACAGACAAGTGTTAAATATTACTTGACCATCCAGGGCTTTTGGAGGTCTTTTGCAACTGAGAGGCTTTATTCTCTTCAAAGTAAACCTTCCTCTAACTAGTCAGCTGAAGATGACCAGGTTATCTATCTGATTCTCAATTAATTCTTTGGACCTCAAAAGGCTGCAAGGAATGAGCGAAAAAAAAATACACTTAGAAATTATACTGGGTAGTTACTGTAGGTGTTTAAATGGATAGCAGGTAATAATTAATATTATTATAACTTATATTCTGCCTATGATTTACTGCCTATCACAGCAAATAGCATATACTGAAGATCAACCAACATTTTATTGAATATTATTTTATGAGTTTATTATCAATGAACACATAATGCATTTACCTGTCCAGTGGTGGTAAAACATTATTCCTTTATATTATGCTAATCTATAGTGCAATGTTCTGTTAGAAATATTTAAAGATATGTTTTCTGTTAGAAATATTTAAAGATATGTTTTATAAAAAAGAATGTAAAATAAAGTTTTTTTTTCAAAACTAAGAAAAATGACATCCCATTTTATAGGAGCAATTAGCTAATAGTTTAGGGAAAGGAGGAATTAAAACACTTGAAATTTTTTTACTTGCTTCATTTAAAAATGGTATCTAATTTAATTAGCCCCACCTAATTTATTAGAAGCATATTAAGCCAGAAAAAATAAAATACCAACTCATATATTGTAGAATCTAAATAGTACCATTACTTTAAAAAGCAGATTGTATATTAAGTGCTAACTGTCTGAACTGATACAGGTCTAGTGATTAAACAATACTGGAGGTAATCTCAGCTTTGCCAACAATTTTCTTTAGATTTTCCTATGAAATTAATATTGCTTCAACCTACTAACAAAACATGTACTTCCTTTTTATGCTTCCCCTTTCTTCTTATTAGTCATTATTAACCATGGACCATTTTCTATCTAAAACTTAGTTTTCATGTAGGACCAGTCACAGTAAGGTTTAAATTAATATTAAAAGTAGGGCAAAATGGAGAGAAGAGAGGTGTCTTTCTTCTCCAATGCAACTGTAATGGTCCTAGATTACAATCACACTATAATAAACATAGTGTGAAAATGATGATGTTCCCTTTGGGCTTCTCTGGTGGCTCAGATTGTAAAGAATCTGCCTGCAATGAGAGAGACCTGGGTTGGATTCCTGGGTTTGGAAGATACCTGGAGAAGGAAAAGGCTACCCTCTCCAGTACTCTTGACTAGAGAATTCCATAGCTTGTCCATGGGTCGCAAAGCGTTACAAATGACTGAGTGACTTTCACTTTCACTTTGGACCCACAGTCAAAAAATGTTAGTAATTAAACAAGTATTTGATTACTAGTAATCCACTCATAAATCAATGTATGAAATAGAGTAATTTATTACTACCATAATTCTTATAATTCTCTGTGAATTACTTCAACAAAATTATATAAAACAACCTTGAAAAAAAACTGAAAGGAATTGTTCACTTGCTTTATTAAAAGCACTTAAAAAAAAAACTTCCCAAACCATACATTAAATAAAAGTACATATATTAAGAGAAAATAATATGCACAACTTTCATATTAATAGCTAAATAAATGCATACATTTTTTAGAAGAGGCTTGAGACACCACAGAACTCAAATGCTTCATTTTGTGTATACTGAAACTACAATGTTGAAGTGATATTTCTAAGATCAAGGTGGAGGTCATGATAGCAAACTGGATCAAGAAGCGCAGATCTCTGAATTCAGCACAGTGCCCCAATCTGGATGTGAAATCTATTTTTCCCATAAGAAATGGACGTATTGTTTTTAACCTCACAATACATCAGCACAATTAAACAAGAATAAACAAATCAAAGAAAGAGTAAATAGGAGTTAAACAGCTGCCCTGGAGAGACTCACAACTTAATGACATCAGAGTTACGTCCTGAAATAGAGACACAGATGGAAGAAAGTACAATACAGAGCAAAGCACATATAATCCAGCCTTCTGTCTTGAAAGGTCCAAAATTGAAACCATGACATTTTCTATCTAAAACTTAGTTTTCATGTAGGACCAGTCACAGTAAGGTTTAAATTAATATTAAAAGTAGGGCAAAATGGAGAAGAGAGGTGTCTTTCTTCTCCAATGCAACTGTAATGGTCCTAGATTACAATCACACTATAATAAACATAGTGTGAAAATGATGATGTTCCCTTTGGGCTTCTCTGGTGGCTCAGATTGTAAAGAATCTGCCTGCAATGAGAGAGACCTGGGTTGGATTCCTGGGTTTGGAAGATACCTGGAGAAGGAAAAGGCTACCCTCTCCAGTACTCTTGACTAGAGAATTCCATAGCTTGTCCATGGGTCGCAAAGCGTTACAAATGACTGAGTGACTTTCACTTTCACTTTGGACCCACAGTCAAAAAATGTTAGTAATTAAACAAGTATTTGATTACTAGTAATCCACTCATAAATCAATGTATGAAATAGAGTAATTTATTACTACCATAATTCTTACAATTCTCTGTGAATTACTTCAACAAAATTATATAAAACAACCTTGAAAAAAAACTGAAAGGAATTGTTCACTTGCTTTATTAAAAGCACTTAAAAAAAAACTTCCCAAACCATACATTAAATAAAAGTACATATATTAAGAGAAAATAATATGCACAACTTTCATATTAATAGTTAAATAAATGCATACATTTTTTAGAAGAGGCTTGAGACACCACAGAACTCAAATGCTTCATTTTGTGTATACTGAAACTATAATGTTGAAGTGATATTTCTAAGATCAAGGTGGGGGTCATGATAGCAAACTGGATCAAGAAGCGCAGATCTCTGAATTCAGCACAGTGCCCCAATCTGGATGTGAAATCTATTTTTCCCATAAGAAATGGACGTATTGTTTTTAACCTCACAATACATCAGCACAATTAAACAAGAATAAACAAATCAAAGAAAGAGTAAATAGGAGTTAAACAGCTGCCCTGGAGAGACTCACAACTTAATGACATCAGAGTTACGTCCTGAAATAGAGACACAGATGGAAGAAAGTACAATACAGAGCAAAGCACATATAATCCAGCCTTCTGTCTTGAAAGGTCCAAAATTATTTCACTAAGACAAACATCTCAAGTCAAATAAGAGCCTGGGCATGACTGGTTATTATATATATATATGGTATAAGCATGCAAATTTTCCCCACTGTTCTGAATTCTCCACTCAAGTAAAGCCAAGTTTCTTAATAATAAAAAAAAAGTGGGCTGGGAGTAGTTTTAGATGAGTAGAGCTATTTATCAATTAATATTTCTATTTCACTAATCCACATGCCATTGTGTATATGGAGGCTCTCCGCTTTAGAACTGTTCTGCACGGAATATGAAAGAACAGAAGAAAATATAAATTCAGTGATTTACAAGAAATAATTAATTCTGCAGTTAATATGCACATGAAATCTATCTCACTAAGAGAAGAATGGCCTCTTTATCTCTGAGCACCCCAAGAGGAAATATTTCTTATGTGACAAAAATATAACACTTAAAAGACAGCTTTCAAAAACCAATATTTTAAGTAATTAATTAAAGGTTTATTTTTCTTTCAGCTACTATTCCATGCATAGAGACATTTACAAAATGCTTAGATTTTCCTTAAATAATGCAATAACCAGTGAAACAGATACTCTGAAACTGCATGAATACTATAACTTAAGAATGTGCAAAGTGTCACATGACCCTCCAAATATATGAATGACCAAAGGTGTTCAGGAAATTAGAGGATGACCAAATGACCTCATACTTTAGTTGAAGTCTCCATTATTCTAGATAAGTTATTGGTTCTTTAAAAAGAAGGCAAACATTTGGCTTTTAAAAAGGTTTATTATAACTGAAATTTATGAATATAAATTAACATAAGTAAACAAGTCACAATCAAAATCTATGATCTCCCTTCAAGGACACAATACCTCTAAATTTATCTATTATCAGTAGAGTTTCACAGAACTGGTGGCTCAGACAGTAAAGAATCTGCCTTCAATGCAGGAGACCTAGTTCGTCCCTGGGTCAGAAAGATCCCCTGGAGGAGGGCATGGCAACCGACTCTAGTACTCTTTAACTGGAGAATCCCATGTACAGAGGAGCCTGGTGGACTACACTCATAAGGTCCCAAAGAGTCAAACACAACTAAGTAACTAACACTTACATACTTCACAGAAATAACTACATAGACATTGCCTCATCTGACCAGGTATAATCTTCCATCTAAGAAATGCCTCCTCTTCAATATCTCTTTTGGATTTCCAGAGTTTTGTTACTTTATTGGAAAATACAAGCCCTTTTGTTCTCAGTGACAAGTTTCCCAAACTTTTTGTGTTGAGGTATTTGCTATATTTATGTGTGTGTGTGTGTGTGTTCCTGGGCATGTGTGAGTGTGTGTATACATATGTGTGTTATGAACACCAGCAACAAAAGTTGCAATGTACAGTTTTCAACAGGCATGCAATAATAGGAAAAAATGGGAAGAAGCATTCTTTGCAGAGCAAATAGCACAGAGGAAAGAAACAGAAACTTTTTGATCAACACATTACTGGGGAGTTCAGTTTGGCTACAATGTAAAAAGAATATAGGAGTGAGACACAGATCAGACACCCGTTTTAGCCTGAAGTAAGAAGTTTATACTTGAACCTTTAAGTTCTAAACCAATGGAGACCCATCACTATTGGAGGAATCTTCCATGAACAGGAAGAGGCTATGAAGTGGCAGGAGGGACAGATAATCCAGGCATTCTGCAGGGTACAACCTGGTTGGAGTCTGAGTTCTCATATAAACGAAGGAGAAGAATATGTATATTCAAGACTTTGCTTTACCATCTCCTAGGTAGCTAAATAGATAGATAAACAAATACAGCCCAATGTTAATGGGTGATAATAGTTGATATTTTATTCTGATGCTGTATTAACATATATCTAGATAAGTTATTGGTTCTTTAAAAGAAGGCAAACATTTGGCTTTTAAAAAGGTTTATTATAACTGAAATTTATGAATATAAATTAACATAAGTAAACAAGTCACAATCAAAATCTATGATCTCCCTTCAAGGACACAATACCTCTAAATTTATCTATTATCAGTAGAGTTTCACAGAACTGGTGGCTCAGACAGTAAAGAATCTGCCTTCAATGCAGGAGACCTAGTTCGTCCCTGGGTCAGAAAGATCCCCTGGAGGAGGGCATGGCAACCGACTCTAGTACTCTTTAACTGGAGAATCCCATGTACAGAGGAGCCTGGTGGACTACACTCATAAGGTCCCAAAGAGTCAAACACAACTAAGTAACTAACACTTACATACTTCACAGAAATAACTACATAGACATTGCCTCATCTGACCAGGTATAATCTTCCATCTAAGAAATGCCTCCTCTTCAATATCTCTTTTGGATTTCCAGAGTTTTGTTACTTTATTGGAAAATACAAGCCCTTTTGTTCTCAGTGACAAGTTTCCCAAACTTTTTGTGTTGAGGTATTTGCTATATTTATGTGTGTGTGTGTGTGTGTTCCTGGGCATGTGTGAGTGTGTGTATACATATGTGTGTTATGAACACCAGCAACAAAAGTTGCAATGTACAGTTTTCAACAGGCATGCAATAATAGGAAAAAATGGGAAGAAGCATTCTTTGCAGAGCAAATAGCACAGAGGAAAGAAACAGAAACTTTTTGATCAACACATTACTGGGGAGTTCAGTTTGGCTACAATGTAAAAAGAATATAGGGAGTGAGACACAGATCAGACACCCGTTTTAGCCTGAAGTAAGAAGTTTATACTTGAACCTTTAAGTTCTAAACCAATGGAGACCCATCACTATTGGAGGAATCTTCCATGAACAGGAAGAGGCTATGAAGTGGCAGGAGGGACAGATAATCCAGGCATTCTGCAGGGTACAACCTGGTTGGAGTCTGAGTTCTCATATAAACGAAGGAGAAGAATATGTATATTCAAGACTTTGCTTTACCATCTCCTAGGTAGCTAAATAGATAGATAAACAAATACAGCCCAATGTTAATGGGTGATAATAGTTGATATTTTATTCTGATGCTGTATTAACATATATCTAACAGATTCCTGCTAAAAACAAACTGACTTTTACCAAAGACACGATGGCTAAGATGTATTTTCTGGGCTTCTGATAGTTTAATAAAAGTGATACACTGGGGCAGAGGAACCTCGTATCAAAGCACTATAGACAGTATTAACTGACTCAGCAAAATTGCAGAACTCATATATCTCCAAGTCCTTGGGAGAAATCTATTATTCACAGTGGTTTGATTCTATCTTTTTGAAGAACATGATGTTTTCAGAGTATCTTAAGCTAAGAAAACTGGGTCCTAATAACTTAAAACTATCCCCTCTCCAGTATCTCTACTTTTTTACTGCTATGATGTGAAATGAACATCTCTTCTTAAACGCACACATTTGCCTAATAGTCCAGCACACAGCACACAACTGGTCTTAGTTGGTGGGACCCCCTGCCTTCTGTAAGAACAATGTTATTTTCATAAGATTTAACAAGCTTCCTAAGATGTTGGGTAGGACGTTTTCACATGTGCAGCTCTGTAGGCTAAGAGCAGATGATAAAGAGCTTTCGTATCCCATCTGTAGAATACCTGAAGGCTACAAAGGAACAGCAGTGGAGCTTCAATGGTAAACAGTGGGAAGGGAGAGTAGCCCATGCTTTTAGTTGCTTTTCTGATGCTCCCAACACTAGTGAAATCAATCTTCCAAATGAGAGGGAAACCTAATGGCCAGCTCCCCTGACTGCCTCTGGCTGTGCCCCTAAATGGCTTTATTTATAAGACATTACAAACTCCTAGGATAAAATAATTTACTTTTCAGTTCCAGAGGCAATTCAGAGCTGTAAATGGTTTATTAGTACCCTTTAGAAAAAACTTGAACCTTTAAGTTCTAAACCAATGGAGACCCATCACTATTGGAGGAATCTTCCATGAACAGGAAGAGGCTATGAAGTGGCAGGAGGGACAGATAATCCAGGCATTCTGCAGGGTACAACCTGGTTGGAGTCTGAGTTCTCATATAAACGAAGGAGAAGAATATGTATATTCAAGACTTTGCTTTACCATCTCCTAGGTAGCTAAATAGATAGATAAACAAATACAGCCCAATGTTAATGGGTGATAATAGTTGATATTTTATTCTGATGCTGTATTAACATATATCTAACAGATTCCTGCTAAAAACAAACTGACTTTTACCAAAGACACGATGGCTAAGATGTATTTTCTGGGCTTCTGATAGTTTAATAAAAGTGATACACTGGGGCGGAGGAACCTCGTATCAAAGCACTATAGACAGTATTAACTGACTCAGCAAAATTGCAGAACTCATATATCTCCAAGTCCTTGGGAGAAATCTATTATTCACAGTGGTTTGATTCTATCTTTTTGAAGAACATGATGTTTTCAGAGTATCTTAAGCTAAGAAAACTGGGTCCTAATAACTTAAAACTATCCCCTCTCCAGTATCTCTACTTTTTTACTGCTATGATGTGAAATGAACATCTCTTCTTAAACACACACATTTGCCTAATAGTCCAGCACACAGCACACAACTGGTCTTAGTTGGTGGGACCCCCTGCCTTCTGTAAGAACAATGTTATTTTCATAAGATTTAACAAGCTTCCTAAGATGTTGGGTAGGACGTTTTCACATGTGCAGCTCTGTAGGCTAAGAGCAGATGATAAAGAGCTTTCGTATCCCATCTGTAGAATACCTGAAGGCTACAAAGGAACAGCAGTGGAGCTTCAATGGTAAACAGTGGGAAGGGAGAGTAGCCCATGCTTTTAGTTGCTTTTCTGATGCTCCCAACACTAGTGAAATCAATCTTCCAAATGAGAGGGAAACCTAATGGCCAGCTCCCCTGACTGCCTCTGGCTGTGCCCCTAAATGGCTTTATTTATAAGACATTACAAACTCCTAGGATAAAATAATTTACTTTTCAGTTCCAGAGGCAATTCAGAGCTGTAAATGGTTTATTAGGAATCATCAAATACCTCAGCATTTAAACTATAAAAACTACAGTAAGATGATTTTATAGACGTGAGTATTTTGAAGCCTAGGAACACTCCTCTTGCTGATAAATATCCCACAGAGCCACCTTTCATTCATTTATTATTCATTGCCATTTCCAGTGTGCTGAAGAGCTGTGAGACCCATTTACAGTCATGCACACCCCTTTAAAAGATGACCACATAAAATCGTTTTTGGTTGTCTTAAATTTTCTAAATTGCGATGCTTAGCTTTATAGGTAGATGACTAGACACACATAATGCATATAACATATTAAAAATAGATATACAGAAGGTTCAATTAAGAACACATTTTTGGTTATCATGAAATTGTACTGGGAGAGTGAAACACAATACACTCATTTCATCTGTAATACATGTAATCCAAGTAAAAGTGATCGAAAATTTCAATTTTTTTTCCATCTGTAGTTGTTTATTTAAACAGATTCCTAAAAGGAGCAGTAGGATTTATAATCAATAGTATACTGAACTTCTGCTGATTAAGTGATACTAAGAAAATCACGTTAACTGCTTTTTCTCTTTGTTCTCTTTGGTTTATTCTTTTTTTCCCTCTCATATTTTAAAAGAAAATAGGCCCAATTATTAGGAAGAACAGAATACAGTATAATGTGGGACATCTTAATTCCTAACCTTTATAAACTTATTCTTGTCGAAGCTTATAAAACATCCCAGAACTTCTGGCATACTTGATATCACAACTTTAAAGGTTTGCTCACCATTCCTGACTGTTAACATTTATAATAAGACAATCATTATACATCCTTTCTCTCAGCTATTTCCCATGGAGGAAACATTAAAATCATTAAAAGGATTTTTTAAACCAAGATTATAATTTCCAATTCTATTTTTTGCTTAAAATACTGTTTATGTTCTTATTGTTGGCCGTCAGAGAACAGCAAGTGCAACTGCTATCCAAAATACCCTGCTTTTTTTTTTGCGGGGGTGGGGCGAAGTGAGGAGGGAGGGGGCGGGCGGGCCACTTCTATTGGTCTTTCATTTATCTATTTTCATCCGTCTTTGTTCTGTGTCCCGTGTGGGCCTCCCATCTCAGTGGCCTCTGTTGTCGCAGAGCACCGGCTCTGTGCGCATGCGCTCCAGAGCTCCGGCTCAGTAATTGGACACATTGGTCCAGTCGCTCCATGGCACGTGGGATCTTCCCAGGCCAGGGATGGAACCGGCGCCCCTTGCACTGCAAGCCGGTGTCTTTACACACTGGACCACCAGGGACGTCCCAAAATACCCTGCTTTAAACGAAATGGTCGGGCTGATAAACTAGCCAGTAAACGTACCTTCCCCTCTGTTTTTCAAATTCTCTCATTGTACTATGTTAGAATAAATTAAGGAGTTAATACTATAATTATGAATGATTCTATTGCACTTTCATTTTGAAGAAATGCATATTTACGCTTGCATCATATTATGTTGCATTTCAGAGGACATAAATGTTAAACCTTCATTATCAATACAGAACAGCCAGTTTTGTTTCATTTTTCTGCTAACAATTTTAATTTGGCTTAACAGTGTCATCTATTTACCTTTGGTGGGCAGTTAAATTATCTTATAAATAAGAATTCATCATAGGTGTCACAATGCTATGTGGAGTAGCCATGTTAGAGGCAAAGGGAAATAGTGAACTCTAGCTTTTGTCTCATTTTGAACTGAGAAAATTGCGACATTTGACAATTCTTCTTGACAAAAAGACAACCTAAAATAATTTTAGCTTCAGCTGAATTAAAATTATAATAATTTCATGCCAAATATTTCGCATAAATATCATTTAAACATTTTTCAATTATAACATTCTGAAAAACTTATCCATTAAAGAATACATCAAACCATGTATCTCAAGCTGCACATATTTCCTTTTGCCTCAGTCTATGTTATGGTTCAATATGGCACTAATCTTCATTTACATTTTTGATACTTTCTTCATGTTGGATTTTTGCATTAATTTGCATTTCTAAAAATATTACCTTAAAATGTTACTATTTTGATTACTGAGTAGGACTCCCTTCACTTCAATTTTGCACTGAGAAAAATGCCTCCCTTGCCTCACTCTAATTCTGACTTCAATTATATAAGTAAATCATCAGCCGTGAAAAATGCGCAGTAAAATACAGATTAATATTTTAAAAACAAAATGAATCCTGCTAATAAACACTAAGTTGAAGAAGTGTATATATTTAAAATTTAATCATTTTGATTGAAATAAGTCAGAATGACTTCCTATGATAAAGATACTGGTTTATGGCTTCAGTGATCAATGGATAGATTCTCAAAAGTTAGAAAAATAAAATATACATATACACATACACACACAGCTTATGGTCACACTTTGTAGCAGACGTTCTTAAAACATTCTTCTTGTTAAAAAAAAAAAAAAACTGAAGGAAAATATTTTCTTGTCATCACTGGAAGGGGAAAACAGGATTCATCTTTATTCTGAAGTTCAGAAGAGCTCCTTATACTTGCAGTTATTTTTTTCTTTTCAACTTTTAGAGTAGTGCTGCTTGAGGATATTTTTAGCATCCCCAAGGAATATTTCAAAAGACAAAGAGAACCAGAATGGCAGTGATAAGCCAGACATTAATGCAAACATTTGTATTCTATAGTTTGTCAGAATGAGTCTCATAGCCGCCGAGACCTGTCCTGGTGACCAGTGAAGATACCCAGGGCTTTCCTGCAGTGCAGGCCAGTGTACCTTAACTCTGCTGTGAGTCAGAACCCTCTGGGGAACTTCTAAACAATACTGATCCTCGGGTCTTACCCCAGGCCAATTTACCGGAAATTTCAAGATAAAGTCCAAGCCACAGTAAGGTTTCCATGCTTCCCAGATACTTTAAAGTGCAACCTGAACTGAAGCGGCATACAGTCTAATGGCGAGAACACAAGCGCTGCTCACCCTCCCTCACACATACGTTCAAAATGATCATCCTTAACCCCTACAACAAAAGGATACAGCTTTAGTAGAGGAGAGGGGCCACCTTCTATGATGCACAGACAGACCTTCCTGAAAGGTAAACCCAAACACAGACAGAATGATAAGGCAGCAGCAGCCACACAGCAGGCAAGATTAGGCCATTTCCGGCAAAGAGAAAATATGAGCAAATATTCCAAACAGGAAAACGAGGAACAGGTGTGTAGGATTACAGAGCAGTGATGGGATACTGACGAGAGGGGAAGTTAGGTTGGTATGAAATAGGGATGTGGGAGAAGAAACGTAACCAGGAAGCAATAGTTTTACATGTGGATGGTTCATCAAGTCAACTACTCTGCCCTCACCTTGCATTAGCCCGTTAATTCACCAAAATGTAATGGTTCCACTATTAACAACAGAATAACAATAAGACAGAACTCATTGGAATTAATGTAGATAGAAAGTAAGGTTAGTTTTTTTAAAAAGTAGTAACCCCTTTTGTTTTTGTTGCCCTTTCTTATCTATTTGTTCTCTCAAGTAGGAAAAATTTTTGTAGGTTTTCCTTCTTTTTTTTTTTTTTAAGATTTATTTATTTTGGGGGGGTGGGGTGGGGAGGGAGGGGAGCAGGCAGGCCACTGCTATTGGTCTTTCATTTGTCCATTTTCATCCATCTTCGTTCTTTGGCCCCTGTGGGCCTCCCATGGCGGTGGCCTCTGTTGTCGCAGAGCACCGGCTCTGGGCGCATGCGCTCCAGAGCTCGGGCTCAGTAACTGGACACATTGGTTCAGCCGCTCCGCGGCACGTGGGATCTTCCCAGGTCAGGGATCGAACCGGTGCCCCTTGCACTGCAAGGTGGTGTCCTTACCCACTGGGCCAGCAGGGAAGCCCTTTCTTTCTTTTTAAGATTAAAATGTAGATAAGAAATAATTTCTATACAATACAGAGACAACATTCAAGATAGGACAATATAAGCAATGGCCATGATAGGGCTATGTCATAAAAGATTAAGCTACACAGTCTGAGCCGAGGAATTCTTTATTTGACAAGCTACTGGCCAGTAATTATGGTCAAATTGGTGAAAGCTGCTAAAATGATAACTGTTATGTCGGGTCACAGTACTTGCTGGTTCAGTGACTGCCTTCTATATCACAGTGTGCAATAAAATACTTCTATCTTAGCTGTCATTTTCCCTAATTTGATGGGAATAAAGAAGTAACTTTTACTGGAACAGGGTTATGACTTTGAATAACTGACAGTGCAGAGTAGATGTGACTTCTGAGACCTTGGCCTTGACACATCCTACTGAGAAAAGGTTTTGAGGATCTTTTTGAAAAACAGAGTCTATGTTCATCTCTTTTTTTGGTCAACTGAACATAAAATCATGGTTTTCTTTTTCTGTCAAAACGAGGAACGGGTTTTACAAGAATAACGTAACCAGGAAGCAATAGTTTTACATGTGGATGGTTCATCAAGTCAACTACTCTGCCCTCACCTTGCATTAGCCCGTTAATTCACCAAAATGTAATGGTTCCACTATTAACAACAGAATAACAATAAGACAGAACTCATTGGAATTAATGTAGATAGAAAGTAAGGTTAGTTTTTTTAAAAAGTAGTAACCCCTTTCGTTTTTGTTGCCCTTTCTTATCTATTTGTTCTCTCAAGTAGGAAAAATTTTTGTAGGTTTTCCTTCTTTTTTTTTTTTTTAAGATTTATTTTTTTTGGGGGGGGGGGGGGGGGGAGGGAGGGGAGCAGGCAGGCCACTGTTATTGGTCTTTCATTTGTCCATTTTCATCCATCTTCGTTCTTTGGCCCCTGTGGGCCTCCCATGGCGGTGGCCTCTGTTGTCGCAGAGCACCGGCTCTGGGCGCATGCGCTCCAGAGCTCGGGCTCAGTAACTGGACACATTGGTTCAGCCGCTCCGCGGCACGTGGGATCTTCCCAGGTCAGGGATCGAACCGGTGCCCCTTGCACTGCAAGGTGGTGTCCTTACCCACTGGGCCAGCAGGGAAGCCCCTTTCTTTCTTTTTAAGATTAAAATGTAGATAAGAAATAATTTCTATACAATACAGAGACAACATTCAAGATAGGACAATATAAGCAATGGCCATGATAGGGCTATGTCATAAAAGATTAAGCTACACAGTCTGAGCCGAGGAATTCTTTATTTGACAAGCTACTGGCCAGTAATTATGGTCAAATTGGTGAAAGCTGCTAAAATGATAACTGTTATGTCGGGTCACAGTACTTGCTGGTTCAGTGACTGCCTTCTATATCACAGTGTGCAATAAAATACTTCTATCTTAGCTGTCATTTTCCCTAATTTGATGGGAATAAAGAAGTAACTTTTACTGGAACAGGGTTATGACTTTGAATAACTGACAGTGCAGAGTAGATGTGACTTCTGAGACCTTGGCCTTGACACATCCTACTGAGAAAAGGTTTTGAGGATCTTTTTGAAAAACAGAGTCTATGTTCATCTCTTTTTTTGGTCAACTGAACATAAAATCATGGTTTTCTTTTTTCTGTCAAACTAGGTAAATGATGTTATCCTCTTAAGAGTCATAGGTTAATATCATGGATCATTTTAGTCCTGCTTCTATGGTCACATTACTTTAGAAAATGGAAATGTCATTCCCAGGTGCCATTCTCCTTGAGGCAAAGGTTAACCCACAATTTCAAAAAATATAAGAGGTCAAACCATTAGAAATCAATAGCAAATGGAGTCAAGATAGCTTTTCACATATGGAACCTACTCCAATTAAGAAAGTTCTCACTCATTTGGAATGAATAAAGAAAAAAGGTTAGGTTTGGACAAAGTCCACCATGCATTCCTGCCAATCTGGGCTCCAGAGGTTGTTACCTGCCTGCATTAAATTTAAGCTTTGGCTCTTAATAAAATATTGCCAAATTATAATTTTCATTTTATTTCAAGAATATTATGAGGCTTCTTTAGCTTCTAGCAAATAAAGAATTCATATTAAATACCAAATGGGAACCTCAGTCGTCAACACTGCCACACATTCTTCTTCAAATGGAGAAAACAAACAGCATTGCATATTCTTCTGAAATTTTTAGAGTAATTTACTACCACGAAATTCGTGTTGAGGCTTGTGTTTGTGTTTTACCTTCATCTCTCTTACTTTAGGGAGCTGCCCCAGTATTTCAGAATATGGGAATTTGGGAAAAATCTGTTTTACTGAGGATCCTGCTCCATGAGAGACAGGTTGATCCACACTGAGAGTCCTGTGGGGAGCAATTAGCACCCTGAAGACTAACTTATGCCACTCCCCAAACAACTCAGGTGCTTTCAAATTCTTCCCAGGAAGAAAAAAGGCAACACTTTCCCTATAAGAATCCGCTGTATGTGTGTATATATGTATGCATATTCATATTCATATATACATATATGTATTGGGAGACTAGAACTATACGCTTTTCTGTCCTGATACACCAAACTTCCCTCACTAGTTGAAATACTCCCTTTTAAAATGTTACCTGAGCTGAACACAAGTGGTTACATCTTGGGATAGTGGGATGATACATCCTTTATCAGTCTTCACTTTTCCTTTACATTCTTAGAGGTATTTTCCAAGTAACAAAATATTACCAAAGTAGACATGGATCAGTGGAAAATTTAAGTGAAATACTGAGATCATAAAAGTCCTAAGTCATACAATTTGGGCAATTCTTCACTTAAAAAAAGAAGGGTGACATTTTTATATTCTGGGAAGAAATGATTTGCATATGAACAAAATGTCCATAATGTGTTAAGTTTTCATACCCTTTAAAGTTTAGGGTGAAAGTAATTCTGAATGAAGGAAATAATTCACATCCATGAATTTATTCAAGCTTAATTCAATACTTATTTTTTGAGCCTACTAGGTTCAATATTAGGGTGCACATTGAAGATACAATGATGAACCAAAAGACTGATTCTCTTTGCCCTCAAGGAACTCACAGTCCAAAACGGAGACAGACACTAATTAAATGTTCATAGCAAAATACATGGGGAAATGCACTTGTAATAAATGCTAACAAAATACATGTTAATAAGAGAGTACAACAGAGGTCTTTGATCTGACCCAGGGAGGTCAGTGGAGGCTTTGTAAACACAAAGAAAATGCAAGCTGCCATAAAGTCTGAATAAAAGGTAACTTGGCAGAAAGAGCTCTACCTTCCCATCAGGTTACAGATGCCTTTGAAACTCTTCCAAAGTTCATATTCTACAGGTCCTTTTGCAAGAGTGATGTATAAATGTTATCACTTCCTACATATAGCTTCTTGTGGAATATTACATAAACATGCAAAAGATATTAATAGAGAAAACATTCACATTTTTCCTAAGCTTAGAGGTATACCATAAAACAGGAAATACTATTCTCGAAAATATATAATATTCAGACATAAAGTAGTCCTTTAGTAAATAACTGAGTATTTAAAAGCACACGTAGCATTAGAGAAATGCTCTGTCAATTAGCAAGTAAAAAGAAATTCTGTTAATGAAACCAAATTCACCAAAGAGCCTGTGTTGATGACTTCAGTCATAAATATCAAGGGGGTTAAACATGTGACACTCCGAGAACCTTGAGTAGAGAAAAATGGATCCAGAGATTCCAGTTTAATAAAACATCATTATATTGGGAAAGACAAGCAAAACGTGGTAGTAAGGTCAGAGTAGAAATAATAATTACAAGGTTTGAACTCTGAAAAACATGAGTACTTGGATTGGGTATAATTACAGATATCATGTAGTTCCTGCTGAAGTGTGTGCTAATAGTGGTTCTGACATATCTACAAAAGAAGGTCATAATTTATAGACATAAAATGGAAATGTGATTAACCCCGATGAGTATATGATGGGTATATTATTTCAAAAGCTATTCTCTACTTCCCAGAGGAAAACAGGATAACTTTAGACCACTGGCTTCAAAATTTTGCTCTTAAAAGGCTAAAATATTAGGCAGATGCTCAGTGTACATAAGGTTTCCCAAGTGGCTTAGTGGTAAAGAATCCACCTGCCAGTTTAAGAGGCACAGGAGTCATAAGTTCAACCTATGGGTTGGGAAGATCCCCTGGAGAAGGAAATGGCAGGTACTAACTTGTATCTTCCTAACTAAAGGGAATCTCAAGCTATCAAAATTTTTCCTAAGAGCTGTTGAAACATTAAAGGAATTCTTCATGGTTTTGGTCTCTGTGATTAAGCCTAAATTAATGAACTTTCAAGAACGTAGACTTGGTAAAATTTGTACAAAACATATTAATGAGAAATTGAGTAGGAAAAAGAATTGTTTTTTAGACATTTCTAACCAAAGTTCCCCATCAGGTTACAGATGCCTTTGAAACTCTTCCAAAGTTCATATTCTACAGGTCCTTTTGCAAGAGTGATGTATAAATGTTATCACTTCCTACATATAGCTTCTTGTGGGATATTACATAAACATGCAAAAGATATTAATAGAGAAAACATTCACATTTTTCCTAAGCTTAGAGGTATACCATAAAACAGGAAATACTATTCTCGAAAATATATAATATTCAGACATAAAGTAGTCCTTTAGTAAATAACTGAGTATTTAAAAGTACATGTAGCATTAGAGAAATGCTCTGTCAATTAGCAAGTAAAAAGAAATTCTGTTAATGAAACCAAATTCACCAAAGAGCCTGTGTTGATGACTTCAGTCATAAATATCAAGGGGGTTAAACATGTGACACTCTGAGAACCTTGAGTAGAGAAAAATGGATCCAGAGATTCCAGTTTAATAAAACATCATTATATTGGGAAAGACAAGCAAAACGTGGTAGTAAGGTCAGAGTAGAAATAATAATTACAAGGTTTGAACTCTGAAAAACATGAGTACTTGGATTGGGTATAATTACAGATATCATGTAGTTCCTGCTGAAGTGTGTGCTAATAGTGGTTCTGACATATCTACAAAAGAAGGTCATAATTTATAGACATAAAATGGAAATGTGATTAACCCCGATGAGTATATGATGGGTACATTATTTCAAAAGCTATTCTCTACTTCCCAGAGGAAAACAGGATAACTTTAGACCACTGGCTTCAAAATTTTGCTCTTAAAAGGCTAAAATATTAGGCAGATGCTCAGTGTACATAAGGTTTCCCAAGTGGCTTAGTGGTAAAGAATCCACCTGCCAGTTTAAGAGGCACAGGAGTCATAAGTTCAACCTATGGGTTGGGAAGATCCCCTGGAGAAGGAAATGGCAGGTACTAACTTGTATCTTCCTAACTAAAGGGAATCTCAAGCTATCAAAATTTTTCCTAAGAGCTGTTGAAACATTAAAGGAATTCTTCATGATTTTGGTCTCTGTGATTAAGCCTAAATTAATGAACTTTCAAGAACGTAGACTTGGTAAAATTTGTACAAAACATATTAATGAGAAATTGAGTAGGAAAAAGAGAATTGTACTTTTTATATAAGAGACATTTCTAACAAAGCACCTTTCCTACTGCTGCTGCTGTTGCTCAGTCACTAAGTCATTTTCACCTCTCTGTGACCCCACAGACTACTGCACACCAGGATCCGCGGTCCCTGACTATCTCCTAGGGTTTCCTCAGACTCAGGTTCACCGAGTCAGGGATGCCATACAACCATCTCATCTTCTTCCACCCCTTCTCCTATTGTCTTCCATTTCCCCCAGCATCAGGGTCTTTCCCAATGAGTCCATTCTTTGCATCAGTCTGCCAATGTACTGGAGCTTCAGCATCAGTCCGGAATGAATACTCAGGGTTGATTTCCTTTAGGATTGACAAATTGGATCTCTTTACTGTCCAAGGGGCTTTCAAGAGTCTTCTCCAGCACCACAATTTGAAAGCATAAATTCCAGTCCAATTCTCACATGGGTATATGACTACCAGAGAAACCACAGCTTTGAGCAAACAGACCTTTATCAGCAAAGTTAGGGCTCTGCTTTTTAACATACTGTGTAGGTTTGTCATAGCTTTCCTTCCGAGGAGCAAGTGTGTTTTATTTTCATGGCCTAAGTCACTATCAGCAGTGAGTTTGAAGTTCAAGAAATAAAACCTATCACTGCTTCTACTTTTTCTCCTTCTATTTGCCATGAAACCAATGGGACCAGATGCCATGATCTTAGTCTTCTGAAAGTTGAGTTTCAAGTCAGCTTTTTCACTCTTTCACACTCATCAAGAAACTCTGCTTACTCTTCATTTTCTGTCATGAGAGTGGTAGTATCTGTGTATCTAGGCTTGATATTTATGATCCAACAAATGTTGACAATTTGACCTCTGGTTCCTCTGTCTTTTTTAAATCTAGCTTGTACAACTGGAGGTTCTTAGTTTACATACCTGCCAGTTTAAGAGGCACAGGAGTCATAAGTTCAACCTATGGGTTGGGAAGATCCCCTGGAGAAGGAAATGGCAGGTACTAACTTGTATCTTCCTAACTAAAGGGAATCTCAAGCTATCAAAATTTTTCCTAAGAGCTGTTGAAACATTAAAGGAATTCTTCATGGTTTTGGTCTCTGTGATTAAGCCTAAATTAATGAACTTTCAAGAACGTAGACTTGGTAAAATTTGTACAAAACATATTAATGAGAAATTGAGTAGGAAAAAGAGAATTGTACTTTTTATATAAGAGACATTTCTAACAAAGCACCTTTCCTACTGCTGCTGCTGTTGCTCAGTCACTAAGTCATTTTCACCTCTCTGTGACCCCACAGACTACTGCACACCAGGATCCGCGGTCCCTGACTATCTCCTAGGGTTTCCTCAGACTCAGGTTCACCGAGTCAGGGATGCCATACAACCATCTCATCTTCTTCCACCCCTTCTCCTATTGTCTTCCATTTCCCCCAGCATCAGGGTCTTTCCCAATGAGTCCATTCTTTGCATCAGTCTGCCAATGTACTGGAGCTTCAGCATCAGTCCGGAATGAATACTCAGGGTTGATTTCCTTTAGGATTGACAAATTGGATCTCTTTACTGTCCAAGGGGCTTTCAAGAGTCTTCTCCAGCACCACAATTTGAAAGCATAAATTCCAGTCCAATTCTCACATGGGTATATGACTACCAGAGAAACCACAGCTTTGAGCAAACAGACCTTTATCAGCAAAGTTAGGGCTCTGCTTTTTAACATACTGTGTAGGTTTGTCATAGCTTTCCTTCCGAGGAGCAAGTGTGTTTTATTTTCATGGCCTAAGTCACTATCAGCAGTGAGTTTGAAGTTCAAGAAATAAAACCTATCACTGCTTCTACTTTTTCTCCTTCTATTTGCCATGAAACCAATGGGACCAGATGCCATGATCTTAGTCTTCTGAAAGTTGAGTTTCAAGTCAGCTTTTTCACTCTTTCACACTCATCAAGAAACTCTGCTTACTCTTCATTTTCTGTCATGAGAGTGGTAGTATCTGTGTATCTAGGCTTGATATTTATGATCCAACAAATGTTGACAATTTGACCTCTGGTTCCTCTGTCTTTTTTAAATCCAGCTTGTACAACTGGAGGTTCTTAGTTTACATACTGCTAAAGTCTAGCTTGAAGTGATCTGAGCATTACCTTGTTAGCATGTGAATTGAGCTCAATTGCACGGTAGTCCGAACATTCTTTGGCACTGAACTTTATTGGAATTGCAGTGAAAAGTGGCCTTTTCTCGTCCTGTGGCCACCACTGAGTTTTCCAAATTTGCTGCCATACTGAGTGCAGCTCTATAACAGCATCACCTTTTAGGGTTTTATATAGCTTATCTCTAGTCTTTCCCATTCTATTTTTTTCCTATTTCTCTGCATTGTTCATTTAAGAAGACCTTCTTTTCTCTCCCTGCTATTCTCTGTAACTCTGGATTCAACTGGGCATATCTTTCCCTTTATCCCTTGCCTTTCACTTCTCTTCTTTCCTCATTTATTTGTGAAGTCTCCTCAGACAATCACTTTGCCTTCCTGCAGTTTTTTCTTTGGGATGGTTTTAGTTACTGTCTCCTTTGTACTGTTAGGCACTTCCTTCCATGGTATTTCAGGCCTTCTGTCCACCAGATCTAATCCTTTGAATCTATTCCTCACCTTCACTGTATAATCATAAGGGATTTGATTTGGTCATAACTGAATGGTCTAGTGGTTTTCCCTTTCTTCAATGTAAGCCTGAATTGTGCAACAAGGAGCTCATGATATGACCCACAGGCAGCTCCCAATCTCATTTTTACTAACTGCCTAGAGCATCTCCATCTTTGGCTGCAAAGAACATAGTCAATCTGATTTTGGTATTGGCGCTCTTGTGATATCCACATGTAGAATCACCTCTCGGGTTGCTGGAAAAGAGTGTTGGCTTGTGACTAGAATGTTCTCTTGATAAAACTCTGTTAGTCTTTGCCCTGCTTCATTTTGCATCCCAAGACCAAACTTTCCTTCCGAGGAGCAAGTGTGTTTTATTTTCATGGCCTAAGTCACTATCAGCAGTGAGTTTGAAGTTCAAGAAATAAAACCTATCACTGCTTCTACTTTTTCTCCTTCTATTTGCCATGAAACCAATGGGACCAGATGCCATGATCTTAGTCTTCTGAAAGTTGAGTTTCAAGTCAGCTTTTTCACTCTTTCACACTCATCAAGAAACTCTGCTTACTCTTCATTTTCTGTCATGAGAGTGGTAGTATCTGTGTATCTAGGCTTGATATTTATGATCCAACAAATGTTGACAATTTGACCTCTGGTTCCTCTGTCTTTTTTAAATCCAGCTTGTACAACTGGAGGTTCTTAGTTTACATACTGCTAAAGTCTAGCTTGAAGTGATCTGAGCATTACCTTGTTAGCATGTGAATTGAGCTCAATTGCACGGTAGTCCGAACATTCTTTGGCACTGAACTTTATTGGAATTGCAGTGAAAAGTGGCCTTTTCTCGTCCTGTGGCCACCACTGAGTTTTCCAAATTTGCTGCCATACTGAGTGCAGCTCTATAACAGCATCACCTTTTAGGGTTTTATATAGCTTATCTCTAGTCTTTCCCATTCTATTTTTTTCCTATTTCTCTGCATTGTTCATTTAAGAAGACCTTCTTTTCTCTCCCTGCTATTCTCTGTAACTCTGGATTCAACTGGGCATATCTTTCCCTTTATCCCTTGCCTTTCACTTCTCTTCTTTCCTCATTTATTTGTGAAGTCTCCTCAGACAATCACTTTGCCTTCCTGCAGTTTTTTCTTTGGGATGGTTTTAGTTACTGTCTCCTTTGTACTGTTAGGCACTTCCTTCCATGGTATTTCAGGCCTTCTGTCCACCAGATCTAATCCTTTGAATCTATTCCTCACCTTCACTGTATAATCATAAGGGATTTGATTTGGTCATAACTGAATGGTCTAGTGGTTTTCCCTTTCTTCAATGTAAGCCTGAATTGTGCAACAAGGAGCTCATGATATGACCCACAGGCAGCTCCCAATCTCATTTTTACTAACTGCCTAGAGCATCTCCATCTTTGGCTGCAAAGAACATAGTCAATCTGATTTTGGTATTGGCGCTCTTGTGATATCCACATGTAGAATCACCTCTCGGGTTGCTGGAAAAGAGTGTTGGCTTGTGACTAGAATGTTCTCTTGATAAAACTCTGTTAGTCTTTGCCCTGCTTCATTTTGCATCCCAAGACCAAACTTTCCTGTTATTCCAGGTATCTCTTGACTTTCTACTTTTGTATTCTAGTTCCCTATTACAAAAAGGACATCTTTTTGTGGTGTTAGTTCTACAATATCTGGCCACAGAACCCATCAATTTTCGTTTCTTTGACATTAGTGGTTGGGACACAGATTTGGATTACTGTGATGTTGAACAGTTGTCCTTAGAAATGAACTGTGAATATTCTGTGTGAGATCACACCCAAACACTGCACTTCAGACTCCTTTGTTGACTGTGAGGGACACTCCATTTCTTGTAAGGGACTCCTGCCTACAGTAGTAGATACAACAATCATTTGACTGATATTCTCCCATTCCTGTCCATTTTAGTTCCTTGATTCCTAAGATGTTGATGTTTACTTTTGCCATCTTCTACTTGGCCACATCCAATTTACCATCATTCATGGACCCAATATTCCAGATTCCAAGGCTGTTCTTTGCAACAATGAACTTTGCTTTCACCACCAGACACATCCACACCTGAGCAGCATTTCAGCTTCTACCCGGCTGCTTTATTCTTTCTAGAGCTCTCCATTCTTCCCCAGTAGCACGCTGTACGCTGTCCAGTCTAGGTGTTCATCTTCCAGGATCATCTTTTTTGCCTTTTCATACTGCTCATGGGGTTCTCTAGACTTTAATACTGGGGTGGCATGCCATTTCATCCTCCAGTGGATCACATTTTGTTAGAACTCTTCACTATGGCCCGTCCATGTTGGGTGGCCCTGCACAGCATGGCTCACAGCTTCACAGAGTTATGTAAGCCTGAATTGTGCAACAAGGAGCTCATGATATGACCCACAGGCAGCTCCCAATCTCATTTTTACTAACTGCCTAGAGCATCTCCATCTTTGGCTGCAAAGAACATAGTCAATCTGATTTTGGTATTGGCGCTCTTGTGATATCCACATGTAGAATCACCTCTCGGGTTGCTGGAAAAGAGTGTTGGCTTGTGACTAGAATGTTCTCTTGATAAAACTCTGTTAGTCTTTGCCCTGCTTCATTTTGCATCCCAAGACCAAACTTTCCTGTTATTCCAGGTATCTCTTGACTTTCTACTTTTGTATTCTAGTTCCCTATTACAAAAAGGACATCTTTTTGTGGTGTTAGTTCTACAATATCTGGCCACAGAACCCATCAATTTTCGTTTCTTTGACATTAGTGGTTGGGACACAGATTTGGATTACTGTGATGTTGAACAGTTGTCCTTAGAAATGAACTGTGAATATTCTGTGTGAGATCACACCCAAACACTGCACTTCAGACTCCTTTGTTGACTGTGAGGGACACTCCATTTCTTGTAAGGGACTCCTGCCTACAGTAGTAGATACAACAATCATTTGACTGATATTCTCCCATTCCTGTCCATTTTAGTTCCTTGATTCCTAAGATGTTGATGTTTACTTTTGCCATCTTCTACTTGGCCACATCCAATTTACCATCATTCATGGACCCAATATTCCAGATTCCAAGGCTGTTCTTTGCAACAATGAACTTTGCTTTCACCACCAGACACATCCACACCTGAGCAGCATTTCAGCTTCTACCCGGCTGCTTTATTCTTTCTAGAGCTCTCCATTCTTCCCCAGTAGCACGCTGTACGCTGTCCAGTCTAGGTGTTCATCTTCCAGGATCATCTTTTTTGCCTTTTCATACTGCTCATGGGGTTCTCTAGACTTTAATACTGGGGTGGCATGCCATTTCATCCTCCAGTGGATCACATTTTGTTAGAACTCTTCACTATGGCCCGTCCATGTTGGGTGGCCCTGCACAGCATGGCTCACAGCTTCACAGAGTTATGCAAGCCCCTTTGCCACAACAAGGCTATGATCCATGAAGGGGAGAACCTTTGCTACTAACTAGTTTTAGTCTCTGTTTTTATCATCTTGAAAATAAGGATACTAATATTTCCAGGGAAAAAGCTGGAGCTGATTAGAAAAGAGATGTGTATAGAACCCCCATGAATCTGATTCATGGATGATGATAAATCATAACTTGACATAATTCACTTTATCTTTCTTAGATGCCTATTTTTGAAAAAAAACTTCTGTAATACATCAGATGTGCAAGTCAATAAGGTATTTCTATTTTACATATCTCATGAAAGCTCAATATATATATTTTTGCAGTAATTTCATAAAACTCAGAGGAATAATTACACTTATTTTCCCAAACATCTCAGTAATTAGGTTTACAAGGGCACTCAAAGAAGTTCTGTGTTTGAGATTTTAAACATGCACGTTTACAAAGGGATAAATTATTAGCACAGCTAAGTTCTGTCACTCTTAAGTACTTCATTTTTTATTGACTTCCAGGTCTCACTCTGTTGAATCTCTTGGTTATCTTTCTAAGCCTGATTAGTGACTTCATTTGGGACTTTAGTGTCACTCTAGATATGTTGTTTTCAGTTATTGCTGTTACCTCCAAACTTTTTAAAAACCCTTTATTTTATTTTGGCGTACAGCTGATCAACAATGCTATGATAGTTTCAGATGCACAGCAAAGTAAGCCAGCCATGCATACATGTGTATCCATTCTCCCCTAAACTCTCCTCTCATCCAGACTGCCACACAGCATTGAGCAGAGCTCCCTGTGCTATCCTTGTTTGCTATAAATTTTAAATATAGCACTGTGCATATGATATTTCTTATAGGTGGAATTTAAAAAGACATGCAAACTGCAAAGTAGCACGCTGTACGCTGTCCAGTCTAGGTGTTCATCTTCCAGGATCATCTTTTTTGCCTTTTCATACTGCTCATGGGGTTCTCTAGACTTTAATACTGGGGTGGCATGCCATTTCATCCTCCAGTGGATCACATTTTGTTAGAACTCTTCACTATGGCCCGTCCATGTTGGGTGGCCCTGCACAGCATGGCTCACAGCTTCACAGAGTTATGCAAGCCCCTTTGCCACAACAAGGCTATGATCCATGAAGGGGAGAACCTTTGCTACTAACTAGTTTTAGTCTCTGTTTTTATCATCTTGAAAATAAGGATACTAATATTTCCAGGGAAAAAGCTGGAGCTGATTAGAAAAGAGATGTGTATAGAACCCCCATGAATCTGATTCATGGATGATGATAAATCATAACTTGACATAATTCACTTTATCTTTCTTAGATGCCTATTTTTGAAAAAAAACTTCTGTAATACATCAGATGTGCAAGTCAATAAGGTATTTCTATTTTACATATCTCATGAAAGCTCAATATATATTTTTTTGCAGTAATTTCATAAAACTCAGAGGAATAATTACACTTATTTTCCCAAACATCTCAGTAATTAGGTTTACAAGGGCACTCAAAGAAGTTCTGTGTTTGAGATTTTAAACATGCACGTTTACAAAGGGATAAATTATTAGCACAGCTAAGTTCTGTCACTCTTAAGTACTTCATTTTTTATTGACTTCCAGGTCTCACTCTGTTGAATCTCTTGGTTATCTTTCTAAGCCTGATTAGTGACTTCATTTGGGACTTTAGTGTCACTCTAGATATGTTGTTTTCAGTTATTGCTGTTACCTCCAAACTTTTTAAAAACCCTTTATTTTATTTTGGCGTACAGCTGATCAACAATGCTATGATAGTTTCAGATGCACAGCAAAGTAAGCCAGCCATGCATACATGTGTATCCATTCTCCCCTAAACTCTCCTCTCATCCAGACTGCCACACAGCATTGAGCAGAGCTCCCTGTGCTATCCTTGTTTGCTATAAATTTTAAATATAGCACTGTGCATATGATATTTCTTATAGGTGGAATCTAAAAAGACATGATACAAATACACTTTCTTGCAAAACAGAAACAGATTCAGTTTTAGAGAACTTGCCAGTGGGGAAAGGAGAGGGGTAGTTTGAGAGTCTGGGATTGACAAGTACCTCCACAGACTTTACACAAGAGCAAAAAGTAAACCAACTCTATGCTCTTCCCAGGCCACCAGAAACCACAGCTGGACCAGTACTAAATGGAAAAGAACAAGATTCAGAGATAATACCCTGCATTTTTATTCCTGTTCCAAGCCAGCCTCTAAAATTTAAATTCTACCGTATCTCCAGAGTAGAGTTTTCCAGTTACACTGAATACTGAGAGTACTGGGTAGAATACAAACAAACGGGCTGAAATGGCAGCTACTGTGTTGCACAGACAGCTGCTGATGGTGAGCCCAACAAATGAATATGAGGTGGCAAAGCTTTTGTGGAGTGTGAGAATTGTTCATCCCAGTGCTCAGGAATTTTGTTAAACACAGTCTACAGCAACCAGAGAAGACACGAGTGGGTTTCTATTTAAGCAATGTTAATCTGAACATAGTCACAATATTTGAACTGAAATACACAATAGGCTTCCTATTCCAATTTTTCAACCTAGATGTATTAAACTATTATATTCCATTTCTTGGAAGTATAAATTCATTTATGTAACTAGCAAAAGAGTAGGAGTTCAAAGTCCAATTCTGGAGGACTATTTGGAATAAATTTTAGCATAATAAGTATTATGTATTGTGGTATTGTGAGGTGTTCCAGAAAATCAACCTAATGTAAAGAAATTATTTTTTTCTTTTTATGAATAACATCTACTTGTTCTAAGAGATGACCACAATGCTGTGTATCTTTTAAATTTATTTGCTTGCATAGGATCAAGTATACACTCATTAATAAGCTCACACTGCAGTTAGTTAATGCTTTTGGCCATGTTTCATAATAGCAAACCAGACCCATTCTATTCTTATTAAACAGATTTTGGCAATGGTTAAACTGTGGGTATACTAAAACATTACATTTTTATGTTTTACTTTTACTTTTGCCTTCCTGTGCTATCCTTGTTTGCTATAAATTTTAAATATAGCACTGTGCATATGATATTTCTTATAGGTGGAATCTAAAAAGACATGATACAAATACACTTTCTTGCAAAACAGAAACAGATTCAGTTTTAGAGAACTTGCCAGTGGGGAAAGGAGAGGGGTAGTTTGAGAGTCTGGGATTGACAAGTACCTCCACAGACTTTACACAAGAGCAAAAAGTAAACCAACTCTATGCTCTTCCCAGGCCACCAGAAACCACAGCTGGACCAGTACTAAATGGAAAAGAACAAGATTCAGAGATAATACCCTGCATTTTTATTCCTGTTCCAAGCCAGCCTCTAAAATTTAAATTCTACCGTATCTCCAGAGTAGAGTTTTCCAGTTACACTGAATACTGAGAGTACTGGGTAGAATACAAACAAACGGGCTGAAATGGCAGCTACTGTGTTGCACAGACAGCTGCTGATGGTGAGCCCAACAAATGAATATGAGGTGGCAAAGCTTTTGTGGAGTGTGAGAATTGTTCATCCCAGTGCTCAGGAATTTTGTTAAACACAGTCTACAGCAACCAGAGAAGACACGAGTGGGTTTCTATTTAAGCAATGTTAATCTGAACATAGTCACAATATTTGAACTGAAATACACAATAGGCTTCCTATTCCAATTTTTCAACCTAGATGTATTAAACTATTATATTCCATTTCTTGGAAGTATAAATTCATTTATGTAACTAGCAAAAGAGTAGGAGTTCAAAGTCCAATTCTGGAGGACTATTTGGAATAAATTTTAGCATAATAAGTATTATGTATTGTGGTATTGTGAGGTGTTCCAGAAAATCAACCTAATGTAAAGAAATTATTTTTTTCTTTTTATGAATAACATCTACTTGTTCTAAGAGATGACCACAATGCTGTGTATCTTTTAAATTTATTTGCTTGCATAGGATCAAGTATACACTCATTAATAAGCTCACACTGCAGTTAGTTAATGCTTTTGGCCATGTTTCATAATAGCAAACCAGACCCATTCTATTTTTATTAAACAGATTTTGGCAATGGTTAAAAACTGTGGGTATACTAAAAACATTACATTTTTATGTTTTACTTTTACTTTTTGCCTTCCTTCATCCGTTTTTCCTAATCCCCATCTCCTACCTCTGACAACTACCAATCTGTTCTCTGTATCTATATGCTTTTTTCAACTTTCTAGATTCTACATATAAGAGAGACCATATTTATATTTCTGTTTATTCAGTAAGTATAATGCCCTGAATGTCCATGAATAATGTTGCACATAGCAAGATTTCACTCATTTTTATGGCTGAATAATCTTCCATTGTATGCATACACACATACACACACACACACACACACTACAATATCATTATCTATCCATCCTTCAGTGGATGAAACAACTTAGATTGTTTCAATGTCTAAGCTATTGTGGACAATGCTGTAATGAATATGAGAGTGTGGATATCTCTTAAATATATTGTTTTCATTTCCTGTAGCTGTATGTCCAGAAGTGGGATTACTGGATCCCATGGCAGTTGTATTTTTAAATTCTGAGGAGCTTCCTTAACTGTTTTCCATATTGGCTTCACCTGGTTAGATTTGCACCAACAGTGTACACAGTGCACAAGGGTTTCCGTTCCTCTACAACCTCACCAGTGCTTGTCATCTTTTGTTTCACAATATATTCTAACAGATGTGAGGTGATACCTTATTATGGTTTTAGCTTGTGTTTCCCTCACAATTAGTGGTGAAAGCACCTTTTCATGTACTTGCTGGCCTTCTTTAGGTATTTTTTGAAAAAAATGTCTATTTAGATCTGTATGTATTTTTTGAAAAAATGTCTATTTAGGTACTATGGAAAGACAAAACTGAGTACCTAATCTGTTTCAAATGTGATACAACAGAAAGGCCTGACAAGGGAGATTTTAACTGAACTCATATTACAGGACTCAAAAGAGTCAGGCTGTCAAATGAGGAGGAAAAGATATTGAGAGAGGAGCTATTTGATAGATTACATAGAAAACTACGTAATGGTTCGGCAGTATATTAGAACATAATAGTAAACAACACTGGAAAGTAAATGGAAATAGATTCTGAAAAGCAAGTTAATAGTTTAAACTTCATCTTGAATATGGTGGTATTCCAAAGACATTTTGTAAATTAGGGGGAATAACCACACAAAGTCATTTTTCAGAGAGACTTTATGGCACCACCACAAAGAATACACTGAAGGTGAGCAAAACTGCAGACAAGAGGACCAAAAGGCTACTGCCATGGTCCATAGTCACGACAGAAGACTAAACCAAGTTTCAGTGCACTGTGATACGTGCTGAACAGATAAGGATGCAAAGTAATGCAAGGAGTTGAAGAAGACTATAGTTTCTACACTGTGTCATTGATGAATATTGGGATCTGTTACTAAGCTTGAAAATACAGAAGTAGAGCCTGGTTTGGTAACAAAGATGATGACTCAGCCTCAATTCAGAAATGTTTTTTGAGCTGTGTGAGACAAAGACTGAGGAGTGTTGATTAGGCAGTTGAAATAATGAGTTCACAACATGGTTGGCAATTAAATCAATAAATAAGTGTGAAATTATTAAGAAATAATACATTGCTTTAAAGATTTCCATAGGAAAAAAGACTATACTTATTTGATTCCATTATGTATAAACAGTTACAAACGTCTAATAGAGATTTCCTGCTCTAGAAGACTCTTTGCGACTCCATGGTTTGTAGCCTGCCAGACACCTCTGTCCATAGAATTCTCATTCTCCAGGCAATTCTACTGGAATGGGTAGCCTATCCCTTCTCCAGGGGATCTTCCCAACCGAGGAATCGATCTGGGTCTCCTGCAATGTAGATGGATTCTTTAACAGCTGAGGGTACATATACTTATATAAGTAAATAAAACATACTTCCATATATAAGTACATAGCTATTAATCGCTATTTAAACATCAATAGGCTAAATGCCCTGATTAAAAGACATAGGGTGACTCCAGATAAATATTGCAATTTTCAGTGTTTTAATATATAATAGTTTTAATGTTTTACTATACTTGGCATCTAATTGTATCATCTGTCATTGACCAATCTATCTTTTGCCCTGAATCTTCCAAAACCTTACCACACTGTAAAACTCAGAACATTCCCTGTACCTACAATGATGTCCCTACTTTACTCAGACAGTTGACAAAACAGGCAAGTAATAGTAAACAACACTGGAAAGTAAATGGAAATAGATTCTGAAAAGCAAGTTAATAGTTTAAACTTCATCTTGAATATGGTGGTATTCCAAAGACATTTTGTAAATTAGGGGGAATAACCACACAAAGTCATTTTTCAGAGAGACTTTATGGCACCACCACAAAGAATACACTGAAGGTGAGCAAAACTGCAGACAAGAGGACCAAAAGGCTACTGCCATGGTCCATAGTCACGACAGAAGACTAAACCAAGTTTCAGTGCACTGTGATACGTGCTGAATAGATAAGGATGCAAAGTAATGCAAGGAGTTGAAGAAGACTATAGTTTCTACACTGTGTCATTGATGAATATTGGGATCTGTTACTAAGCTTGAAAATACAGAAGTAGAGCCTGGTTTGGTAACAAAGATGATGACTCAGCCTCAATTCAGAAATGTTTTTTGAGCTGTGTGAGACAAAGACTGAGGAGTGTTGATTAGGCAGTTGAAATAATGAGTTCACAACATGGTTGGCAATTAAATCAATAAATAAGTGTGAAATTATTAAGAAATAATACATTGCTTTAAAGATTTCCATAGGAAAAAAGACTATACTTATTTGATTCCATTATGTATAAACAGTTACAAACGTCTAATAGAGATTTCCTGCACTAGAAGACTCTTTGCGACTCCATGGTTTGTAGCCTGCCAGACACCTCTGTCCATAGAATTCTCATTCTCCAGGCAATTCTACTGGAATGGGCAGCCTATCCCTTCTCCAGGGGATCTTCCCAACCGAGGAATCGATCTGGGTCTCCTGCAATGTAGATGGATTCTTTAACAGCTGAGGGTACATATACTTATATAAGTAAATAAAACATACTTCCATATATAAGTACATAGCTATTAATCGCTATTTAAACATCAATAGGCTAAATGCCCTGATTAAAAGACATAGGGTGACTCCAGATAAATATTGCAATTTTCAGTGTTTTAATATATAATAGTTTTAATGTTTTACTATACTTGGCATCTAATTGTATCATCTGTCATTGACCAATCTATCTTTTGCCCTGAATCTTCCAAAACCTTACCACACTGTAAAACTCAGAACATTCCCTGTACCTACAATGATGTCCCTACTTTACTCAGACAGTTGACTGCTCATTAATTCTTTAAGGTCCAACTTAAGTCCAAAAGTCCTCACAGATTCCCTCAGGAGCAACAGAATTTTATTTTTCCATAATTCAGTTAGCAGTTTTTTTTTTTTCATCTCTGTTATATGCTGCCATATTTATGAACAACAACCCCTTTCAGTACACTCATGACTCACAATTGTAGAGCTCAGGTGGCATTCTGCATAGATTTAATGTGTAGTAAATATTTCTTGTATGATAAGGCAAATCTTAAGATTATGTAATGAGATAAACATTTAATGTCAATATGCAGGTAAGAGGCATGCACAATTCTTGTTCTTCAGCTGCTTATTGAACCCAAAAGATATTAATAATCATTATTGATCCTTTACAGTTTATAAATTGCTTTCGAATGTCTTCTCATTAACCTTCACAAGAACTCTCCAAGAAAAGAACGCTTTTGTTATTAACTTCCTATCTAGTTAAATACTTCAGTGTGGAAATGCAGGAACATGTACAGTAAGAAGGCCAAACTGAAGGTCACCTAGTTTCTTTACTTAAGAGCTTTCCTAGGAATTGAAAATCATAGTTTTTCCACTAAAATTAACACTAAGTAAGTACATGTAAACAATTACTGCACAGTGTCATTTTCTAATAAACTTACTGCCGAAACCCGGGATTTCAACTATATACAAGTGCCGCCCCTGAGCTACTGAATTGAAATCAAAGCCTGCCAGACACCTCTGTCCATAGAATTCTCATTCTCCAGGCAATTCTACTGGAATGGGCAGCCTATCCCTTCTCCAGGGATCTTCCCAACCGAGGAATCGATCTGGGTCTCCTGCAATGTAGATGGATTCTTTAACAGCTGAGGGTACATATACTTATATAAGTAAATAAAACATACTTCCATATATAAGTACATAGCTATTAATCGCTATTTAAACATCAATAGGCTAAATGCCCTGATTAAAAGACATAGGGTGACTCCAGATAAATATTGCAATTTTCAGTGTTTTAATATATAATAGTTTTAATGTTTTACTATACTTGGCATCTAATTGTATCATCTGTCATTGACCAATCTATCTTTTGCCCTGAATCTTCCAAAACCTTACCACACTGTAAAACTCAGAACATTCCCTGTACCTACAATGATGTCCCTACTTTACTCAGACAGTTGACTGCTCATTAATTCTTTAAGGTCCAACTTAAGTCCAAAAGTCCTCACAGATTCCCTCAGGAGCAACAGAATTTTATTTTTCCATAATTCAGTTAGCAGTTTTTTTTTTTTTTTTCATCTCTGTTATATGCTGCCATATTTATGAACAACAACCCCTTTCAGTACACTCATGACTCACAATTGTAGAGCTCAGGTGGCATTCTGCATAGATTTAATGTGTAGTAAATATTTCTTGTATGATAAGGCAAATCTTAAGATTATGTAATGAGATAAACATTTAATGTCAATATGCAGGTAAGAGGCATGCACAATTCTTGTTCTTCAGCTGCTTATTGAACCCAAAAGATATTAATAATCATTATTGATCCTTTACAGTTTATAAATTGCTTTCGAATGTCTTCTCATTAACCTTCACAAGAACTCTCCAAGAAAAGAACGCTTTTGTTATTAACTTCCTATCTAGTTAAATACTTCAGTGTGGAAATGCAGGAACATGTACAGTAAGAAGGCCAAACTGAAGGTCACCTAGTTTCTTTACTTAAGAGCTTTCCTAGGAATTGAAAATCATAGTTTTTCCACTAAAATTAACACTAAGTAAGTACATGTAAACAATTACTGCACAGTGTCATTTTCTAATAAACTTACTGCCGAAACCCGGGATTTCAACTATATACAAGTGCCGCCACTTTATCTAGAAGCTACTGACTTTTTTTTTTTTAACTGTATAATCACAGTAAATTAGCCTTGATGGATTCTGATACTTAATATTATAGGTCTGCTGGCATGTCTGATTCTTTGTAACTGGCTTTCTTCCCAAAATTGAAATTTGTTGCCTATATGTACCCAAATATGATCTAATGATTATTTCTCTGTAAAATATTTTCATAAAAACTTACAAAGCAGGAAAAAACTAAAACCTTCCTTGATAACAGCAGGGTGATTTGTGGATCAGAGATGTGATCCTAACAGATAGGAGCTTCTGGCTATGGAGAATTTACACAGTGAATCTAAGAAATGATTTTTTTTTTTCAATCTTTCAAATGGCATGAGCTGGCAAATCATCAATACTGTATTTCATTTCAGCTCTCACATAATTTATTCACTGCTGCAAGGAGACAAGGTTCTCTAGGGAACCTTCCAAACCTATGTAATGTTACCTTTTACTATATTTTCCATTTAGCTACAGCTGACAGATGTGACAAAATTGCAAGTAGTTGGGTAACTCCCCCAACCAACCAGGCCTATGCAAGCAATTCCCAGAGCTGCACAGAAGAAAGACTGCAAATTATTCCACACTCAGGTTAAATTATTTCAAGTTAATTTGCACTTGAAGTTCTCTCTCCAAAGACACCTTTATTTCTCAATGTATCATAAAGCTGTTCTGGGCTGATGTTATTTAGGTTCAAAACAACACTTTGGCTTGGAAATCATCCAACACCTTGGCTTGGAAATCATCCAACACCGAAAGGAAGTACAAAGATTAAAGAATTTGCTGATTTCAGAAATGGTAATGTGAAGAGAGAGCAACATTAATTATAGAAACAGTTGTAATCATTTTAAATAGGTACCTAAAATTAGACAATCAGACCAGGTTTTCAAGTCAGCTATGTAACTCAAGTTTATTTCTTATACGAAGGGACTTAAAAAATAAATATGTCTGTACATGGGTGCCTTGAAATGTTACTGATTGTTTCGCTTTTGCATTTACAATGTCAAGGTACCTTAACATTGCTAAGAGGCAGATAACTAATTAAGACAAAGAAAAGCCCAATACAGCAAATGTGCAGGAAGAAAACAAATGAACTTCTGTCATACTAATAAGACAGCTTGAGGTTAGCTTGAGTCTAACCTTGAGGCATGGAATTTCACATTCTATCTAAGCACAGCAGCCTCTTTTTTTATTTTGTATTTTGTATTGAGTATAGTTAATTGACAACAATGTGTTAGTTTCAGGTGTAGAGCAAAGTGATTCACACACACACACTGTGTGTGTATATATATATATCTCCATTCTTTTCCAAGCTATTTTCCCATATAGGTTTTTACAAAATATTTTTATTTTCCCATATAGGTTATTACAAAATATTGAGCATAATTTCCTGTGCTATACAGTAGGTCCTTGTTGATTATCTATTGTATATATATATAGTAGTGTATATACATTAATCCCAAACTCCTAATTTATCTCCCCTCCCACCTTTTCCCTTTGGTAACCATAAGTTTATTTCCTCTGTCTGTTTCTGTTTTGTTAATAAGTTTATTTGTATCATTTTTTGAGATCCCACCTATAAGTGATGTCATATTTTTCTTTCTCTGGCTTCAGTAAGTTGATAATCTATGGGTTGATCCATGTTGCTGCAGATGGCATTATTTCATTATTTTTGTGCAGCCTCACTCCTTAAAACATCCTTTAAAAAAAAATGTCTTTTTGCTATAGATAAGATGAAGTACATGAATATACTTTAAAGTGAAATTAAACCCCTATTATACTAACACTACTTTACTTAGATGATGCTTTTAATGCTTTCTCCCTGGAAAAAAAAAATGGAGAAAACCCACTAGAGATGTCGTCCTACTAAAAAATAGTAATGCAAGCTTTATATCTTTCAGAGGTCCAGCTATTCATTATCACTGGTTTTTAATTTTCTCATCAGTTGGTAAGTTCTCTGATTTTATGAATATAATGCCTGAGCTCAACACACTTAAATTATGCATAAAAATAATACAGAGAGGATTAAGTAAATTAAGCACAATGCAGAAAGAATTTCTTAAATTTGAGCAAGTATGTTTAAAGTTAGTTATCATGATGAAAATGTATTCTAAATAAATAAATGTTGTATGCAACATTTTATAAAGTCTCCTTCAAACTCACATTTCATTTCTGAACAAGCTAGTTTTGTGGCTTGACTGTGTGACTGAAGTGTGACAGTCATCACGTAACTGATTTCTTGGATCTCAAATAAACAGAAGTGTGTTATAAGAGTGATTATAATCTGTATTGACAGAAACATCAAAAAAGGGCACTGAAAATGTACATACAGGTACATAAACCCAATATGTCTTGGGTGGCTCTAAACAAAATCTTCTTACTTAGAAGCTGAATTAGAACCGTGGATAAGAATATTCTTAAAAGTATATGGAAACTGTATTTATTAGTTTAAACTTTTATAAGGTGATATTTATTTTACTGTGTTGTGCTCACTCACTCAGTCATGCCTGACACTTCGCAATCCCATGGACAGTGGCCCACCAGGCTCATCTGTCTATGGGATTCTCCAGGCAAGAAAACTGAAGTGGGTTGCCATTTCCTTCTCCATGGGATCTTCCTGAGCCAGGAATTAGTGCTACCTGGGAAGTCCAGATTTATTTTAATTGTAATTATTGAAGATTCACTACTTTAACAATTACTTTCTGAAAACCACAAGGCATACAATGTACTAAAAGATGTGAACTCTTTTACAGAAGGTCTTTTGATTACAGATCATGTTAAACAGGTATCACTCATTGGATCAACTTCTGGCAGATTTCCAGCTCATGTGGTAATGAAAGGGAAACTGATTAAATACTGTAGTCTCCTTTGCTACAATAATAGTGCAAAACATAGGAAAGAGTCCTCATTTCAAATGCAAACCAACCATATGATACTGGAAATGTCTTATAACTTTTTGAAAGTCATTGGGTTTTACCTAATTCTATGTTTTCCTACTGCAAAAAAGAAATCCACTTAACAAGAAAAAACTCAAGTCTAATACAAAGATTACTAATTCAAATGAGCAATATGCATATTGGCCTTGGTAGAAAAAAATTAACAGCTTAGTGTACAACCAAGTGGCAAGAACTTCACATATAAGGCCTCTACTAAAAGTCATCTTATTGCTAAAGCAATAAGTTGGAGTGTTTCTATGTTGTACCTGTTCACATGTAGGCTCTCCTAAAAGTAGGTGAAAAACTAAATTATCTCTCACAAACATTTCCAAAAATTGTAATAATTTATTTTGGTCTTAAGGGCAATCTCCTGTTGCCGCTGCTGTGCCCTGGATTTGCTGCCTGTTTGCTCTCAAACGGCCTTATCTATCTAATCAAGTATTCCTGTATTCATGCTTGCTTCATAGCCCAGGGAAAAAGAACAGACTTCATCTACAAGTAATTCCAGCTTCACATGGGGAAAAATGGCAACTTTCAGATAACTATATGTAAATTTATATGCCTAGGCTGTTTGCACTGTCCTCTCTAAAGCAAGGCAATCTTTGATTATTAATTTTACTCTATGAGAACATGAAAAACCACCTCACTTTCTTATTTTCTGATTTTTAAAAATTCATTTTTGCAATTCTTACTACTTTAAAAAATAGTGATGTTAGCTTTAAAATTTGAACATGCAATAAAACTTCTTAGGGCTCCGACTGAATGTTTCAACATGTACACATCACTCAAACTGTTAAGAAATACAATGTTTGGGTTCTCTTCCTTATGAAGGATGCTGCACACCCAGATGAATCAGACAACACAAGCAGGAGCAAACATATTATCAGGCCTTCATATATAATTCATACAGATTGTTAATATGCAGAGCTTTCTTTAATGATGGGTGTAAATCATCTGAAGATTCACAGACATGAGTTTTTATTTTCCTTCTTAGCTCTGCAATCCATTTGTTTTATCCTTTGAATGATTTGAACAATGGTTTCTAAGTCACAGAGATCACTAAAATTCACTAGGTGTGAGAGCTGTGTGTGCTCTGTTGCTCAGTTATTTCTCACTCATTTGTAACCCTATGGACTGTAGCCTGACAGGGTTCTCTGTCCACGGGATTCTCCAGGCAAGAATACTGGAGTGGATGGCCATGCCCCCTTCCAGGGGATCTTCTCAAACCGGGGATTGAACCCACCTCTCTCCTGCATCTCCTGCATTGGTAGGCAGATTCTTTACACCAGATCACCTGGAAAGCCTTCACTAGAAGAATACTAAAAACTAGAAAATGAAGAAGCATTTCAAATTCCATTAAGATCTTCTTCCTTAGCTACATTCTACTTGGAAAATGATAGGAACTGTGATATCGAAACTTGTGCTTTTCTTTTTTCCTAGTGAAGTGCTTCAAAAAGTTTACCATGCAAATAAATTACCCAGGATCTTGTCAAAATGTAGACTCTGACTTCCTAGGTCTTGGATAGGAACTGATACTCAGCCTTTCTAACAGTCTCCTGGGTGATGTTGGTTCTCAAGTCACATTTTTAATTGGAAAGCAAGACTACGGTCCCTGTCTTCTTGTCAGCTACCAGTTAGGGTCTTTCTCAGGTCTTTTCGTGTCTTCTCCTCCATCAGTAAAGGACGGATGACACCCCAAGACCTTTTTGTGGCTTGAATCTCTGAATTTTGCACCTGTTTAAGAAAACCCTGCTTTTAAATGACTCATGTGATTTTCTCAGTCAGGCCCACTTGGATAAACCTCTATCTTAATGTCATTTGAATTAGAATTTTAATTACATCTTCAAAATCTCTTCATAGAAGTATCTAAATTAGTGCCTGATTGAATAATAACCAGGATCTGGGAATCATGGGGAGTCATCTTAAAATTCTGCCTGAGAAAATGAAACAATTTTTTATGCTTCAGTTCCTTCATTTGTAAATGAGAATTATATGAATACTTATAAGGTCTTTTTCACAATTAAATATTATAGCATATGTGAAGCATTTAGAACACTATCTGTCTCAGGCTAGGTATTCAGGACCTATTAGCTTACAATCACTACTATCAATATTATGATCAGTGACATCTTCTGTTTCTTCAAACTTATTTCTGCCTCTGGGACTAGGCTAGCTCAGTGTAAATCTTCTTAGTTTCTCTAGACAGAAAATTACAATCATGTCTGCTCAGCCTCTGTAAATTCTCCAAAGAAGACAATCCATTCAACAACTCTCTGAACATACAGAATAGGAGGATTTGGATTCTCCAGGCAAGAATGGGGCCCCTTCCAGGGGATCTTCTCAAACCGGGGATTGAACCCACCTCTCTCCTGCATCTCCTGCATTGGTAGGCAGATTCTTTACACCAGATCACCTGGAAAGCCTTCACTAGAAGAATACTAAAAACTAGAAAATGAAGAAGCATTTCAAATTCCATTAAGATCTTCTTCCTTAGCTACATTCTACTTGGAAAATGATAGGAACTGTGATATCGAAACTTGTGCTTTTCTTTTTTCCTAGTGAAGTGCTTCAAAAAGTTTACCATGCAAATAAATTACCCAGGATCTTGTCAAAATGTAGACTCTGACTTCCTAGGTCTTGGATAGGAACTGATACTCAGCCTTTCTAACAGTCTCCTGGGTGATGTTGGTTCTCAAGTCACATTTTTAATTGGAAAGCAAGACTACGGTCCCTGTCTTCTTGTCAGCTACCAGTTAGGGTCTTTCTCAGGTCTTTTCGTGTCTTCTCCTCCATCAGTAAAGGACGGATGACACCCCAAGACCTTTTTGTGGCTTGAATCTCTGAATTTTGCACCTGTTTAAGAAAACCCTGCTTTTAAATGACTCATGTGATTTTCTCAGTCAGGCCCACTTGGATAAACCTCTATCTTAATGTCATTTGAATTAGAATTTTAATTACATCTTCAAAATCTCTTCATAGAAGTATCTAAATTAGTGCCTGATTGAATAATAACCAGGATCTGGGAATCATGGGGAGTCATCTTAAAATTCTGCCTGAGAAAATGAAACAATTTTTTATGCTTCAGTTCCTTCATTTGTAAATGAGAATTATATGAATACTTATAAGGTCTTTTTCACAATTAAATATTATAGCATATGTGAAGCATTTAGAACACTATCTGTCTCAGGCTAGGTATTCAGGACCTATTAGCTTACAATCACTACTATCAATATTATGATCAGTGACATCTTCTGTTTCTTCAAACTTATTTCTGCCTCTGGGACTAGGCTAGCTCAGTGTAAATCTTCTTAGTTTCTCTAGACAGAAAATTACAATCATGTCTGCTCAGCCTCTGTAAATTCTCCAAAGAAGACAATCCATTCAACAACTCTCTGAACATACAGATGGCCAATAGGCACATGAGAAAATCCTCAACATAAATAAGAGAGAAATGAAAATCAAACCTATAATGAGGTATCATCTCACACTAATGAAAATGGTCAACAGAAAAACACTATAGATGCTGCAGAGGGTGTGATAGAAAGGAAACTCTGCTGAACTGTTGGTAGGAATGCAAACTGTTACAGCCACTATAAAGAACAGTATGGAGGTTCTTTAAAAAACTAAAGATGGAGCTATCGTGTGATCCAGAAATTCCACTTTTGGGCATATATCTGGAGAAAATCGTAATTTGAAGAGACATATACATCCCAATGTGTACAGAAGTCCATTTACAATAGCTAAGACATGGAAGCAACCTAAATGTCAACTGACAGATGAACGGATAAGGAAGATGTGGTATACACATACAATGGACTATCAGTCATAAATAAAAATGAAATAATGCCATTTGCAGCAACAAGGATGGACCTAGACATTATCATACTAAGTGAACTAAGTCCAAGACAAATACATGATATCAACTTATGTCAAAAAAAAAAGATATAAATGAACTCATTTACACAACAAAAAATAGACTCTCAGACACAGAAAACAATCTTATGGTTACCAAAGGGGAAGGTGTGGGGAGGGATAAATTAAATGTCTGAAATTAATATATACACACTCCTATAAATAAAATAAACAAGGACCTACTCTACAGCACAGGAACACTGCTCAATATCTTTCAATAACTTATAATGGAAAAGAATCTGAAAAAAGACCATATATTTATAATATATACACAAAACCAAATCACTCTGCTATACACCTGAACCTAATACAACACTGTAAATCAACTACACTTCAACAAAAAACAATCCAGACAAACAAAAAACTCTTCTGAGTGGACATTTCAAAGCTGAGAATTTCAGCTCAAGGAAGACATGCATAACACTCTAGGCTACTGTCTTTCTCTAGGTAAGATCAGTTCTCTGAATGTTCTTCCACTGCCCTCTTTCCTCCAGAGTAAGTTAATATGCACTGTTGTACTTATCACTCAAACTTACTGGCAGTGTTCAAACTTCAGTGTTGAAAAGGCTATAAAACCCTTCCCTAAACTGTTAAATTGCTAATTATAGACACAGGAGCCCATCTGCAAACTATGAGAAGTATCTTGAAACACACACACAACCACACACATACCTGTGATTATTTATTATTCCTGCTTTGTAATTTAGAAATAATAGGATCAGAGAAATTTCATTTCAGAATAAATATAATTTACTTTACTAATCAAAATTTATTTCACCATACTCAGTAAGTGGCAACACTGGGATTAAAACTGTGCCAGCATAGAGCCAGTATTCATACCTTTCCAGTTATTGGATGCCTCTCTCTTTAATCACAGTTGAGAAGTTGCTGTTCTTCTGGAGTTAGTATTTCCCATTATCTGAAGGTATCTGTAGTCTTAAATATTTATAAAAATTTACTACTGTGTGTCAACAAAGCAATAAATTTTAGCTTTTATGTTCAGAGAATATTAAAATTACATACACAGTAACATATGTACACTAACATGTACACTCACATATGTTAGCATAGACACTAGCATATGTAAATAATCATCCAATAGAAATTTGCTGTATCGCTCAGGCAGCTCAAACTGGAGTTCTGTGATAAACCAGCCAGGTGGGAATGGAGTGGAGGAGGGTTGAAGATTTAAGAGGGAGGAATATATGCACATCTAGGTTTAATTCATGTTGATGTATGATAGAAATCAAACCAATATTATAAAGCAATCACTAACTGAAAGTAAATTAGTATTAAAAGAATTGAATTACCTCCTCTTTCCCTTTGACTTCATATATACCTATTCTACTATCCCAATGCCCTAATCGAATAAACTCTGATGGAAAAAGGACTTAGTGCAATGCACTGAAAAATTTACATGCTTCATAAAGCCTATCTTTTTTCAAAGAGAAGCAAAGCTGGAAGAGCAGAGAAGCTTCAGTTAAAGGCATCCCCTCTACTGAGTGCAGCGAAGGAAAAAATTTCCACTGAAACTGGAATTAATTGGGAGTTTAATTGGTAAAAACTGATACTGGCAGTGGCTTCATACACTTCCAGGTAAGATCAGTTCTCTGAATGTTCTTCCACTGCCCTCTTTCCTCCAGAGTAAGTTAATATGCACTGTTGTACTTATCACTCAAACTTACTGGCAGTGTTCAAACTTCAGTGTTGAAAAGGCTATAAAACCCTTCCCTAAACTGTTAAATTGCTAATTATAGACACAGGAGCCCATCTGCAAACTATGAGAAGTATCTTGAAACACACACACAACCACACACATACCTGTGATTATTTATTATTCCTGCTTTGTAATTTAGAAATAATAGGATCAGAGAAATTTCATTTCAGAATAAATATAATTTACTTTACTAATCAAAATTTATTTCACCATACTCAGTAAGTGGCAACACTGGGATTAAAACTGTGCCAGCATAGAGCCAGTATTCATACCTTTCCAGTTATTGGATGCCTCTCTCTTTAATCACAGTTGAGAAGTTGCTGTTCTTCTGGAGTTAGTATTTCCCATTATCTGAAGGTATCTGTAGTCTTAAATATTTATAAAAATTTACTACTGTGTGTCAACAAAGCAATAAATTTTAGCTTTTATGTTCAGAGAATATTAAAATTACATACACAGTAACATATGTACACTAACATGTACACTCACATATGTTAGCATAGACACTAGCATATGTAAATAATCATCCAATAGAAATTTGCTGTATCGCTCAGGCAGCTCAAACTGGAGTTCTGTGATAAACCAGCCAGGTGGGAATGGAGTGGAGGAGGGTTGAAGATTTAAGAGGGAGGAATATATGCACATCTAGGTTTAATTCATGTTGATGTATGATAGAAATCAAACCAATATTATAAAGCAATCACTAACTGAAAGTAAATTAGTATTAAAAGAATTGAATTACCTCCTCTTTCCCTTTGACTTCATATATACCTATTCTACTATCCCAATGCCCTAATCGAATAAACTCTGATGGAAAAAGGACTTAGTGCAATGCACTGAAAAATTTACATGCTTCATAAAGCCTATCTTTTTTCAAAGAGAAGCAAAGCTGGAAGAGCAGAGAAGCTTCAGTTAAAGGCATCCCCTCTACTGAGTGCAGCGAAGGGAAAAAAATTTCCACTGAAACTGGAATTAATTGGGAGTTTAATTGGTAACAAACACAGACTTGAGCTGAAAACACAACAGGTTCCAGAATACATTAGATTATCACTTAATTAGTGGCATCTTTGAACCACAAACCAATCTTTACACTAATCCTATACACAGAACAAACAGTTAATTGAGAGGAATGAAGCACCAGAAATCCCCATTAGGGTCCCCTAATACAACTGGGAAAAAGTTTCTACCTGCAACAAGTTTTTTGAAGAGTTAATAAATGTTCAAAGCAAAACTGCACGCAGTGTATTATGGTACACCATTTCTCCTAATAACACAATGCTGCCTGAAATCCAAAATCCTCAATATTTCAAATCGATCATAAGGATAAATAAGAAATACAATATTTTTTAGACATGGTATAGAGTAACAGCAGATAAATAACAGCATACCTTGGTATACCTATATATGTCTTGCTCCTAATAGAATTACAAGATTTTCTTCCAAAATCATATTTTCTTCCAAAATTATAAACAGTCTATAATTTAAGTGACTTAACCTTGTGAAGAATAGAGATTACAGTTTTTGTACAGTTTTTTTCTCACTGAATTTCCTTGATGGAAAAGGAGAAGCAGCATGAGAGGAGACAGGGATCCTTGGGCATCACAGTGGTAGCTGTAGCCTCAAAAGATCACACGTGGCTGGTTCCACCTCTGGCCGTCTATGCATTCTTTCGTTACCCTCCATACCCATGCCAGTCTTGCTTAAATCAGCAGAGCTGCACTTTCGTCACCTGTACCTTCCACCTCCTCCATCCATTCACCCCCGCCACCACACTCAGTGGTAGAAAACCAACCCTCATACAAAATCACCAATTTTATTGCTAGATTATGCTTTCTGAGTATTTCTTTATCTTCTAGCCGGATTGTTCAACCACTCCCACTACAAAATCTTTCTCAACCTCACTGGAATCATTAGTGATTACTGGAATCATTACTTCTTTGATTTTTCTCACATTTTCCCTTTGTTTTTGACACAGTGTCACATAATTTCATCAGTAGTCCTACTGATACCCTAATATATTTCTGTTGTATGCTTTCCTTCCCTGGTGCCTCAAAAGGTAAAGAACCTGCCTGCAACACAGGAGAAACAGATTTGATCCCCAGGTTAATCCCTTGGAAAAGGGCATGGCTACCCACTCCAGTGTTCTTGCCTAGAGAATCCCATGGACAGAGGAGCCTGGCAGGCTGCAGTCCATTAGGTTTCAAAGGGTAGGACATGACTGAGCAACTTTCACTTTCTCTGTAGCTACATTGAAGTTTACCAGAAACTTGCTTAGGGTCCCCTAATACAACTGGGAAAAAGTTTCTACCTGCAACAAGTTTTTTGAAGAGTTAATAAATGTTCAAAGCAAAACTGCACGCAGTGTATTATGGTACACCATTTCTCCTAATAACACAATGCTGCCTGAAATCCAAAATCCTCAATATTTCAAATCGATCATAAGGATAAATAAGAAATACAATATTTTTTAGACATGGTATAGAGTAACAGCAGATAAATAACAGCATACCTTGGTATACCTATATATGTCTTGCTCCTAATAGAATTACAAGATTTTCTTCCAAAATCATATTTTCTTCCAAAATTATAAACAGTCTATAATTTAAGTGACTTAACCTTGTGAAGAATAGAGATTACAGTTTTTGTACAGTTTTTTTCTCACTGAATTTCCTTGATGGAAAAGGAGAAGCAGCATGAGAGGAGACAGGGATCCTTGGGCATCACAGTGGTAGCTGTAGCCTCAAAAGATCACACGTGGCTGGTTCCACCTCTGGCCGTCTATGCATTCTTTCGTTACCCTCCATACCCATGCCAGTCTTGCTTAAATCAGCAGAGCTGCACTTTCGTCACCTGTACCTTCCACCTCCTCCATCCATTCACCCCCGCCACCACACTCAGTGGTAGAAAACCAACCCTCATACAAAATCACCAATTTTATTGCTAGATTATGCTTTCTGAGTATTTCTTTATCTTCTAGCCGGATTGTTCAACCACTCCCACTACAAAATCTTTCTCAACCTCACTGGAATCATTAGTGATTACTGGAATCATTACTTCTTTGATTTTTCTCACATTTTCCCTTTGTTTTTGACACAGTGTCACATAATTTCATCAGTAGTCCTACTGATACCCTAATATATTTCTGTTGTATGCTTTCCTTCCCTGGTGCCTCAAAAGGTAAAGAACCTGCCTGCAACACAGGAGAAACAGATTTGATCCCCAGGTTAATCCCTTGGAAAAGGGCATGGCTACCCACTCCAGTGTTCTTGCCTAGAGAATCCCATGGACAGAGGAGCCTGGCAGGCTGCAGTCCATTAGGTTTCAAAGGGTAGGACATGACTGAGCAACTTTCACTTTCTCTGTAGCTACATTGAAGTTTACCAGAAACTTGCTGGAAAAAAAGAAATCTAGTCATCAGCCACATTACTATCATTATAAATTCATGATCATTATCTTCATGTAAGTTCTGCAAATCATATCATGTTCTCTGGTCAATTCTCCATCAAAAAAGGAAAAGCATTGAAAATATTCTCAAACCAAGCCTACCCCTTAGTTCCCAAATATACAAGTATCTCATACTTCAGAGCAGAAAAAACATCACTGCATGAGTTTCAAGTTTCTACTACCAAACCTACAAAACTGCCATTGCTTTAAGCATTGCATAGTGATTAAGATACTGGGCTTTTGAGCTGGCCTTTTCTACAATACTTATTAATGGTGGCATTGACCTGTTGCTTATTCTTGGTAAAATATTTTCTCGCTTCCTTAATCTGTAAAACTGAAAGTTAATAATCTCTATTTTACTGAGTTGTTGCAAGGGTCAAATTAAATTATGCATGTAAAGTGCTTAATATGGAGCCTGAAACATGATAGGCTTAAATAAATAATAATCATTACTGTACTATTATTGTTATTATTTTATGGAACTGATCTCTCTTACCTTCTCTTTCAACAGACAAAATTTTCTCCTACTGAAGGCCAATGCTTCCATACATCTTTTGAACTCTTACCAGCTTCCTTCTCCATTTGTCAGCAGTGTCCAGGGGCAGGCAGTAGCTTGTGGAAGGGCAGTTTTTACAGCCCTTGGGAAATATTCACAGCAGTCCTGTTCCCCAGAGTGGGGTTTGTAATCTGAGGCTAGGCGAGCGTCCAGGAATTATATGTGCATTCACAGACACGCAATCCTCCTCACACTCACTTTCCGGGAGAAATCCTTAGCTTACAGTCTCTCTGTGGTTCATGACGAAAAAAATATTAAGAAACAATTGCTCTAGAGCTTTTGGGGCCTTTGGGAGCATAATTTGCCATGTCAAGTGGTGGTTTAGGAACCATATTATGGGGCCATATAAAGAAAATCAAATAATTTAACATGTCTCATTTGAAATGGCTTTCCAAAGAGAAAACACACTGTCAGTGGGTGCTTCACCCAAGATAAGCTTAATGGCTGCACCATATTTGAAATGCTAATCATTAATTGACATTTCACAACTAAGTGACTTTAAAAAATACATTCAAAGTATGATGACTGATTTAAGGAAGGGATTAATTCCCCATGCCAAGAGAGGAAGAATAAAGGCACTGTTGAGTAACTGTATGTAATTTTAAAGTATTTATCATTGTTACACTGACAATTGGAGACAATATTATCAAATAACAGGAAATTGACTCAACCCTACAGGGATGACATACTAAGTAAAATATAAAGCCTCATCATGATTATATTTGCGTACCAGGAGTAACAGAAATAGTTAAATTTCCTAAAAATACGTTTCAGCTACTGAGGTGAGGAAATATCATATGCAAAGCTTTATAGTACCTATCATACTTTTTGGTAATGTAAATAAATAATAACTTACTTTTAAGGGTCAAATTAAATTATGCATGTAAAGTGCTTAATATGGAGCCTGAAACATGATAGGCTTAAATAAATAATAATCATTACTGTACTATTATTGTTATTATTTTATGGAACTGATCTCTCTTACCTTCTCTTTCAACAGACAAAATTTTCTCCTACTGAAGGCCAATGCTTCCATACATCTTTTGAACTCTTACCAGCTTCCTTCTCCATTTGTCAGCAGTGTCCAGGGGCAGGCAGTAGCTTGTGGAAGGGCAGTTTTTACAGCCCTTGGGAAATATTCACAGCAGTCCTGTTCCCCAGAGTGGGGTTTGTAATCTGAGGCTAGGCGAGCGTCCAGGAATTATATGTGCATTCACAGACACGCAATCCTCCTCACACTCACTTTCCGGGAGAAATCCTTAGCTTACAGTCTCTCTGTGGTTCATGACGAAAAAAATATTAAGAAACAATTGCTCTAGAGCTTTTGGGGCCTTTGGGAGCATAATTTGCCATGTCAAGTGGTGGTTTAGGAACCATATTATGGGGCCATATAAAGAAAATCAAATAATTTAACATGTCTCATTTGAAATGGCTTTCCAAAGAGAAAACACACTGTCAGTGGGTGCTTCACCCAAGATAAGCTTAATGGCTGCACCATATTTGAAATGCTAATCATTAATTGACATTTCACAACTAAGTGACTTTAAAAAATACATTCAAAGTATGATGACTGATTTAAGGAAGGGATTAATTCCCCATGCCAAGAGAGGAAGAATAAAGGCACTGTTGAGTAACTGTATGTAATTTTAAAGTATTTATCATTGTTACACTGACAATTGGAACAATATTATCAAATAACAGGAAATTGACTCAACCCTACAGGGATGACATACTAAGTAAAATATAAAGCCTCATCATGATTATATTTGCGTACCAGGAGTAACAGAAATAGTTAAATTTCCTAAAAATACGTTTCAGCTACTGAGGTGAGGAAATATCATATGCAAAGCTTTATAGTACCTATCATACTTTTTGGTAATGTAATATAAAAATATTTTCAAATTTAAATGGGCCAGATCTGGGTATGCCATCTACTTCCAGAAGGTGACCGATCCAGGGACATTCACTCTGATTCAAAGCCACTGTTATTCCAGGAGTCCTAGTTTCTCTTCACAGGCACGTGGAACTTCCCTTTCCTCCTCACTTCCCTTTCAATCAGGCTATAGGGCTTGGGTTTACACTGTACTCCCACTATTTTTTATCCCTTTCACAAAAAAAGGACACAAGCAGATATGCCCTCAAATTGAGAACTGAGGGATGCAGGAGGATTTTTAACTTTTACATATCTATTTATCAGTTTTTCTAACAAGATTTGAACTACATTTTAAGGACATCTCAACCAACTTGGTTTAGTGGGCAAAGGATTCCTTTTTTTTTTTTAACAGGAAAATGTTTTTGGAGTACCAGAAGCCATTACAAAGCAGTTTCTACAAATTAACCCCTGAGTATATTCAGGATTATCAAAATATCTAACTGACTTTCACGGTTCAAAAACCTCATCCTCTGTACTCCAATTTTACTGTTATTCCGAGTCTCTAAAAACACCTATCACATAGTGAAGCTTCTAGATGGTCCATAATACAGACTGTTTGAATAAAACGAGTGAGCACATAATATAACATTTAAATGCATACAATTATCAAGAATAACATTTATACTATATAGTCTCCATGCTATGTAAAATTCAGGCTATACTTCTTACTAATATACTTCTAAGCCATGTTGATTCTGTTTTTTATAAAGTGTCTCAGAATTATGATAATTTTATATTTGAAAACTGATCTAAGGCTATCCCATGTAGACAATATGTAAATGCAGTATTGTCAGCCACCTTATTTATATTAAAATGCGCTGCTAGAAAGGTACCACTTTGCAATTTGTACACATATCTCTTTTTGTCATAGTTAGGTACACGTATAATACTCCAGTGTCAACTTAAATACTATGGTCTTAAGTATAAATGCACACTAAATATTTATCAAACTGTTACTTTTATTGAGATGCAAATGACTTTTCAAAGCAGGGCTTGCCCATTAAACCTGCATGTGGGAAAGCACAAATGAGACTTCAGAGGTTTAAAAATTGTCACAAAATAAAGAAAATGCCATTAGCTTGCAAAAATATCCTTTCTGTTTTAACAGCTATACTTATACAGTTGCTATGTAAGTATATAATCTACTTTTATTCACAGGACATGTCTATTAAGACAGGACATGTGTGCTTCTCTTGTGTTCAGTAGTATATTAACACCCATTTAAACAGTATGCATTTAGTCTTTCTTTTTAAAAATCTTTATCACTTGAGTTTTGAAAATTGTCTAAAGATTTTGAAAGGGTATTATTTAAAAACAAAAATATCAACCTCTTGGCAGGAACACATTTGCTTCTCAAAACAAGCTCTATTCATAAACCAGGTTAAATAATAAAAAAACAGAAGAAATGTGTTCTAGTCACTTTCAAAGATTAAGCCTAAGCTTAACAGAAAATCATTAAGATACATTTATCAGAGCCTAAAGAACCAATGACTTATTGGTAAATGAGTGATCACGCATCTTCTTGTCATTATCTGAACCGAACAGACACCAAGCAATCCACTCAGCTCTGGTTCAGGGTTTCTCAGCTTGTTCTTTGCAGACAAGAGGAGATTCTCATTCATGTCATTTTCATTTCTATATGTTTTAAAACATGAACTGAAGAGGAAGACAAAAGTGAAGTCTAAAGAAAACTTTCTCCATAAAACATGTAACTGGCTTAACTATAAAATGGAATGAGTTTCCAAAATGATTTAATCACTGAACTAAGGGGTCAACTCTGAGTTTAGGAAGTGAGATCATCCTTTCTGTGTCCGATGCAGAACAATTTTGAAACAGACCTCTGAATTCTACTAAATACTTTAAGCCATGTTGACTTTTTACTAAATTTATTTTTTTGAAAACTGATCTAAGGCTATCCCATGTAGACAATATGTAAATGCAGTATTGTCAGCCACCTTATTTATATTAAAATGCGCTGCTAGAAAGGTACCACTTTGCAATTTGTACACATATCTCTTTTTGTCATAGTTAGGTACACGTATAATACTCCAGTGTCAACTTAAATACTATGGTCTTAAGTATAAATGCACACTAAATATTTATCAAACTGTTACTTTTATTGCGATGCAAATGACTTTTCAAAGCAGGGCTTGCCCATTAAACCTGCATGTGGGAAAGCACAAATGAGACTTCAGAGGTTTAAAAATTGTCACAAAATAAAGAAAATGCCATTAGCTTGCAAAAATATCCTTTCTGTTTTAACAGCTATACTTATACAGTTGCTATGTAAGTATATAATCTACTTTTATTCACAGGACATGTCTATTAAGACAGGACATGTGTGCTTCTCTTGTGTTCAGTAGTATATTAACACCCATTTAAACAGTATGCATTTAGTCTTTCTTTTTAAAAATCTTTATCACTTGAGTTTTGAAAATTGTCTAAAGATTTTGAAAGGGTATTATTTAAAAACAAAAATATCAACCTCTTGGCAGGAACACATTTGCTTCTCAAAACAAGCTCTATTCATAAACCAGGTTAAATAATAAAAAAACAGAAGAAATGTGTTCTAGTCACTTTCAAAGATTAAGCCTAAGCTTAACAGAAAATCATTAAGATACATTTATCAGAGCCTAAAGAACCAATGACTTATTGGTAAATGAGTGATCACGCATCTTCTTGTCATTATCTGAACCGAACAGACACCAAGCAATCCACTCAGCTCTGGTTCAGGGTTTCTCAGCTTGTTCTTTGCAGACAAGAGGAGATTCTCATTCATGTCATTTTCATTTCTATATGTTTTAAAACATGAACTGAAGAGGAAGACAAAAGTGAAGTCTAAAGAAAACTTTCTCCATAAAACATGTAACTGGCTTAACTATAAAATGGAATGAGTTTCCAAAATGATTTAATCACTGAACTAAGGGGTCAACTCTGAGTTTAGGAAGTGAGATCATCCTTTCTGTGTCCGATGCAGAACAATTTTGAAACAGACCTCTGAATTCTCCTCTCTAACCATGACACCATTAAGATTTAGCATAGCTTCCGCTGTTTTTCTTTAGATTCATGCCCACGTAACTGTAAATCACAGTGGAGCCACAGTGGGAAGGTAAGCACAATGTTTGTCTTCGCAAGAGCTCTTTGGCCTCCTGGTTTTGCTTCTCAGTTATGGAACTATTACTTTTTTTATGCACCTTCTGTTTGCCACCACACCCTGTCTTATATACCAAGTGTGTTGGCTGTCTGCTGAACCAGTTCATATTATTCTGTTGGGTTCAGGAATCATGGAAAACTCTGGACATTTATTATTAAGGGGAGCCCAACTGACTCTTGTTTTGCCATTTGTTAGTTAAAATCAATACATTCTATCATTATAATCCCTCTGAAATCTCAGATGTGAGTGCCTGACAGGCAAAACCATCAGAGAGACTAAGACCTTCCCCAGCAGTACAGAAATCTTATTTTTATTTTTAATTAATATAAAATGCACATACAAACCAGAGGCTGAAAGACCCAAAGGAATCTGTTCTAAAGTCTTCAGCAGTCTGGTATACTCTCGTTTCCATGTCTGCATTTTTCAATGCCTATTTGATATTCTTTTGAAATTCGTTTGGTTTGGACCAAAATAACTCTTGAAAGTGAAAGAAGCCCATATAAATAAAATATTTTATTCAAGGATCACTTTATGTTTTCTCGTTCTTTTTCCCCTAACAGACTGTCATAAGTTTGAATATGCATATTTTATCTTTTTCCCTCTCCATGATTTCTTAAATCTAAGAAAAAGCATGTAGCTGAATCAGACTGAGGAATGCCAAGGGGTTCCGCAAATATCCAGCAATTTTCCCCACTTTAAATTCTTTTTCACCTCATTGCAATAACCTGGAAGTGAATTCCATTTTCTCTGCCTAATCCTGATTTATTAATCTTCAAAATGCCTGGCTCAAAGCCTAGAATTAAAGCTAGTTAAACTAATACTTTATAATATTATAAAGACAATACAGGGACAATGTTGTAGTTTGGTGCTCAGTGTTGAACATTTATAATTATTCCCTTAACAAAATATGTCATAAGTTATTGATACTTCATAATCACAGATACTAGGAAAACAACTGAAAAAGAAAATGGTTTTGGCTCATGCTTTTCATAGGTTTGAGAATGTTTTCATAGGTTAAAAAATAAAATAACCAATAATGGACAGAAGCATGTTTAGTGTTTGCTTTTTAATATATTTGCCTACAACTATATTACATTCTATTGAGGGTGCACAAAGCTTCTAATAAAATGGACAAATAATACAATCTAATAAGGTCAACAACTTGGGATAATAAAGTATAAACAAACAAAAAGCCATAAGATCTTTAAAAATAAATGATTTACTCTTTCAGAAACTAGATTCTCTCAGCTATAACATAGAGACTTTCGAATAGAGTAACTTTAAACCCCATTTTAGCTCTAAAGTGTTGTACCATTAACATTTTCTCCTCTTCCTCTAGCCCGGGGGTTTATGTTCCCTCTGAAGTTTTGGGCCACTCAAGTGGCAGTGTTATATTATGTGTCATCTCTTACAACGTGGTCTAAAATGCTATATTCCAATATTTATATCCACAATCATTAACGAATAGCCATGTAGAACAACTAAGCACAATCCTTACGAGTTTCCATATATGGAACATCATTTAATGTGACTGACAGATGTCTAGACATTGTATAACATGTGGGCAAACAAAGTAGATTGACATAGGAAACATAATGGGAATCTAAGCAGCATATGACTGATGCTACATGAGTGCTGGAAAAAAGTATTAACAGGAAAATTCAGGAAGAAAGAAATTTAATAACCTTGATTTACTTTCAAATGACTGTGCACTAAACTCTATATTAAGTCTCGGAAAAGTAAAAATGAATAAGATAAGATTCCTGCTCTCATGGAAATCACTAAGCCATAAGGTGTCTGAATTATTTCCTCAGAATATTTAAATTCCTACTTTTCGTAGGCTCTCTGGTCAAGCAGCACAGGCTCAACGTGACATGTATCTTTATATTCCCCACAGGGTCTTGTGCACAGTAGGCACACCCAATGACACCCCATAAATGATAGATTCTCTTAACTGCATGAATTTATACTCACAAATACCCTACTATAGCCAGATCAGCCTGAGATAATAAAAATCTGCTGACATGATATACACACCACCTGAGTAGCAGGGCTCTGTGCTTCCTGACTTATCAGTCTCATGATTTGGCCTGGTAAATGAGTTATGGGCAGCTGAATCACTTGTGACTCAGATATGATTTTATGGCCATAACTCATAGCTAGGATGGAAGGCACCAGAATGGGTCTCTTCTGTACTCATCTTCAACTGCTATCTCCTTTGATCTATATTTCAGTCTGCACCTGACATATTATTTTAAAAATATAACAAGCCCTTTACATACATATAAGAAGTAGTTTAACTTACGTTTTGATAATGTTATATTACATTTCTGGAAGGAACTGGTACTTGAAGATTGCAAAAGAAAAAAAAATGATCCTTTATCAACAGAGAACTGAAAGTTTTTTTAGAAGGTAAATCATGACTAGGAAGCCAAACAGCAAGGTTGTTAGGAAATGTGGTATTTCCTGCTAGTCTAACCCTGCTGCCTTCCACTGTGAGAGAGAAGCTGAAGGTATTCAGAATTTTGAACAGGATCGATGCAAATAGGCTCTCCTGCCTAGACACGACTGCACACTGCCAGTCTGGCTGACTGATAACTCTCAAAGGGCAAGTAAAATTTACGTGCTATTTGTAACTTCTTTAATGCCACTGCAGTTTAAAAACTTGTGAATTCCCAGTACAACTTAAAATTTACGTGCTATTTGTAACTTCTTTAATGCCACTGCAGTTTAAAACTTGTGAATTCCCAGTGCAACTGTATTACAGTGTTGCTCTACTGAAAACACTTATTTAATTATTCAAGAAATTGAGGGACCTATTGTATGCATTCAAGTGGCAGTTTCAGAGTCTTAACAAGGATCAGAATCCCATGGAAGCTTATTAAAACAAAAATTGCAAGGCCTACCCAAGAGTTTCTGCCATAGTAGGTCTGGGGTGAGGCCCAAGAATCTGCATTTCTTACAAGTTCCCAAGTAATGCTGACACTGGTGAACCATAGAATAAGCCTTTAAAACCACTACATCAAGTTTCAATTAAATATATTGTATATACATGCACACACAAGAGAAAGGAAAATTTTGACAGTTACTGCTGAGGAACTTTTCTAATTTTAAACACAGGTATTTCCTATAACTCGCATTTCTTTCAGATCAGCCTGAGATAATAAAAATCTGCTGACATGATATACACACCACCTGAGTAGCAGGGCTCTGTGCTTCCTGACTTATCAGTCTCATGATTTGGCCTGGTAAATGAGTTATGGGCAGCTGAATCACTTGTGACTCAGATATGATTTTATGGCCATAACTCATAGCTAGGATGGAAGGCACCAGAATGGGTCTCTTCTGTACTCATCTTCAACTGCTATCTCCTTTGATCTATATTTCAGTCTGCACCTGACATATTATTTTAAAAATATAACAAGCCCTTTACATACATATAAGAAGTAGTTTAACTTACGTTTTGATAATGTTATATTACATTTCTGGAAGGAACTGGTACTTGAAGATTGCAAAAGAAAAAAAAATGATCCTTTATCAACAGAGAACTGAAAGTTTTTTTAGAAGGTAAATCATGACTAGGAAGCCAAACAGCAAGGTTGTTAGGAAATGTGGTATTTCCTGCTAGTCTAACCCTGCTGCCTTCCACTGTGAGAGAGAAGCTGAAGGTATTCAGAATTTTGAACAGGATCGATGCAAATAGGCTCTCCTGCCTAGACACGACTGCACACTGCCAGTCTGGCTGACTGATAACTCTCAAAAGGGCAAGTAAAATTTACGTGCTATTTGTAACTTCTTTAATGCCACTGCAGTTTAAAAACTTGTGAATTCCCAGTACAACTTAAAATTTACGTGCTATTTGTAACTTCTTTAATGCCACTGCAGTTTAAAAACTTGTGAATTCCCAGTACAACTGTATTACAGTGTTGCTCTACTGAAAACACTTATTTAATTATTCAAGAAATTGAGGGACCTATTGTATGCATTCAAGTGGCAGTTTCAGAGTCTTAACAAGGATCAGAATCCCATGGAAGCTTATTAAAACAAAAATTGCAAGGCCTACCCAAGAGTTTCTGCCATAGTAGGTCTGGGGTGAGGCCCAAGAATCTGCATTTCTTACAAGTTCCCAAGTAATGCTGACACTGGTGAACCATAGAATAAGCCTTTAAAACCACTACATCAAGTTTCAATTAAATATATTGTATATACATGCACACACAAGAGAAAGGAAAATTTTGACAGTTACTGCTGAGGAACTTTTCTAATTTTAAACACAGGTATTTCCTATAACTCGCATTTCTTTCAGATCACTTGGGGAACCTGAATTAGATTCTCAGTAACTCTGATTTTGTTCTATTGGCTCATCAAGGCTAAGTCTCACATATGAAATTCAACAACAGACAGTATAAAGTTTTCACCTAAAATAACAGGCAGAAAAAATTTAACCTTGACATCCCAAGGGGAGTGGAGGCCAGAATTATTTAAGCGTAGCCATAAAATCCTGGGAAGATAGCCCCTGCTGAATTCTTGCATGCAAAATTACAAAGTACTTCTTGGGTTCTAGGGCAGAGACGATCTGTAGGTTGGCCTACTTCTCAAGAAAGCATGATTGATTAAGTTTGCAAAATGCTCCGAGGAGGAAAAATGCTTTATTATCTGATCTAAGATGCCCCAAAATACAAAATGTTAATAATGCTAAATTTCTATTTGTTAGAAGTCCCCATTTATAGACTATCATCTGCTTTAGATGATCACAGCATTATGCAGGTTATATCAAAAGTGAGAACAGAAGAATATATAGTTGAATATAAGTAAGTCTGAGGATCTAATTACATCACATTTGCTATTCAAGTGATGATTATGATTGTTATCTAATAGGATTATATATATATATATATATATATATATATATATATATATATATATCAGATGGTTTGAAGAGAGCATAGAAAACATATTTATTAAATGGCTTTAAGAGGTATCAATTAAATAACATGTGTATTAAAGAGTTTTCATTCAGCAAACAAAGAATCTTTGACTTACTTTCCTTGAAGAAAAAGCTTCAGGAGCATTCCTAATACTGTCTTATTTACCTTCCAAGAACTGGTAAAAATTCTTAGGAACTTGAAGGAATATAAATAAATCAGATAAGCAGTTGTGTTCAAAGTATTCAGCTGAATAGACACAGATGAGAAAGTTTCCATGATTTTGTGGTCTGGGGTGAGGCCCAAGAATCTGCATTTCTTACAAGTTCCCAAGTAATGCTGACACTGGTGAACCATAGAATAAGCCTTTAAAACCACTACATCAAGTTTCAATTAAATATATTGTATATACATGCACACACAAGAGAAAGGAAAATTTTGACAGTTACTGCTGAGGAACTTTTCTAATTTTAAACACAGGTATTTCCTATAACTCGCATTTCTTTCAGATCACTTGGGGAACCTGAATTAGATTCTCAGTAACTCTGATTTTGTTCTATTGGCTCATCAAGGCTAAGTCTCACATATGAAATTCAACAACAGACAGTATAAAGTTTTCACCTAAAATAACAGGCAGAAAAAATTTAACCTTGACATCCCAAGGGGAGTGGAGGCCAGAATTATTTAAGCGTAGCCATAAAATCCTGGGAAGATAGCCCCTGCTGAATTCTTGCATGCAAAATTACAAAGTACTTCTTGGGTTCTAGGGCAGAGACGATCTGTAGGTTGGCCTACTTCTCAAGAAAGCATGATTGATTAAGTTTGCAAAATGCTCCGAGGAGGAAAAATGCTTTATTATCTGATCTAAGATGCCCCAAAATACAAAATGTTAATAATGCTAAATTTCTATTTGTTAGAAGTCCCCATTTATAGACTATCATCTGCTTTAGATGATCACAGCATTATGCAGGTTATATCAAAAGTGAGAACAGAAGAATATATAGTTGAATATAAGTAAGTCTGAGGATCTAATTACATCACATTTGCTATTCAAGTGATGATTATGATTGTTATCTAATAGGATTATATATATATATATATATATATATATATATATATATATAGCTCAGATGGTTTGAAGAGAGCATAGAAAACATATTTATTAAATGGCTTTAAGAGGTATCAATTAAATAACATGTGTATTAAAGAGTTTTCATTCAGCAAACAAAGAATCTTTGACTTACTTTCCTTGAAGAAAAAGCTTCAGGAGCATTCCTAATACTGTCTTATTTACCTTCCAAGAACTGGTAAAAATTCTTAGGAACTTGAAGGAATATAAATAAATCAGATAAGCAGTTGTGTTCAAAGTATTCAGCTGAATAGACACAGATGAGAAAGTTTCCATGATTTTGTGCCTCAGGCATTTGCATCCATGGGTTCTGTCCTCCACTCCCTGTATTATAAATGAAAGATTGTATAGAAGAGCAAAAACTGCCTATTCCTGAGTGCTACAGCCCAGAGTTCAAATCTGTGTCCTATTGAACAGTTGTGTCAGTTTCTCCAGGTGAACATGACATTCCCAGATCCAAAGAAGGTTTGGAAATACCTGGTCAATGTTAAATCGGACATTTAATATTTTCGATTTCCTCATCAGGAAAGTGGTAATTTTTTGGGGGGTGGGGGGAAGGGTGGGCGGGCCACTTCTATTGGTCTTTCATTTATCTATTTTCATCCATCTTTGTTCTTTGGCCCGTGTGGGCCTCCCATCGCTGTGGCCTCTGTTGTCGCAGAGCACTGGCTCTGGGTGCATGCGCTCCAGAGCTCCAGCTCGGTAAGTGGACACATCTGTTCAGCTGTTTTTTGGCACTTGGGATCTTCCCAGGCCAGGGATCGAACCAGAGCCCCTTGCACTGCAAGGCGGTGTCCTTACCCACTGGACCACCAGGGAAGCCCGGTAAGTGGTATTTTAATTAGCTACCAGGTATGTTTGCTATTAGGATTATATGAAAAAGTAAGTGTGAAGCTGTAAGACATGACACAGTGTAGGTACTAAACACAGTAATCGTAAGAAAAAAATGCTAACTGGTTGCACCCCAATGAGAACTGACGTAAGTCTGTCATTGCAATGACAACAGACAATTCATTTGTGCTCCAATTACCTTCTTTGAGTAACCATTCTGAACAAGAGAAATGTGGACAAAGTTCAATTAATAAGGGAATTCCCAGTTGCGATAAAAACTGCTTATTTACCATCTTTGCATTCCTATCAACAAAAGCCTTAAGACTATGTCTCAGAGGGCTCACTTACATGGATTTCTCTTTTTGTCCCCAGAAGAAAATAAAATGCTCAGCTAAAACCTTCTTCCAAGTAATACATGAAGAGAAATGCTCAAAAGCAACCCTCTTGCAAGAAACCACATAATATGAAGGGAGAAAACTACAGAACTTGTGCTTATGATGTATGTTGCCAGATTGCTGTTGTTTCGTCACTTAGTCATGTCTGATTCCACGGATTGTAGCCTGCTAGGCTCCTCTGTCCGTGGGATTTCCCAGGCAAGAACACTGGAGTGGGTTGCCATTTCCTTCTCCAGGGGATCTTCCTGACCCAAGGACTAAATCCGCACTTCCTGTATTGGCAGGCAGGCTCTTTTACCACCGAGCCACCAGGAAAGACCCCTTGTTTCCAGACTATCTTGCAGCTATTTGCCAGAGCTAACAGAAGCAATGAGTTTACTCAAAGAGAATGATGACAGCACCATACAAAATGACACCCATTTACTCCTAGGTAAAGGGCTGATTCTATGTATTAAAACCTAATATTCCTGTCCACAGTCTACCACAGTAGCTACGGATTATTCATTACTAGTTTGTGCTTGGGCTTGTAAATCATAAATAAGTAATCATAAACCAGTGAAAGGACAGATAACTTTTTCCTCTCATCGCATAAAATGTCATTTGGAGTTTACAGATCATATGTATGTCACCTGACCTTTACTGTAATCATTTAATTTTTGGAAAAAGGTCAACATTTTGAAATAGCATAAATATAATCATTAATTTAGGTACTAGGTTTTAAGTATTCCTCTCATTTTCAAATATCAGCAGTTACTTTCACTTCCCATGGGCACAACTACTGGCCAGATCTTAGACANTCATGACCCAGATGAACCTGATACCCTAGTGANCTTAGGCTAGTGCCCAATGAGAACTGACGTAAGTCTGTCATTGCAATGACAACAGACAATTCATTTGTGCTCCAATTACCTTCTTTGAGTAACCATTCTGAACAAGAGAAATGTGGACAAAGTTCAATTAATAAGGGAATTCCCAGTTGCGATAAAAACTGCTTATTTACCATCTTTGCATTCCTATCAACAAAAGCCTTAAGACTATGTCTCAGAGGGCTCACTTACATGGATTTCTCTTTTTGTCCCCAGAAGAAAATAAAATGCTCAGCTAAAACCTTCTTCCAAGTAATACATGAAGAGAAATGCTCAAAAGCAACCCTCTTGCAAGAAACCACATAATATGAAGGGAGAAAACTACAGAACTTGTGCTTATGATGTATGTTGCCAGATTGCTGTTGTTTCGTCACTTAGTCATGTCTGATTCCATGGATTGTAGCCTGCTAGGCTCCTCTGTCCGTGGGATTTCCCAGGCAAGAACACTGGAGTGGGTTGCCATTTCCTTCTCCAGGGATCTTCCTGACCCAAGGACTAAATCCGCACTTCCTGTATTGGCAGGCAGGCTCTTTTACCACCGAGCCACCAGGAAAGACCCCTTGTTTCCAGACTATCTTGCAGCTATTTGCCAGAGCTAACAGAAGCAATGAGTTTACTCAAAGAGAATGATGACAGCACCATACAAAATGACACCCATTTACTCCTAGGTAAAGGGCTGATTCTATGTATTAAAACCTAATATTCCTGTCCACAGTCTACCACAGTAGCTACGGATTATTCATTACTAGTTTGTGCTTGGGCTTGTAAATCATAAATAAGTAATCATAAACCAGTGAAAGGACAGATAACTTTTTCCTCTCATCGCATAAAATGTCATTTGGAGTTTACAGATCATATGTATGTCACCTGACCTTTACTGTAATCATTTAATTTTTGGAAAAAGGTCAACATTTTGAAATAGCATAAATATAATCATTAATTTAGGTACTAGGTTTTAAGTATTCCTCTCATTTTCAAATATCAGCAGTTACTTTCACTTCCCATGGGCACAACTACTGGCCAGATCTTAGACATTCATGACCCAGATGAACCTGATACCCTAGTGACCTTAGGCAGAAAATCAGATCTGTTGCCACAAACTCAGACTCTGCATTTATTTATTTACAAGTGTCTTCTCTTTAATCCTTACATCAAGTCTCATGTCCAACCATCAGGTAATAAGTGGCTGGTTGTAAATTATTACAGAAATAAAGCTGTTGTGTTTCCCATTTAGAAATCACCAATTCTCTAACAAGGTTTCTTAAAAGGGCATATTTTAAGAACACAGAGCAAACATTAATCCTAGAAACAAATAAGCTCCTTCCAATGTGAACACTCAAGTCCAGGAGTAAGTGTCAAATTTCCCCTTCCTTTGAACTTCCACAGTATTACATCTCTACTTGCCCCTAATCAATTACTCATCTTTGTGTGTCCATGCATATGTAAAGAGTGATTCAGTGGACAGATAATCATTCTTAACTCTTTCAAACACAGGATGTGGAAAATCTACCTATAGCTCCAAAGCTATGGTTCATCAATTAACAGCTCCACATAGCACACCTGCAGAATCAGCTAGCAGCCAGGTGAAGTCATACAAAATTCAAGTCTTGATACTGGCATTTTGTATTACATTCCTCAAATCAAGGAAGGACAAGAAGAAACTACTAAATAGGAAAAAAAAAAGTGATCCTACTTTACAGGGTTCAAGTTTTTTTTTTTTTTTTCTTACTCCTAGGTAAAGGGCTGATTCTATGTATTAAAACCTAATATTCCTGTCCACAGTCTACCACAGTAGCTACGGATTATTCATTACTAGTTTGTGCTTGGGCTTGTAAATCATAAATAAGTAATCATAAACCAGTGAAAGGACAGATAACTTTTTCCTCTCATCGCATAAAATGTCATTTGGAGTTTACAGATCATATGTATGTCACCTGACCTTTACTGTAATCATTTAATTTTTGGAAAAAGGTCAACATTTTGAAATAGCATAAATATAATCATTAATTTAGGTACTAGGTTTTAAGTATTCCTCTCATTTTCAAATATCAGCAGTTACTTTCACTTCCCATGGGCACAACTACTGGCCAGATCTTAGACATTCATGACCCAGATGAACCTGATACCCTAGTGACCTTAGGCAGAAAATCAGATCTGTTGCCACAAACTCAGACTCTGCATTTATTTATTTACAAGTGTCTTCTCTTTAATCCTTACATCAAGTCTCATGTCCAACCATCAGGTAATAAGTGGCTGGTTGTAAATTATTACAGAAATAAAGCTGTTGTGTTTCCCATTTAGAAATCACCAATTCTCTAACAAGGTTTCTTAAAAGGGCATATTTTAAGAACACAGAGCAAACATTAATCCTAGAAACAAATAAGCTCCTTCCAATGTGAACACTCAAGTCCAGGAGTAAGTGTCAAATTTCCCCTTCCTTTGAACTTCCACAGTATTACATCTCTACTTGCCCCTAATCAATTACTCATCTTTGTGTGTCCATGCATATGTAAAGAGTGATTCAGTGGACAGATAATCATTCTTAACTCTTTCAAACACAGGATGTGGAAAATCTACCTATAGCTCCAAAGCTATGGTTCATCAATTAACAGCTCCACATAGCACACCTGCAGAATCAGCTAGCAGCCAGGTGAAGTCATACAAAATTCAAGTCTTGATACTGGCATTTTGTATTACATTCCTCAAATCAAGGAAGGACAAGAAGAAACTACTAAATAGGAAAAAAAAAAGTGATCCTACTTTACAGGGTTCAAGTTTATTCTTACAATCCTTTACTCTCTAAATACCTCTTTCAACTTAATTAGTAAGACCTACCATGTTACACTCATGACCAGCAGTTTAAAAATAAATTAACTGATTGCTAATTTCTTTGTCATAAATAAGACTCTCTGATCATTCATGCACTAAGAATAAGGTCCAAATTTACTATTGCTATTCTGCCCCTTTAGTAGATTACTCATGTACTCAACAAGCAGATGGAGAAGACAGAGAAACTGCCTAGACAGAGTAATTGAGAGAAGCACATTATAGCCTCCTTGGAAATCTCTCTGCAGGTCAGGAAGCAACGGTTAGAACCCTGAAACTGACATGAAACAATGGAGTTCTTCCAAACTGGGAAAGGAATCAAGGGTGTATATTGTCATCCTGCTTATTTAACTATATGTAGAATGCACCATGCAAGATGCTGGTCTGGATGAAGCACAAGCTGGAACGAGATTTCTGGAAGAAATATCAATAATCTCAGGTCTGCAGAAGATATCACCCTTATAATAGAAAGCGAAGAGGAACTAAAGAGCTTCTTGATGAAGGTCAAGGAGGAGAGTGAAAATGCTGGCTTAAAACTCAATACTCAAAAAACTAAAATCATAGCACCCACCATTTCATAGGTCCCACCATTTCATGGCAAATAGATGGGCAAACAATGAAAACAGTGACAAACTTTTATATTCTTGAGCTCCAAAATCACTGAAGATGGTGACTGCAAGCATGAAATCAAAAGATGCTTGCTCCTTGAAAGAAAAACTATGACAAACCTAGACAGCGTATTAAAAAGCAGAAACATCACTTTGCCAACAAACGTCCATACAGTCAAAGCTATGGTTTTCCCAGTAGTCATTTATGGATGTGAGAGCTGGACCATAAAGAAGGCTGAGTGACAAAGAATTGATGCCTTTGAACTGTGGTGCTGGAGAAGACTCTTGAGAGTCCCTCGGTCAGCAAGGAGATCAAACCAGACAATCCTAAAGGAAATCAACCCTGAATATTCATTGGAAGGACTGATACTGAAGCTGAAGCTCCAATACTTTGCCCATCTGATGTGAAGAGATGATTCACTGGAAAAGATCCTTACGCTGGGCAAAATAGAAGGCAAAAGGAGAAAGGGACAACACAGGACAAGAAAGTTGGATAGCATCACCCACTCAACAGACATGAGTTTGAGCAATTTCCAGGAGACAGTAAAGGACAGGGAAGCCTAGTGTGCTGCAGTTCATGGGGTCGCAAAGAGTCGGACATGACTGAGCAACTGAACTGATATGTGTGTGTGTGTGTGCGCGCGTGTGTGTGTGTGTGTGTGTGTGTCGGGAAGCAATTTTAAGCATATCTTATGCCCAAGATTCTTTTTTATGCATGAGATTCTTTTTTCAAGGAATATGAAAAAATATATACCATCACCCATATTACAGAAGTCGGATGATTATTATTTCCCAGTCTAGTGACCTCTACAAATTCAAAAGGTACACTTATGCCAAATACTCCCATGACACACTTAAACTTTGTGACTTTTACTACTAACAGGTCTTGAGTATTTAACATGAATCATATTTTATTACATGGAATGTTAGTCACAAAGATTTTTTTCCAAATGGTGATAACTAATAGGTGGAGAAGATATCACCCTTATAATAGAAAGCGAAGAGGAACTAAAGAGCTTCTTGATGAAGGTCAAGGAGGAGAGTGAAAATGCTGGCTTAAAACTCAATACTCAAAAAACTAAAATCATAGCACCCACCATTTCATAGGTCCCACCATTTCATGGCAAATAGATGGGCAAACAATGAAAACAGTGACAAACTTTTATATTCTTGAGCTCCAAAATCACTGAAGATGGTGACTGCAAGCATGAAATCAAAAGATGCTTGCTCCTTGAAAGAAAAACTATGACAAACCTAGACAGCGTATTAAAAAGCAGAAACATCACTTTGCCAACAAACGTCCATACAGTCAAAGCTATGGTTTTCCCAGTAGTCATTTATGGATGTGAGAGCTGGACCATAAAGAAGGCTGAGTGACAAAGAATTGATGCCTTTGAACTGTGGTGCTGGAGAAGACTCTTGAGAGTCCCTCGGTCAGCAAGGAGATCAAACCAGACAATCCTAAAGGAAATCAACCCTGAATATTCATTGGAAGGACTGATACTGAAGCTGAAGCTCCAATACTTTGCCCATCTGATGTGAAGAGATGATTCACTGGAAAAGATCCTTACGCTGGGCAAAATAGAAGGCAAAAGGAGAAAGGGACAACACAGGACAAGAAAGTTGGATAGCATCACCCACTCAACAGACATGAGTTTGAGCAATTTCCAGGAGACAGTAAAGGACAGGGAAGCCTAGTGTGCTGCAGTTCATGGGGTCGCAAAGAGTCGGACATGACTGAGCAACTGAACTGATATGTGTGTGTGTGTGTGTGTGTGTGTGTGTGTGTGTGTGTGTCGGGAAGCAATTTTAAGCATATCTTATGCCCAAGATTCTTTTTTATGCATGAGATTCTTTTTTCAAGGAATATGAAAAAATATATACCATCACCCATATTACAGAAGTCGGATGATTATTATTTCCCAGTCTAGTGACCTCTACAAATTCAAAAGGTACACTTATGCCAAATACTCCCATGACACACTTAAACTTTGTGACTTTTACTACTAACAGGTCTTGAGTATTTAACATGAATCATATTTTATTACATGGAATGTTAGTCACAAAGATTTTTTTCCAAATGGTGATAACTAATAGGTGGATCAGTATCAATCCTTAAAAAAAATAAAAACATAATAGAGTAGAATATACTAGAATATAAAAGCAAAAAGGAGAAAATGCCATAGTGCATCTCATCACATATAACAAGTATTTTATTTCTTAAAACTTCTAAGTTGTAAATGCGTGTGCATATACAATTTTCCAATTTTAAAAACATATTTTAACGAAACTCACAGTAAAAAAAAAAGTTTGGAAAGCACAGATGTAATAAATCCTGCAGTACTGAAATATCCAAATGTGTTAATAAAATAATTGTATAACAGTGTTTTAAGTTGAGCACTCTGTGCCATACGACATTCACAGCGATGTACTGGCATTTTCAGTGTCCAGTTCAGTTCCTCACTCATGTCTGACTCTTTGCGAGCCCATGGATTGCAGCACACTGGCCTTCCCTGTCCTTCACCATCTCCCAGAGCTTGCTCAAACTCATATCCATTGACTTAGTGATGCCATTCAACCATCTCATCCTTTGTTGTCTCCCTCTCCTTCTGCCTTCATTCTTCCCAACAACAGGGTCTTTTCCAATGTGATGTCTCTTCATATCAGGTGGCCAAAGTATTGGGGCTTCAGTTTCAGCGTCAGTCCTTCATTTTACTTATATAAAACCTGGACTAGTGAGCTTCCCTGCTCTCCTTGATACCTTCTTTTTAGGTTCCTTCCATCCTCTTGCCTGAGCTGAAAAAACAGGCTTTTATTGTCAAGTACATTTTTGCAAAGTGCCTTCGATATAAGAATGATCTGTCTTATTTTCTGCATTCCAATCCTACTTTCTTGGGGATCTAAGTCTTTAATTATCACCACTCCCTTCTCCTTAATCTTCTTTTGGCTCATTTCCATCAGACTTCAAACAGGAATATGAAAAATATATACCATCACCCATATTACAGAAGTCGGATGATTATTATTTCCCAGTCTAGTGACCTCTACAAATTCAAAAGGTACACTTATGCCAAATACTCCCATGACACACTTAAACTTTGTGACTTTTACTACTAACAGGTCTTGAGTATTTAACATGAATCATATTTTATTACATGGAATGTTAGTCACAAAGATTTTTTTCCAAATGGTGATAACTAATAGGTGGATCAGTATCAATCCTTAAAAAAAATAAAAACATAATAGAGTAGAATATACTAGAATATAAAAGCAAAAAGGAGAAAATGCCATAGTGCATCTCATCACATATAACAAGTATTTTATTTCTTAAAACTTCTAAGTTGTAAATGCGTGTGCATATACAATTTTCCAATTTTAAAAATATATTTTAATGAAACTCACAGTAAAAAAAAAAGTTTGGAAAGCACAGATGTAATAAATCCTGCAGTACTGAAATATCCAAATGTGTTAATAAAATAATTGTATAACAGTGTTTTAAGTTGAGCACTCTGTGCCATACGACATTCACAGCGATGTACTGGCATTTTCAGTGTCCAGTTCAGTTCCTCACTCATGTCTGACTCTTTGCGAGCCCATGGATTGCAGCACACTGGCCTTCCCTGTCCTTCACCATCTCCCAGAGCTTGCTCAAACTCATATCCATTGACTTAGTGATGCCATTCAACCATCTCATCCTTTGTTGTCTCCCTCTCCTTCTGCCTTCATTCTTCCCAACAACAGGGTCTTTTCCAATGTGATGTCTCTTCATATCAGGTGGCCAAAGTATTGGGGCTTCAGTTTCAGCGTCAGTCCTTCATTTTACTTATATAAAACCTGGACTAGTGAGCTTCCCTGCTCTCCTTGATACCTTCTTTTTAGGTTCCTTCCATCCTCTTGCCTGAGCTGAAAAAACAGGCTTTTATTGTCAAGTACATTTTTGCAAAGTGCCTTCGATATAAGAATGATCTGTCTTATTTTCTGCATTCCAATCCTACTTTCTTGGGGATCTAAGTCTTTAATTATCACCACTCCCTTCTCCTTAATCTTCTTTTGGCTCATTTCCATCAGACTTCAAACATGCTCAACAATCTCTCAACTTAATGAAATAAAACAAAACAGTAACACTTGTTCTTAGCCCAATGTGGTGCTTCAGTTTCTGCCTTTCTCTAACTTATTTCTTGTAGCTTAACTCATCCAAAGCTGCTATTCCCTCTGTCACCAAGCTACCATCAACTGGTTCCCACCTCCATCACTCCTGAAACTGCCAGCATCATGGTCACCCCAGCCATCTGCCTTGACAAATCCAGTGACTCCTCAGTCCTCATGCTACAGATTCTTAGTTTTGACTTACCCCCTTTTGACTGTTCCTTCTTCCTCCCCTCTCCCAGGTCCTTCTACTCTTCTTATCCACAAACTGATGGGACTTCTTATGGCTCCACTTAGGCCCTCCTCTATTTCTGCTTTGAGTGACCACATCTAATCCCATGCCTTTAATCACCAAGCATCAGTTTATGAACCTCCATTCTTTTTCTCAAGGCAAGACAGTTATCTCAGGATTTCTGACTGAATCTGGTGGAAAACTCCATTTTCTACTTCTATAATCTACATGTATAAAACAAAACTAACCTTATCTCCCAAATCTGCTTTTTCCTCAAATAACCTGAAAGAATCTTGAGTTAGGCCAAGTCTCTCCATTCCACTTCCCTTATCTACAGCAGCTATGGGCATCTCTCATGTGGATTAACAAGAGAGCATGTGAAATCTTCTTTCACCATCTCCCAGAGCTTGCTCAAACTCATATCCATTGACTTAGTGATGCCATTCAACCATCTCATCCTTTGTTGTCTCCCTCTCCTTCTGCCTTCATTCTTCCCAACAACAGGGTCTTTTCCAATGTGATGTCTCTTCATATCAGGTGGCCAAAGTATTGGGGCTTCAGTTTCAGCGTCAGTCCTTCATTTTACTTATATAAAACCTGGACTAGTGAGCTTCCCTGCTCTCCTTGATACCTTCTTTTTAGGTTCCTTCCATCCTCTTGCCTGAGCTGAAAAAACAGGCTTTTATTGTCAAGTACATTTTTGCAAAGTGCCTTCGATATAAGAATGATCTGTCTTATTTTCTGCATTCCAATCCTACTTTCTTGGGGATCTAAGTCTTTAATTATCACCACTCCCTTCTCCTTAATCTTCTTTTGGCTCATTTCCATCAGACTTCAAACATGCTCAACAATCTCTCAACTTAATGAAATAAAACAAAACAGTAACACTTGTTCTTAGCCCAATGTGGTGCTTCAGTTTCTGCCTTTCTCTAACTTATTTCTTGTAGCTTAACTCATCCAAAGCTGCTATTCCCTCTGTCACCAAGCTACCATCAACTGGTTCCCACCTCCATCACTCCTGAAACTGCCAGCATCATGGTCACCCCAGCCATCTGCCTTGACAAATCCAGTGACTCCTCAGTCCTCATGCTACAGATTCTTAGTTTTGACTTACCCCCTTTTGACTGTTCCTTCTTCCTCCCCTCTCCCAGGTCCTTCTACTCTTCTTATCCACAAACTGATGGGACTTCTTATGGCTCCACTTAGGCCCTCCTCTATTTCTGCTTTGAGTGACCACATCTAATCCCATGCCTTTAATCACCAAGCATCAGTTTATGAACCTCCATTCTTTTTCTCAAGGCAAGACAGTTATCTCAGGATTTCTGACTGAATCTGGTGGAAAACTCCATTTTCTACTTCTATAATCTACATGTATAAAACAAAACTAACCTTATCTCCCAAATCTGCTTTTTCCTCAAATAACCTGAAAGAATCTTGAGTTAGGCCAAGTCTCTCCATTCCCACTTCCCTTATCTACAGCAGCTATGGGCATCTCTCATGTGGATTAACAAGAGAGCATGTGAAATCTTCTTTACCCTTACCACCCCAGTGATATTTAACTGGAAAACTGATGTTTACATTCTTATTTTAAATTCTTCAATCATTCCACAATGGTTTTTGGACAACATGAAAAATTCATGTGCTATTCCAGGCTGTCTATTATCTTGCCACAGTCTACCGTTTTGACTTCAATTGGAGTCTCTGTTTTGTTCTCTATGCTCCATACATACTGTATTCTTACTATCTTCTGCCCCTAAGTTTCCTTAACATGTTCTTTCCTGCTTCAAAAATTTCCCCTTCTTCTTTGCCTAGTGAGTTTGTACTCTTATTTACACTAATGGCTTAAAATACATTTTGTTCCAAAAAAGTCTTGTCTGTCCCTCACAAGCCACTTAGGGCCTCCCCTGAGAGCACACACCATGGCACCCTATACTCTCGTGCTAGCACTGATTAGCTTTATTCACACTTCTCCCCCATACTACTTTGTCTTCTTAGTCAACTGTAAACTCAGATCAGATAATATACTTGTCTTCACAGATGTTTTTCATGACTCTAAGTTCATATCAATAAACATTGTTTTCATAAAATAGTGTGTGAACTGGTAAAAACTTCTGCGTCTCCACGCATCTTAAACAAGAGCACGTGCATAGTCCACATACATCAGTGAAATATCTTTGAGCTACAAGATACCCAAGAAGTAATCTATCTCATTATTCTCAATTGGAAACTGAGAAAGATTTGATGCAAAAGATTATTAATCACAGGATCTCCATGAGTCCTTCTACTCTTCTTATCCACAAACTGATGGGACTTCTTATGGCTCCACTTAGGCCCTCCTCTATTTCTGCTTTGAGTGACCACATCTAATCCCATGCCTTTAATCACCAAGCATCAGTTTATGAACCTCCATTCTTTTTCTCAAGGCAAGACAGTTATCTCAGGATTTCTGACTGAATCTGGTGGAAAACTCCATTTTCTACTTCTATAATCTACATGTATAAAACAAAACTAACCTTATCTCCCAAATCTGCTTTTTCCTCAAATAACCTGAAAGAATCTTGAGTTAGGCCAAGTCTCTCCATTCCCACTTCCCTTATCTACAGCAGCTATGGGCATCTCTCATGTGGATTAACAAGAGAGCATGTGAAATCTTCTTTACCCTTACCACCCCAGTGATATTTAACTGGAAAACTGATGTTTACATTCTTATTTTAAATTCTTCAATCATTCCACAATGGTTTTTGGACAACATGAAAAATTCATGTGCTATTCCAGGCTGTCTATTATCTTGCCACAGTCTACCGTTTTGACTTCAATTGGAGTCTCTGTTTTGTTCTCTATGCTCCATACATACTGTATTCTTACTATCTTCTGCCCCTAAGTTTCCTTAACATGTTCTTTCCTGCTTCAAAAATTTACCCTTCTTCTTTGCCTAGTGAGTTTGTACTCTTATTTACACTAATGGCTTAAAATACATTTTGTTCCAAAAAAGTCTTGTCTGTCCCTCACAAGCCACTTAGGGCCTCCCCTGAGAGCACACACCATGGCACCCTATACTCTCGTGCTAGCACTGATTAGCTTTATTCACACTTCTCCCCCATACTACTTTGTCTTCTTAGTCAACTGTAAACTCAGATCAGATAATATACTTGTCTTCACAGATGTTTTTCATGACTCTAAGTTCATATCAATAAACATTGTTTTCATAAAATAGTGTGTGAACTGGTAAAAACTTCTGCGTCTCCACGCATCTTAAACAAGAGCACGTGCATAGTCCACATACATCAGTGAAATATCTTTGAGCTACAAGATACCCAAGAAGTAATCTATCTCATTATTCTCAATTGGAAACTGAGAAAGATTTGATGCAAAAAGATCTATAATTTCCCCCAAGGTCACAGGACAATTGTACAGGAGTTTGAATATTCTCTGGAACTGCCCTTCTTTGAGATTGAAGAGAAAACTGACCTTTTCCAGCCCTGTGGCCACTGTTAAGCTTTCCAAATTTGCTGACAAACTGAATACTGCACTTTAACAGCATCACTTTTTAGGATGTGAAACAGCTTAGCTAGAAATCTGTCACCTCCACTAGTGTTGTTCGTAGTGATGCTTCCTAAGAGCCAACTGAAAATGTAACACTCCAGGATATCCAGCTGTAGGTAAGTGATCACATCATTGTGATTATCCAGATCATTGAGACCTTCCTTGTATAATTGCCTATGTATTCCTGTCATCTCTTCTTAATCACTTCTGTTTCTGTTAGGTCCTTTCCTTTTCTCTTTTTATCATGACCATCCTACCATGAAATGTTTCCCTGGTATCCTCAATTCTCTTGAAGAGATATCTAATTTTTCTCATCCTATTTTTTCCTTTATTTTTTTGTTATCATCATTCATTCGCTAAGTCATATCTGACTCTAAGACTCCATGGACTGTAGCATGCCAGGGTTCCCTGTCCTTCACTATCTCCTGGAGTTTACTCAAACTCATGCCCATTGAATTAGTGATACCATGCAATCATCCTATCCTCTATCATCCCCTTCTCTTGCCTTCAGTCTTCCCCACCATCAGGCTCTTTTCCAATGAGTCAGATATTTGCCAAAGTACTGCAGCTTCAACCTGAGCATCAGTCCTTCCAATGAATATTCTGGACTGATTTACTTTAGAACTGATTGGTGTGATACTCTCGATGTCCAAGGGATTCCCAATAATCTTCTATAGCACCAGTTTGAAAGCATCAATTCTATTTCTTTACAATGTTGTTTTATTTATTTATTTATTTATCCCCATCATGCCTCTTTTATTTTCATATTTATTTTCATCCATTTTTATTCTTTGTAATGTGTAGGTCTCCCATTGCAGTGGCTTCTCTCACTGCAGTGCACTGGCTATGGGTGCGTGCACTCCAGAGCGCTGGCTCCTAATTGGACACACCAGTCCAGCCACTCTGCATCATGTGGGATCTTCCCAGGCCAGGGATGAACCAGTGTCCCTTGCACTGCAAGGCAGACTCTCTACCCAATGGACCACCAGGGAAGCCCTACAATGTTCTTTTAAGAAAGTTTTCTTATCTCTCCTTGTTATTCTCTAGAACTCTGCATTCAGTTGAGTATATCTTTCCCTTTCTCCCTTGCATTTCACTTCTCTTCTTAGCTATTTTTAAGGCCTCCTCAGACAACCACTAGGCCTTCTTTTTCCTTGGGATGGTTTTGTTTACCACGTACTATACAATATTATGAGCCTCTGTCCACAGTTCTTCAGGGAATCTGTCCATCAAATCTGATTCCCTGAATCTATTCACCACCTCCACTGTATAATCATAATGAATTCGATTTAGGTCATACCTGAATGTACTATTAATTTTTCTTATTTGTTCAATTTAAGCCTTAATTTTGGAATAAGGATCTGATGATCTAAGCCAGTCTGTTTCATGTCTTTTTTTTCACTGACTGTATAGAGCTTCTCCATACTGATGAAAATCTAAGCATCCTATTTTTTCCTTTATTTTTTTGTTATCATCATTCATTCGCTAAGTCATATCTGACTCTAAGACTCCATGGACTGTAGCATGCCAGGGTTCCCTGTCCTTCACTATCTCCTGGAGTTTACTCAAACTCATGCCCATTGAATTAGTGATACCATGCAATCATCCTATCCTCTATCATCCCCTTCTCTTGCCTTCAGTCTTCCCCACCATCAGGCTCTTTTCCAATGAGTCAGATATTTGCCAAAGTACTGCAGCTTCAACCTGAGCATCAGTCCTTCCAATGAATATTCTGGACTGATTTACTTTAGAACTGATTGGTGTGATACTCTCGATGTCCAAGGGATTCCCAATAATCTTCTATAGCACCAGTTTGAAAGCATCAATTCTATTTCTTTACAATGTTGTTTTATTTATTTATTTATTTATCCCCATCATGCCTCTTTTATTTTCATATTTATTTTCATCCATTTTTATTCTTTGTAATGTGTAGGTCTCCCATTGCAGTGGCTTCTCTCACTGCAGTGCACTGGCTATGGGTGCGTGCACTCCAGAGCGCTGGCTCCTAATTGGACACACCAGTCCAGCCACTCTGCATCATGTGGGATCTTCCCAGGCCAGGGATGAACCAGTGTCCCTTGCACTGCAAGGCAGACTCTCTACCCAATGGACCACCAGGGAAGCCCTACAATGTTCTTTTAAGAAAGTTTTCTTATCTCTCCTTGTTATTCTCTAGAACTCTGCATTCAGTTGAGTATATCTTTCCCTTTCTCCCTTGCATTTCACTTCTCTTCTTAGCTATTTTTAAGGCCTCCTCAGACAACCACTAGGCCTTCTTTTTCCTTGGGATGGTTTTGTTTACCACGTACTATACAATATTATGAGCCTCTGTCCACAGTTCTTCAGGGAATCTGTCCATCAAATCTGATTCCCTGAATCTATTCACCACCTCCACTGTATAATCATAATGAATTCGATTTAGGTCATACCTGAATGTACTATTAATTTTTCTTATTTGTTCAATTTAAGCCTTAATTTTGGAATAAGGATCTGATGATCTAAGCCAGTCTGTTTCATGTCTTTTTTTTCACTGACTGTATAGAGCTTCTCCATACGTGGATGCAAAGAACATAATCAATCTGGTTTTCGTATCAACCACCTGGTGATGTCCATGTGTACTGTCATCTCTTGAGTTGCTGGAAAGGTGTGTTTCCCGTGACCACTGTCCTCTTTTGACAAAATGTTTGCTTTTTCTCTGCTTCATTTTGTACTCCAAGGTCAAACTTGTCTGTTACTCTGGCATCTCTTGTTAGACAGTAGTAAGTAATAAGGAATATAAACAAAGCAGATAAAATGAACTCGAAAAGCGACTATTTGTTGGTTGGTGATTGATTGATTATCTTTGAAGTTTTATTTGGAGCTATGAACAGAGGTTCTCATTTGAGTGAACATAAAGGAAGATAAGAGAACTGACCGCATATCTAAGTGGTAAAAGAGCATTTCAGCAGAGAGAAGAGCAAGTTCAAAGGTTGTGAGGTATAAGCATGAACTGTGTGTGTTGATACTAACAAGAAGGTCAGTCGAACTGGAGCAGAATGAGCAAGGAAAAGATCAGTCAAATGTAAGGTCAGATAGGAGACCATGTAAGACACATTCAGGCCTTTGAGTTTTACTCTGAGTGAAGTGAAAAGCTCTTGGAGAGTTGTGTGTACTCTAGCTCCTGAATTGAGAACAGATCCAAAAAGTAGAAAGGATGGAATCAGAAGATTTTCAAGGAAGCTACTCCAACAATCAAGGCAAGAGACAATGGTGTCTTGAATCAACACAGGAAACAAACTAGACAACCTGGAATAAATGGACAGTTTCTTGGAAAAGATTAATCTCCCAAGACTCAACCAGGAAGAAATACAAACTATGAATAACCCAATCACAAGCTCAGAAATTGAATTTGTGATCAAAAATCTACCCAAAAATAAAAGCCCAGGGCCAGGTGACTTCACAGCCGAATTCTACCAAACATTTAAAGAAGAGCGAGGGCTTCCCCTGGTGGTCCAGTGGGTAAGGACACCGCCTTGCAGTGCAAGGGGCACGGGTTCGATCCCTGGCCTGGGAAGATCCCACGTGCCGCGGAGCGGCTGGACTGATGTGTCCAATCACCGAGCCGGAGCTCTGGAGCGCATGTGCCCAGAGCCGGCGCTCTGCAACGACAGACACCACCGTGATGGGAGGCCCACAGGAGCCAAAGAACAAAGACGGATGAAAACAGAGAAATGAAAGACCGATGGAAGTGGCCCACCCGCTCCCCTCCCTCCCCAACCCAACCCCCGCCCAAAATAAATAAATAAATAAATCTTAAAAAAAAAAAAAAAAATAGGAAGACAAGGACAAAGCAGTTTGGGGCTCCCCTGCTGCTCCAGGGGCTGGGGATCCACCTGCCAATGCAGGGGACATGGCTTCGATCCCTGGTCCAGGAACATACCACATGCCATGGGGCAACTAGGGCCATGAACCACAACTACTGTGCATGTGCTCCGGAGCCCATGAGCCACAACTACTGAAGCCTCCGAACCTAGAGCCCTGACCTGCCACAGCTAGAGAAACCTCGGGCACAGCAATGACGACCCAGCATGCAGTCATAAGTAAATTAAAAAAAATAAATAAATAAAGAATAGCGAATGCCTGTCCTTCTAAAACTCTTTCAAACAATTGCACAGGAAGGAACACTTCCAAACACATTCTACGAGGCTGTCATCACTCTGATACAAAAACCAGGCAAAGACAACACAAAAAAAGAAAATTATAGGCCAGTTTCACTGATGAACTTAGACGCCAAGATCCTCAACAAAATCCTAGCAAACAGAATTCAACAACACATCAAAAAACTCATACACCATGATCAAGTTGGCTTCATCCCAGGCATGCAAGGATTCTTCAATATCCACAAGTCAATCAATGTGATACACCATATCAACAAAGTGAGAGACAAAAATCACCTGATAATCTCAATAGATGCAGAAAAAGCCTTCGACAAAATCCAAAACCCATTTATGATAAAAACTCTTCAAAAAATGGGCACAGAAGGAACCTATCTCAACTTAATGAAAGCCAAATATGAGAAACACACAGTGAACATTATCCTCAATGGTGAATAAATGAAAGCATTACCCCTATGATCAGGAACAAGCCAGAGGTGTCCACTTTCACCATTATTATTCAACATGGTCCTGTAAGTTCTAGCAACAGCAATAAAAGAAGAAAAAGAAATAAAAGGAATCCAGATTGGAAAAGAAGTAAAACTCTATTTGCAGATGACATGATATTATACATAGAAAACCTCAAAGACACTATTACAAAACTACTAGAGTTAATCAATGAATTCAGCAAAATCGCTGGATACAAAATCAATACACAGAAAACACTGGCATTCCTATATACAATGAAAAATCAGAAAATGAAATCGAAGAGGCAATCCCATTTACCACTGCAACCAAAAGAATCAAATACCTAGGAATAAACCTACCCAAAGAAACAAAAGAACTATACACAGAAAATTACAAGACACTAATGACAGAAATTAAAGAAGACATAAATAGGTGGAGAGATATTCCATGTTCTTGGATCGAAGAATCAATACTGTGAAAATGACCATACTATCAAATATCATCTACAGATTCAATGTGATCCCCATCAAACTACCAGTGACATTCTTCACAGAACTAAATCAAAGAATAACATGGTTCATATGGAAACACAAAAGACCTCGAATAGCCAAAGCAATCCTTAGAAAGAAGAATAGAGCTGGAGGGATCAGCCTCCCCAACTTCAGACTCTACTACAAAGCAACAGTCATTAAGACAGTACAGTACGGGCACAAAAACAGAACTATAGACCAATGGAACAAGATCGAGAACCCAGAGATAAACCCACACACCTATGGGTACCTTATTTATGACAAAGGAGGAGAAACTATAAAACGGGACAAAGACAGCCTCTTCAACAAATGGTGCTAGGAAAATTGGACAGCTACATGCAAACAAATGAAGTTGGAACATACCCTGACACCATACACAAAGATCAACTCAGAATGGATTAAAGACCTAAATGGAAGACCAGAAACCATCAAACTCTAAGAGGAGAATATAGGCAAAACCCTCAAGGACATAAATCAAAGCAAGATCTTCTCTGACCCACCTACTAGAATAGCAGAACTCAAAAGAAAAACACACAGTGAACATTATCCTCAATGGTGAATAAATGAAAGCATTACCCCTATGATCAGGAACAAGCCAGAGGTGTCCACTTTCACCATTATTATTCAACATGGTCCTGTAAGTTCTAGCAACAGCAATAAAAGAAGAAAAAGAAATAAAAGGAATCCAGATTGGAAAAGAAGTAAAACTCTATTTGCAGATGACATGATATTATACATAGAAAACCTCAAAGACACTATTACAAAACTACTAGAGTTAATCAATGAATTCAGCAAAATCGCTGGATACAAAATCAATACACAGAAAACACTGGCATTCCTATATACAATGAAAAATCAGAAAATGAAATCGAAGAGGCAATCCCATTTACCACTGCAACCAAAAGAATCAAATACCTAGGAATAAACCTACCCAAAGAAACAAAAGAACTATACACAGAAAATTACAAGACACTAATGACAGAAATTAAAGAAGACATAAATAGGTGGAGAGATATTCCATGTTCTTGGATCGAAGAATCAATACTGTGAAAATGACCATACTATCAAATATCATCTACAGATTCAATGTGATCCCCATCAAACTACCAGTGACATTCTTCACAGAACTAAATCAAAGAATAACATGGTTCATATGGAAACACAAAAGACCTCGAATAGCCAAAGCAATCCTTAGAAAGAAGAATAGAGCTGGAGGGATCAGCCTCCCCAACTTCAGACTCTACTACAAAGCAACAGTCATTAAGACAGTACAGTACGGGCACAAAAACAGAACTATAGACCAATGGAACAAGATCGAGAACCCAGAGATAAACCCACACACCTATGGGTACCTTATTTATGACAAAGGAGGAGAAACTATAAAACGGGACAAAGACAGCCTCTTCAACAAATGGTGCTAGGAAAATTGGACAGCTACATGCAAACAAATGAAGTTGGAACATACCCTGACACCATACACAAAGATCAACTCAGAATGGATTAAAGACCTAAATGGAAGACCAGAAACCATCAAACTCTAAGAGGAGAATATAGGCAAAACCCTCAAGGACATAAATCAAAGCAAGATCTTCTCTGACCCACCTACTAGAATAGCAGAACTAAAACCAAAAACTAACATGTGGGACCTCATGAAACTTAAAAGCTTTTGTACAGCAAAAGAAACTACAAAAAAGGTGAACAGACAACCCACAGAATGGGAGAAAATCATAGCAGATGAAATAACAGACAAAGAATTAATTTCCAAAATCTAAAAGCAACTCCAATAACTCAGCACCAGAAAAATGAACAACCCAATCAAAAATGGGAAAAAGACATAAAGAGACATCTCTCCAAAGAGGACATACAGATGGTCAAAGAGCACATGAAATGATACTCAACATCGCTTATTATTAGAGAAATGCAAATCAAAACTACAATGAGATATCACCTCACACCCATCAGAATGGCCATCATCTACGAATCGACAGACAATAAATGCAGGAGAGGGTGTGGAGAAAAGGGAACACTCTTGCATTGCTTGTGGGAGTGGAAACTGACACAGCCGCTATGGAAAACAGTATGGAGACTCCCTAAAAAACTAAAAACAGAAGCACCATATGACCCAGCAGTCCTACTACTAGGCTTATACCCTGATGAATCAAAACTGAAAGAGGCATCTGTACTCCAATGTTCATTGCAGCACTCTATAAAATAGCTAGAACATGGAAACAGCCTAGATGTCCATCGATGAACGAACGGATAAAAAAGCTCTTGTACATATACACAATGGAATACTTCTCAAGTGTGAAAAGAAATGCAGAAGAATCAGTCCTAAAGAGGTGGATGGATCTAGAGCCTATTATAAAAAGTGAAGAAGTCGGAAAAAAGTCAGTATATACAATGCTAAACAGACAGCCCTCTTAAACCGAGATAAACCCACACACCTATGGGTACCTTATTTATGACAAAGGAGGAGAAACTATAAAACGGGACAAAGACAGCCTCTTCAACAAATGGTGCTAGGAAAATTGGACAGCTACATGCAAACAAATGAAGTTGGAACATACCCTGACACCATACACAAAGATCAACTCAGAATGGATTAAAGACCTAAATGGAAGACCAGAAACCATCAAACTCTAAGAGGAGAATATAGGCAAAACCCTCAAGGACATAAATCAAAGCAAGATCTTCTCTGACCCACCTACTAGAATAGCAGAACTCAAAAAAAAAAAAAAATGAACATATGGGACCTCATGAAACTTAAAAGCTTTTGTACAGCAAAAGAAACTACAAAAAAGGTGAACAGACAACCCACAGAATGGGAGAAAATCATAGCAGATGAAATAACAGACAAAGAATTAATTTCCAAAATCTAAAAGCAACTCCAATAACTCAGCACCAGAAAAATGAACAACCCAATCAAAAATGGGAAAAAGACATAAAGAGACATCTCTCCAAAGAGGACATACAGATGGTCAAAGAGCACATGAAATGATACTCAACATCGCTTATTATTAGAGAAATGCAAATCAAAACTACAATGAGATATCACCTCACACCCATCAGAATGGCCATCATCTACGAATCGACAGACAATAAATGCAGGAGAGGGTGTGGAGAAAAGGGAACACTCTTGCATTGCTTGTGGGAATGGAAACTGACACAGCCACTATGGAAAACAGTATGGAGACTCCCTAAAAAACTAAAAACAGAAGCACCATATGACCCAGCAGTCCTACTACTAGGCTTATACCCTGATGAATCAAAACTGAAAGAGGCATCTGTACTCCAATGTTCATTGCAGCACTCTATAAAATAGCTAGAACATGGAAACAGCCTAGATGTCCATCGATGAACGAACGGATAAAAAAGCTCTTGTACATATACACAATGGAATACTTCTCAAGTGTGAAAAGAAATGCAGAAGAATCAGTCCTAAAGAGGTGGATGGATCTAGAGCCTATTATAAAAAGTGAAGTAAGTCAAAAAGAGAAAGACAAGTACAGTATAGTAACACATATATATGGAATCTATTAAGATGATAACGATAACACATGGGAAAAAACAGACATAGAGAACTAACATATGGACATTGTGGGGAATGAACAGTAGGTGGGAGGCATAGAAAGAGTAACATGGAAACCTATACTATCATATGTGAAAAGGATAGCTATTGTCATTGCGCTGTGGGAATAGGGGATCCTGCTGGGTCACTGTGCGATGGTCTGGAGGGGTGGGATGGGGGGAACTGCGAGGGGGGTGGAGGAGGGAGGGGGCCAGAGATATACATATGACTAATCTGGGATTACATATGTCTGTAAACAACAAAACTCTGTAAAAGTAAAAAGAAAAAAAAAAAAAAAGCAGGAGAGAAAAAGGTGATAAACTGGAAAAATCAGGATATACCATCAGAATTGATCCCATGTATCTTGCTAATGTGTTAAGTGTGGGGTAAGAGTGTGAGAGAGGGGCCATGGATGACACCACGGTTTCTGGCCTAAGGAAACACAATGAAGTTGCCATCTAACTAGATGTGTTATTACTCAGAATATTAATACTGCTTGAGAGCCAAACTACAATCATTTCTAGTATAGAATTCAATAGAGTGCAAAGTCCCCTGGCAGTCAAGCCATCTTGGCTCCATTTTTGGTATATGCAGCAGAAGCATGTCTATATCAAACATTTTCAACCTAACCCTCCTCCAATCTTACTCTGTAGTATGGAGAGTTGCCCTCTACACTCATCTTATTATTTATAATAGGTCATATGGAATATTACTATAGATCAAAATCTAGGAAAAAATTTAATTAAGGAAAATGAAAATATGTGTGTAACTATACATATATATATGTATATATATATATATATATATATATATATATATATATATATATACACACACACAAATAGAAACATGCATATAATTTCCTCACCCTAACAATGCTGTTGTTGTTTAGTCACTCAATAGTGTCCCATTCTTTGGGATTCCATGGACTGTAGCCCACCAGGCTCCTCTGTCCATGGGATTTCCCAGGCAAGAATACTAGAATGGACTGCCACTTACTTCTCCAGGGGATCTTCCTAATCTAGGAGTCAAACCTGTGTCTCCCACACTACAGGTGGATTCTTTACCATGGAGCCACCCAGGAATTACAACAAGGCATTTTTTTAAGCCTAAATTATGATATTTTTGATACTTGGGGGATTAAATGTGGTTTTCAACTTGTTTTCAACTTAGTGTGTACATTTAAGAAAGCTAAGTCTTTAAAAAGGAAAAATATTATAGAAAATAGTTTTTTTCTTTCTAATAGGCCCATATATAATATATATAATATGTATTATATATATATATATATATATATATATATATATATACATGAATACCCAAATCAGTGCATGAACAAAAGGATATACATATGCATAAGTGCAAATAATAGCTAAAAACTACGGATCAAGTCTGCTGTGTAAACTGTTAAGTGCAGCAATCAAAAAAGTAAATGTTGACATGTTCCTCCCAGATCAAACCAGCGAAACACAATTATTTAAAAGTCCCTAATTTCGAGCTTTTAGTGTAAGACCTAGGACAAGGACAATGAATAAATTAAATAAACTCCTCAACATTAAGAGCAAAGAAATAGCAGAGAAGTCATTTAACTCATCAATATTTTATTCTAAAAATTTAGCCAAACTACAATCATTTCTAGTATAGAATTCAATAGAGTGCAAAGTCCCCTGGCAGTCAAGCCATCTTGGCTCCATTTTTGGTATATGCAGCAGAAGCATGTCTATATCAAACATTTTCAACCTAACCCTCCTCCAATCTTACTCTGTAGTATGGAGAGTTGCCCTCTACACTCATCTTATTATTTATAATAGGTCATATGGAATATTACTATAGATCAAAATCTAGGAAAAAATTTAATTAAGGAAAATGAAAATATGTGTGTAACTATACATATATATATATATATATATATATATATATATATATATATATATATATGTATATATACACACACACAAATAGAAACATGCATATAATTTCCTCACCCTAACAATGCTGTTGTTGTTTAGTCACTCAATAGTGTCCCATTCTTTGGGATTCCATGGACTGTAGCCCACCAGGCTCCTCTGTCCATGGGATTTCCCAGGCAAGAATACTAGAATGGACTGCCACTTACTTCTCCAGGGGATCTTCCTAATCTAGGAGTCAAACCTGTGTCTCCCACACTACAGGTGGATTCTTTACCATGGAGCCACCCAGGAATTACAACAAGGCATTTTTTTAAGCCTAAATTATGATATTTTTGATACTTGGGGGATTAAATGTGGTTTTCAACTTGTTTTCAACTTAGTGTGTACATTTAAGAAAGCTAAGTCTTTAAAAAGGAAAAATATTATAGAAAATAGTTTTTTTCTTTCTAATAGGCCCATATATAATATATATAATATGTATTATATATATATATATATATATATATATATATATATACATGAATACCCAAATCAGTGCATGAACAAAAGGATATACATATGCATAAGTGCAAATAATAGCTAAAAACTACGGATCAAGTCTGCTGTGTAAACTGTTAAGTGCAGCAATCAAAAAAGTAAATGTTGACATGTTCCTCCCAGATCAAACCAGCGAAACACAATTATTTAAAAGTCCCTAATTTCGAGCTTTTAGTGTAAGACCTAGGACAAGGACAATGAATAAATTAAATAAACTCCTCAACATTAAGAGCAAAGAAATAGCAGAGAAGTCATTTAACTCATCAATATTTTTTTTTGTAAAATTTAAAATTCTACTCATACAGGATTCAATGAAAAAAAGCTTGAGCTTTAATGTCAATTTTTGGCATACTTTTAACCTGTAGAATCATTAAAATAAATGTTACTTTCTAATTCCCAGGATACCTTGGTAACCCTTGTTGATTTACACATGCAATGAAATAGGATTAACAAGATTATATTTGTGTTCTTAAACTTGAGAGAGTCTTAACAAAAACTGTACACAGAAACTGAGCTTGCTTAAGCATCACACACAGTTTCTATAATAAAAGCTTATATCAAACATTTCCAGATATAATATTTTTGGTACATTTTTGTTGTTGAAGTTATCAATGCCTTAGCTAGTTTGGCTTTGAATGGTACTGAATTTACTACTGTCTCATTCTGAAATTTTACTTTAGAACCTAGATTGGAAGGTGAAATGTCAACAGGGCAGGGCCATAAAAACAGAAAATTATTTGTCTTTTTTATGACTGAATTTTATGTGGTTAATTAGGTTTAAAAATAATCTACTGGGCTTCGCTGGTGGTCCAGTGGGTAGAGTCTGCCTTGCAATGCAAGGGGCACCAGTTTGATCCCTGGACTGGAAAGATCCCACATTCTGTGGAACGGCTGGGCCAGTGTGTCCAATTAAGAGCCAGTGCCCTGGAGCGCATGAGCCCAGAGCTGGTGCTCTGCAACGAGAGAGGCCACTGCGATGGGAGGCCCACACCGGCTCAGGAATAAAGATGGATGAAAATAAATGGATAAAAAATCAATAAAAGCAGCCGCAAAAAATTGTAAAAAAATTCTACTTTATGTACTTGATATAAACTTTTATTTGTATATGCTATTATGTTCATGTTATTTTTCCACATTTACATATGTGCATGAAATAAATATGAACATCCATATTATATTTCTTGAACATCTAAACATATTTGTGTGACTCTACTATAAACCTATCTCATTTTCTCTGAGACTTAATTATCAGGAGTGCTACGATTTGATTCATAATATGGTTCAAATTGTAGGTTCAGTATTTATTTGCTAGGAAGCCTTAATGAATGACTTAATCCAGTTTGAGTCTCTCTTTTTTAATCTATAATAAGAGGCAATAATGCAATGATGTTCCAATATTAAATTTTACAATACATTTATAGTATGAATATACTGAAAGTCACTAATGTTTCAACAGAAACAATTTCAATTAGCACACTAATTTGCACTGTTTTCTTTCACTGTGGTTATCACACTTTGGTTTGATCACACCTTACTGTTATTTAGAAAAAGCTGTGCTTTATAGAGAAACCTGATGATGTGAAACATTTTTCATAAGAACTAGAGTAAAATCAAATTTGATGTATGTTCTGACAAATGCTCTAGATTGTTTGGCAAAGCTGGGCAGTCTTGAATGATACAGTCCATTTTGGCAGCTGGAACCAGAGCTCAAAGGGAAATGTGAATAAAATACTGTGTATTTTATATTTCTCATCTAAATGAACCTTTCTATTAATAATTTGACAATGACAATACATCATGCCTCACCTTATCTAAAGCTTCTGCCACACATCATAGTTTCAGGTCTTAGAAATAATGATTATCTGTAGCTGTAAAACACAATGATTCAAAATGAAAGGTTCATTAGTCACGTAATAGGAGCAGCAGCAAAGAACTGTACAATGAAATCTGGGATTCCCTTTTGTCTACTTTTTGGTTCTCAATCTGTTTTGGCCTGAGGTCTGCGTGCAGCCAGATGCCCAGAATTGATTTTCTTCTTTTTTTGTTTTTGTGTCCTAATAACTCCCTCTTCCTCTCTTTGCGTTAAATTGATTGAAGTGGACAATGCCAGCGGGCAAAATCTGTAGACCAAACTGCGATGGGAGGCCCACACCGGCTCAGGAATAAAGATGGATGAAAATAAATGGATAAAAAATCAATAAAAGCAGCCGCAAAAAATTGTAAAAAAATTCTACTTTATGTACTTGATATAAACTTTTATTTGTATATGCTATTATGTTCATGTTATTTTTCCACATTTACATATGTGCATGAAATAAATATGAACATCCATATTATATTTCTTGAACATCTAAACATATTTGTGTGACTCTACTATAAACCTATCTCATTTTCTCTGAGACTTAATTATCAGGAGTGCTACGATTTGATTCATAATATGGTTCAAATTGTAGGTTCAGTATTTATTTGCTAGGAAGCCTTAATGAATGACTTAATCCAGTTTGAGTCTCTCTTTTTTAATCTATAATAAGAGGCAATAATGCAATGATGTTCCAATATTAAATTTTACAATACATTTATAGTATGAATATACTGAAAGTCACTAATGTTTCAACAGAAACAATTTCAATTAGCACACTAATTTGCACTGTTTTTCTTTCACTGTGGTTATCACACTTTGGTTTGATCACACCTTACTGTTATTTAGAAAAAGCTGTGCTTTATAGAGAAACCTGATGATGTGAAACATTTTTCATAAGAACTAGAGTAAAATCAAATTTGATGTATGTTCTGACAAATGCTCTAGATTGTTTGGCAAAGCTGGGCAGTCTTGAATGATACAGTCCATTTTGGCAGCTGGAACCAGAGCTCAAAGGGAAATGTGAATAAAATACTGTGTATTTTATATTTCTCATCTAAATGAACCTTTCTATTAATAATTTGACAATGACAATACATCATGCCTCACCTTATCTAAAGCTTCTGCCACACATCATAGTTTCAGGTCTTAGAAATAATGATTATCTGTAGCTGTAAAACACAATGATTCAAAATGAAAGGTTCATTAGTCACGTAATAGGAGCAGCAGCAAAGAACTGTACAATGAAATCTGGGATTCCCTTTTGTCTACTTTTTGGTTCTCAATCTGTTTTGGCCTGAGGTCTGCGTGCAGCCAGATGCCCAGAATTGATTTTCTTCTTTTTTTGTTTTTTTTGTGTCCTAATAACTCCCTCTTCCTCTCTTTGCGTTAAATTGATTGAAGTGGACAATGACTATGCTGATATACTAAATGGACTGTGACTCCCTCACGGCATACTTGAATCAAGGAGAAATACAATTTGGACCAATATTTTTTCTATGTTGGCTATTTTACCCGTGAGTACCACATGAATTCTGACCAGTGTGCGAATAGTGATGAAATGAACTTATTTTCCCCTTACACTGTCCCCCATAGTCTGAAGAAATAATGTTGAGTTGGGAATCATAAAGCATAAATAAAATCAGGCCTATCTGGTTGCATGTTTTCTAAACTACCTTTTCAGTCACCAAAGAATAATTTCTCGTATCCTTCCCGTCTCTCTCATAATGAAACCAGAGGTCTGGGGCATAGCTCTTGATGAAGATGTTGGAGTTCTGGTAAGAGCTACATGACACCCCAGCCAACTACTGGCTTGACGACAGGAGCTCTGAGGTCCCTCTCGGAGGCATCCAAGTTATTTCTGAATGCAGTTTTGAACCCCAGTGCGATATTCTATCGCATGACAGGTTCTGTCTTGCTAATGAAAATGTAGGTGGCAACAGACTGTATTCTGCCATTGTAGCAGGAATGCAGCAGACAATGGATACATATTTGTGAAGCTGAGTCACTGAGATTCTTCCCAATATTACCAGATACTCATTCACAACTCTCTTGAATTCTCCATTCATTTCTCCCCCATCAGCTCCTCGTCTTTCTTCTCACTGAGCTTCTTTCCTAGACCATCACAATTTTCATTCTCTAACTGCAGCAATCCCCTTCCAGTTACCCACCTAAAGAGTGAAAAACTGCAAAATGGAAACACCCCAAATAAGGGGAAGGAACAATTGAAAACAATGATTCAGTGGTGCAATAAGGTAATAAATACATCATCTATAAAAACACCTATTATAATTCCGTCATTTGCTACTCTTTCTCTAAATTAATTTTGGGACCAAAATGTTGAAATAATTGGAATATACTGGTACCAATTTAGCACAATGGATAGACATGGAACACCTATGAGGGTTTCATGCTTTTTTAAAAATAAAAGGTATCATTATGTTCTTTATACTTTTCTACTTAAACTAGAAGGAGATTTAAATTTTCTGTTTTAAATAAATGACAGAAAAGCATCTCAACATTTAAAGGTATTCCAATATCAATAGGATTTGGTCATTTATATAACCGAGATTTACCTTTCCCTTAGGATACAGCCAGTAGTTTTCATTCCATTAACAACGCTAGCCCTTTTTACCAGACTACTGCAATAACTTACTAACCAGATTCTATGTTTGGCTCTTAAACCTCATTTTATTTTCTCTTCAAAACTCTTAAATGATACCCCATTGTCTAAAGCTGTCTTCAAACTGGAAGCGAGCCTTCTACAGTGTTTGTGAGAAGATGTACTCAAGTGTTGTAGCATGTTGTTATGCCAAGTATGGTTCAGGGGTCAGAAGCCTGAGTTACCAGCAGCTTGATAAAAATGTATACCCTCAGATTCCACCCCAGATCTACTTTATCTGAATCTATAAAAAGTTCTCCAGGTGTTTTATTTTTTCTCAAATTATATTTTATCTATAAAATAAAGAATACACTAAGAATTGCTAATATTTGGTGTATAAATCAATACTAGTGCCTTATTCCACTGGCTTCCTATGGTATTCTGAAAGTCAGAAATAGATCAAGCAAAGGCATATTTAATATTTTCTTTCATTTTCACTTGTTTAACATATTGGAGTTTCCCTGTACATTAATACATAGATTGCAGTATTATACAATCTTGCTGTTGCTGTTTACTCACCAAGTCATATTCTTTTGCAACCCCATGGACTATAGTGCCTCAGGTTCCTCTGTCCAATAAGATTGCCCAGGCAGGAACACTGGAATGGGTTCTCATTTCCTTCTCCAGGGGATTTTCCCCACCCAGGGATTGAACCTATGTCTCCTAATTTAAAGAGAAAATAAAATAACCCCAATAAGGAAAAATTAACCAGTGGTGCAATAAGGTAATAAATACATCATCTATAAAAACACCTATTATAATTCCGTCATTTGCTACTCTTTCTCTAAATTAATTTTGGGACCAAAATGTTGAAATAATTGGAATATACTGGTACCAATTTAGCACAATGGATAGACATGGAACACCTATGAGGGTTTCATGCTTTTTTAAAAATAAAAGGTATCATTATGTTCTTTATACTTTTCTACTTAAACTAGAAGGAGATTTAAATTTTCTGTTTTAAATAAATGACAGAAAAGCATCTCAACATTTAAAGGTATTCCAATATCAATAGGATTTGGTCATTTATATAACCGAGATTTACCTTTCCCTTAGGATACAGCCAGTAGTTTTCATTCCATTAACAACGCTAGCCCTTTTTACCAGACTACTGCAATAACTTACTAACCAGATTCTATGTTTGGCTCTTAAACCTCATTTTATTTTCTCTTCAAAACTCTTAAATGATACCCCATTGTCTAAAGCTGTCTTCAAACTGGAAGCGAGCCTTCTACAGTGTTTGTGAGAAGATGTACTCAAGTGTTGTAGCATGTTGTTATGCCAAGTATGGTTCAGGGGTCAGAAGCCTGAGTTACCAGCAGCTTGATAAAAATGTATACCCTCAGATTCCACCCCAGATCTACTTTATCTGAATCTATAAAAAGTTCTCCAGGTGTTTTATTTTTTCTCAAATTATATTTTATCTATAAAATAAAGAATACACTAAGAATTGCTAATATTTGGTGTATAAATCAATACTAGTGCCTTATTCCACTGGCTTCCTATGGTATTCTGAAAGTCAGAAATAGATCAAGCAAAGGCATATTTAATATTTTCTTTCATTTTCACTTGTTTAACATATTGGAGTTTCCCTGTACATTAATACATAGATTGCAGTATTATACAATCTTGCTGTTGCTGTTTACTCACCAAGTCATATTCTTTTGCAACCCCATGGACTATAGTGCCTCAGGTTCCTCTGTCCAATAAGATTGCCCAGGCAGGAACACTGGAATGGGTTCTCATTTCCTTCTCCAGGGGATTTTCCCCACCCAGGGATTGAACCTATGTCTCCTAATTTGGCAGGCAGATTCTTTACCATTGAGCCCCTGGGGAAGCCTATTATATAATCTAGAGTAGCATAAATCAATTTTCTCAAAATCAATATACGGCATGAAGTGTGAACATGAATTAGAGATGGGACAAAGTATGTACATATGAGTGAACAAGAAAGTGGCAAAGCTGATCTTTCTTTTCCTATTACAAACTCTTTTTCAGTCATTTGTAGGGATTAGAGGGGGACCAAAGACAATATAGTCACATCTGTTAAGAAACTGATCAATGAAATTGATCAATGAAAGAAGTAGAAGCACAAAGGCCCCCAAATTCTATACTCATTTTAGAAGCAAGCAAGCAAACTAGCACAAACCCAAGAGCTACAGTAAATTCTTAACAATACTCTGTAATGATACATAGATAGTGAGCATGAACATCATTTATACTACAGAATGCTTTGCTGCTTTGTTCACATAAAATACTTCAAGAAGAATCAGATTTAAAGTTACACTGAACAGTTTTCTTTTATTAAAAAAAGAAGTCCCAATTTACTGCACTCTAAAAGAATGTTGCCTACTAAATGATTTGAAAACATACAGACATATTGATTCTATCTTTTCAAGGTAGTATTTTAAGCAAAGCACCCATGAACACTGTGAACACTTACATTTGGAATCAAAATTTGCTCACTTGTTTAAATATTTGAAATAGAGAATTTCAGTGGGTTTTAAACCTATTTATTGAAGGCATAGGGGAGAAGTCTTGCAATTAGTTTGCCAAATAACTGAATGACATTAGCAAAGACAGGGATACAACCAGTCAATAATTAATGTTCAAGTGTTGAACAACAATGACAGGCTAATTTCTATCATTAGTGTGTAGATTTGAAGTGACTGTCATGATATAGTAAGCATTAATGATGACATATTCTTTCCTTTTGGATTCACCTATTTTTGTTGTAGAATTATTTTGCACCTAGACATATGGTACCAAATATTAAATCTAACTGAGCTTAGAACCAGAACTTGGAACTTTGCATTCAATATGTTTAACAGGAATTAAAGAAGTGAGGCATTTTTAAAAACAATATTAATGGACAATATTTATATTAGTGATTAACAAAAATGAGTAACATTCTCTACATTTTGTGTTTATCTTATATAAAATATATAAAATTTTAAAAAATGGAGCTTCTGGAGGACATTGAATGTACTCTGAGTTCCTTAATCTTATTTTCCCCTTTTAAATTTATATTTCTGTCTTATAAAAACTAATGTTTTAAAACACATGCTATTCTGTATCATGCATTACAATATATTATTGTGCAATAAATACTCTAAAGTTACTGTTTGACTATTATGTTTTTACTTCCCTCACCTTTTTTGAAAACAAGAAATAAATACTGAATATTTCTGTCCACAACTTCTCCTCCTCACCCAATCATTTCACGTAAGTAAATGTTTATCCTCCTGAACACTAGTCAGTAGTTTTAATTCATCTTCACTTCTTTTATCTTTGGATCAATACTACTCATCTCCTGAAGTCTATTGCCCACCCATTTCTGAGTCATCTCTTTCACTGCATTTCCCTTTTATATTTTCTTTTCTGTCTCCTGAGATTCCCTCAGTCCACGGACAGCTCCTCAGCTGTTTATCTCGTAGTGCACCCATTCACACGCCACAAGGAAATCTCAGTTGATGTTTTCATTCAGATTTCTTTCTCCTACACCAACTCTCTACTCCAGTTAAAGCAGCCTCTCTACCTTCTCCAGGATAAACATACATATATATGGTCTCACTCTGCAGTTCACTTTACCTATTTTATGCTTACAAATGCCCTTTGGTGTCTCTCTGCAACCTATTTAACTACCTTCAAAAGATTATATTTAACTTTGTCCCTTTTCACTAAACTGAGTCTAGTTTTCATCTTGAAATCCTATAATATCTATTTACTCTGCAGATAATTTGCCTTGTGCTATACACAATGTCTTGTAATACTGGATTGTTGTTTGATTATACACAATGAAATACTTTTTCTATTTAATTATTTTGCTACCTTTCATAAAAATAAGCTTTGTAGGAGAAGGAGATGGCAACTTCAGTAATCTTGCCTGGGAAATCCAGGAACCTGACGGGCTATATTTTATGGGCCACATGAGTAGGCATGCATGCATGATGGGGGTGGAGGGAGACGGGCTGGTAGCAATAAACAGGCAGAACCAAAAAAAAAAAAAAAACATATATATATGTATATATAATAAGCTCTATATCTATGAGTCCTGAACTTCTTTGAGGGAAGCTAACTTCTGATTACTGTGCATTCTCAAGAGTGCTCACCATGTTGTTGTCAGAGAATAGGTGCTTCATAATGCAATCTTATGAATTGAAAAAGGTTCATCAACTATATATAATTCATATGCTTACCTCTTGAAATTAAGAGTCTTATCTAATTCCATTATGCCTTAGAGTTACTAATAGAAATTACATGTTTACAGTGAATTCTTAAAGTCAACTGCATGGGTCAAAACTGGTCTATTTCTATACCCAAGATCATTTTTTCTTTCATTGTTTCATTGTTGTCTGCTTTATTTCATTTGTGGAATTAGATCTAAATAAATAATAAAAGCAAGAAGCCAGACAGAAATAGATCCACATGTAAAACAGAAATGTAATGTGGTTGAAATGACAAAGGAAATCAAACTATAGACTAAACCTCAGACAACTTGTGCAAAAGAATCTTATTTCTGCTCATGCAGAGACATCCTGTTGCCATAAGAAGTATTGTGACACATGGCCTTCCACTCCTCTCCTTCAAAAATGCAATTAAAAGCCTTATAGACTGATCAGCCTAATAATTACCATAAGTAATGGCACCCTAAGTCCAACTTATTTTAGTGCTACACTAAAATTTAAATACAATACTACTATGCATTTCATTGATTATCACACCATCACACATCTATTAAAAACATATTAAGAACTTTAAACAAGTCTCTCTCTAGAGGGAAAAAAAAAACCCTCACAGCAGAGGTTATGATTTTTATCTGCAAGAAAGAGGATGTTTTTTATTGAGCATCAAATACATGGGCATGTATTTGATCTTTCAAAACATGAAAACATTTTTTACCTTGATAGAGATTCACACAACATCCTTTGGTAATACCTTTACAGTTAGATTTTGAAAAATTGACCATATACCGCTTCAAGTATGATAGTATGCAATCACGAACCAGATAAGCCACAATTCAGAAATGTAAAATAAAACTCTGAAAATCAAGTGCGCTCAGCCGTGTGACATACTGCAGAACACAGAGAGCAAAGTGTGTGAAACTGCGTTAAACATGAAATTAATTCTTATTCATGAGCTTATTATTCCTAAGGGATTACTCTTCCAACCTTAAATATCAATGTCCTTTCATCTTTTGAAATATTTTCAGCACATTATAAAGTTAAAAATATTTTACACATTGTACCTAGAGTATAGTTTACATGTTTACAGTGAATTCTTAAAGTCAACTGCATGGGTCAAAACTGGTCTATTTCTATACCCAAGATCATTTTTTCTTTCATTGTTTCATTGTTGTCTGCTTTATTTCATTTGTGGAATTAGATCTAAATAAATAATAAAAGCAAGAAGCCAGACAGAAATAGATCCACATGTAAAACAGAAATGTAATGTGGTTGAAATGACAAAGGAAATCAAACTATAGACTAAACCTCAGACAACTTGTGCAAAAGAATCTTATTTCTGCTCATGCAGAGACATCCTGTTGCCATAAGAAGTATTGTGACACATGGCCTTCCACTCCTCTCCTTCAAAAATGCAATTAAAAGCCTTATAGACTGATCAGCCTAATAATTACCATAAGTAATGGCACCCTAAGTCCAACTTATTTTAGTGCTACACTAAAATTTAAATACAATACTACTATGCATTTCATTGATTATCACACCATCACACATCTATTAAAAACATATTAAGAACTTTAAACAAGTCTCTCTCTAGAGGGAAAAAAAAAACCCTCACAGCAGAGGTTATGATTTTTATCTGCAAGAAAGAGGATGTTTTTTATTGAGCATCAAATACATGGGCATGTATTTGATCTTTCAAAACATGAAAACATTTTTTACCTTGATAGAGATTCACACAACATCCTTTGGTAATACCTTTACAGTTAGATTTTGAAAAATTGACCATATACCGCTTCAAGTATGATAGTATGCAATCACGAACCAGATAAGCCACAATTCAGAAATGTAAAATAAAACTCTGAAAATCAAGTGCGCTCAGCCGTGTGACATACTGCAGAACACAGAGAGCAAAGTGTGTGAAACTGCGTTAAACATGAAATTAATTCTTATTCATGAGCTTATTATTCCTAAGGGATTACTCTTCCAACCTTAAATATCAATGTCCTTTCATCTTTTGAAATATTTTCAGCACATTATAAAGTTAAAAATATTTTACACATTGTACCTAGAGTATAGTTTACATGTAAAACACAAAACACATTCACTCATGCGTAAATACCTTTCAATTATTTACAAGGCAACAAAACAACAACAGTAAATGTGGTTTCAACTCTATCTATAGAACTTTGACTAACTCTGGATCCAGAGTTAATTATCTTTACAGCTTTGAAAGTACAAGTGACAAGGCCATGCAGCGACCTTATTGTAAGATTATCAAATGGAGGTGAGGGCATATGAACCATGGTTGAAAGCCTGTTTCTTCAGATGAATCATTTTCAAAGTCTGTAACCTACAGACCTCACACAGATTTTTTAAAATTCTTCAAAGAACGTAATTTCAAAGACACATGTACATTGGGATGACCTTGAACATATTTAGCGACATGGAACTACCTTTTATAACTGAAATTTTAGTAAGTATAACCCTTGGAATGTAAATATCAAAAAACATTGGCTAGTGCTGATTATCAGAACTGTAACTAACTATACTTGTATGACAAAAATTACTGACAATTTCTGATGACAATTCTATCCATCACCAACCTGACACACCAATCCCATCTCAAGTTTTCAACAGCTCAATTTCTTTCCATGATGAGTTTTGTCCCCTAAAAAAAAAAATCCCTTAGAGAACTGCAATTTCTGTGGGACTAATGCAAATAGGGGTAATTGTAAATGACATATCCATGCACTACAGCTGTGAGTTAGTTCATATTACGTTAGTATTAGCCACGTTACCTCCATTGCTGAATTCTGATCAATGGCTCCAAAAGTCAGAAACTGTATATTGGCTTACACACAGTGAGTAATACATCTTCATGTTGACACTGGTGTTCATGTTGACATAGTGTAACATAATGCTAAAACTATTAAGTATTCATTCCTGGATGGATAAGGGCACTTTTGAATCATGGAAAAGCAAAATCAGGTGCTTTGTTTTTATAATTATAAATATCTTATATTCCTATTCTTAACTATAGATGTAAAATATATACATACATAAAGTATGCTGAATTAAAATGAAAAGTATATGTCCAGAAAAATGGAATCAATATGGCCTGGTTTCTTATACTCAAATGGGAGTATATTATTTCAAGTATTATATTAAACATACATTTATTAAGTTCTAAGCACTCACATAGTAGGTATGTAGTACTTAGAGTTCAACAATGCTTTTTCTAATATACATAATATACAATTAAATTTTCAGATTAATATCACAAGGCAAAGAAGAAGCAAATACAGTGTTTATAAACACTGAATGAATCATTTGCTGAAGATGAATACACAGAGATATCACTTGGCTAAAGTCATAGATACATCTAAGATGTTCTGAACAATAATACTAAACTAGGCCTACATGATAGCAATCAGAACAAATTTCTTCACCTTTTGTAATATCTAGGGCTATTAAAAGCTATTTTAAAGCCCCAATAGGGAAGCTCTTAAGATGGTTTTTATTCTTTTGGAACCAATATAACAAAGGAAAGTCATCATTTTTCTTGATACTTTAAAGAAAGGGCTAAGTACACCTACAATACTCATATGTACAAGTGGAAAACTAAGAAGTAAATGATTATGAAGGCAGTTTTGCTCTTCAAAGAGGGCTATTGACATTTACTTTATTTTGCTGACATGAGAAGAATATTTTATATGCTAGAATGTAAGAACACTGGGAAAGTTAGGTCACACACTGAGAGAAGTGTCTGCTTCTGAAAAGAGAAATTGTTTCCTGTGTAATGGTGGTAAGGAAGGGAATTAGTGACACCTGTTTTGGGCTCTACATGAGTGAGTGGGGGGGGGGGCAGGGGTGGTGGCCAGCTGGCTTGTGTAAGGTCACCAAGCATGAGGGGAAGAGAATGGGAGAAGGTTCAAGGCCATGGCCTTTCCCAAGACTTTCCAAGGCAAAATTTACTACACTCCCTCGGCACTTGCTATCAGTGGATATTCTCCAGGAGCTCTGTGAGAAGTGTTATTTTGTGCGCAGGTGAGCCCAACCACAGGTAAATCTGAGGTGGTGGACAAGAGCTCCCAATGAAGGAGAAGTATCAAAGCTTTCACAGGACATCACATTAGAGTTTTGTGCCACATTTACCATTTTCTCAAAAGAACAGGTCTCCTGGGAATATTTGGGTCAGATAATAATTACCGTTTCATTGTTTTCTAGGTATAGATTAAAACCCAAGGTTAAAAATAAAAGGTTTGAGGAAAACTGATCAAGACAGTGGACTAAGAAGATGTGGAGCTAACTTTGCTCCACAAACACATCAAAAATACACCTGCAAGTGGAACAATTCTTACTGAAAACTAACTGGTAACTGGCAGAAAGACCCTGGTACAACTAAGGCTCTAAGAAAGATGCATACATAACTGGATAGGGTCTGTACCCCTGGGAGGGGACTCAGAGGAAAAGGGAGAGGATAAGGGTGGAAAACTACTCTGGGGAGCAAGTGGTGTGAGCCACAGACAGAGGACACTAGTCCTTGGGTCCTCCATGGGAGAGGAGCCCCCTTGCCTGGCTGGATGACTGCTGGGATGAACAGAAGTCTGTGAGATGTCTGTACTCGGGTTAGGAGGGTGCATGTGCCGGAATAATCCCAATGCCGCCTAGAGATGGGGGCGGGAAGATTGATATAGTGGCTTCTGGGTTTTTTGCAACCACCTGCGTTCATGCTCCAGCCCTAACCAAGCATACGTTCAGCCTAGATCAATCCACATAACAGCATGACGCTGAATTTTGAACAGAAAATGACCGGGGAGGAGACTGAGACACAGATGGAGAGGTGGGTCTATTTCAAGTGGAGCCCTGAGGTGGCCGTTTTGGCACTTACTCAAGCAGCACACTGAAAGCAATCCACAACTCTGGCAACAGCTGCTTCACCAGCACTTATGCCCCAGTGTAAACCAAGAGTCCATGGAGGCCCTGCCTATACTGTAGTGTGGGTCCACAACAGGGTGGGGGTGGCAGTAGTTGGGCTCAGTGACTTACTGTAAGTGACAAAGGGCACTTGCACCCAAAGCAAAATGAGAGGAACAAGCGTTAGTGTCTGTACTGGCAGTGCACTGGAGACAGCCTGGACAAACCTCTGGGGCTGACACAAGCCTAGAGCCACACAGGCCTGCTTTTGCTTCAGCATTCCCCTAATCTGGGGCAGGGGTCCTGGTGTGAGGAGAGAAGAAAACACACACTTCAAAGGAGCAGAGCCAGCTTAGCCCCAACGTCCAGGGCTTCTGTTCCAACAACTTGGGAACAGACCCTATACCTGATAGGATGGTGAGACCACTGAGTAGAGGGAAAGTCCCAACTCATACCTGGCTCCAGCTCTATTCCCTTCATCTTCAGCCACACCCCATAACTCAGTGGTAACTGCCAGTACACCCTGAGGAAAGATGTGCTTTGCATTCACATCAAATCCAGGTTTCTCACCAAAGCCACTGGGTACACACAGTTTGTATAATGATGCTCCTACATAAGAATACCCTTTGAGATAGAACACGCCTTTGAGATATCAGTAAGTAACTATTTAATCTAAATTCAGAGAGGGAAAGTTAAGCGTAATGAAGAGGCAGAGGACATGCTCTCAATGGAAAGAGGAAAATAAAGAACCTAAAAAAAATGGAAAAAACAACAGAAGTAACTTACCAGATAAGGATTTCAAGCTTTGGTGATAAAAATGTTAACTGAATTAGGGGAATGAATAAACTATCACAGTGAGAATTTTAACAAGGAACTAAGAAACACAAAAAAAGACCTAATCAGAAATGAAGTCTCAAATTAAAAAATGAATAAAAAATGAATAAAAAAACATTAGAAATGAAAAACACATTAGAAGGAAATTAAAAAAAAACATATCAGAAGGAATTAAAAAAAACATATTGAATGACTAATAGATGTTTGGAAGAAAAATAATGGAATCCACCCAATCAAAAGTAAAAAGAAATGCAAATTTAAAAAATTAGTACAGTTTAGGAGATCTCTGGGGTTTCCTTGTGTCTCAGTGGCAAAAAACATCTGTCTGCCTATGCAGGATGCACAGGTTTGATCCCTGGTCTGAGAGGATCTCACATGCTGTGGAGCAACTAAGCCTGTGTGCCACAACTACTGAGCTTGTGCTCTAGAGCCCGGGAACCATAACTATTGAAACCCTTGTGCCTAGAGCCTGTATTCCACAACCAGAGAACCCACCAAAATAAGAAGTCCAACTAGAGAGTAGCTCCCACTCGCCTTAACTAGAGAAAAGCCTGTGTAGCAATGAAGACCCAGCATAGCCAACATAGATAAACTAATTAATTAAAAAAAAAAGATCTCTGAGGCAAATCAGGCATACCAACATTCACCTTATGTCTCAGAAGGAGAAGAGAGAGACGGGAATTGAAAACGTACTTGAGGAAACTGTGGCTAAAAACTTCAAATCTGAAGAAAGAAATTGATATAGTATTCATGCATGGAAAACACAGAGGGACTCAAATAAGATGAACCTAAACATACCCAGTTCAAAACATATCATAATCTAATAAACAACCTAACATACTATCTAAAAGAATTAGGAAAAGAAAAACAAAGCCCAAAGTCAGCAGAATTTAAGAAAGAATAAGGATCAGAGAGGAGAGAAAACAGAGACCATGGAAACAAAAGAAAACATGAATGAAATCAAGAGCTAGTTTTTTTTTAAAAAAAAAAAAAAAGATAAAAACAAAATTGATAGAACTTTAGCTAGGCTCACCCAAAAACGGAAGAACCAATAAACCAAATAAGATATGAAAAAGGAGAAATAACAACTGAAACCATACAGGTACAAAAAAATATGGAAATGCTATAAACAGTAACATGCCAACAAACTGTACAACCTAGAAAAAAATGGAGAAATTTCTAGAAACATTCAACCTGCCAAAACTGAGTCAAGAAGAAACAGGCCATTTGAAGATACTGACCACTAACAGTGAATGTTAATTCATAATTTTAAAAAGTCTCAGAAAACAAAAATCTAGGACCACAGAAGGTCACAGGGTAATTCTACCAAACATACAAAATAAGAGTTATCCTTCTCAAACTACTCAAAAAATTGAAGAATATGGAACATTCCTCCAATTCATTGTACAAGGCCCTCATTACCTTGGTAATGAAACTAAGACAAAGACACAATAGAGAAAGTAAATAACAGGGCAGTACCTTTCATGAATACAGATGCAGTAGTCCTCAACAAAAGATCAGTAAACTAAATCCAGAAATATATAAAAAAAAGGACTATGTGATCACATTAGACTTATATCAAGGATGCAATGATGGTTCAATATTTGCAAATCAATCAATGTGATACATTACATTAACAAAAAGGATAAAGATCACATGATCATCTCAAGAGATACAGAAAAGGCATCTGACAAAATTCAAAATCCATTAATGACAAAACTTTCACATAGCAGATACAGAAGGTGAATATATTAACATAATAAAGGACATTTATGACAAATCCACAACTATCATCACACTCAACAGTGAAAATCTAAAAATCTTTCTTCTAGATTTCAGGAATAAGATAAGACCGCCCATTCTTTCACTTCTATTTAACACAGTATTGCAAGGCCTAGCCACAGAAAGCAGAGCAAAAAAAAAAAAAAAAGAGAGACAGAGAGAGAAAAAAAAAAAGTAAAGAAGAGAAAAAAAAAAAAGTAAAGAAGAGAAAAAAGCACCCAATTTGAAAGAGAAGTAAAACTGTCACTATTTGACATCATTTGGCTATGGAGAAGGTAACATATGGAAAATCCTAAGAATATGAACATATATTTAAGCAGTAAGGAGATTATAATGTTTCAAGAAATATGGAATAAATTTGGATAGCTTTAATGAGGCAATGAATGGAAGAGCACGAAATATAAATAAAAGATTTGAAATTTAATCTGCAGGAGTACTGGAATCACATACTTAGAGAAAGGATAAAAGTTGCTGGAGGGCAAAGATCAAAATCAAACCACCATTAAGAGTATTTCACTTAAACGTTTAAAAAAGGCCAGGTAGGTAATATGATGATGAAGATAGAGGAAGGCCATTTGAAGATACTGACCACTAACAGTGAATGTTAATTCATAATTTTAAAAAGTCTCAGAAAACAAAAATCTAGGACCACAGAAGGTCACAGGGTAATTCTACCAAACATACAAAATAAGAGTTATCCTTCTCAAACTACTCAAAAAATTGAAGAATATGGAACATTCCTCCAATTCATTGTACAAGGCCCTCATTACCTTGGTAATGAAACTAAGACAAAGACACAATAGAGAAAGTAAATAACAGGGCAGTACCTTTCATGAATACAGATGCAGTAGTCCTCAACAAAAGATCAGTAAACTAAATCCAGAAATATATAAAAAAAAGGACTATGTGATCACATTAGACTTATATCAAGGATGCAATGATGGTTCAATATTTGCAAATCAATCAATGTGATACATTACATTAACAAAAAGGATAAAGATCACATGATCATCTCAAGAGATACAGAAAAGGCATCTGACAAAATTCAAAATCCATTAATGACAAAACTTTCACATAGCAGATACAGAAGGTGAATATATTAACATAATAAAGGACATTTATGACAAATCCACAACTATCATCACACTCAACAGTGAAAATCTAAAAATCTTTCTTCTAGATTTCAGGAATAAGATAAGACCGCCCATTCTTTCACTTCTATTTAACACAGTATTGCAAGGCCTAGCCACAGAAAGCAGAGCAAAAAAAAAAAAAAAAAGAGAGACAGAGAGAGAAAAAAAAAAAGTAAAGAAGAGAAAAAAAAAAAAAGTAAAGAAGAGAAAAAAGCACCCAATTTGAAAGAGAAGTAAAACTGTCACTATTTGACATCATTTGGCTATGGAGAAGGTAACATATGGAAAATCCTAAGAATATGAACATATATTTAAGCAGTAAGGAGATTATAATGTTTCAAGAAATATGGAATAAATTTGGATAGCTTTAATGAGGCAATGAATGGAAGAGCACGAAATATAAATAAAAGATTTGAAATTTAATCTGCAGGAGTACTGGAATCACATACTTAGAGAAAGGATAAAAGTTGCTGGAGGGCAAAGATCAAAATCAAACCACCATTAAGAGTATTTCATTCTTGCACGTTTAAAAAAAAGGCCAGGTAGGTAATATGATGATGAAGAAAGAGGAAGCAGAAAAGAATATAATTAAATCACATTCTTTATTAGCAAACACTACATTCCAAGCCACTAGCATCTCCTGCCTATACAACTTAAATATCTTCCCAACTAGTCTACTAGTCTTCTTCATATCTTAGCCCAGTTTCCCTAGAAAGGAGAGGGAGGGGAAAAATTTATGTGTTTCCCTTGTGTTAGGAAGTGCACTCCCAAAGGAGACAAAATGATGCGAATAGTAGGTGAGACAGATCTGAGCCAATAAGTACATTACAGTGCTGGCCATAGACTGACACTAAGCACAATGGATTGCTCACTCTTAGAGACAAATATTGAAGAGACCACAAGACCTACTCTATCTTACGACAATCTGTGTGGAGTAAAAGAGAGAGAAAAATCTTTCCACATAATCTCTTCTCCTAGTGTTAATTACCCTATAATTCCAGATTGCTAGTGCACAGAGCACTTACTAGTACTTGCATGGACACTAGTAAGATCTCATGCAACTCACACCTCAATTGCTTGAGTGAGGCCCTAAAATAGAAAAGTGAAAGAAAGGTATAAGAAGAGACAATCTCAGGTCATGCCCACATTAATTTGGAAGCCAGGATGAGTAGGTGAAATGAGGATCAATGGGCTCAGAGATAAGGGCACCTGACAATGCCTGATGAAGGGCAGTGGAGGAATGTGATACACTTCTCTGCACTCTTTTCTTCACATTACACATGGGATGATCACTTTAGAAGCTAAATTAAGATTGCATGCACCTCCAGTTACTTCCCAGTGCACTTTGGGGACAGTTCAGGCCCTTTACCATGGCACTCAACCTCCGTCCAACCCCATCCATTCTCTGCATACTTTGCACCAGCTACGGTGGTGTCTTGTTGCTAGTCAAATATGCCAAGTTTCTTTTCAACTCAGTGGCTGAACACTGTTTGTTTGACCACAGCAGGCCTTTGTTGCAGCATGTGGGATCTAGTTTCCCAATCAGGGATCAAACCTGGGCCCCCTGCACTGGGAGCGTGGAGTCTTAGCCATGGGACCACCAGGAAAGCCCATGGCTGAACACTTACGAAAGGTGTTTTCTCTTTTGGAAATACCCTTCTTTAAGATATTGACATGGCCCTCTCCCTCAGATAATTTGATGCTTTCTCAAGTGTCATATTGTTAGAGATGCCTTGCCTATCTCAATGTACCTACATTCTCCCACAACATTTTATTTTCAACTACCTATCTTTAGCTCATATTTAATGCTTGTCAGTGCCTCAAAGTGTGTTAGACATGTATTTACTACTCTAGGGTCTGCTTTTTCACTAAAATATACACTACTTGAGGCTATGCAGTTTATGTTCCCTACAATTTTATCAGTATCTAGAACACACTAAGCACTCAAATATTTGCTGAGTGAATAAATAAATGACTGCATTTTTACTGTAATACTGTTTCAATAAAAAACATTTTGGTGGAACAGAAGAAATTGTGATTTATTAAAATGTGACTGTATATTACTATTCAAATTGGAACACTGAAGAGAATATTAACATTTTTACATACCTGTTATGTAAATGATTATATAATTCATTGTTCTAAACTGGGAGAGTGCAAGGATGCTATTAATAATTACACCAGAAGAGCAGGCATGGCTGCCCTTGTGCCCAAGGCACTCGGCTAGGTATTTGAACTTACCATGGCTTTTCCTCTTGATACATGAGATGTTTGACTCTTTGTAAGATCACACTGCTTTGTGATTTTGAGATAGAAAAGGCTTTTTTTTAAAAAACTGAAGTATGTGCTCAGATGCTCAGTCATGTCTCACTCTTTGTACCCCATGGACTGTAGCCCTCCAGGCTCCTCTGTCCATGGAACTTCCCTGGCAAGAATACTGGAGTGGGTTGCCATTTCCTCCTTCAGGGTAATCTTCCCAATCCAGGGACAGAACCCCCATCTCTAATGTCTGCTGCACTGCAGGCAGATTCTTTACCACTAGCGCCAACTAGGAAGCTCTAAAACTGAAAGTGATTTTATATTGGTTCCAGCTATACAATACAATGATTCAATATTTTTATAGGACCGACTATTTTAAGTAATCTCTGGAAGGAAAGTGAGTCCCTGCTTAAGAGATACAAAGGGAACACAGACGTCTCTTCATCTAGGGAGCTGAGTCTTAGCCATGGGACCACCAGGAAAGCCCATGGCTGAACACTTACGAAAGGTGTTTTCTCTTTTGGAAATACCCTTCTTTAAGATATCGACATGGCCCTCTCCCTCAGATAATTTGATGCTTTCCCAAGTGTCATATTGTTAGAGATGCCTTGCCTATCTCAATGTACCTACATTCTCCCACAACATTTTATTTTCAACTACCTATCTTTAGCTCATATTTAATGCTTGTCAGTGCCTCAAAGTGTGTTAGACATGTATTTACTACTCTAGGGTCTGCTTTTTCACTAAAATATACACTACTTGAGGCTATGCAGTTTATGTTCCCTACAATTTTATCAGTATCTAGAACACACTAAGCACTCAAATATTTGCTGAGTGAATAAATAAATGACTGCATTTTTACTGTAATACTGTTTCAATAAAAAACATTTTGGTGGAACAGAAGAAATTGTGATTTATTAAAATGTGACTGTATATTACTATTCAAATTGGAACACTGAAGAGAATATTAACATTTTTACATACCTGTTATGTAAATGATTATATAATTCATTGTTCTAAACTGGGAGAGTGCAAGGATGCTATTAATAATTACACCAGAAGAGCAGGCATGGCTGCCCTTGTGCCCAAGGCACTCGGCTAGGTATTTGAACTTACCATGGCTTTTCCTCTTGATACATGAGATGTTTGACTCTTTGTAAGATCACACTGCTTTGTGATTTTGAGATAGAAAAGGCTTTTTTTAAAAAACTGAAGTATGTGCTCAGATGCTCAGTCATGTCTCACTCTTTGTACCCCATGGACTGTAGCCCTCCAGGCTCCTCTGTCCATGGAACTTCCCTGGCAAGAATACTGGAGTGGGTTGCCATTTCCTCCTTCAGGGTAATCTTCCCAATCCAGGGACAGAACCCCCATCTCTAATGTCTGCTGCACTGCAGGCAGATTCTTTACCACTAGCGCCAACTAGGAAGCTCCAAAACTGAAAGTGATTTTATATTGGTTCCAGCTATACAATACAATGATCCAATATTTTTATAGGACCAACTATTTTAAGTAATCTCTGGAAGGAAAGTGAGTCCCTGCTTAAGAGATACAAAGGGAACACAGACGTCTCTTCATCTAAAGCATTAATGTGATAGCAAGTTCTTAGTGAATACTTATTCTTTATCCTATGCCCATCCTCTATATCTAAAATATCAAATACACTTCATAAATTTTGCAGGGATATATGTATGTATATATAATGCATATATGTGCTGTGTGTGTGTATACACACACACACACAGAAGAAAATGAACACTGGAAATAAGCTCATGAGCAATTGGTCAATCATGCCGTCTAATGTTAAATAAGTTTGTCTACAGCCATACTACCCTGAACATGCATGATCTCATATAATGTTGTATTATTTTTATAACAGATAAAATATGGTATAGATAAGTAGAAATAAAATGCTGGTTTCATTAAATTTATGACCTTGAGAATTCACTGGTTATAATAAATCTGAGATAAGAACTTCTTTTAAGTTATAAAGCTAAACCTCTAGCTAAGCAAAAGGAAAATGAAATGTAAAGGTATATAGAATCTATAGAACTAATTTTTAGTCACTATGCTTATGACAGAACAAAGAATATAGCTAAAGTAAATTCTCATATAAGTTCCAAACTATATATAAATTTACTATTTCCAAAGCTTATATGTATACATTTTTTAATACGGTACTTACTCCAAAATCCTTATGTTAGCTGATGCTGGCATGGTAATTCTTACTTTATAGATGTGAGTTCTAAGTCTCAAGGATAAGTAATGTGTTGCACAAGGCTTAATCTGGGGCTTAAACTCAGGCTTCCTATATTGATACTCCTTCTATTCCTTCAAATAAGTCTTTAACTTTTAATCTTGGGAGTACTGAAAACTTCTAAAATTGAAATTAAACCTCACTGCTTCTTACTTATCATCTGGCTATGGCTTTCAGAAGAAGCTGTAAAACTCAGAGGCAGTACCAGAATCAATGAACTTCAGATAACTTGAAAAACATATTTTAAAAAGAAGTTACTAGATTCACCTGTCTTTGTCACAACTAGGTTGAGCAAAGGGAAATAACTAAATCCAGTCACTATCTTAAATTTTCACTTAAAAATTTGCTTTCTCTTTCTGGTGATTAGTAAAAATCAGACACATCGCTTACTGCTTCATTTTTATTTTCATTAAAGAGAAATGCATTGAATAGTCAGTTTTTGTTTCGAGAATATACCTACTCTTGAAATAAATATAATTTAAAATTATAATTTATAATAATATAAAATTCTCAATTCAAATCATTGTGATAGTGCCTTCATGTGTTAATATAGCACATTCTAAGAATTCCCACACAGTCTAGTAGATGAAGAGCTCAGATGCACAATCCGGAAAATTCCACATCCACTTCTAACAAATTCTCATTGAAAATGCACATCCTTTTAGTTAAAAGGAAAACCTTTGTGCACGTCACCGGCACTCACAGTGATTGCCAGAGGACTTGGATGTTGCTATTAATAAGAATCCCTGCTGTTGTTGCACTTCGTGATTTATCACCTTCACATCTAAGTGGGCGGAGGTCAGATCAGACAGAGGAAGCTATTCATTCAGAGGTGGCATTTCTCCTTCCACTGCCAGCACTTTTAAAATACAGCAATTCGTATCTAATTAATGGCTGTCTTCTGTGTCATTACGGTTTTGTTCATTCAGGTTCACCATACCATCTGCTACTTTCTGATACAATTCTGCAAACATATTATCATTAAGGTTAGAAGTGTGCCTCCAATTAGGAGTCCTGACTTCTTTCCCTTACTGAAGACATCAGCTACATCAAGGAGGCATTATCCTTTATTCAAAAGGTAAAGATCAAGCAAATTTATGATTTAAAATACCATACCACATATTACTGTCTTTCCAAACTCTAATTTACAGTCAGTGACATTTGTTTACCTAGTCTCTTTCATTAACATTTATGAAAGCATACAAATACTTTACGGCCCTAATAGAGGAGATACATAGCAATGTTTCATTGACTTTTGTTATCTTTACAAGTTAGCTCAATAATAAATAGCTAAAGTATTCAGAATGTAGCACTGGACCTACTTTTATTGGTACTGTATTTCCTTATCTCTTAGACGTGAAATTTATAGCAACTGGAAATAAATTCATCACCCACTGGAAAAACTCCTCTGAGTTTGAGTGATCAAATTTATATTCTGCATGTTCAAGTGTCTCATTAATTTGGGGATGAGTTCAATGGAGAGTAATGTTTCTATGAGAATATTAAACAATTAAGAATAAACACTGCATTTTCTATTGTAATATAATTCTATCCATTCTAGTTTCAGATTTTATTTTCAGTTACTGCATTTTAATATATCCTTATTAGTATATAATATATTTTCTCAGTGATATAGTTCCTCATGAAAACTGTCTTTTCATTCCAGAGAAAATCTACAACACAGTCTCATGAAGATTGCATACAAAATAAAGTGAAAACTCACTTATTTTTATTATCTTTTGTAAAACACTCAGAGTTGTAATTAACAAATAGAGCTCTGTCTGCCCAATCCTATAGCATGGTCACCAAGCATTAACTCCACAGTGCACTTAGGGGTCTCTTCAAAAAGCACTTCTTGCCTATTTTTTGTGATACCCAAACCTATAAACATTAGCTAAAATTAGGGAATGGTAGAGTATCCCATCATTAAATAAATTTCTGGGGAAGGAAATGACAACCCACTCCAGTATTCTTGCCTGGACAAAGGAGGCAGAGGGGCTACATTTCACAGTGTCAAAAAGAGTCACACACAACTTAGCAATTACACAATGACAACAAAATAAACCTTGCCCATATTGTTAACTTTTGATGGCTCCTACCACTTCTTCCCAATGCAACCACTCAGAATGGAAACCAGTTGTCAGACATTTAGTACAGACTAAATTGACGTGGCCTGACATTATAAAGCACTGTGGAGGGTCATGCACCTTCCTTTGAGAGATGCCCTCATTGCTGAGGAACCCAAAATTAGTCCTCAGCTTTCACAGAAATTTAACATCTCATGACTTTTCACATAGTAGACTGGACAATGCAGATAGATGTCTTTAATACAATCACTGTTCCGTGAATAAGGATCTCTAAAAAAAAAGTTAAGGTTAGCTCAATAATAAATAGTTAAGGTATTCAGAATGTAGCACTGGACCTACTTTTATTGGTACTGTATTTCCTTATCTCTTAGACGTGAAATTTATAGCAACTGGAAATAAATTCATCACCCACTGGGAAAACTCCTCTGAGTTTGAGTGATCAAATTTATATTCTGCATGTTCAAGTGTCTCATTAATTTGGGGGTGAGTTCAATGGAGAGTAATGTTTCTATGAGAATATTAAACAATTAAGAATAAACACTGCATTTTCTATTGTAATATAATTCTATCCATTCTAGTTTCAGATTTTATTTTCAGTTACTGCATTTTAATATATTCTTATTAGTATATAATATATTTTCTCAGTGATATAGTTCCTCATGAAAACTGTCTTTTCATTCCAGAGAAAATCTACAACACAGTCTCATGAAGATTGCATACAAAATAAAGTGAAAACTCACTTATTTTTATTATCTTTTGTAAAACACTCAGAGTTGTAATTAACAAATAGAGCTCTGTCTGACCAATCCTATAGCATGGTCACCAAGCATTAACTCCACAGTGCACTTAGGGGTCTCTTCAAAAAGCACTTCTTGCCTATTTTTTGTGATACCCAAACCTATAAACATTAGCTAAAATTAGGGAATGGTAGAGTATCCCATCATTAAATAAATTTCTGGGGAAGGAAATGACAACCCACTCCAGTATTCTTGCCTGGACAAAGGAGGCAGAGGGGCTACATTTCACAGTGTCAGAAAGAGTCACACACAACTTAGCAATTACACAATGACAACAAAATAAACCTTGCCCATATTGTTAACTTTTGATGGCTCCTACCACTTCTTCCCAATGCAACCACTCAGAATGGAAACCGGTTGTCAGACATTTAGTACAGACTAAATTGACGTGGCCTGACATTATAAAGCACTGTGGAGGGTCATGCACCTTCCTTTGAGAGATGCCCTCATTGCTGAGGAACCCAAAATTAGTCCTCAGCTTTCACAGAAATTTAACATCTCATGACTTTTCACATAGTAGACTGGACAATGCAGATAGATGTCTTTAATACAATCACTGTTCCGTGAATAAGGATCTATAAGGTCAAGAAAACAGAAAGATCATAGAAGGAGATCTCTGTTTTGACCTTACTATAACTCCCTTATGGAATTTATATTAAGCCCTATATTCACAATGATAATGTATCAAAACCTGTGGCAATAAAATTATAGACAAGTCTTTTCCTGACATCAAACAATTGCCTAATGAATGTACATTTCTTTTCAATTAAAATATGTAGATTAACAGTGTTCACTTAATTTACCATTAACTGGAAACTGTAGTTACTTGTGGCACTTGTCCTTATATTTTGTGTATGAGCATTTACCTTGGAATAATTACAGAAAAGGCACAGATTATATAAAGAGTTCCAAAATACTAGCCTTCCTAATCTTCCCTAATCTTAACACCTTATATTATCATAATACATTTGTCAAAACTAAGACACAAACATTGGTTAATGACTAATAACTAAATCCCAGACTTTGTGTGGACTTCACTTTTTCCCACCAGTATCTTTTTATTGTTTTAAGATGTAATACAAGGTTCCTGCATTGCTTTTAGTTGTCATATCTCTTTAGGATATTCTATGCTATGACATCTTTTCAGATTTTCTTTTTTATAATCTTGAAAGTTTTTAGGAGTACAAATCACATATTCTAAGAATGTTCTTTATTTGGGTTTGTATTATGTTTCTCTCATGATGAGCTTGTGGTTGTTGGTTTTATGAACAAATATCTCAGAGATGGAGTGCTTTATCATCCCTCCCCTGCTTCTCATCCCCTGTATCCATAAGGGATTCATTATTTCAATTTGATGTTATCAGGGTTGTTAACTTTGATCTTCATTAAGGATGCCAAGCTTAGTTATTTGGCTAAGGTAGTGTTTGCCAGGATTCTCTATCATAAAGTGACTACCTGTCCTTATCCGTACTTAAAATTGTTCAACGGCTATAAACACACATATTATATTCTAAATTAGTTTTATTACATTAGCTTCTTGGGCTTATCCATTGATTCTCTCATTCTGTAACCTTTAAGTCTTGCAGATGTCATGTCCTGTGCTAGGCATTGGAGATGCATATAGAGTTGGCAGCCTCTAGCTATAAGAAAATGATTACCTAATATAGCTAGATCGATGTAAATAAATGAACAATAATTCTACAGTGAATATGTGCTATGGCAAAGATGGAAAGAGGGATCTTATGAGGCACAAAGTCAGGAGAATGTAGTTTCCCTGGCAGGCCATGAACGTTCTGTAGGCAAAGTGACATTCTTGAGTCTTCAGGAAGGCATTAATCAACAGAACCAACAGAACAATGAAAAACTCGAGATCATTGCTAGTAAGCCAAGTACGTAGGAAGGCACAATGATATTCACAGAACAGAAACATTTAAGGGAGTTTTTGCATGTCAGAATATATATGGAGGTTTTGGACAAGAGGGATGAGGCCATTGGTCAAATCATGAATAAACCTACACCATAAGAAGGAGCCTATGCTTTGACTCAGAAGGAAAGGAATTCTAAATAGGGGAGTTGTATCAATATGATTATTAATTTTAAGAGCACTCTGGCACAATGTCAAGACAGACAGGCCAGGTAGAATGGAACTGTAGTACACAGGGTCTGATTATAGCAGTGATAATGAGGACAGTGAGTCATTAGCTAAATTGTTTAGAAGACAAAACTGTAAGACTCAGTGAATTGGTTACATTTCAGGAGTGAAGAACAGTTTTCTTTCTGAAAAGAGTCTGATGTTGGGAAAAATACAAGGCAGAAGGAGAAGGGGACAACAGACGATGAGATGGTTGGATGCCATCACTGATTCAATGGACATGAGTTTGAGCAGACTCCGGGAGATAGTGAAGAACAGAGAAGCCGGGCGTGCTGCAGTCCACAGGGTCACAAAGAGTCTGACACAACTGAGTGACTGAACTGAACTGAACTGAAAGCTTCAATAGGAAGACACTGAGATGAAGGTTGTTTCAGATAAATGAAGCTGACTGTCTAACCCGTTCACGAATAAGACTTAGTAGGTGACTGGTGATGAAGCTGCTCCCTAACTTGTGAAAGGTCAGTTGCTCTCAAAAACACAAAGTATCATAAGAAAAATTTACAACTACTGATAGATGATGGTAGATAGCTTACCATGAACAGTGTCAAACTCTTGACCACCAAAGGAAAAGTTCTTGACATATGTGCTTGCATGTAGCCTAGGCATTGGAGATGCATATAGAGTTGGCAGCCTCTAGCTATAAGAAAATGATTACCTAATATAGCTAGATAGATGTAAATAAATGAACAATAATTCTACAGTGAATATGTGCTATGGCAAAGATGGAAAGAGGGATCTTATGAGGCACAAAGTCAGGAGAATGTAGTTTCCCTGGCAGGCCATGAACGTTCTGTAGGCAAAGTGACATTCTTGAATCTTCAGGAAGGCATTAATCAACAGAACCAACAGAACAATGGAAAACTCGAGATTATTGCTAGTAAGCCAAGTACGTAGGAAGGCACAATGATATTCACAGAACAGAAACACTTTAAGGGAGTTTTTGTATGTCAGAATATATATGGAGGTTTTGGACAAGAGGGATGAGGCCATTGGTCAAATCATTAATAAACCTACACCATAAGAAGGAGCCTATGCTTTGACTCAGAAGGAAAGGAATTCTAAATAGGGGAGTTGTATCAATATGATTATTAATTTTAAGAGCACTCTGGCACAATGTCAAGACAGACAGGCCAGGTAGAATGGAACTGTAGTACACAGGGTCTGATTATAGCAGTGATAATGAGGACAGTGAGTCATTAGCTAAATTGTTTAGAAGACAAAACTGTAAGACTCAGTGAATTGGTTACATTTCAGGAGTGAAGAACAGTTTTCTTTCTGAAAAGAGTCTGATGTTGGGAAAAATACAAGGCAGAAGGAGAAGGGGACAACAGACGATGAGATGGTTGGATGCCATCACTGATTCAATGGACATGAGTTTGAGCAGACTCCGGGAGATAGTGAAGAACAGAGAAGCCGGGCGTGCTGCAGTCCACAGGGTCACAAAGAGTCTGACACAACTGAGTGACTGAACTGAACTGAACTGAAAGCTTCAATAGGAAGACACTGAGATGAAGGCTGTTTCAGATAAATGAAGCTGACTGTCTAACCCGTTCACGAATAAGACTTAGTAGGTGACTGGTGATGAAGCTGCTCCCTAACTTGTGAAAGGTCAGTTGCTCTCAAAAACACAAAGTATCATAAGAAAAATTTACAACTACTGATAGATGATGGTAGATAGCTTACCATGAACAGTGTCAAACTCTTGACCACCAAAGGAGAAAATTCACAATGGGATCAAAAAGACTTGGCTTTCGTCACTCAGAGCTTCATGCAGGAGAAATTTTATTAAAGAAAAAAAGGGATAGGGAAAGCTTCTTCAAAGGCACTGAAAGGTGGATAGAAGCCTACCCCCAAAAGTTAGTTTTGGCAAGTCATTTTATATCTTTTGAGTTGGTTATTAACAACAGATCAAAAGAAACTTTGAAGGCTGTAGAAGTCTTACTAGATCCACTCCCACAACATTAACATAATATTAGCCAGAGAATAGTCTCTGGGCTTCAGGACTAGATGAGACATTTCAGTGCAAAGTAGCTTTCATTGGTAAGACAATAAAGTTAGTTTCAGAGCAGATCTTTATCATGGCAAACATTTTAGACTAGGAAACATCTGTTCCCTCTTCTCCTCCTTCTCCTTGGAAATCCCTGGCCTCCTTACCAAGTCTGTCTATTCATCCCTTTCAGTGTTTGCTACATAAACTGCTAACACACTAATAGTTGAACAGAAGCACAAAGATGTATTCTTGATATTTCTATAATTTAATCTAATTTTTTTCCCTCTCCAAAATAAAACTCAGAACAAAGCCAAAAGAAATAATCTAAAGGCAGGCAAATGGTGTACCACATTACGAAGTATAAATTTTCAAACTATATACATTCTTAAAGTGAAGGAATAACATATAATTTGTTGGGTCAAGTGCAAAATGAAAATGCAGGGCCCTTTTTCAAAAATCAAAAAGTGCTAATTAATATAAGAAATAAAACAGGGGATCACCATATACCCCACAAAAATTAATAGGATAATAAGGGAGTACTATGAACAAATCTTGTGCTCACATGTTTTATAATGTAAATTAAATGTACCAGTTCTTCAAAAACACAATCTCCTGAAACATGCACAACAAGAAACAATGTGAATAGGCCTTTATCTACAAAAGAAAATGAATCAATAATTAATAACTGCCCATCGACGAACGAATGGATCCAAAAGCTCTGGTACATATATACAATGGAATACTACACAGCTGTAAAGAGAAATGCAGAAGAATTAACCCTAATGAGGTGGCTGGATCTAGAACGTATCATCAAAAGTGAAGTCAGTCAGAAAGAGAAGGACAAATACAGTATATTAACACATATATATGGAATCTAGTAGGATGGTGATGATGGCACACGCAGTGAAGCGACAGAAAGACAGACATGGACAGTGGACATATGGACATTGTGGGGAAGGAACAGTGGGTGAGAGGCGTAAAGGAAGTAGCATGAAGGCCTGTACTATCATAAGTGAAGAAAATAGCTCTAGTCATTGCTCTGTGAGAAAAGGGGATCCTTCACGGGTGCTTTGTGATGGTCATGAGGGGAGGGAAGTGGAGGACATACATATGACTAATCTGAGAACATATATATCTGTAAACAACAAAACTCTGTAAAAGTTAAAAGTAAAATAAAGGTTTAAAAATAATAATAATTAATAACTTTTCACAACAGAAACTACCAGGTCCTGGTTGAGTTCACTGGTGAATTAGCAGACAAAAGCTGAGACACTATTTCCTTACTCATTATATGATGTTAATGGTAATACCAATACCAGATAAAAGGCATTACAAGAAAACTACTAATCAGTATTGCTTATGAACACAGACGCAAGAATGAGTAACACACACTAGCAAGTCAGGTCTAAAGGACGAATAAATATCTATATTCGAGGCAAGCAGAATTTATACAAAGTATGCAAGGCTGGTTCAACACTGGAAAATCAATTAAAGTAGCCCATGACATCAACCACTATATATAAAAAAATCACATGACCAAATAAATAGACTGATAAAAAGCATCTAACAAAGTTCAATAACCATTCATGATAAAAGACTCTCTGTAAACTAGGTATATGGGGAATATTTTTCATAAACACTAGAAAAAAACCTACAGCTAGTATGACACAATGGTGAGAAGCTAGTGTTCCTTTGAGATCAGATCCAAGGCAAGGACACTCCTATCAGCACTCCTTTTCAACACTGCACTAGAAGTCCTGGCTAATGCAGTAAGGAAAGAAAAGGTATATGGATCACTAATGAAGACTTAAAATTGTCTTTGTTGCAAATGACATGACCATCTATGAAGGCAATTTGAACAAATGAACAATAACCTGCATTTAATGAGCAATAATAGCAAAGTTGCAGGACACAAGGTTGCAATATACAAAGATCCATTACTTTCCAATATAACAATAATGAAAAAACTTCTTTTAAATAGATTAACAGCACAATGCCATTTCTCCCACTCACGGCGGCAGTTAGAGCCACCATCACTGCTTCTGCTGTAGCTGCCACTGTCACCACAGTGCATCCTGACCCAGTTTTCAGATTAAGAAGGAACCCACCTTAAACCCGTATCTTTCCTTAAAACTGTTCTGAGGTTTGAGATCATACATGGGAAAAGCACTCAAGAAAGTTCTTGTTGAAACATTAATACATTTACAGACTCTCAGCAAAACTGATGAGACAGAAGGAATCAGAGGGAGAAAGAGAACACAATTATCAATATCAAGAATACAGAAGAGGCATTAGCATAGATGCTAAGAGAATCAGATGCTAACTTTACAGACCCAGTTCATGAATGTCATTCAACAGACAGAGCAATATGAACAACTGTAACAATAACACCAACAGAGGGGGAAGAGTGTAATTTTCAGCGCTGTCACAGTACATTTCCACTTCATTGTTTTTAATTTTGGCCACTTTTATTGGTTTCTTATTTATTTATTTTCATCCATCTTTATTCCTTGGCCTGTGTGGGCCTCCCCTTGCAGTGGCTTCTCCTGTCACAGAGCTCCGGCTCTGGGTGCATGCACTCCAGAGTGCTAACTTGTAATTGGACACATTGGTCCAGTTGCTCCACGGCACGTGCGATCTTCCTGGGCCAGGGACTGAACTGGCACTGCAAGGCAGACTCTTTACCCACTGGACCACCAGGGAAGCCCAAATTTCCACTTGTTAACAAAAATAATTGTAAGACAGAAAGAAGTTGGAAAGTTTGAATAGAAACCATAAAACAGTGATGACACAATGGTGAGAAGCTAGTGTTCCTTTGAGATCAGATCCAAGGCAAGGACGCTCCTATCAGCACTCCTTTTCAACACTGCACTAGAAGTCCTGGCTAATGCAGTAAAGAAAGAAAAGGTATATGGATCACTAATGAAGACTTAAAATTGTCTTTGTTGCAAATGACATGACCATCTATGAAGGCAATTTGAACAAATGAACAATAACCTGCATTTAATGAGCAATAATAGCAAAGTTGCAGGACACAAGGTTGCAATATACAAAGATCCATTACTTTCCAATATAACAATAATGAAAAAACTTCTTTTAAATAGATTAACAGCACAACGCCATTTCTCCTGCTCACGGCGGCAGTTAGTGCCACCATCACTGCTTCTGCTGTAGCTGCCACTGTCACCACAGTGCATCCTGGCCCAGTTTTCAGATTAAGAAGGAACCCACCTTAAACCTGTATCTTTCCTTAAAACTGTTCTGAGGTTTGAGATCATACATGGGAAAAGCACTCAAGAAAGTTCTTGTTGAAACATTAATACATTTACAGACTTCCAGCAAAACTGATGAGACAAAAGGAATCAGAGGGAGAAAGAGAACACAATTATCAATATGAAGAATACAGAAGGGGCATTAGCATAGATGCTAAGAGAATCAGATGCTAACTTTACAGACCCAGTTCATGAATGTCATTCAACAGACAGAGCAACATGAACAACTGTAACAATAACACCAACAGAGGGGGAAGAGTATAATTTTCAGCGCTGTCACAGTACATTTCCACTTCTTTGTTTTTAATTTTGGCCACTTTTATTGGTTTCTTATTTATTTATTTTCATTCATCTTTATTCCTTGGCCTGTGTGGGCCTCCCCTTGCAGTGGCTTCTCCTGTCACAGAGCTCCGGCTCTGGGCGCATGCGCTCCAGAGTGCTAACTTGTAATTGGACACATTGGTCCAGTTGCTCCACGGCATGTGCGATCTTCCTGGGCCAGGGACCGAACTGGTGCCCCTGGCACTGCAAGGCAGACTCTTTACCCACTGGACCACCAGGGAAGCCCAAATTTCCACTTGTTAACAAAAATAATTGTAAGACAGAAAAGAAGTTGGAAAGTTTGACCCATTTATAGACAAAATAAGTAAGTAGAAGCTATCCTCAAGGAAGCCTTGATGTTGGACTTAATAGACAAAGATTTCAATCAAATATAAATATATTCAGAGAAACAAAAGAAACCATGTACTAAGAACTAAAGAAAAGTATGAGAATAATATCTCACAAAATACAAAACAACAATAAAGATTTTAAAATCATAAAATGTAGGGAATAGCTGGAAGTAGGTGGTTTACGTAAGGAGATGTTACAGCAACACAAAGTTTATGGGCTTGGTAGCCTGCACTAGAGTGGAGAGGAGACACACTGATGTGACATGAGGAGGTCGCACACAGGACTTAGTCAGCAACTGATAGAAAAAAGGGAATGAAACAAGAGATACGGTTTTCACCTTAGGGAATATTACTATTATGAAAGTTACATATATATTACTGCACCACTACCAGTGAGGACCTTTCTTCTGTTTCTATCAAGACAGTCTCCTTGGAAAGGCCTTTCTTTTATGTGCTTTTCTGTCTGCTTTTGTGATTTAAGTCATGCAATTAATCCTGCCCAGAAGGTAAGGAAATCCTTGTCATTCTTCAAGATCTGTCTAAGTGTCATCTCCTAGAAACCTTTCTTACTGTTTCAGCTGTAATGACCAAATCTTTTCTTATTTTCTAGGACATAATTGACTCTATCAGATATTGTATTTCTACATCTGGGAGCTATTTTGCCTATGAAAGGCCACTGGCTATGTGTGGAGACATCTGACAAGGTCTGGTATTTCTAATCTGTGAATAAGACAGCTGTTTTTAATTTTGGCCACTTTTATTGGTTTCTTATTTATTTATTTTCATCCATCTTTATTCCTTGGCCTGTGTGGGCCTCCCCTTGCAGTGGCTTCTCCTGTCACAGAGCTCCGGCTCTGGGTGCATGCACTCCAGAGTGCTAACTTGTAATTGGACACATTGGTCCAGTTGCTCCACGGCACGTGCGATCTTCCTGGGCCAGGGACTGAACTGGCACTGCAAGGCAGACTCTTTACCCACTGGACCACCAGGGAAGCCCAAATTTCCACTTGTTAACAAAAATAATTGTAAGACAGAAAAGAAGTTGGAAAGTTTGACCCATTTATAGACAAAATAAGTCAGTAGAAGCTATCCTCAAGGAAGCCTTGATGTTGGACTTAATAGAAAAAGATTTCAATCAAATATAAATATATTCAGAGAAACAAAAGAAACCATGTACCAAGAACTAAAGAAAAGTATGAGAATAATATCTCACAAAATACAAAACAACAATAAAGATTTTAAAATCATAAAATGTAGGGAATAGCTGGAAGTAGGTGGTTTACGTAAGGAGATGTTACAGCAACACAAAGTTTATGGGCTTGGTAGCCTGCACTAGAGTGGAGAGGAGACACACTGATGTGACATGAGGAGGTCGCACACAGGACTTAGTCAGCAACTGATAGAAAAAAGGGAATGAAACAAGAGATACGGTTTTCACCTTAGGGAATATTACTATTATGAAAGTTACATATATATTACTGCACCACTACCAGTGAGGACCTTTCTTCTGTTTCTATCAAGACAGTCTCCTTGGAAAGGCCTTTCTTTTATGTGCTTTTCTGTCTGCTTTTGTGATTTAAGTCATGCAATTAATCCTGCCCAGAAGGTAAGGAAATCCTTGTCATTCTTCAAGATCTGTCTAAGTGTCATCTCCTAGAAACCTTTCTTACTGTTTCAGCTGTAATGACCAAATCTTTTCTTATTTTCTAGGACATAATTGACTCTATCAGATATTGTATTTCTACATCTGGGAGCTATTTTGCCTATGAAAGGCCACTGGCTATGTGTGGAGACATCTGACAAGGTCTGCAGAATGGAAGATAGCGCTCCTGACAGCTCGGGGCTGGAGGGGCCACAGATGCTGCTGAACTTCACACAGTGAATAAGACAGCTGTCAAAACAAAGAATTACCCAAAAATTTCATTAGTGGTGATGTTGACAAACTGGTTTAGGTACATGTTATAAAATAGGTGAACACTTCACAGAAAACTTGAATGAAGTATTTCTTGAATATCTCTAGCAAGTATTCACATGGAGTCATTATATTCCAACTAAAGGTATGAATATGAAAACAAGGTCATATGCAGAAATCCTAAATTCAGGAACACTATAGTGAAGGGGTGACAGTTTATGTCCTCCATGAAGCAAGATTCCAAGACGGGATTGGACACTCAAGATATTTATAGAGAAAAATGTTAATTAAGACTAAAAGCAGGGGGCTTCCCTGGTGGTCCAGTGGTTAACAATCTACCTTGCAATGCAGCAGACACCAGTTCAATCCCTGGTCCGGGAATATTCCACCTGCTGCAGCGTAACCGAGTCCTGTGAGCCACAACTAATGAAACTGCACTCTGCAGCCTGAGAGCCACAACTACTGAGCTCACCCGCCACAACTACTGAAATCCATGTGCCCTATGAGAAGCCCTTGCAGTACATCTAGAGAGTAGTGCTCGCTCACCACAAGCAGTGAAAGCCCGCTCAGCAGTGAAGACCCAGCCAGCCAAAAATGAATAAATATTAAAAAAAAAAGGACTAAAGGGGAAGGGTTAGAAGTAATGGGGAGCCTTTCAGTCCCCGATGCAGTCTCTTATCTATGATAAAGACAGGGAAGAAAGGATGTGGTAGACAAAGTCTCAGGGAAGTCTCAGGTTGATGGGAAGTGCTTGTACCAAAAATACAAATTGGATGATCTCTCGTTAAGCAGATTGTCTTAGCTCTAGTCCCTTTCCTGTGGGCAATCCATGGCTGAGAACAGCCAAGGGAACAGCCAGGGGTCCTGTCATCTGCGCCAATGGAGTCAGAGGTGTGGCCACTGGAGGTTCAGTGAAGCATGCTTCCAGCACCAAGTTTTCTCAGATATCTGAGCATTGTACCTTCATGACCACCACCAGTTATTTGAAATCTTTCAATATGAAATCCCATTTTTTTTATGGCTTGTTTGTCTACTAGCCTCATTAACACAATTAAAGAAGTAACATCCAATAGCCAAATAAAAAGAGGATTTGGGGCTTGACAGTTCAGCACAATCATATTTCTGTGTTAACAAATGCATGTATTCCAGGCATATGAGCCATGCAGTTTAATTGTCAGAACAACAGGTAATATGTTTATTTATTTATTTATTTATTTTTAGCTGTGAATTTCAGTTTTATTAGGGGACTTACTGAGGACTAGAGCCCAGGACTCAGCCTCTCAGACAGCTCTGAAGAACTGCACCAAAGTGGTAAGGAGAGAGCTCAGTATATACATGATTTTGGAGAAGGGGTATCTGTAATCAAACACTCATTTTGGTAGAAGGTTACTGTTAGTCACAAGGAAGAGTAAGTATCTCAGTATATTTATTATTTTTTTTTTATTCTTTATTTTAAAGGTTTTACAGTGTTTTGTTGTTCACAGACATGTATGTTCCCAGATCAGTCATATGCATATCCATGGTCCCCACCCGCCCAGATCCCTCCATCCCACCCCTCCAGATCTTCGCCCCAAGCCATTGTAAGCACTCCTATTCCCTTAGCACTATGACACTAGCTATCTTTTCCACACATAACACTAAAGGTTTCCTTGTTACTTCCTCCATGCTTTCCCCTCCCTATTTCTTCGCCATGATGTCCCTATGTCAATGCTCTGTCTTTTTTTTTTTTATCAAACTCTTAGAGGAGAATATAGGCAAAACCCTCAAGGACATCAATCAAAGCAAGATCTTCTCTGACCCACCAACTAAAATAGCAGAACTGAAAAGAAAAGTGAACATGTGGGACCTCATGAAACTTAAAAGCTTTTGTACAGCAAAAGAAATTACAAAAAAGCTGAACAGACACCCCACAGAGTGGGAGAAAATCATAGCAAATGAAACAACAGACAAAGAATTCATCTCCAAAATCTACAAGCAACTCAGACAACTCAGCACAGGGAAAACGAACAACCCAATCAAAAAATGGGAAAAAGATCTAAAGAGACGCCTCTCCAAAGAGGACATACAGATGGCCCAAAAGCACATGAAACGATGCTCAACCTCGCTTATTATTAGAGAAATGCAAATTAAAACTACAATGAGATACCACCTCACACCCGTCAGAATGGCCATCTTCAAAAAATCTGCAGACAATAAATGCTGGAGAGGGTGTGGAGAAAAGGGAACCCTCTTGCATTGCTGGTGGGAATGTAAATTGATACAGCCTCTATGGAAGACAGTATGGATATCTCTTAAAAAACTAAAAATAGAAGCACCCTATGACCCAGCAATCCCACTCTTAGGCTTATATCCTGATGAAATCATAACTGGAAGAAGCACCTGTACCCCAATGTTCATTGCAGCTCTCTATACAATAGCCAGAACATGGAAGCAACCTAGATGTCCATCGACAAATGAATGGATCCAGAAGCCCTGGTACATATATACAATGAAATACTACTCAGTTGTTAAAAGAAACGCAGGAGACTCAGTCCTAATGAAGTGGCTGGCTCTAGAACCTATCAGATAATATGTTTATAACCCAAAGAAATACTCCTTTAAAACATGTAATACACACACACACACACACACACACCACACAGGTGTTTTCAGCTAAATAACTTGAAATAAAATAAAAAAGAATTGCTTTATAATTACATACTTATAACAACTTATAGATAGGCAAACGTAAAAATATGCCAGATTCATGTTTTAAAAGCATTCTGAAAAAAATTGCCACGTTCAAAGCAAAATACTGCATATGTACCTACATTTTCATGATTGAGCTAAAAACCGATCTCAAAGTAACATTACTGTTGTATATGATTTTAAACATACTTATATTCTAATTTCTTTATTTACATAGTCAATGCACTCAGTTATTCACTGAGGCCCCTGTGGATTCTTTCCTATTTCTTCTCTCCATATACAGTTTGTTACTGAAACCTGAACATCTCACTTACTTAGGTGCACATGAAGCCATTTCTGCCTTTCTTTTCCTCGTCTCTATTCTTGTTAAAGATCTCTTTCCCTTTTTCATTTATCCTGCATAAAATATTAATTTCCCACTTCAAGTATTAATGGTTTCTTCTACATTCTACATTTCTCCTTCACTCTTTGCACTGTTGCCAAAATAACCTTCTGAAAGCCTTTCCCATCCCTTAACAAGAGCCCTTCAGAGAATCCACTCCTGTCCAGCACATCCATTAGCCAGCCCTACACAGACTAATTCCAAATTAATATCTCTAATTCTAGCCTTTTTTCCTTGAATTTTTGAATCATATGTTTATTATCTACTCAGCATCTTCATTTTGATATCTAATATACATCACTAACTTTACATATCCCAAATAAACCCTTTATTTTGCCATAAACCTATTTTTCTCCTCATCTTCTCTTTCATAAATGAAAACTTCATCCTTTGAAGTAATGACTTCTCATTCTTCTCATTTTATCACATCCAATCCATAAGCAAATGCAATTGAATTTACCTTCAAAATACAACAACTTGAAACATTCAAAAATATGTATTAAGCCCTTAATAAGGGAGAAATATTATTGTAAGTGTATTGGAAACAGAGTCACAAGTCCATGTCCTTCTGCAACTTATGTTAGACTCTGAAGAAAAGGCCACAGAGGGAAACATAACTTAAAAGTACTTGTCCCTCAAACTAGGCAGCTTCTTTGCTACTTGTCAACTTGCCAATAGCTTATCCCTACTGGCCAACCCCCATCCCTGTGCAGGACGCCCAGCTCCCAGATACCATCACTTTAATATTAGAGGCTAAAGGTTATTGACTGTTCACAGAAGTTTCAGAAGGTTGGACTTACTCTGATACACACTGAGAATCTAGATCAGAGATATTCAGTAAGATCTAGATCTCATTCATGAGTTCAGGGGGAAAAAAACCATAAGGAGTGTAGGAAGAGTGCTATTGGGCTAAGCTGTTGGGTAACAGTAAACGATGAAACTCAAAACCACGTCTCTGGAGAAAAGAACATAAGTAATATGAATACTAAGCATCAGATTTAAATGTGAGGAAAGGCTTTCAGCAGAAGTTAAGAATAGGAAGAATGTCAAGCAATGGAAAAGGTAAACATTCATGCTGTAGCCCATGTAAAGTCTGAGATGGAATTCATCTTCTTCAAATAATATTAACTGAACCACATTTCTATGCCATGAACTCGCCCATGTACTGGGTATATTATAATGAACAAGTACAATGTCCCCAACATAGGTAATTTCCCATCCCTTAACAAGACCTTAGAATCCACTCCTGTCCAGCACATCCATTAGCCAGCCCTACACAGACTAATTCCAAATTAATATCTCTAATTCTAGCCTTTTTTCCTTGAATTTTTGAATCATATGTTTATTATCTACTCAGCATCTTCATTTTGATATCTAATATACATCACTAACTTTACATATCCCAAATAAACCCTTTATTTTGCCATAAACCTATTTTTCTCCTCATCTTCTCTTTCATAAATGAAAACTTCATCCTTTGAAGTAATGACTTCTCATTCTTCTCATTTTATCACATCCAATCCATAAGCAAATGCAATTGAATTTACCTTCAAAATACAACAACTTGAAACATTCAAAAATATGTATTAAGCCCTTAATAAGGGAGAAATATTATTGTAAGTGTATTGGAAACAGAGTCACAAGTCCATGTCCTTCTGCAACTTATGTTAGACTCTGAAGAAAAGGCCACAGAGGGAAACATAACTTAAAAGTACTTGTCCCTCAAACTAGGCAGCTTCTTTGCTACTTGTCAACTTGCCAATAGCTTATCCCTACTGGCCAACCCCCATCCCTGTGCAGGACGCCCAGCTCCCAGATACCATCACTTTAATATTAGAGGCTAAAGGTTATTGACTGTTCACAGAAGTTTCAGAAGGTTGGACTTACTCTGATACACACTGAGAATCTAGATCAGAGATATTCAGTGAGATCTAGATCTCATTCATGAGTTCAGGGGGAAAAAAACCATAAGGAGTGTAGGAAGAGTGCTATTGGGCTAAGCTGTTGGGTAACAGTAAACGATGAAACTCAAAACCACGTCTCTGGAGAAAAGAACATAAGTAATATGAATACTAAGCATCAGATTGAAATGTGAGGAAAGGCTTTCAGCAGAAGTTAAGAATAGGAAGAATGTCAAGCAATGGAAAAGGTAAACATTCATGCTGTAGCCCATGTAAGTCTGAGATGGAATTCATCTTCTTCAAATAATATTAACTGAACCACATTTCTATGCCATGAACTCGCCCATGTACTGGGTATATTATAATGAACAAGTACAATGTCCTTAACCTCATGAAGCTTATTTTAGTAGGAGGAGAAAAATAATAAATTAGTAGTAGTTAACTTAGTAAATAACTGAAACCATTATCAAATAAATAATAATATAGTAACAGATGCAAGGAAGAGGAAGAAAAACAAAGCATACTCATAATGCAGCAAGTGATGGAGGAAGGTACTATTTTAAGTAGGATGTGCAGTAACCTTTCTGTAAGGGCAACATTAAGTTGACCAAAACAGAGGGAATAGGAGGTACACTCATCCTTTGTATACCAAGAAATACCAAGAAAGTAGTAGTAACTGTAGACTATGAAATGGACAGGAAAATGACAGATGAGATCAGAGAGCTAAGTCATGCAGGCCAAATGAGGCAGGGCTTAGGTAATCAAGAATAAGGGTGTTATTTTAAGAGAGATGTGGAGCCACTGGATATCCTTAAAAATAATTTAAATAAACATTTTTTTAAAACCACATTTATTTCTTTGTTGATAATATACTTTGTGGCAGGAGCAAGAGTGGCACTGAAGACATCTAAACTCTTATTTCCTTTTCTTTTGCTCTAAATAAAACTTCCCAGAATGAGTAGACTGAGGTTAGAGATCTTTTTGATTACTGACCAATTAGAAGCTCTTTTGCTTCTCCAGAATGTTGGTATTCTTATTCCCTTTTTCCACTGCAACAGTACTTACGATTTAAGCGTCTGTTATGATCTTTTGTAAAGAATGTGTAATTCGTGAATATTTGATATATATTCTCTTACCTCCAAAAGCTAGTAAAGCATTAACAACTTATTTTTAAATTCTAGAATAAATGACATAATGATAGGCTTAATTATTTGTAGAACAGGTCAATACAGTAGTAACAGGAGTATCAATAATATTATTAATAATAACTATGTATCATTTCTATTAAAAACTTAACTACAGCTGAGAAAAATGCTAACTATACATATGTATTTATATAAGGTTTAATTTTTACTGTCACTAAGGCTCTAAGAACTAGGTACATTTATTACTGTTATTTGACTGAAATGAAATAGGGATTTAATGGTGCTTACATAATTAGCCCAAGGCCACACATAGAAAAATCGGCAGAAAATGAACTGTGTCCAGCAGTTTCAGTCTAAACCCAGTGGGCTTAAGCTATTCCCAGCTTTAAAGAAGTATAGCTTGAGATCATTCCTAAAATAGGTTAAGATCCTTTTCTGGTAATATGGCGGAACTGGTGTCTAGAGAAAACCTCTTAATGTAGAGCACCTAAAAATTCTAGATAAAATGTATAATATTTTAAGATGCATGGTTGATCAAACAGAAAAGTGAAATTCTCAGATGCACAAATGAGAACGCATTTATTCAGTGAGACAAGAAGAGGTTAAAAATCTGTATTTGGCTAGGGTACCTTCATATTTGATGGAATAGAGTTTAGCTTGAAAGGTTAAAGATATACTGGGCATATGATAAAGTCTTAAAGCAGCTCAAAATAGGAAGTCAAATTAAAGACCAATACACATTGTGTTATTGCATGGCAGAAGCCAACACAACATTGTAAAACAGTTCTCCTCCCATTAAAAAAAAAAATTGTGTTTACTTTTAAGAAACCAGTACAGGATGTCAGGACTCCTACCAGGTGAATCAGATTAGTCAGTACACTAAAGAGGGAGTTAAGGTAGCTTCCTGTCATATCACTGTCTTTGTCTTAAAGTTAAAAAGAAAAAAAAAAAGACTGTTATGGTAATTCATAACCACAAATCTGCCCTAGGGTTGGGATTGGAATTCATACAACCTCTGCAGTCTAAAACCATAGCTGACAAAATTTCTCTGCAATTGGTCACAGAGTAAATATTGAGATTCTGTGAACCATATGGATTTACTGGAGCCATTCAATTTTCCCATTAGAGTAGAGGAATCGACCAAGAACAAAACATAACTGTGCCTGTACTCTAATAAAACTTTATTCATAAAAGCAGGCAGCAGGCTGAATTAGTTATAAATGCTGCAGTTTGCTGATCCATGGCCAAAAGTACCATAAGTAAAATATCAGCTTTAAGGGACCCCATGCTGAGAAAAATGCTAACTATACATATGTATTTATATAAGGTTTAATTTTTACTGTCACTAAGGCTCTAAGAACTAGGTACATTTATTACTGTTATTTGACTGAAATGAAATAGGGATTTAATGGTGCTTACATAATTAGCCCAAGGCCACACATAGAAAAATCGGCAGAAAATGAACTGTGTCCAGCAGTTTCAGTCTAAACCCAGTGGGCTTAAGCTATCCCCAGCTTTAAAGAAGTATAGCTTGAGATCATTCCTAAAATAGGTTAAGATCCTTTTCTGGTAATATGGCGGAACTGGTGTCTAGAGAAAACCTCTTAATGTAGAGCACCTAAAAATTCTAGATAAAATGTATAATATTTTAAGATGCATGGTTGATCAAACAGAAAAGTGAAATTCTCAGATGCACAAATGAGAACGCATTTATTCAGTGAGACAAGAAGAGGTTAAAAATCTGTATTTGGCTAGGGTACCTTCATATTTGATGGAATAGAGTTTAGCTTGAAAGGTTAAAGATATACTGGGCATATGATAAAGTCTTAAAGCAGCTCAAAATAGGAAGTCAAATTAAAGACCAATACACATTGTGTTATTGCATGGCAGAAGCCAACACAACATTGTAAAACAGTTCTCCTCCCATTAAAGAATATTGTGTTTACTTTTAAGAAACCAGTACAGGATGTCAGGACTCCTACCAGGTGAATCAGATTAGTCAGTACACTAAAGAGGGAGTTAAGGTAGCTTCCTGTCATATCACTGTCTTTGTCTTAAAGTTAAAAAGAAAAAAAAAAAGACTGTTATGGTAATTCATAACCACAAATCTGCCCTAGGGTTGGGATTGGAATTCATACAACCTCTGCAGTCTAAAACCATAGCTGACAAAATTTCTCTGCAATTGGTCACAGAGTAAATATTGAGATTCTGTGAACCATATGGATTTACTGGAGCCATTCAATTTTCCCATTAGAGTAGAGGAATCGACCAAGAACAAAACATAACTGTGCCTGTACTCTAATAAAACTTTATTCATAAAAGCAGGCAGCAGGCTGAATTAGTTATAAATGCTGCAGTTTGCTGATCCATGGCCAAAAGTACCATAAGTAAAATATCAGCTTTAAGGGACCCCATGCTGGGAATGATCCAAGGACCTGGCAGGAAAAAAACACAAATCACTTCTGGAGAAAATACCTCAAACCAAGGCATCAAAGAATTCCCATAAATAATGTTCCAAGGAACATGAGTTCAACAAGAAAAGAACAACCAGGAGCAAAAGTCAACTGAAACTATCACACTGTAATTAATATGTGTAAAAAGAGCAGATAATAGAATTATAACGTAAGAATGTTTATGTACTTAAAACACGTAATAAAAGTATGCTGAAATAAAACAGGCTATAAAAATGACTAATAGTTTGAAAAAGAATCAATAAAATAATCAAAAATAAAGATATAAAATTCAAGTTTGATATAAATTCAGTGAGAATGTTAAATAGCTGATTAGATACAGCAGATGAGAAAATGAATTAATTAAAATACTGGTCTGTAGAAATCATTTACACTGTGACAAAGACATGAATACATGACAAGGAGAAAAAGAATGAGAAGTTCTAATGTCTTTAATCAATATTCTGAGGAGGAAAGAAAGCTTTTCAGAAGAGGAATGGCTAAAAATTCTTTCACAATAGATCAAAAATACCAGTTCAAGGACATTTTCAGGTAGCCACAATTTGAGACAGGTGACTAACTACATATTCTCACTAATAAAGAATATACTTCATAAAGAAATTATAGATTCCCCAAATCTGAGAAACAGTACATGTATGTGGATGGATTTAAGGTGTTACTGCAGAGGCATACCACTCAGTATATTGTGATTTGCTCTTTTATACTTCACAGATACTGCATTCTTTAGAAAATGAAGATTTGTGGCAACCCTGCATTGGAAACTCCATTGGCACCATTTTTTGCAACAGCAGTACTTTTTCTTTTTTTGGCTGATTTTTAAAATTTCTTTCGTTTCTTATGACTTTTTATTTTGCTATTACTTTTTTAAAATTTTGGCCTCTTTTATTGGCTATTTATTTATTTATTTATTTTCATCCATCTTTATTCTTTAGCCTGTGTGGACGTCCCATTATAGTTGCCTCTCTCCTAGCACAGCACCAGCTCTGGGCACATGTGCTCCAGAGTGCTGGCTCCTAATTTGACACACCAGTTTAGCCACTCCACAGCAAATGGGATCTTCCCTGCCAGGGATCAAACCAGTGCCACTTGCACCACAAGGCAGATTCTTTACCCACTGGACCACCAGGAAAACCCCCATTTTTTTTCTTTTAATAATGGACACTCTTCCCACCCTTCCTGGTGGGATAGGAGGCCCATCTTTTTTTGGGGGGTGGGGGGGAGTGCTATTCTGGGTTTTCACTGCTGCCACAGGCTCTTCTCTAGTTTCAGGGAGCAGAGGCTACTCGCTAGCTGAGGTGAGCAGGCTTATTGCTGTGGTGATTTCTCTCGTGGAACTGGTGCTCTAGGGCACATGGGCTTCAGTATTTGCAGCACATGGGCTCAATAGTTGTGGCTCCAACATTTAGAGCAAAGGTTCAATAGTTGTGGTTCACGGGCTTAGTTGCTCTGCAGCATGTGGGATATTCCTGGATCAGAGATCGAACTCATGTCTCCAACATTGGCAGGTGAACTCTTTATCAATGAGCTACCAGGGAGGCCTATTTTGCCATTACTTTTTAATTAAGATGTGTACATGATTTTTTAGACATAATAGTATTGCAATTAAAACTACAGTGTAGTATAAAAACAAGTTTTATATGCACTGCAAAACCAAAAAAATCTTGTAACTTGCTTTATTTCAATGTCTGCTTTACTCTGGTATTTGGAACTGAACTTGCAATACCAAAACTGGGTATGTATAGATCAAGAACAAGGATATCGGGCTTCCCTTATGGTCCAGTGGATAAGGACACTACCTTGTAGTGCAGGGGGGCGCCGGTTCAATCCCTGGCCTGGGAAGATCCCACGTACCATGGAGTGGCTGGACCGAAGTGTCCAACTACCGAGCCAGAGCTCTGGAAAGCATGCGCCCAGAGCCGGTGCTCTGCGACAAGAGGCCACTGCGATGGGAGGCCCACATGGGCCAAAGAAGAAAGATAGATGAAAATAAACAGATGAAAGACCAATAGAAGTGGCCAAAAAAAAAAGAATAAGGATATCTAATATTAAGGGAATAAAATGAAAAATTAAATACATTAATAACAAATGAAGTTGGAAAGATACGATGTTTTTTCTTTTTTAAATTATGAAAGTATGACAACACATTTACAGGAGACTTGAAAAATACAGAACAAAGTTAAATATAGTTCAACTACATACTACAATTATTTTTTACATATTTAAATAAGGAATTTTAGATGGAGTTTCAATATCAAACACCAAAAAATTAACAGAATGAATAGACAGAAAAGTAGAAAGATATACTCGATCTGAAAAGCACTATAGCCAGTTCAACATAATTAAGATCTACACAGTTTTCACACAAGATCAGGATACAAATTCAATTCAAGTTCCCATAGAGTGGAGACCCTGGAACATATCCACGGACATTTGAAAACAAGATGAGAAAATTTCACGGTCAAAAGGTACTGAAATCATACAGGGTCTTTTCTCTTATCACTGTGGAATTATGTTAGAAATCAATATGTGATTTAAGACAATCTAAGGCATTTGTATTGTGAAGAAGGAAGAGACAGCAATTAACTTTAGAATTTGTAAATTTAAATATTTCTGATAAAATATCTATCATAACTACAAACTAGCTAAGTGTAGAACTACCAAACTAGAAAATCAAAAAGAAACAAGTGAATGGAATTTAGAGCTATTTACAGGATTACAAGTAGAGTTAGCTACATTTACAAAAAGGCAGGAATAGATATGTTGAAAATAAGAACATTCAGTAATATTTACTGGATAGGAATTTCAAAAATATCTATGTAGTTGAATCTTGCTATCAGAAAAACAAGAAACTAAGATATAATTTTGCATTTCATATCTGAAGAACAGAGATACCCACTTGAATTGTTGTTCATCATTATGTGAATTTTGCTAATTCAAAAGTATCAGTCAACAAATATAAACATTGTAAAACTGAAATTCACTCAGTCACATCTGGCTCTCTGTGACCCATGGAAGAGCCATGGATTCTCCAGGCAAGAATACTGGAGTGGGTAGCCCCTCCCTTCTCCAGGGAATTTTCCCAACCCAGGGATCGAACCCAGGTCTCCAGCACGGCTGACAGATTCTTTACCATCTGTGCCACCAGGGAAGCAAAGACTGTGAAATCCAATCTTACTTGCTGAGTTTACAGGAAGGATTGCAGAATTCCTGTCTCACAGGAGGCCAATTACAGCACTGTAGCCTCCAGGCTTACATAATCACATTTGTAAAAGTTCCCTTTGTGGATGGTTTTCAGTAGATTTTATTACTGCTTTCATGTTGAACCAGAGGTTTGAGCACATACTGTGCTAATAATATCAGTCAACAGTCAATTAAAAACCAGATAATCAAAAGTAATATTTTAACTGGAAATAATTTATTAGTCTTAACTTGTTCTAAAGTGATACTAATCATTTATGTATTTAAAAACTAATTATCCGCTAGCTTCACACATTTTGGAAAACAAAAACTGCTCAATTACACTACTTTATTTTTCTAATACAAACTTGTCATGCTGTTAAGATAATGATAAAGTACAAACATGTTTAACAAAATTATAAACATGTCAGACAAACAAAAACCTGGTGGCAGACCTTAAAGGTTTAATTGCTGTTTGTGAAACCTGAGGAAAACTTCAATCACATCAAACTGTGTAAGAATTTTATACTCGACTTTTAAAAGAGAAATTATTTTATAAATTCAAAAATTGTCTATGGGGTTCATTAATGAAACATATTTCATCATTGGTTAAACAAGATATTTTTTAAAATTCAGTATTTTTTTCATGGAAAAGAAAAATACAAAATCTGTTTATCTAAAGTTGCAAACTGCCTTTGACCATCTCAGTTTTGGTCAATATACCACATATTTGCAGATAGAGTGACTTATACCAAAAGACTTTCTTAAGCTTATTTCACAAAGATGCTCTTAAAATGTATGTTTTTTTTAACAAGGGGAGCATTATCTTCTTGTATATAAAAAGCATATCCTTGATAAGACTGTTAACATGTGAATGAGTAGTAATAACATGTGTGCTCTGTTGCTCAGTCTTATCCAGTTCCTCCCTATGAACTGTAGCGTGCCAGGCTCCTCTGTCTGTCCTTGGAATTTTCCAGGCAAGAACACTGGGGCAGTTGCACTTCTTATTCTGGGGATCTTCCCAATTCAAGAATGAAATTGAACTGGAGTCTCTTAAGCCTCCTAACATTGGTAGGTGGATTCTTTACATGGCACCATCTGGGGAGGACAATACATTATGAAAGAGTTGCAAACTGACAAATATTAAGAGCCTCTAATTCTTTTTACAAGGGTTTCCCTGGTGGCTCAGTGGTAAAGAATCCACCTGCCAAAGGAGGAAACACGGGATTGATCTCTGGAGAAGTAAATGGCAACCCAGTCCAGCATTCTTGCCTAGAAAATTCTATGAACAGAGGAGCCTCGCACACTACAGTCTATGCAGTGGCAAACAGTTGAACATGACTGAGTGACTAAACAACAAAAAAAATTCTTTTTGACAGCCTTCAAACCATTCTCCCTTTTGATACTACAATAGTCTTTGTAACTAAAGGCACACCAACCCCTTGTTCAAAATTCTTGCGTCCCTGTTACTGATGACAAAATAAAATGAAAATGACAGTTTTGTATGACAGATAAGGCCATTGTGAACTGTTTTAAAACTTTCCTATACAATTTTTTCCCCGCAAACAAACTATGTTCCTCCCAATCTGGCACCCATGTCACCTCACAGTCAGACCCATCTCTGTCTCAGATGGCTTCTCCCATCTCTGTCCTCATCCACCTTAGCGGCTCTATTCAACTTTCAGGTTTCAGCTGGAACATCACTTTTTTTTTTGTATTTATGCATATATTCTATTTTCCATACAATGAAAAGTATAAAAACAATAGTGCTATCATAAAAACAATTAAGAAAGTATTTCTAATGAAAATGACCAAAATTAATGTTCTTAATTTTTTTAATTCAACATTTATTCATTTGAATTTTATGGGGCTTTCTTTGGGCATAACTTTGGTCATTCTCAAACTTTTTTTTCTTTTCTTAAAATGTTTACAGAGCTTTATTGTTTACTGCCACATATCAACCTGAATAAGCCATAGGTATACATATGTGCCCTCCCTCTTGAACTTCTCTCCCATCTCCCTCCCCATCCCACTCCTCTAGGTTATTACAGAGCCCCTGTTTGAGTTCCCTTAGTCTTACAGCAGATTCACATTAGCTATCTCTTTTACATATGGTAATGTAAGTTTCCATGTCACTCTTTTCATACATCTTGCCCATTCCTCCCTCCCTGCAATGTCCATAAGTCATATGACTCAGTCATAAAAAGAAACACATTTGAATCAGTTTTAATGAGGTGGCTGAACCTAGAACCTATCATACAGAGTGAAGTCAGAAAGAGAAAGATAAATATTGCATACTAACACATATATATGGAGTCTAGAAAGACAGTACTGATAAATGCATATGCAGAGCAGCAGTGGAGAAACAGACAGAACAGACTTAGAACATCACTTTTGGGGGTAATATTTGGTTGCCTATATCTCCATTAGGTTGAATGGGATGCTTTCTCCTTTGTGCTCATAGAAATTAAAAATATTTTTATTATGCATTGTTTTGTTTGTGCACATATATATGCATGTGTACACATATATGTACATATATTCATATATACACACATATACATATATATATACACAGATATCTATATAATGTATGTGTTGAATACTTCTATATAAATAAAACCTAACATGCAGCATGGTATCAAAAAAGTCTTACTTAGAAAAATCAAATCAATTAATAAAGCTTGTTAGCTCTTCTAAATTACTTTGTCAGCAAACATCTGACATCTTAACTTTTTGTATTTATGCATATATTCTATTTTCCATACAATGAAAAGTATAAAAACAATAGTGCTATCATTAAAACAATTAAGAAAGTATTTCTAATGAAAATGACCAAAATTAATGTTCTTAATTTTTTTAATTCAACATTTATTCATTTGAATTTTATGGGGCTTTCTTTGGGCATAACTTTGGTCATTCTCAAACTTTTTTTTTTTTCTTAAAATGTTTACAGAGCTTTATTGTTTACTGCCACATATCAACCTGAATAAGCCACAGGTATACATATGTGCCCTCCCTCTTGAACTTCTCTCCCATCTCCCTCCCCATCCCACTCCTCTAGGTTATTACAGAGCCCCTGTTTGAGTTCCCTTAGTCTTACAGCAGATTCACATTAGCTATCTCTTTTACATATGGTAATGTAAGTTTCCATGTTACTCTTTTCATACATCTTGCCCATTCCTCCCTCCCTGCAATGTCCATAAGTCATATGACTCAGTCATAAAAAGAAACACATTTGATTCAGTTTTAATGAGGTGGCTGAACCTAGAACCTATCATACAGAGTGAAGTCAGAAAGAGAAAGATAAATATTGCATACTAACACATATATATGGAGTCTAGAAAGACAGTACTGATAAATGCATATGCAGAGCAGCAGTGGAGAAACAGACAGAACAGACTTAGAACATCACTTTTGGGGGTAATATTTGGTTGCCTATATCTCCATTAGGTTGAATGGGATGCTTTCTCCTTTGTGCTCATAGAAATTAAAAATATTTTTATTATGCATTGTTTTGTTTGTGCACATATATATGCATGTGTACACATATATGTACATATATTCATATATACACACATATACATATATATATACACAGATATCTATATAATGTATGTGTTGAATACTTCTATATAAATAAAACCTAACATGCAGCATGGTATCAAAAAAGTCTTACTTAGAAAAATCAAATCAATTAATAAAGCTTGTTAGCTCTTCTAAATTACTTTGTCAGCAAACATCTGACATCTTAACTTATCCTTGGAATAAAATTTGCCATAATGATTATAGCAATATTTTGCCTGGACATTAAATATTGTTCCTGTCTTTTCAGGAGAAAACATATTTCAATAATTGCTTTAGTTTGTTTTTTCTTCCCTCCCCAAAGCTCTCTTCTACTGCTTATTTTATCAGAATTTAAAGATGATATATTTTTTTAAAAAGTCACTTGGAAAGATAACGTAAAATTTGCTTTGTGTAGTAGTTACAATAAAACTGATTAGTATGAAAAGTAAAACAGTCAAATTTTGCAAAAATATTCTTAAATTAATTTAAACTTTATGATCAGTCAGCTATGCATTATATTGTTAAGTATTTTCCTCCCTTTACAATTTTTAATTCTTTCCTTCCAAACAAGAATAAGAACATAGATAAATCCTACAATTCTTCATTTTATTTTTTATTTATTTATTTTTAAAAAATATTTATTTATTTATTTTTAAAAAATATTTATTTATTTATTTTGGGGGGGTGGGGTGGGGAGGGAGGGGAGCAGGCGGGCTACTTCTATTGGTCCTTCATTTGTCTATTTTCATCCATCTTTGTTCTTTGGCCCATGTGGGCCTCCCATTGCAGTGACCTCTGTTATCGCAGAGCACCAGCTCTGGGCGCGTGCACTCCAGAGCTCGGGCTCGGTGATTGGACACATCGGTCCAGCTGCTCCGCAGCACGTGGGATCTTCCCAGGCCAGGGATCGAACCGGCACCCCTTGCACTGCGAGGTGGTGTCCTTACCCACTGGACCACCAGGAAGCCACCCATCTTGCACTGGAGAAACTGACAGAACAGACTTAGAACATCACTTTTGGGGGTAATATTTGGTTGCCTATATCTCCATTAGGTTGAATGGGATGCTTTCTCCTTTGTGCTCATAGAAATTAAAAATATTTTTATTATGCATTGTTTTGTTTGTGCACATATATATGCATGTGTACACATATATGTACATATATTCATATATACACACATATACATATATATATACACAGATATCTATATAATGTATGTGTTGAATACTTCTATATAAATAAAACCTAACATGCAGCATGGTATCAAAAAAGTCTTACTTAGAAAAATCAAATCAATTAATAAAGCTTGTTAGCTCTTCTAAATTACTTTGTCAGCAAACATCTGACATCTTAACTTATCCTTGGAATAAAATTTGCCATAATGATTATAGCAATATTTTGCCTGGACATTAAATATTGTTCCTGTCTTTTCAGGAGAAAACATATTTCAATAATTGCTTTAGTTTGTTTTTTCTTCCCTCCCCCCCCAAAGCTCTCTTCTACTGCTTATTTTATCAGAATTTAAAGATGATATATTTTTTTAAAAAGTCACTTGGAAAGATAACGTAAAATTTGCTTTGTGTAGTAGTTACAATAAAACTGATTAGTATGAAAAGTAAAACAGTCAAATTTTGCAAAAATATTCTTAAATTAATTTAAACTTTATGATCAGTCAGCTATGCATTATATTGTTAAGTATTTTCCTCCCTTTACAATTTTTAATTCTTTCCTTCCAAACAAGAATAAGAACATAGATAAATCCTACAATTCTTCATTTTATTTTTTATTTATTTATTTTTAAAAAATATTTATTTATTTATTTTTAAAAAATATTTATTTTTTTTTTTGGGGGGGTGGGGTGGGGAGGGAGGGGAGCAGGCGGGCTACTTCTATTGGTCCTTCATTTGTCTATTTTCATCCATCTTTGTTCTTTGGCCCATGTGGGCCTCCCATTGCAGTGACCTCTGTTATCGCAGAGCACCAGCTCTGGGCGCGTGCACTCCAGAGCTCGGGCTCGGTGATTGGACACATCGGTCCAGCTGCTCCGCAGCACGTGGGATCTTCCCAGGCCAGGGATCGAACCGGCACCCCTTGCACTGCGAGGTGGTGTCCTTACCCACTGGACCACCAGGGAAGCCCAATTCTTCATTTTAAATACGTTAGTACTAATTTATTTTTACAAGAGATTTAATTCAGTACAACATGATTGCTCCAGCTTAATTTAAAACTCAAAATCTGAATGAGTCACATTGAGGCAAAAAGGTTATATCAGTATTTAACAGTGCAGATGCCTTTGTTGCTAATGAGCAACTGAAATTCAATGATACTTACAAATATTCTCTACTACCAACAGATAAATAAGAAGATAAAAGGGAATGAAATTATGATGATCTTATGTAGATTGTCATGTAAAGATCACAAAGAAAGTAAGATCAATATACTAAAATATTATTAAAATCTAAATATTTATTTCATTATAATTTTGACTAACTATGGGTGAACAAACAGAGTAAACTAATAGACAACAGTACTTCGAAGGGACTTTAAGAAGTGAATTTATTTAACTCCAGCCTTCTGGCAAATATTGTCTTTCTAACAAAGCAACTAAATTTCAGAAAACTTAAGTGAATTTCTCTGGTTATATAGTTAAATCTTAAGGTAGGAAAGGTTATAAAAAAATACGGGACAAGGATTTCAAGGGGCTACTATGTCACATTCTAACACAAGAAGAAATGGTTTGAAAGTGCCTAACCGTATGTAAACTCTAAGACTTGCCCAGCCTAAGCATGTGCTAGTGAGACACACTAGTGAATAGCAATAAGAATTTCACTTTTCATTAGTCCCACAGGTGACCAGCTACCTCCGAAGAACTGCAAATTAGACTATGTAAGAGTTAACAAATGCTTTTCTACTTAAAAGTTGCTTAGGCTAATAAATAATTAAAATAGACATTGTTAGTATGGTCATTTCTATAGGAAAAAGAACTGAAATTTTCTATTGGTCTTTCATTTGTCTATTTTCATCCATCTTTGTTCTTTGGCCCATGTGGGCCTCCCATTGCAGTGACCTCTGTTATCGCAGAGCACCAGCTCTGGGCGCGTGCACTCCAGAGCTCGGGCTAGGTGATTGGACACATCGGTCCAGCTGCTCCGCAGCACGTGGGATCTTCCCAGGCCAGGGATCGAACCGGCACCCCTTGCACTGCGAGGTGGTGTCCTTACCCACTGGACCACCAGGGAAGCCCAATTCTTCATTTTAAATACGTTAGTACTAATTTATTTTTACAAGAGATTTAATTCAGTACAACATGATTGCTCCAGCTTAATTTAAAACTCAAAATCTGAATGAGTCACATTGAGGCAAAAAGGTTATATCAGTATTTAACAGTGCAGATGCCTTTGTTGCTAATGAGCAACTGAAATTCAATGATACTTACAAATATTCTCTACTACCAACAGATAAATAAGAAGATAAAAGGGAATGAAATTATGATGATCTTATGTAGATTGTCATGTAAAGATCACAAAGAAAGTAAGATCAATATACTAAAATATTATTAAAATCTAAATATTTATTTCATTATAATTTTGACTAACTATGGGTGAACAAACAGAGTAAACTAATAGACAACAGTACTTCGAAGGGACTTTAAGAAGTGAATTTATTTAACTCCAGCCTTCTGGCAAATATTGTCTTTCTAACAAAGCAACTAAATTTCAGAAAACTTAAGTGAATTTCTCTGGTTATATAGTTAAATCTTAAGGTAGGAAAGGTTATAAAAAAATACGGGACAAGGATTTCAAGGGGCTACTATGTCACATTCTAACACAAGAAGAAATGGTTTGAAAGTGCCTAACCGTATGTAAACTCTAAGACTTGCCCAGCCTAAGCATGTGCTAGTGAGACACACTAGTGAATAGCAATAAGAATTTCACTTTTCATTAGTCCCACAGGTGACCAGCTACCTCCGAAGAACTGCAAATTAGACTATGTAAGAGTTAACAAATGCTTTTCTACTTAAAAGTTGCTTAGGCTAATAAATAATTAAAATAGACATTGTTAGTATGGTCATTTCTATAGGAAGAACTTCAGCTACTGCCAACTGAAATTTTCTTTTCCAATCACATTTTCTTGGTTTATTATAGTCACACATCCTGTCATTAAGTAAGAATACTATACATTTCGCCTGCTCCAATTCTCCTGAAGGACTGATTACCTTGAATAGTTTCATCCAAGAACATACCAACAGTTTCCATTTTATCCCCAAGCTGGTTATGACCCTATAGTTCCATCCTTTCTAATCTATATATCCTGAACATGTATGACACTATAAGGAAATAAACCCCCCTTTCCTGAGAAAGAGGCTAGAACCTAAGCAACTTAGTGAAAAGTCAATTATCTGCACTTGTGTTTCCATCTTGAAGAGTAAAGATTACTTTTTATCCTAGACCAAAATCTAACAGTTTAACTGCAATCATCCAGCAAAACCTATTTTAACCATTAGGTGAGACTGTGTCTACTCAGTGATACTAGACCCTGAATACAGAGTTAAGAAGGGAAAAAAAAATAAATCTACTTAAGTGTGGAAGGACAATGAATTTTAAAAGAAGGTTTATGAAACTCCATGCCCCTTGACCTTCTCTTATTACTATTGCCTGGCGAACCTTTTCAAGACAAATGGTGTATATCTTTATCTATGACAGTCCATTTAGCAATCACAATATTTCCCTTAAGTTAGATAAATTGTCCAGTCACTTAAGAAGAAGAAGGGCTAACAGCAACTGTAGCAAAGGTCATTCAATCCAGTTTTGTTCTATATTAAAATGTCATCAGATCTAAAAAGCGATTTCATCAATAACATACCTAACTAGAATGTTCCAAAATTTAGAAATCACTGTCTGTCCTATGGGAAAAATAAAGTAGGTAAATAAGACACAACTTTCCAAGGCAAACTCAAAGGTATTGATCCCAAGATCATTTCTCTCACCAAGAGTCTCATTTATCATTTAAAAATTTTAAAAGGTATTTTTACGATAACTTAGTGAATAGCAATAAATAGAATAGATTCACTTTTCATTAGTCCCACAGGTGACCAGCTACCTCCGAAGAACTGCAAATTAGACTATGTAAGAGTTAACAAATGCTTTTCTACTTAAAAGTTGCTTAGGCTAATAAATAATTAAAATAGACATTGTTAGTATGGTCATTTCTATAGGAAGAACTTCAGCTACTGCCAACTGAAATTTTCTTTTCCAATCACATTTTCTTGGTTTATTATAGTCACACATCCTGTCATTAAGTAAGAATACTATACATTTCGCCTGCTCCAATTCTCCTGAAGGACTGATTACCTTGAATAGTTTCATCCAAGAACATACCAACAGTTTCCATTTTATCCCCAAGCTGGTTATGACCCTATAGTTCCATCCTTTCTAATCTATATATCCTGAACATGTATGACACTATAAGGAAATAAACCCCCCTTTCCTGAGAAAGAGGCTAGAACCTAAGCAACTTAGTGAAAAGTCAATTATCTGCACTTGTGTTTCCATCTTGAAGAGTAAAGATTACTTTTTATCCTAGACCAAAATCTAACAGTTTAACTGCAATCATCCAGCAAAACCTATTTTAACCATTAGGTGAGACTGTGTCTACTCAGTGATACTAGACCCTGAATACAGAGTTAAGAAGGGAAAAAAAAATAAATCTACTTAAGTGTGGAAGGACAATGAATTTTAAAAGAAGGTTTATGAAACCCCATGCCCCTTGACCTTCTCTTATTACTATTGCCTGGCGAACCTTTTCAAGACAAATGGTGTATATCTTTATCTATGACAGTCCATTTAGCAATCACAATATTTCCCTTAAGTTAGATAAATTGTCCAGTCACTTAAGAAGAAGAAGGGCTAACAGCAACTGTAGCAAAGGTCATTCAATCCAGTTTTGTTCTATATTAAAATGTCATCAGATCTAAAAAGCGATTTCATCAATAACATACCTAACTAGAATGTTCCAAAATTTAGAAATCACTGTCTGTCCTATGGGAAAAATAAAGTAGGTAAATAAGACACAACTTTCCAAGGCAAACTCAAAGGTATTGATCCCAAGATCATTTCTCTCACCAAGAGTCTCATTTATCATTTAAAATGAGTATGACTTTTAGAAATAAATCTGTTGGTTCAATTTTTGTCCTTCTGAGATTACACAAGCGAATGTCATGTGAACTCTGTAATAATAAGACTGACTTACTCTGCCAAACTAGCCCACCAATGAATATACAGAAGAAGCAAAGTATCACATGATATTATAACTTGAATCCAGTAACAGGAGCCTGTCCCACAGAATCCTTCCAGAGAGTAACTGCCATAAAGATCAGAGAGAGGGAGGACTCAGAAATGGAGAATAATAAAAAAGATATCTGAGAGAAACTGGAGAAACTTGAAACTATTACTTATTGCCTTAAGTATGATAATAGTGATGTAGCTCTGTAGGAGAAGGTCCTTGTTTCTGGGGAAGGGAAACTAAAATGTTTAGGGGGAAGTGTCATGATGTTTGTAGACAACTTGTGATGACGTGGCAAAGTGGAAGAGCGTGTGTGTGTTGTGTACACTAAGCAATTGTGAGAAGAGAGAATGAGTTCATGAATCTTGGAAAAGAGTGTACATAGATACACTGCTTATTATTTCAACTTGTGTGTGGGCTAAAGACACTTTAAATTTTTTTAAAATCACATCATGTTATTCATATGCTCAAAAATTTGTACTGGTATGTCATCTTACTTGGGATTAGGGTATTCTTCAGAGTGACCCACAAAGTCCAACATGATCTAATTCGTCATAATCTCTCTGATCTCTTGGCCTATAGTTCTCTCCCTTTTGTTAATTCACTTCAGTCACTCTGGAATTTTTGTTGCTTCTCAAACTTACCAGGCATGCCTTTGCACCTCATGGCCTGTTTCCTCAGCCTCAAATGTAAGTTCCTCTAGTTGTACTAATTCCTTAAAGGCACTTCAAGGAGATCTAGCCTAAACCCCTTGTTTAAAATTGTAACTTGGCTGCAGTCACTGTTAGCCTGTACATGTTATTTTTTATATCACTTCTTAAATTTTTACATATTTTATTACATAGTATTTTCACTTTTATTGTATACATTACCCCAAAGTAAGCTCCAAGATGGATGGATTTCATGGTTTTATGTTCACTGAAGGATTTTGAGCATAGTTCATAGCACATAAAAGCATATAAAGGATTCTTAACTAATCCTCATTGAAAGTTTAATGAAAGAAGAAAAGTTTCATGACCTTCTTTTTAGCTAGACAATGAAGATTTTAGTGCAATTTTGTAGTAGAACACAATGCGCTGGGGAAAACAAAAGTCCAGGAAGAAAGAGCTCAGCAAAGAGACACAGATGTCTGGAAGCAAATCCAAGGAATAAAGAGCTGAAATGAGAGATAACTTCAGGACAACTGAGAAATTTGCCCACTTTTATCATATGAATGAGGAGCTGGAAAGAGACTGAAATAAATACAGTATCCTCTAAATATTTTGTAATGTGAGAAAGCTCATTTACAATCAAATGATTCAGAATAAATGTCATCCAGTGAGATGCTCATGAAGTATTTGATAAGTAATGTATAAGGAGTATTTAATCAGAATTTGAGTAAGAACATTATATTTGTAAAACTATGTAGTATCATTAATGACAGTACTTGTGTTTATGCTGAGATTGTGACCTGCCTTCAAACCTCATTTGCAAAAGAGCCTGGGCTACTACCAACCTTGCTGTCCTATAGTACATTAAAAGGCATGTATGCACGCTGAGTCGTATTCAACTTTATGTGACCCCAACAGACTGTAACCCACCAGGTTCCTCTGTCCGTGGGATTCCCCAGGCAAGAATACTAGAGTGGGTTGCCATTTCATTCTCCAGGGCATCTTCCAGACCCTGGGATCAAACCTGGGTCTCCAGCATTGGCAGATAGATCCTTAATTGACTGATCCAAGAAAATGGAATCATATGCTTGTCATGAGGCAAAACCATCTAGAAAGTTTTTCATATTTCAAATACTAACATCACCAATGCAACCAAAGACCAGCTATGGAAAGGGAAGGAAATAAACAAAGGAAATAAATCAAAGGAAATAAACAACCAATGGCATGCAATTTGTATTTGTAACAACATGGAATGGTATGATGGCATCCATTCTCTGAGAGTGGAGAGGTGAATAGGAATCTTCAGGTTGGAAGGCATGACACTCAAAGCTTCTTTTCGGGGTATGCATTACCTACTGGGTATTTAAGTTGTACTTATACAGGAAATTTGTGATGGGTATGATCAAACGTGATCTCCAACTCAATCTTAGAGATTCTGGGCACAGGAACAGACTTTGTGACCAAGGACATCGAGACCATGGTTTTATCTCAAAAATGTTGGGAGATTTTTTATGTGTTTAATACATATCTTGGTTCTTCAAAAGATTGATTACTTATGAGCCATTTCTAAATTACCATGCAGTATACTTTGTCTTTGAAGCCTTATCAAAAGATATAACATCTAAGTGGAAACACTATATTTTGAATTATAATCACTTGGCTTATTTGTTTTTGAGAACACAGTCAACCTCAACATCACAAGCTTCACAATCCTTTATGCCTTCAAACACGCGACCTATCATAATACATTTAATGGATTTTAAAATACTCACTTGTAGAGTAAGTTATTCCATAAAATTCATTTTAAATATATTTATAACCAAGCAAGGATTAATTATTAAAGAATCAACTGAGGTGGTCCCTTGGTTGAGACTTAAGAGAGTTCACAAGGTTGTCACTGGGCCACTGTTTAACACTTGTGTGTGATGACAGATCAGTTTAACTAGGTATTTACCATTCTCATGCAGGATCTATTCCTCAAGAAATGGTCATTAGAGAAAGACTTTTCTAAGCAAAATTCTTTTGAGTATGTTTAGTTAGAAAAACTTCTGGTAATCATATCTAAGGTCTTTACCATTCTCCAGGGCATCTTCCAGACCCTGGGATCAAACCTGGGTCTCCAGCATTGGCAGATAGATCCTTAATTGACTGATCCAAGAAAATGGAATCATATGCTTGTCATGAGGCAAAACCATCTAGAAAGTTTTTCATATTTCAAATACTAACATCACCAATGCAACCAAAGACCAGCTATGGAAAGGGAAGGAAATAAACAAAGGAAATAAATCAAAGGAAATAAACAACCAATGGCATGCAATTTGTATTTGTAACAACATGGAATGGTATGATGGCATCCATTCTCTGAGAGTGGAGAGGTGAATAGGAATCTTCAGGTTGGAAGGCATGACACTCAAAGCTTCTTTTCGGGGTATGCATTACCTACTGGGTATTTAAGTTGTACTTATACAGGAAATTTGTGATGGGTATGATCAAACGTGATCTCCAACTCAATCTTAGAGATTCTGGGCACAGGAACAGACTTTGTGACCAAGGACATCGAGACCATGGTTTTATCTCAAAAATGTTGGGAGATTTTTTATGTGTTTAATACATATCTCGGTTCTTCAAAAGATTGATTACTTATGAGCCATTTCTAAATTACCATGCAGTATACTTTGTCTTTGAAGCCTTATCAAAAGATATAACATCTAAGTGGAAACACTATATTTTGAATTATAATCACTTGGCTTATTTGTTTTTGAGAACACAGTCAACCTCAACATCACAAGCTTCACAATCCTTTATGCCTTCAAACACGCGACCTATCATAATACATTTAATGGATTTTAAAATACTCACTTTTAGAGTAAGTTATTCCATAAAATTCATTTTAAATATATTTATAACCAAGCAAGGATTAATTATTAAAGAATCAACTGAGGTGGTCCCTTGGTTGAGACTTAAGAGAGTTCACAAGGTTGTCACTGGGCCACTGTTTAACACTTGTGTGTGATGACAGATCAGTTTAACTAGGTATTTACCATTCTCATGCAGGATCTATTCCTCAAGAAATGGTCATTAGAGAAAGACTTTTCTAAGCAAAATTCTTTTGAGTATGTTTAGTTAGAAAAACTTCTGGTAATCATATCTAAGGTCTTTACCATTCCCTAGGCAATTCTAATTACTTACCTTATTTATCACTTTTGGCAAATGCTTCTTGAGGTCCTACTACTTATAAAGTACTACATATAGCTCTACTATGTTCATGTAGCAAATGAACATTTCTCTTTATTTATACCTAGTTGACTTATTTGTACCCAAGAAACAGTGGCAAACTTAGTCTTGTTCACCAGTAGTTTAATTCTAAATGAGAAATATTTCAATGAATCTTCCTAACTTTAAAAACTTTTTAATGATTACTTGCCAATATACAGCAATTATTGGGCTTTCCCAGTGGCTCAGCAGTAAAGAATCTGCCTGCAATACAGGAGATGCTGGTTTGATCCCTAGGTCAGGACAATTGCCTGGAGGAGGGCATGGCAATTCACTTCAGTATTCTTGCCTAGAGAATCTCATGGACAGAGGAGCCTGGTGGGCTACAGTTCATGGAGTCACAAAGGGCCGGACACAACTGAAGCAACTGAGTATGCACTGATACCCATAGCAATTATTAATTCAAGCATCTTAAAAGTTAAATAATGTTAACAAGCAAGTCAGAGTAAATATCATTTATGACTTATATGTGGAATCTTAAAAACTAATACAAATTAACTTATTTACAAAATATAAACAGACTCACATATATAGAAAACAAACTTAGAGTTAGCAAAGGTAAAGAAGCAAGGAAGAATAAGCTAGCAATCTGAAAAATAACAGACATATACTACTATATAAAAACAGGAAACTATATTCAATATCTTATAATAACTTATAATGTAAAGGAAAAATAATGGGCCCCCAAATATTTATAACCAAGCAGGATTAATTATTAAAGAATCAACTGAGGTGGTCCCTTGGTTGAGACTTAAGAGAGTTCACAAGGTTGTCACTGGGCCACTGTTTAACACTTGTGTGTGATGACAGATCAGTTTAACTAGGTATTTACCATTCTCATGCAGGATCTATTCCTCAAGAAATGGTCATTAGAGAAAGACTTTTCTAAGCAAAATTCTTTTGAGTATGTTTAGTTAGAAAAACTTCTGGTAATCATATCTAAGGTCTTTACCATTCCCTAGGCAATTCTAATTACTTACCTTATTTATCACTTTTGGCAAATGCTTCTTGAGGCCCTACTACTTATAAAGTACTACATATAGCTCTACTATGTTCATGTAGCAAATGAACATTTCTCTTTATTTATACCTAGTTGACTTATTTGTACCCAAGAAACAGTGGCAAACTTAGTCTTGTTCACCAGTAGTTTAATTCTAAATGAGAAATATTTCAATGAATCTTCCTAACTTTAAAAACTTTTTAATGATTACTTGCCAATATACAGCAATTATTGGGCTTTCCCAGTGGCTCAGCAGTAAAGAATCTGCCTGCAATACAGGAGATGCTGGTTTGATCCCTAGGTCAGGACAATTGCCTGGAGGAGGGCATGGCAATTCACTTCAGTATTCTTGCCTAGAGAATCTCATGGACAGAGGAGCCTGGTGGGCTACAGTTCATGGAGTCACAAAGAGCCGGACACAACTGAAGCAACTGAGTATGCACTGATACCCATAGCAATTATTAATTCAAGCATCTTAAAAGTTAAATAATGTTAACAAGCAAGTCAGAGTAAATATCATTTATGACTTATATGTGGAATCTTAAAAACTAATACAAATTAACTTATTTACAAAATATAAACAGACTCACATATATAGAAAACAAACTTAGAGTTAGCAAAGGTAAAGAAGCAAGGGAGGAATAAGCTAGCAATCTGAAAAATAACAGACATATACTACTATATAAAAAACAGGAAACTATATTCAATATCTTATAATAACTTATAATGTAAAATAATCTGAAAAGAATATAACTATGTATAAAGAACCAGTTTGCTGTACACCTGAAACACCATAAATCAACTAAACTTAAAAATATAGTGCCATGAAACTTCACTGATTTAAGAAAATGAGTTTCAAAATGAAAATTACTCAATCTTAAATAATAATAACAATCAGTACTGGTAAGTCTTTGTTGAAAGAGGCACTCATATACTGCTGGTTGAAGTACAAATTAATTTGTAAGACAACTTTCTAAAAATCATACAATAAGCCTTGCCTCTATGCCAGCTAATCTCTATCTAAAAATGTAGTCTAAGAAAATAAAAAGACAGAAAACTGCTTATTGCATTGTTACTTGTAGTAAAAAATGGAATCAACATACCCATTAGGATGGTTATGAACTTTAAAGAAACAGAAAATGACATGTATTCACAAGTTCTGTGGAAAAATTAAACCCTCTGTGTACTGTTTTATTAAAACATATACTTTACTAGTACTCTGGATTTGGCATCATCTTTTAGGAGTACCTGTGGTACTAGGATTATTTTTTTATATTTTTATTTAATATTTGGAAACAGAGAAATATTACATAAAACATCACTGCCAGATATTGCACAAAACATTTGGATCATTCATTATATGCGTGTGCATATATAGGTGTGTATATATACTTGCTAACCTTTAACTTTTCAAAGGTTTTGGCATTTTAAGAAAAATTTATATTGGAGTATAGTTGATTAACAATTTTCAGGTTTGTACAATGACACTTCAGTATTCTTGCCTAGAGAATCTCATGGACAGAGGAGCCTGGTGGGCTACAGTTCATGGAGTCACAAAGAGCCGGACACAACTGAAGCAACTGAGTATGCACTGATACCCATAGCAATTATTAATTCAAGCATCTTAAAAGTTAAATAATGTTAACAAGCAAGTCAGAGTAAATATCATTTATGACTTATATGTGGAATCTTAAAAACTAATACAAATTAACTTATTTACAAAATATAAACAGACTCACATATATAGAAAACAAACTTAGAGTTAGCAAAGGTAAAGAAGCAAGGGAGGAATAAGCTAGCAATCTGAAAAATAACAGACATATACTACTATATAAAAACAGGAAACTATATTCAATATCTTATAATAACTTATAATGTAAAATAATCTGAAAAGAATATAACTATGTATAAAGAACCAGTTTGCTGTACACCTGAAACACCATAAATCAACTAAACTTAAAAATATAGTGCCATGAAACTTCACTGATTTAAGAAAATGAGTTTCAAAATGAAAATTACTCAATCTTAAATAATAATAACAATCAGTACTGGTAAGTCTTTGTTGAAAGAGGCACTCATATACTGCTGGTTGAAGTACAAATTAATTTGTAAGACAACTTTCTAAAAATCATACAATAAGCCTTGCCTCTATGCCAGCTAATCTCTATCTAAAAATGTAGTCTAAGAAAATAAAAAGACAGAAAACTGCTTATTGCATTGTTACTTGTAGTAAAAAATGGAATCAACATACCCATTAGGATGGTTATGAACTTTAAAGAAACAGAAAATGACATGTATTCACAAGTTCTGTGGAAAAATTAAACCCTCTGTGTACTGTTTTATTAAAACATATACTTTACTAGTACTCTGGATTTGGCATCATCTTTTAGGAGTACCTGTGGTACTAGGATTATTTTTTTATATTTTTATTTAATATTTGGAAACAGAGAAATATTACATAAAACATCACTGCCAGATATTGCACAAAACATTTGGATCATTCATTATATGCGTGTGCATATATAGGTGTGTATATATACTTGCTAACCTTTAACTTTTCAAAGGTTTTGGCATTTTAAGAAAAATTTATATTAGAGTATAGTTGATTAACAATGTGTGTCTTTCAGGTGTACAGCAAAGAGATTCAGTTATTCATATACATGCATTTCTTCTTTTTCAAATTCTTTTCCCATTTAGATTATTATAGAATGTCTGTAGCAGAGTTTCCTGTGCTATAAAGTAGGTCTTGTTGGCCATCAATTTTAAATACTACAGTGGTGTGTACATGTCAATCCCAAACTCCCAGTCTACCCCTCTACTCTACCTTTCCCCTCTGCTAACCATAAGTTTAATTGTATCATTCTTCAGATTCCACTTAGAGGAGATACAACATTATTATATTTATCTTTCTCTGTTTGACTTAACTTCACTTAGTACGATAAGCTCCAGGGCCATCCATGGAACCCGTGTGTACTCTTGATGGGAATATAAAACAGTACAATTACTGTGAAAAACAGTACGGTAGTTCCTTGAAAAACTAAAAATAGAACTACCATATGATTGGCAAATCCAGGTGGGAATATATCTTCAAGAAGTAAAATTAAATGAGTTCATTTGTTTCACACACATATTAACTAGGCAATGAATAAGGATCTCTTATAAAGCACAGGAAATTCTACTCAATACTCTATAATGCCCTATATGGAAAAAGCATTTAATAAAGAGTGGAATATGTATGCACCTAAGTAAATCACTTTGCTTTACACCTGAACTACACTCCAACACTCCAACACTTTTTTTTAAAGAAATGAAAATAGAGTCTTAAAGGGATAGCTGTATGTTCATGTGCTCAGCAGCATGATTCGCAAGAGGCAGAATAGTAGAAGCGACCTGAGTGTCCATCGACGGATAAATGAACAAATAAAATGTGGTGTATACGTAGAACAAAATGTTACCCAACCTTAAAAAAGAAGGCCATTTTGACACATGACACAACACAAACGAGCCTTGAAGACATAATGCTAAGTGAAATAAACTAGCCACAAAAGGACAAATACTGTGTGGTTCAACTTACGTGAAGTACCTAGAGCAGAAAGTTCACAGAGACAGAGAGTAGAATGGTGGTTTTCAGGGCCTAAGAGGAGGTGCTAATAAGGAGCTGTTCTTCAGTGGGCATGGAGCTCCAGGGTAGCAAGATGAAAAATAATTCGAGATGGGTAAATCATACTCATTACACAATAAGCTGAAAATACTTATGCCATAGAAACATCTACTTCAAAATGGTGAAAATGGTGAATTTTGTTATGTATATTTGACAACAATTTTAGAAAACATAAAAGGAATAAAGTTGTGATCCATAAATTAATAAAAAATGAGCATTCAAATATGGAAATATTTACATATTCTCTTAGCTGTCTCCCCAAACATCCCCACTACTGAATTCCAAAGGCACATTTGGTTAGTAAAATGAGATCTGGTACTCTTTCAGAAGGGTCAGTCAAGGAGTGTGGGCTTGCTCTGTAGACCTCTTCTGCTGGTGAAGCAGATGTTTCCTAAGGCATAACTGGCCCAAGGGAATTGCAATTTCAATGAAGCAAACTGAAAATGATTCTCTAGATAGGCTCTACTGAGGGGAAAATTGCCTCCTTCCAGACCACCAAAGATCAGAAACATGAATGTTCGGGCATATGTTTCATATTCTCCCCCAGGGCAACAAACAAATCTGTAGAATCTGTTCGAAACTCACATATGAAATTCTACCCCAGAGACTGAATCTACATATGAAAAATCAGTCCCAATAATGAAACACATCAAGCTTCTGAGACTACAATGCCTGGAAGGAAAACGTTGAAGGCTTTATATTTTTTCGAAAGTCCCTAGAGAGAAAAACAAAATTAAGAAAACCTTCCCTTTATTATCTGGTCACTATTCACAACCTTAATAATGTGGGTGGTCCATTATAATCAGATCTCATTTTCTGTCTCACAACTTTATAAAGAACCTACTTTGAATGCATTTTATGGTAAGGGAAGAATCATATCATGTTTGTCCCTTTTGGATTCTTCTGTTTTAAAGTTTGTTGTGTTTCATAAGATATGCGGTTCGATTATTTCACTCTTCATACCCAATGTAAAAATTTTTAGAAAGTGCTTTCTGAAAATGCAGACATTACATCTACTAAATGAACTAATTAAACATTATAGAAATGTTCTAAAAGACCCAAAGACCATCCTAACAATTAATAAAACTTTTCATTTAAAGTTCCAACTTGGAGAGTTTTAAAGTATTTCACAGCTTAACAAAAGTGAAATTCCAATTATTAGTGGTTCTCTCTCTTCAGGCCCAGTTTAAATTTTAAAAGTTTTAGCCACCAGTGTGGCAATGTCTATTACCTTTAAAACACTGCTATAGATTTTGCAGTTGATTTAATATCAAGAAGCCTAACTATGCTACATTTGTTCATTTAGGCATTCATTCTGTGTATATTCTCAGATGTTATAAAAACATTAAAAGATATATTTTATCATTTTTGAGAAGAGAATGGAAAGCAATGCTTATTTGGTATGACAGAACATCAACAGAGATAATGTGCAATGGAAAAAATACAAAAAGTAATATAAATTGCTCACCTCAGTTTCTGAACAACCCATTTCCTTTAGAGAATGTGAAGTTATAGCTGTCTCTATCAGCAGAAGGGGACACTCCATGCCATTTGATAAAATATTCAAGTGATTTACTACACTTTTTTTTTCACAAGATGGTCAAAATTCAGTGTAGATAACACAGAAAATATAAAAGCCAATATGTTCAATAAACTCACAAGAAAGACCATCATTCTGCCACAACAGAGCAACAAAAGCACTTGCAAATGTAAATTAATTTCACATACATACACACGTATGCACTGCCACACATACTTTAACCTGTAGCCTTAAGCCAACTGTGGCTAGTATCTATGGTTTACTGTATTCTAATATGATTCAAAGTCTACCCATGTGGGCAGGTCATCCCTCTTCTGGGGAGACTCAAGAGTAGGGAATGAAGATGATTCCTAAATCTTACCTATTGCAGTGTCATGCAAACTTCCAATGTTCATGTGCAGTACCAATCTTATAGAATTCCCCACCACTTGGAAGTCCACAGATGTAAGGAAGGCATTAGTGAATCAAATTCAGTAAATTTATATTAAATTAATAATAATTAACAGGAACAAAGTAGTTCATATGGAAATCATAGCATGGTTTCCTTTTAAACTTGGCAAGATTTTTCCATTATATTCTTGAGTATATCACATGATGGAGGCTATTAACATTGTGTCTGCTCCTACAACAAAACCCTTCTCTATGCAGTAGACACGTTAACAGAGTTTGGATGTTAGTTTCTAGATAGGACTTTGGAAAAGACAAACCACTAAATAGATTCCTCAAAGTTCCTAAAAGACAAAAACATCTTCATCACACATTTTAAGACAAAGTAACAGAAGATTTGTGGCAATGTCCTTTAAAACACTGCTATAGATTTTGCAGTTGATTTAATATCAAGAAGCCTAACTATGCTACATTTGTTCATTTAGGCATTCATTCTGTGTATATTCTCAGATGTTATAAAAACATTAAAAGATATATTTTATCATTTTTGAGAAGAGAATGGAAAGCAATGCTTATTTGGTATGACAGAACATCAACAGAGATAATGTGCAATGGAAAAAATACAAAAAGTAATATAAATTGCTCACCTCAGTTTCTGAACAACCCATTTCCTTTAGAGAATGTGAAGTTATAGCTGTCTCTATCAGCAGAAGGGGACACTCCATGCCATTTGATAAAATATTCAAGTGATTTACTACACTTTTTTTTTTACAAGATGGTCAAAATTCAGTGTAGATAACACAGAAAATATAAAAGCCAATATGTTCAATAAACTCACAAGAAAGACCATCATTCTGCCACAACAGAGCAACAAAAGCACTTGCAAATGTAAATTAATTTCACATACATACACACGTATGCACTGCCACACATACTTTAACCTGTAGCCTTAAGCCAACTGTGGCTAGTATCTATGGTTTACTGTATTCTAATATGATTCAAAGTCTACCCATGTGGGCAGGTCATCCCTCTTCTGGGGAGACTCAAGAGTAGGGAATGAAGATGATTCCTAAATCTTACCTATTGCAGTGTCATGCAAACTTCCAATGTTCATGTGCAGTACCAATCTTATAGAATTCCCCACCACTTGGAAGTCCACAGATGTAAGGAAGGCATTAGTGAATCAAATTCAGTAAATTTATATTAAATTAATAATAATTAACAGGAACAAAGTAGTTCATATGGAAATCATAGCATGGTTTCCTTTTAAACTTGGCAAGATTTTTCCATTATATTCTTGAGTATATCACATGATGGAGGCTATTAACATTGTGTCTGCTCCTACAACAAAACCCTTCTCTATGCAGTAGACACGTTAACAGAGTTTGGATGTTAGTTTCTAGATAGGGCTTTGGAAAAGACAAACCACTAAATAGATTCCTCAAAGTTCCTAAAAGACAAAAACATCTTCATCACACATTTTAACACCTGATTCAAACGTAAAACCATTCATTATTGATCACTAGACAATGCTGTAACTGTGACTAATGAAGTTGTAGCACTTATTTAATGGGTAGCTATAGTTTCACATCTATTTTTTATTATTTTTAATTGAAGGATAAATGCTCTATAACATTATGTTGGTTTCTACCACACATCAACATGAATTAGCCATAGGTTGTACATAAGTCCCCTTCTTCCTGAAACTCCTTTCCACCTCCACACCATCTCACCCCTCTAAGTTTTTTCAGAGCCCTGGTGTGAATTCCCTGAGTCATACAGCAAATTCCCACTGGCTATTTTACATATGAAAGTATGTATGCTTCCATGGTATGCTCTCGCTCTCCATTTTTAAAGATTTGAATGTGGTTACATGTGTCAACAAAGATAAATATCGATATGACCAAGTTCTTGTTTTTGAAGAGATAAAAATAAATGGAAAGTACTTTTAAAAACTAAAGAAATATTTTAAAGTGATGAAAGATGATATTTATATTCAGAGATCACAATTCAAGCTTTATACCCAGAGGGACAATTAAAAGAGAATAACTGCACACAGACTTATCAGAAATGACTCTCATGTGAACATAAACTGTCACACTGAAATCATATCCTAAAATATATACCCAATAATTCTATCTGCTATATACACAAAATTATAATATCCTTATTAATTTTTAAGTATCATGCAGATCCTATGCTAATACTAATCTACAAAGCACTTTTATATACATCTTATTTTGTTTCTATTTCAATCCTATGAACAAGGATATTAATATTTCACACGAAACAAATGTGAATGTATGTGTCAAGGTTTTCACTGAGATGTACTATACAGATTTCTTAAGCCTTTAATAGATGTGAGAAGTACAGGTAAATTAAATGACTTGTCAAAAATCAATCTGCTACTTAGTACCAGAGAGAGATTTGATACAATGTGATGTCCTTTTCACTATACCCATCTATTTTAACTGGAAAATAGTATTTCGGGATGCACAGGCGGTGCTAGTGGTAAAGGAACCTGCCTGCCAATACAGGAGACATAAGAGAAGCAGGTTCCATCCCTTGTTGGGGAAGATTCCCTGGAGAAGGAAATGGCAACCAACTTCAGTATTCTTGCCTGGAGAATCCCATGGACAAAAGAGTCTGACAGACTACAGTCCATAGTCACAAAGAATTGAACACAACGGAAGCAACCTAGCATGCAGGCATCTTTAAGTAATATTCACTTCTGCACAATGTTCATGTTCCATCACACACAGACCCTTCTCAACTGTAACCATGTTAATTCTACCTACTAGCAGTTAGTTCCCAGAAACAGTTAGCAGTCAGAGGGTTCTCTAATTAGGTACCCTTTCCCACAAAACAAATGCAAGTTTCCAACTCCTTCCTGGACATTTTCACGAATTTCTCCAACATATCAGGACCCAAAAGAAAAACTAGATTCTTTATTTTTTAAAATTATTTATTTTAAAGGTTTTACAGCGTTTTGTTGTTCATATATATGTATGTTCTCAGATCAGTCATATGCATATCCCTAGTTCCCTCCCCGCTTCCAGGTGCCCCCATCCCACACCTCCGGACCATCGCACCAAGCCATTGTAAGCACTCCTATTCCCTTAGCACAATGACAATAGCTATCTTTTTCACCCATGACAGTATAGGTTTCCATGCTACACCCTCCATGCCTCCCACCCACTGTTCCTTCGCCACAATAACCATATGTCTATTCTCTTTCTGTTTTTCCATGAGTTCACTGTGTGTGTTATCATGACCATCCTACTAGATTCCATATATATGTGTTAGTATACTGTGCTTGTCTTTCTCTTTTTGACTTACTTCACTTTTTATGACACGTTCTAGATCCAGCCACCTCATTAGGACTGAGTCTTCTGCATTTCTTTCAACAGCTGAGTAGTATTCCATTGTATATATGTACCAGGGCTTCTGGATCCATTCATTTGTCAATCGACATCTAGGTTGCTTCCATGTTCTAGCTATTGTATAGAGAGCTGCAATGAACATTGGGGAACAGGTGCTTCTTTCAGTTATGATTTCATCAGGATATAAGCCTAAGAGTGGGATTGCTGGGTCATAGGGTGCTTCTATTTTTAGTTTTTTAAGGAATCGCCAGACTGTCTTCCATAAAGGTTGTATCAATCTACATTCCCACCAGCAATCCAAGAGTGTTTCCTTTTCTCCGCACCCTCTACAGCATTTATTGTCTGTCGATTTGTGGATGATGGCCAATCTGACGGGTGTGAGGTGGTATCTCATTGTAGTTTTGATGTGCATTTCTCTAATGATAAGCGAGGTTGAGCATCGTTTCATGTGCTTTGGGGCCATCTGTATGTCCTCTTTGGAGAGGTGTCTCTTTAGATCTTTTTCCCATTTTTTGACTGGGTTGTTTGTTTTTCCGGTGTTGAGCTGTCTGAGTTGCTTGTAGATTTTGGAGATCAATTCTTTGTCTGTTGTTTCATTTGCTATGATTTTCTCTCAGTCTGTGGGCTGTCTGTTCAGCTTTTTTGTAATTTCTTTTGCAGTACAAAGGCTTTTAGGTTTCATTAGGTCCCACATGTTCATTTTTTTTTTTAGTTCTTCTATTCTAGTAGGTGGGTCAAAGAAGATCTTGCTTTGATGTATGTCCTTGAGGGTTTTGCCTATATTCTCCTCTAAGAGTTTGATGGTTTCTGGTCTTACATTTAGGTCTTTAATCCTTTTTGAGTTGATCTTTGTGTATGGGGTCAGGGAATGTTCCAACTTCATTTGTTTGCATGTAGCTGTCCAATTTTCCCAGCACCATTTGTTGAAGAGGCTGTCTTTGTCCCATTTTAGAGTTTCGCCTCCTTTGTCATAAATAAGATACCCATAGGTGTGTGGGTTTATCTCTGGGTTCTTGATCTTGTTCCATTGATCTATAGTTCTGTTTTTGTGCCAGTACCATACTGTCTTGATGACTGTTGCTTTGTAGTAGAGTCTGAAGTTGGGAGAGTCTGAGTAGGGAGGCTGGTCCCTCCAGCTCCATTCTTCTTCCTCAGTACTGCTTAGGCTATTCGAGGTCTTTTCTGTTTCCATATGAACTGTGTTATTATTTGGTCTAGTTCTGTGAAAAATGTCCATGGTAGTTGGATAGGTATTGCATTGAATCTATAGATGATATTTGGTAGTATGGTCATTTTCACAATATTGATTCTTACGACCCAGGAACATGGAATATCTCTCCATCTGTTTAAGTCTTCTTTAATTTCTTTCATGAGTGTCTTGTAATTTTCTGTGTACAATTCTTTTGTTTCTTTGGGTAGGTTTATTCCTAGATATTTGATTCTTTTGGTTGCAATGGTGAAGGGGATTGCCTCTTTGATTTCATTTGCTATGATTTTCTCCCACTCTGTGGGCTGTCTGTTCAGCTTTTTTGTAATTTCTTTTGCTGTACAAAAGCTTTTAAGTTTCATGAGGTCCCACATGTTCATTTTTTTTTTAGTTCTGCTACTCTAGTAGGTGGGTCAAAGAAGATCTTGCTTTGATGTATGTCCTTGAGGGTTTTGCCTATATTCTCCTCTAAGAGTTTGATGGTTTCTGGTCTTACATTTAGGTCTTTAATCCTTTTTGAGTTGATCTTTGTGTATGGGGTCAGGGAATGTTCCAACTTCATTTGTTTGCATGTAGCTGTCCAATTTTCCCAGCACCACTTGTTGAAGAGGCTGTCTTTGTCCCATTTTAGAGCTTCGCCTCCTTTGTCATAAATAAGATACCCATAGGTGTGTGGGTTTATCTCTGGGTTCTTGATCTTGTTCCATTGATCTATAGTTCTGTTTTTGTGCCAGTACCATACTGTCTTGATGACTGTTGCTTTGTAGTAGAGTCTGAAGTTGGGAGAGTCTGAGTAGGGAGGCTGGTCCCTCCAGCTCCATTCTTCTTCCTCAGTACTGCTTAGGCTATTCGAGGTCTTTTCTGTTTCCATATGAACTGTGTTATTACTTGGTCTAGTTCTGTGAAAAATGTCCATGGTAGTTGGATAGGTATTGCATTGAATCTGTAGATGATATTTGGTAGTATGGTCATTTTCACAATATTGATTCTTACGACCCAGGAACATGGAATATCTCTCCATCTGTTTAAGTCTTCTTTAATTTCTTTCATGAGTGTCTTGTAACTTTCTGTGTACAATTCTTTTGTTTCTTTGGGTAGGTTTATTCCTAGGTATTCGATTCTTTTGGTTGCAATGGTGAAGGGGATTGCCTCTTTGATTTCATTTTCTGATTTTCCATCGTTTGTATATAGGAATGCCAGTGATTTCTGTGTATTGACTTTGTATCCTGTGACTTTGCTGAATTTGTTGATTAGATCTAGTAGCTTTGTAATAGTGTCTTTGAGGTTTTCTATGTATAATATCATGTCATCTGCAAAAAGAGAGAGCTTTACTTCTTCCTTTCCAATCTGGACTCCTTTTATTTCTTCCTCTTCTCTTATTGCTGTTGCTAGGACTTCCAGGACTATGTTGACCAGTAGTGGTGAAAATGGACACCCTTGTCTTGTTCCTGATCTTAGAGGGAATGCTTTCAGTTTTTCACCATGTTCCCTGTGGGCTTCTCATAGATGGCTTTTATTATGTTGAGATAGGTTTCTTCTATGCCCATTTTCTGAAGAGTTTTTATCATAAATGGATGTTGTACTTTGTCAAAGGCTTTTTCTGCATCTATTGAGATTATCAGGTGATTTTTGTCTCTCACTTTGTTGATATGGTGTATCACACTGATTGATTTGTGGATGTTGAAGAATCCTTGAATGCCTGGGATGAACCCGACTTGATCATGATGTATGAGTGTTTTGATGTGTCGTTGAATTCTGCTTGCTAGGATTTTGTTGAGGATCTTGGCATCTAAGTTCATCAGTGAAATTGGCCTATAATCTTCCTTTTTTGTGTTGTCTTTGCCTGGTTTGGGAATCAGGGTGATGGTGGCCTCGTAGAATCTGTTTGGAAGTATTCCTTCCTGTGCAATTTTTTTGAAGAGTTTTAGAAGGACAGGCAATAGCTCTTCTTTGAATGTTTGGTAGAATTCGGCTGTGAAGCCATCTGGCCCTGGGCTTTTGTTTTGGGGTAGATTTTTAATCACAAATTCGATTTCTGAGCTTGTGATTGGGTTGTTCAAAGTTTCTGTTTCTTCCTGGCTCAGTCTTGGGAGATTAATCTTCCCCAAGAAACTGTCCATTTCTTCCAGGTTGTCCAGTTTGTTGCCATAGAGTTGTTCATAATAGTCTCTTAGAATCCTTTGGATTTCTGCATTCTCTGATTTTCCATCTTTTTTTGGGTAGGTTTATTCCTAGGTATTCGATTCTTTTGGTTGCAATGGTGAAGGGGATTGCCTCTTTGATTTCATTTTCTGATTTTCCATCGTTTGTATATAGGAATGCCAGTGATTTCTGTGTATTGACTTTGTATCCTGTGACTTTGCTGAATTTGTTGATTAGATCTAGTAGCTTTGTAATAGTGTCTTTGAGGTTTTCTATGTATAATATCATGTCATCTGCAAAAAGAGAGAGCTTTACTTCTTCCTTTCCAATCTGGACTCCTTTTATTTCTTCCTCTTCTCTTATTGCTGTTGCTAGGACTTCCAGGACTATGTTGACCAGTAGTGGTGAAAATGGACACCCTTGTCTTGTTCCTGATCTTAGAGGGAATGCTTTCAGTTTTTCACCATGTTCCCTGTGGGCTTCTCATAGATGGCTTTTATTATGTTGAGATAGGTTTCTTCTATGCCCATTTTCTGAAGAGTTTTTATCATAAATGGATGTTGTACTTTGTCAAAGGCTTTTTCTGCATCTATTGAGATTATCAGGTGATTTTTGTCTCTCACTTTGTTGATATGGTGTATCACACTGATTGATTTGTGGATGTTGAAGAATCCTTGCATGCCTGGGATGAACCCGACTTGATCATGATGTATGAGTGTTTTGATGTGTCGTTGAATTCTGCTTGCTAGGATTTTGCTGAGGATCTTGGCATCTAAGTTCATCAGTGAAATTGGCCTATAATCTTCCTTTTTTGTGTTGTCTTTGCCTGGTTTGGGAATCAGGGTGATGGTGGCCTCGTAGAATCTGTTTGGAAGTATTCCTTCCTGTGCAATTTTTTTGAAGAGTTTTAGAAGGACAGGCAATAGCTCTTCTTTGAATGTTTGGTAGAATTCGGCTGTGAAGCCATCTGGCCCTGGGCTTTTGTTTTGGGGTAGATTTTTAATCACAAATTCGATTTCTGAGCTTGTGATTGGGTTGTTCAAAGTTTCTGTTTCTTCCTGGCTCAGTCTTGGGAGATTAATCTTCCCCAAGAAACTGTCCATTTCTTCCAGGTTGTCCAGTTTGTTGCCATAGAGTTGTTCATAATAGTCTCTTAGAATCCTTTGGATTTCTGCATTATCTGTTGTAATCTCTCCTTTTTCGTTTTTGATTTTGGTGATCTGGTTCTTCTCTCTCTTTCTCTTGATGAGTCTGGCCAGTGGCTTGTCAATTTTGTTTACCTTTTCGAAGAACCGGCCTCTCCTTTTGTTTATCCTTGTTTCTTTCATTTCTTTCTAATTTTTTTCTGCTCTGTTCTTTATGATTTCTCTTCTTCTGCTGGCTTTGGAGTGTTTTTGTTCTTCTTTCTCCAGTTCTTTTAAATGTAGGGTTAGGTCATCTGCTTCATATTTTCCTAGTTTCTTAAGACTGTATTGCTATAAATTTCCCTCTTAGAACTGCTTTTGCGGTATCCCATAGGTTTTGCACTGCCGTGTGTTCATTGTCATTTTCTTCTAGGAATTGTTTAATTTCTCCTTTGATTGCCTCAGTAATCAGTTGGTTTTTTAGGTATGTGTTGTTTAATCTCCATGTGTTTGTGTTTTTAGCAGTTTTTTTTTCCTGTAGTTGATCTCTAGTCTCATTGCATTGTGGTCCGAGAAGATGGTTGATATAATTTCAGTTTTCTTGAATAGACTGAGGTTTGATTTGTGTCCGAGGATGTGTGGTCTATCCTGGAGAATGTTCCGTGAGCACTTGAGAAGAAAGTGTATTCTTCTGCTTTTGGATGGAACGTCTTAAAGATATCAATGAGGTCCATCTTTTCCAGTGTGGCATTTAAGGCTTGTGTTTCTTTATTAATTTTCTGTTTGGATGATCTGTCCATTGGTGTGAGAGGAGTGTTGAAGTCTCCTACTATTACTGTGTTATTGTTGATTTCTTCTTTTATGTCTGAAAGTATCTGTCTTATGTATTGAGGTGTCCCTGTGTTGGGTGCATAGATATTCATGACGGTTAAGTCTTCCTCTTGGATAGATCCCTTAATCATGATGTACTGACCTGCCTTGTCTCTTAGAATCTTCTTTACTTTAAAATCTGTTTTGTCTGATATGAGGATTGCTATTCCAGCTTTCTTTTGATTTCCATTTGCATGGAATATCTTTTTCCAACCTCTCACTTCCTGTCTATGAGTGTCTCTAGGTCTGAAGTGGGTCACTTGTAAACAGCATATACATGGGTCATGTTTCTGGATCCATTCAGCCAGCCTGTGTCATTTGGTTGGAGCATTTAGTCCATTTACATTCAAAGTAATATTGATACGAATGTTCCTATTGTCATCTTCTTAGAAATTTGGGGTTTGATTTGTAAGGCTTCTCCTACTCTTGTATTTATTGGCTAAATCAGGCCATTTAACACTTGTTGTAGGGCTGGTTTTGTGGTACAGAATTCTTTTAGTTTTTGTCTGTCTGTGAAGCTTTTGACTTCACCATCTATTCTGAATGAGATTCTTGCTGGGTAGAGAATTCTTGGTTGGAGGTTATTCTCTTTTAGCCATTTAAATGTGTCTTGCCATTCTCTTCTGGCCTGCAGGGTTTCTGTTGAAAGATCCACAGTTAGACGTATGGGGTTTCCTTTATATGTTATTTGTTGCTTGCTCCTAGCTGCTTTTAGTAATCTGTCTTTATATTTAGTCTGTGTTAGTTTGATTAGAATGTGCCTTGGTGTGTTTCTTCTGGGGTTTCTCCTGTATAGAACTCTTTGTGCTTCTTGGACTTGGCTGACTATTTCCTTTCCCATGTTGGGGAAGTTTTCCACTATAACCTCTTCAAGAATTTTTTCATAGCCTTTCTTCCCCTCTTCTTCTTCTGGAACTCCTATAATCTATGGTTGCTGCGTTTGCTATTGTCCCATAGGTCTCTGATGTTAGCCTCAGTTCTTTTGATTCTTTGTGCTTTGTTCTGTTCTTCAGCACTTATTTCCACCATTCTGTCTTCCAGCTCACTTATCTGTTCCTCTGCCTCTGATACTCTACTGTTGAGACCTTCTATAGTATTTTCGAGCTCAGAAATTGAGTTGGTTGTCTCTATTTGCTTATTTTTCATTTCTTGCATGTCTCTTCTCAGTGCACTAATTTCCTCTAATATCCTATTTTCAGTGTTTTAAATACTCATTAAAAACTAGATTCTTTATTTAAAAATTAAGAAGGAAATGCCAACCCACTCCAGTATTCCTTCCCGGAGAATCCCATGGACAGAGAAGCCTGGGAGGCTATAGCCCATGGGGTGGAAAAGAGTCCGACACAACTTAGCGACTGAACTACTACTGCTATTCTTCACCTGTGCATTGTGCTGTGTTACATAAGGTCATGTTTTATCTACAAGCAGAGATAAAACTTCTCTGAATCATCTGCAGTCTGCCTCTGACACCTAATGTCTGTGTCTTCGACCTGACATTCCCCTCTTCCTTACCCACCACTCTGCTACTTCTGCTTCCATAAGCCTCGTCCTCATCCTACTATGAATGAATCATTATATTAATCTGCTTATTGATTTCTCTTCTTCTCTCTCTCCTTCGTAAGTCAATCAATGTGATGTTGAATTAATATAAAACACAACTAAAGAATTTATGAACATACTCTCTGACATAGAGAAGGAAGTACTTTGGCTACCTTGAGTAAAATATTTTACTGAATATATCAGAAGTGCGGGACCAGAATTTCAGGTTCCCTCAATAGTTTACTCCATGGGTTCTGGGTCTTATACAATTTCCTCCCACAAGGAATAAGGCTCATCTTTGTAACCCAACCAGAAATTCGATATTGTGTAAATGACAGTGTGACTTCAGTGACTAAGTCATAAAAACATTCTGGTTTCTGCCTTCCTTTCTCTTGGATTACTAGTTCCAGTGGAAGCTGGCTGGTATGTGTTGAGGATATTTAAGCATCCCTATACAGATACAGAGGCTTTTTAGCCTCAAGACCCAGGGCCCTCTTCTTCTTCTGGAACTCCTATAATCTATGGTTGCTGCGTTTGCTATTGTCCCATAGGTCTCTGATGTTAGCCTCAGTTCTTTTGATTCTTTGTGCTTTGTTCTGTTCTTCAGCACTTATTTCCACCATTCTGTCTTCCAGCTCACTTATCTGTTCCTCTGCCTCTGATACTCTACTGTTGAGACCTTCTATAGTATTTTCGAGCTCAGAAATTGAGTTGGTTGTCTCTATTTGCTTATTTTTCATTTCTTGCATGTCTCTTCTCAGTGCACTAATTTCCTCTAATATCCTATTTTCAGTGTTTTAAATACTCATTAAAAACTAGATTCTTTATTTAAAAATTAAGAAGGAAATGCCAACCCACTCCAGTATTCCTTCCCGGAGAATCCCATGGACAGAGAAGCCTGGGAGGCTATAGCCCATGGGGTGGAAAAGAGTCCGACACAACTTAGCGACTGAACTACTACTGCTATTCTTCACCTGTGCATTGTGCTGTGTTACATAAGGTCATGTTTTATCTACAAGCAGAGATAAAACTTCTCTGAATCATCTGCAGTCTGCCTCTGACACCTAATGTCTGTGTCTTCGACCTGACATTCCCCTCTTCCTTACCCACCACTCTGCTACTTCTGCTTCCATAAGCCTCGTCCTCATCCTACTATGAATGAATCATTATATTAATCTGCTTATTGATTTCTCTTCTTCTCTCTCTCCTTCGTAAGTCAATCAATGTGATGTTGAATTAATATAAAACACAACTAAAGAATTTATGAACATACTCTCTGACATAGAGAAGGAAGTACTTTGGCTACCTTGAGTAAAATATTTTACTGAATATATCAGAAGTGCGGGACCAGAATTTCAGGTTCCCTCAATAGTTTACTCCATGGGTTCTGGGTCTTATACAATTTCCTCCCACAAGGAATAAGGCTCATCTTTGTAACCCAACCAGAAATTCGATATTGTGTAAATGACAGTGTGACTTCAGTGACTAAGTCATAAAAACATTCTGGTTTCTGCCTTCCTTTCTCTTGGATTACTAGTTCCAGTGGAAGCTGGCTGGTATGTGTTGAGGATATTTAAGCATCCCTATACAGATACAGAGGTCTATGTGGTAAGAAATTGATGTCTCCAGTCAAGACCCAGCTCTAACAGGCTGGACATGCAAATGAGTCACCTCAGAAGTGGATTCTCTGGCATCAGACAAGCCTTCAGCTGGTTGTAACTCTAGAAACATCTTGACTCATGAGAGATCCTATTCCAGAATCATCCAGTTAATTCACTTCCCAAATTTCTAAGCTGACAAAAACTTTGTGAAATAATAACAGCCTGTTTTAAACCACGAGGATTTTCTAGTCTCTTTTTTATACAGCAATAGTTAATCCAAAAAGAATTTTAATTTCTTAGGGAGCATTATGCAGCAGTAAGAGATCATATAGAGAAATAAAATATGGGTGCTAGGTATGATACAGTAGAAACATATGCTAGAAACATATACCCCATAATGTCAGGAGATAGAGATAATCCTTATGCAACTCATGTACCCATGTACAAATCCACTTGAACAGTCTTTGCCCAAAGTCTATTTTATTCCATGCATCATTAATGTGTTTGCTACAAGTGAAACAGCTATTATCCAAACCTGGGTTGATCTTAAAATAAGTAAGATATGCAAGTCACATGTTAGTCTTACTTGTATTTACTGATCACCTGTTTGAGACACTAACAAACTGTGAAATGATTTGGCCCTATACTGATAACAATTCCTCTCCTCTATTTTGAAAGCCAGTTGTTAAAGGGTTCTATCTCCAAAACTTTAAAAGGAAAATAGTATCTGAAAACCTCAAGAAGCTGTAAAATAACAGCAACGTGTACACATTCTCCTAACATAGAGACTCACATTTCCTAGGCTCTGTATCTTTGTTAATGGGGCTTTCCTCTGCACTGTAGGATGCTCAGCACACCCTTGGCCTCATCCCACCATTCTCTCCATTGCCAAGTCATGACACTAAAAAATGCCTGCAGACATATCGACAAGTGTTCCCAGGAGAGCAATATCACCATCGGCAAAGGACCACAATTTTAGGTTCCAGGATGTAAGGTAATTTATAAGCATTTATTGGAGAAATATCTTTTTCAATAAGTACCAATGTTCCCATCTGTTCTGTAACACTTCATACTTGAGGACAAAATATAAAGAAATCCCAGGACCTTCAGTTTCGATGATCTAACAGGCTGGACATGCAAATGAGTCACCTCAGAAGTGGATTCTCTGGCATCAGACAAGCCTTCAGCTGGTTGTAACTCTAGAAACATCTTGACTCATGAGAGATCCTATTCCAGAATCATCCAGTTAATTCACTTCCCAAATTTCTAAGCTGACAAAAACTTTGTGAAATAATAACAGCCTGTTTTAAACCACGAGGATTTTCTAGTCTCTTTTTTATACAGCAATAGTTAATCCAAAAAGAATTTTAATTTCTTAGGGAGCATTATGCAGCAGTAAGAGATCATATAGAGAAATAAAATATGGGTGCTAGGTATGATACAGTAGAAACATATGCTAGAAACATATACCCCATAATGTCAGGAGATAGAGATAATCCTTATGCAACTCATGTACCCATGTACAAATCCACTTGAACAGTCTTTGCCCAAAGTCTATTTTATTCCATGCATCATTAATGTGTTTGCTACAAGTGAAACAGCTATTATCCAAACCTGGGTTGATCTTAAAATAAGTAAGATATGCAAGTCACATGTTAGTCTTACTTGTATTTACTGATCACCTGTTTGAGACACTAACAAACTGTGAAATGATTTGGCCCTATACTGATAACAATTCCTCTCCTCTATTTTGAAAGCCAGTTGTTAAAGGGTTCTATCTCCAAAACTTTAAAAGGAAAATAGTATCTGAAAACCTCAAGAAGCTGTAAAATAACAGCAACGTGTACACATTCTCCTAACATAGAGACTCACATTTCCTAGGCTCTGTATCTTTTGTTAATGGGGCTTTCCTCTGCACTGTAGGATGCTCAGCACACCCTTGGCCTCATCCCACCATTCTCTCCATTGCCAAGTCATGACACTAAAAAATGCCTGCAGACATATCGACAAGTGTTCCCAGGAGAGCAATATCACCATTGGCAAAGGACCACAATTTTAGGTTCCAGGATGTAAGGTAATTTATAAGCATTTATTGGAGAAATATTTTTTTCAATAAGTACCAATGTTCCCATCTGTTCTGTAACACTTCATACTTGAGGACAAAATATAAAGAAATCCCAGGACCTTCAGTTTCGATTTTCTGATTAAAGTCTAAGGCCATCAGCCATAGTTATAATAATCTGCCAGATTGTCACAAATGATCATGATCATCTCGATGTTAGGAATCAACATAAAAAAATAATTCTAGAGATGGGTCTGTGATGCCTTTATTGAAGAAGACAAAGACAAGTTTTAATTAAGCACATACACACTTATGCACACATAGTCTCAAGGAAAGTAGTCATTTGTTCTTTGAACTTCTAGTACTTTCCCAAATGAACTATACATATTATTTAGGAAGAAACAAAAAAGCAAAGACCTTCAGACAATGGGAATGACAGAAATCACAATTCAGTTCTCTTCTGTTAAACTTTCAAAGCTGAATAAGGAATACTACTCACCTAAATCAGTCAAAGGTCTTAAATAAATCTGAGTCCAGAAACTATCTTAATCGTGATCTTAAAAAAGGAGTATGCATGTAAAATAAAATATGCACTTAAAATGTAGTATTATGTTTGTGATTCATGCCTACTTATTTATACACATTTCTCCCATGAAATGTTTTGCTGTGGCACATGTGGTTACAAAGGAGAGGGAATTATTTCTTCACTAATAGGGACTTTTTTGCTTGGTATCTGAAATACTTTTCCACAATGAATGATCAAATTAGGTAAATGTTTTCACTTTAATGATGGAGGAATACCTATTCTACTGAAATCTGGATTATGAAAATAAATTAAGTTAACTACTTTTGTTTTAGTCATGGTTCCTGCAGAAGCAAACCCTAACACTGATTTGAGTGGGTATAATTTATTTTCTTGAAAGCAAACATTGCTAGAGGGATAAGAAAGTGAGACCCTGAAGAGGAGAGAAGTCAATAAAGGGCACATGGTTGAACTGTCACAGAAAGCAATGGAACCTTGAACTCTGAGAGCCAATACAGAACTGACAATTCACTGTCAATGTGCTGAGGGGCAAGGGAACTGTGGTATTTATACACCAAGTCTCACTAATGACTGTTTGAGTGTTATGGCAAGGACATTCATTTCCTAGCATATCTGGACTTCTCCCAGGCAGAGAAAGCAGGCTTTAGTGGCCAGAGAAGGCCCTCAGACAAATAGATACAGAATTGAGCAGTGAGAAGTCAAATAGCTAGTAAATTAGAAAAGCCAGAGGTTAGGGTACTGTCGGCATCTGCATTTACAAGGTCTACCATGCAAAATAAATCTCATAGAACAGTAATGACAAAGCAACACTACCTTCCTAATTAGATATTTTTTCAAAGGAAAGTAGTCATTTGTTCTTTGAACTTCTAGTACTTTCCCAAATGAACTATACATATTATTTAGGAAGAAACAAAAAAGCAAAGACCTTCAGACAATGGGAATGACAGAAATCACAATTCAGTTCTCTTCTGTTAAACTTTCAAAGCTGAATAAGGAATACTACTCACCTAAATCAGTCAAAGGTCTTAAATAAATCTGAGTCCAGAAACTATCTTAATCGTGATCTTAAAAAAGGAGTATGCATGTAAAATAAAATATGCACTTAAAATGTAGTATTATGTTTGTGATTCATGCCTACTTATTTATATACACATTTCTCCCATGAAATGTTTTGCTGTGGCACATGTGGTTACAAAGGAGAGGGAATTATTTCTTCACTAATAGGGACTTTTTTGCTTGGTATCTGAAATACTTTTCCACAATGAATGATCAAATTAGGTAAATGTTTTCACTTTAATGACGGAGGAATACCTATTCTACTGAAATCTGGATTATGAAAATAAATTAAGTTAACTACTTTTGTTTTAGTCATGGTTCCTGCAGAAGCAAACCCTAACACTGATTTGAGTGGGTATAATTTATTTTCTTGAAAGCAAACATTGCTAGAGGGATAAGAAAGTGAGACCCTGAAGAGGAGAGAAGTCAATAAAGGGCACATGGTTGAACTGTCACAGAAAGCAATGGAACCTTGAACTCTGAGAGCCAATACAGAACTGACAATTCACTGTCAATGTGCTGAGGGGCAAGGGAACTGTGGTATTTATACACCAAGTCTCACTAATGACTGTTTGAGTGTTATGGCAAGGACATTCATTTCCTAGCATATCTGGACTTCTCCCAGGCAGAGAAAGCAGGCTTTAGTGGCCAGAGAAGGCCCTCAGACAAATAGATACAGAATTGAGCAGTGAGAAGTCAAATAGCTAGTAAATTAGAAAAGCCAGAGGTTAGGGTACTGTCGGCATCTGCATTTACAAGGTCTACCATGCAAAATAAATCTCATAGAACAGTAATGACAAAGCAACACTACCTTCCTAATTAGATATTCTTGCATATTAGCAAAGAGGAAATACTTGTCTCTTCATACTAAAGATGCAATAAAAATGTCCTTTTAGGAGAATCCAAATGAAATTTAAAAATTTTTTAAAAATTCCTTGTTAGTTTATTAATTAATATATACCATAATTACCCATTCATTATCTGTTGTTTATAAAATTTAATTGTTTGAAGATAAGAAAGTTTCAAATATCCCTGTTCACTAAAAACTAGTGTTAACAAATTCAAATTGCACAGAAATTTACAAAATAAAAGTAAATACCTCCTCCTCTGAATCCAAGCTCTCTAATCTTGTTTTAATTAATACTTACTTGTTATTTCTTCTATAAATCCATATATATATATATATATATGTGGATATATATATATATATATATATAAATATATAAATATATATATATATATATAAAATTCTGAAGGTTTTTAAAAAATTCTTCCTGAATTTTAGGAGATACATCTTTCATCAATTCTGGAAAATTTCCAGCCAACATTTCTTCAAATATTATCATTTGAAATTCCAATTAGATATCAGTTAGATCATGTCATTTTTCCTTCCATTGCCCTTTAACCTCTTTCATAATTTCTGACTCTTTTTGCTCTATTCAGACTGTAAGTATACTGTGAATTCTGGGTTTGTGGTGACTTTTGCCAAGCAGTTTAAGGAACTCAAAAGGGACTACTATAAATTAACTTCTCACATTATTTACATATACAATTTTGAACTTTAAGCATATGAAATGGAAGACCTCTGAAGGGGTCAATAAAGGGCACATGGTTGAACTGTCACAGAAAGCAATGGAACCTTGACCTCTGAGAGCCAATACAGAACTGACAATTCACTGTCAATGTGCTGAGGGGCAAGGGAACTGTGGTATTTATACACCAAGTCTCACTAATGACTGTTTGAGTGTTATGGCAAGGACATTCATTTCCTAGCATATCTGGACTTCTCCCAGGCAGAGAAAGCAGGCTTTAGTGGCCAGAGAAGGCCCTCAGACAAATAGATACAGAATTGAGCAGTGAGAAGTCAAATAGCTAGTAAATTAGAAAAGCCAGAGGTTAGGGTACTGTCGGCATCTGCATTTACAAGGTCTACCATGCAAAATAAATCTCATAGAACAGTAATGACAAAGCAACACTACCTTCCTAATTAGATATTCTTGCATATTAGCAAAGAGGAAATACTTGTCTCTTCATACTAAAGATGCAATAAAAATGTCCTTTTAGGAGAATCCAAATGAAATTTTAAAATTTTTAAAAAATTCCTTGTTAGTTTATTGATTAATATATACCATAATTACCCATTCATTATCTGTTGTTTATAAAATTTAATTGTTTGAAGATAAGAAAGTTTCAAATATCCCTGTTCACTAAAAACTAGTGTTAACAAATTCAAATTGCACAGAAATTTACAAAATAAAAGTAAATACCTCCTCCTCTGAATCCAAGCTCTCTAATCTTGTTTTAATTAATACTTACTTGTTATTTCTTCTATAAATCCATATATATATATATATATATGTGGATATATATATATATATATATAAATATATAAATATATATATATATATATAAAATTCTGAAGGTTTTTAAAAAATTCTTCCTGAATTTTAGGAGATACATCTTTCATCAATTCTGGAAAATTTCCAGCCAACATTTCTTCAAATATTATCATTTGAAATTCCAATTAGATATCAGTTAGATCATGTCATTTTTCCTTCCATTGCCCTTTAACCTCTTTCATAATTTCTGACTCTTTTTGCTCTATTCAGACTGTAAGTATACTGTGAATTCTGGGTTTGTGGTGACTTTTGCCAAGCAGTTTAAGGAACTCAAAAGGGACTACTATAAATTAACTTCTCACATTATTTACATATACAATTTTGAACTTTAAGCATATGAAATGGAGACCCATGATTACAGTCCTCTTTTTTGAGAAGATACACAGCTCTCCACATATCTGAACATTATGTGGGAAGTCTCAATTCCAACTACCTACCTCTTCTAATTCCATAACCTTTTATCCTGTCCTCAGCTTCTTAGCAAAAATCCCAGTTCCCTGATTATTTGTACATATTCCAGGTCAGCCATGGCTTCACTGTGGGGTTCACGACTCTGCATTTAATATCACTCTTTTTGGTCCTTCAAATTTCCTTTCTATTATTGTGAGACCAATCCTACTCTCAGCACTGGACTACATGTTATTGAGCATTAACATTCTGAGTATGTCACAGTGTGTGAATTATTATCTCTGATTCACCTGTTCATTCCCACTTTTCACTGCTCTTTATCTTTACTGTGTTAATCTTTCCCTCTAACATCTCCTATTCCTTTTGGCACAGAATGTGTCTCACTAGGGTTTTATTTCTTCCACAAGTGTGATTACTAAAATTGTGTTCTAATAAGTACTTTGAATTTATTCACCTTGTTTCTATATTTTATGTCATTTCCCAAACATTTAATAAATCTTTCCCTCAGTATATAATTCCTATTGGTTTGCCAAGCCTTATTGAAAAAGTAATACTTAATTAAAGAAATTAGTACTTAATGAAGAAAGTAATCTTTTGTTCTTAAAAAAACTAGAAAGAAAAAACCTCTCTCAAAACTCAAATGAGTTCATTTGTAATCTTTAATTCATCTTTTACTAAATCTTGGAGACATTTTTCTGTTTTCCCCTCAGTATCATTTCAGTCTGAAGTAATTTCCTTTAAACTGGTTTATCCATTATGGAGTAGCTCTGAATATTAATTCCTTTTTTTTTCTCTCTTCTCAAAAAATAATTTGCTTCGCCTATTATTTCCTGCTATTTTGAATGCTCAGTTATTCCTTCTCCAGCAGACCCTTTATTACATTCTAGAATGTTTTGTTTACTATTTCTTCTCCCACCTATACACTGTGGCAGACAGTGGACCAATCATACAAAAGCCATCATTAACCCCACTCTGTCTTACCTTTCTCTGCAATAGAGAGAAGCAAACCAAATTACCCAACTGTGCATTTTCTCTTTCAGTCATGAAAAGCCATGCTACAGGGCTGTGACCAAACAAATACATCTAGAAAACTCTAGCAGAGAGCTTCTCTTTTTAAAAAACACACAAAGCCTTCCAAAAAGGTAACTTTTCTTTGCTCCTCCACTTTCTGCCTAGAGCCTACAGGTGCAGCAGCAAGCTGTTTTGCAATTACCATAACCTTATGAAAAATGCTAAGAAAGGTGAAGTAAAAAAAGTGAAAGACACCAAAGACCTTAATATATTTTTCAATTACAGAACTTCTGTTGGACAATGTTCTTGTCAATGGAATACTCATTAAAAAAAAAAAAAAAGCCTACAAACAAAAATTGTAGTTTGATTTATGTTACTTGCAATTGATATTAGTAAATAACTTTCTTTGATATCTTCCTCCATCCAAATCCAGCTGACAAAAATTAAAACATGAAACAACTAATTATGTTTGCTAATCTCTCTTTTATATCCAACCAGTCACATAACACAGTGGCTATAAACTGATGGCTCTCAGGGCATACTAGTGCCAGGAGTTATCTACATGGCTTTCAATAGTTCATATAAATTTTAAATTAATCACCAATAATATTTAAGTATTAGCAAATACTAACTTTGGGGACTCATCAAAACATAAAATGATTAGGGAACACAGAGCTGACTGGGACTTCCTGAGAGCAAAACAGGTGAAATTGTATAAGAGCTGCTTTTGAAACTGAAGCAAATAATACAATGGAGAAAAGACAGTCTTTTTAACAAATGTTGCTGGGATATTGATGTCAAAATCCAGACAGACTTTACACCCTTCCCCAAAATGAACTAAAATAGATCACAGAAATGAATGCCTAACACAAAACTATAAAATTCCTAGACAACAGCACAGGAGAAAATGTAGATGGCCTTGCATATAGCGATGATTTTTCAGATGCATCAGAGGCACTATCCATGAAAGAAATAATTGATAAGCTGAACTTCATTAAAATTAAAAGTGTCTGGTCTCTGAAAGACAGTGACAAAGGAATAAGAATACAAGCCACAGACAGGGAGAAAATTTTCAAAAGACACTGTTGATAAAGAACTATTATCCAAAATATGCAAATAACTCTAAAAACTCAACATTAAGAATTGAAAACCTGATTAAAAAATGAGCCAAATACCTCATCAAAGACATACAGATGGCAAATAAGCATATGAAAAGATGCTTCACATCATATGTCCTTAGGAAAAAAAAACCATAACCTTATAAAAAATGCTAAGAAAGGTGAAGTAAAAAAAGTGAAAGACACCAAAGACCTTAATATATTTTTCAATTACAGAACTTCTGTTGGACAACGTTCTTGTCAATGGAATACTCATTAAAAAAAAAAAAGCCTACAAACAAAAATTGTAGTTTGATTTATGTTACTTGCAATTGACATTAGTAAATAACTTTCTTTGATATCTTCCTCCATCCAAATCCAGCTGACAAAAATTAAAACATGAAACAACTAATTATGTTTGCTAATCTCTCTTTTATATCCAACCAGTCACATAACACAGTGGCTATAAACTGATGGCTCTCAGGGCATACTAGTGCCAGGAGTTATCTACATGGCTTTCAATAGTTCATATAAATTTTAAATTAATCACCAATAATATTTAAGTATTAGCAAATACTAACTTTGGGGACTCATCAAAACATAAAATGATTAGGGAACACAGAGCTGACTGGGACTTCCTGAGAGCAAAACAGGTGAAATTGTATAAGAGCTGCTTTTGAAACTGAAGCAAATAATACAATGGAGAAAAGACAGTCTTTTTAACAAATGTTGCTGGGATATTGATGTCAAAATCCAGACAGACTTTACACCCTTCCCCAAAATGAACTAAAATAGATCACAGAAATGAATGCCTAACACAAAACTATAAAATTCCTAGACAACAGCACAGGAGAAAATGTAGATGGCCTTGCATATAGCGATGATTTTTCAGATGCATCAGAGGCACTATCCATGAAAGAAATAATTGATAAGCTGAACTTCATTAAAATTAAAAGTGTCTGGTCTCTGAAAGACAGTGACAAAGGAATAAGAATACAAGCCACAGACAGGGAGAAAATTTTCAAAAGACACTGTTGATAAAGAACTATTATCCAAAATATGCAAATAACTCTAAAAACTCAACATTAAGAATTGAAAACCTGATTAAAAAATGAGCCAAATACCTCATCAAAGACATACAGATGGCAAATAAGCATATGAAAAGATGCTTCACATCATATGTCCTTAGGAAATTTCAAATTTAAATAACCACCAAATACCACTACACACCTACTGAATGGCTAAAATCCAAAACACTAACAAAGACAAGGCTAATTACAAGTGAGGATATGGAACAAGAATAACTCACTCATTGCTGATGGGAATGAAAAATGAATCCTACCATATAACCAGCAATCATACTCCTTGGTATTTTTACCCAAAGGAGTTGGAAACACAGGTCCACACAAAACCCCAGCTGGATGTTTATGGCATCTTTATTAATAATTGCCAAAACTTGGAGGCGGTCAATATTTCTTTCAGTAGGTGAATACATAACAAGGGACAAATAACTCAGACAAGGGACTATTACTCAATTACTCAGTGCTAAAAAGACATGACCTATTAATCCAGGGAGAAATTTTAAGTGCACACTGATATTTAAAGAAGCCAATCGGAAAAGGAAACATATTGTATAATTCCAACTATATGACATTCTGGGAAAGGCAAAACTATGGAGATAGTAAAAAGATCAGTGGTTGCCTTAGGTCAGGTAAACAGGTGGAGCACAAGATACTTACAGCAGTGAAAATACTCTGTATAATACTATAATAGCAGACACATGTCATTATACATTTTTCAAAATGCATAGAATTTACCAAAAAAAAAAAAACCCTAACATAACCATAAATGAACTATGGACCAAAGAGTGATTATGATGTGCCAATGTAGGTTCATCAATTGTAACAAATTCAACCACTCCTGATGGGAGATGTTGATAGTAGGGGAGACTGCATTTGTGAGAGCCAATGGGGTACCTGGGGACTCTGTACTTTCCACTGAATTTTGCTATAAACCTAAACATGCTTAAAAGGAACATACATATCTGTAAACGACAAAACTCTGTAAAAGTTAAAAGTAAAATAAAAGTTTAAAAAAAAAAAAAAAGACAAGTCAAGGGCTTCCCTGGTGGTCCAGTGGGTAAAGAGTCCCAAGGGGCACCGGTTTGATTCCTGGCCCGGGAAGATCCCATGTGCCGAGGAGCAGCTGGGCCAGCGTGCCCAATTATGAGCCAGCGCTCTGGAGTATGTGCACCCAGAGTCAGTGCTCTGCCAGGAGAGAGGCCACTGTAATACGAGGCCCACACAGGCCAAAGAATAAAGATGGATGAAAATTAAAAAATTAAAAAACGATGACTTAGAGGCCAAAAAAGAAAAAAGACAAGCCAATGAAAAAATTACAGGAAGCAGTATTCTCCATGTCGTTACCATCCTTATCGAGTCAGCTCTGTCTACTTACATCACAAGCCTGTCTCCATGGGCATTTACCACTTGCAGTCTGGATACTGCCTTCACGGATCCACTCTACTTAGCAGCCTATTCTTAGCTCTTAATCTTATCAGTTTCTTTAGGTACACTGCCACTCCTGAGCGTACCTGTCTTCTGTGGCATACACTGTCCTCCTCAGCCTCTCCTAATACTGAATCCTTCATGTTCTTCTCTGGTTTCTGTTCCTGCCTTTGCTCCAACGATGCTCCCTAAGGATCTTTCATTTTTCTCTCTATATATTCATTCTCAATTTGCTCTACTAGTGAATGACTCAGAATGGAATGTTTCCATACTCACAACTTCCATTCTCACTACTCAGGACCACTTGGAAGCACCAGTTCCAGGCTGACCATGCTGCTGGAACGTCCAACTGAACTTCGTACACTGCCAAGTCCACATATTCAAAGCCAAATGCATCATTCCCTACAATGCAAGGTCCTTTCTCTGTTTGTCCTCTTTTTTTTTTTTTTTTAAGTTTTGGCCTCTTGTATTGATTTTTAGTTTATTTACTTTTATCCATCTGTGTGGGTCTCCTATCACAGTGGCCTCTCTCTTTGCAGAGCTCCAGCTCTGGGCAAATGCACTCCAGAGTGCTGGCTTATAATTGGACACACAGGTCCAGCCACTCCACAGCATGTGGGATCTTCCCGGGGGAGGGATCGAACCGGTGTCCCTTGCACTGCAAGGTGGGCATTTTACCCAATGGACCACCAGGGAAGCCCTCCCCTCTTTTTTAATGACATCCCTCTCCTACAAGTTTTCATTCAGCCTCTGAACAATCTTTTGTCTCTAATCCATCCCAATGATTTCTATAAACCTGTCAGATTTCCAACATCAGTATCTTTTGCCTCTATCACTGCAGCCATGGTACAGAAACCTATAGTACTCTACTGTTCTTTCTTGATGATTCTGCCACAATCATTTTAAAAACTCAAATATGATACTTACTGTCTCCTTAAATATCTCAACTGTTTTTCAGCTACTTAATTTTATCTGGCATGTGGTCTTCTGTGGTCTGTTACAAATCTACTAACCCAATCTATATTTCTAAGATATTCAATATTCCCTGTGCATCCGCCTGACTTTTTTTATTGTTGTTGTTACTGAAAGACTCATTATTCACCACTGGGGAATTGTTTTCCCTTAAGCTTCTCTACAAGTCATGTATGGCCATAGATTCAAGTTCTAGCCTGTCTTTTTTAAATTTTTAACATATATTTGAGTGCAGACAATGCTCTTTCTTAGACACTGGCAAAGAATACTGGTGTGGAGGCAGCAGTATATCACAGAGCTATAGGTAAACTCACAGGCTATGGGGTCAGGATGCCTTTATTCATATCTCAGTTTTATCACTCACCTGGAGTTTTTAAGTCTTTTGTAACTGGATTTATTATCCATAAAATTCAAATAATAATGTAACAAACCACTGGTGTTGCTCTAAGACTATATGAGTCAATACTTAGCACTGAGTAGTAACAGACTTAATTTCAGAAAACAAGTTGTCAATTAAATGTTAGCTACGGTTATTATAATAGTCTAGCAAGGGAAAACATACATGAAGCAAGAAGTTTTATAGCAGTAAGTGCTAATGAGGAATATTAAATTGAGTGATTTGTCAAACAGTAATTCAGAGTGAGGAGACAAGATTGGATGGTCAAGGAAAGGCCCTTTGATTAGGTCACACTGGAGCGCTGACCTGAATTATAAAATGGACCCAGTCCCCTACAGATCCAAAGGCAGGCTTTCTAAACAGAGGAGATAAAGAAGTGCAGAGGCCTGAAGTGATGTGTTTGAACAACACAAAGGGCCAGTATGCCTGGAACTTTGTTGAGCAAAGTAGAGACAAGAGATTAGATCAGAAAGATAGATGATTAACCAATCATGTAGTAACTAACCAAACTAGGCAGGCTCTAATCCATCCCAATGATTTCTATAAACCTGTCAGATTTCCAACATCAGTATCTTTTGCCTCTATCACTGCAGCCATGGTACAGAAACCTGTAGTATTCTACTGTTCTTTCTTGATGATTCTGCCACAATCATTTTAAAAACTCAAATATGATACTTACTCTCTCCTTAAATATCTCAACTGTTTTTCAGCTACTTAATTTTATCTGGCATGTGGTCTTCTGTGGTCTGTTACAAATCTACTAACCCAATCTATATTTCTAATATATTCATTTTTCCCTGTGCATCCGCCTGACTTTTTTTATTGTTGTTGTTACTGAAAGACTCATTATTCACCACTGGGGAATTGTTTTCCCTTAAGCTTCTCTACAAGTCATGTATGGCCATAGATTCAAGTTCTAGCCTGTCTTTTTTAAATTTTTAACATATATTTGAGTGCAGACAATGCTCTTTCTTAGACACTGGCAAAGAATACTGGTGTGGAGGCAGCAGTATATCACAGAGCTATAGGTAAACTCACAGGCTATGGGGTCAGGATGCCTTTATTCATATCTCAGTTTTATCACTCACCTGGAGTTTTTAAGTCTTTTGTAACTGGATTTATTATCCATAAAATTCAAATAATAATGTAACAAACCACTGGTGTTGCTCTAAGACTATATGAGTCAATACTTAGCACTGAGTAGTAACAGACTTAATTTCAGAAAACAAGTTGTCAATTAAATGTTAGCTACGGTTATTATAATAGTCTAGCGAGGGAAAACATACATGAAGCAAGAAGTTTTATAGCAGTAAGTGCTAATGAGGAATATTAAATTGAGTGATTTGTCAAACAGTAATTCAGAGTGAGGAGACAAGATTGGATGGTCAAGGAAAGGCCCTTTGATTAGGTCACACTGGAGCGCTGACCTGAATTATAAAATGGACCCAGTCCCCTACAGATCCAAAGGCAGGCTTTCTAAACAGAGGAGATAAAGAAGTGCAGAGGCCTGAAGTGATGTGTTTGAACAACACAAAGGGCCAGTATGCCTGGAACTTTGTTGAGCAAAGTAGAGACAAGAGATTAGATCAGAAAGATAGATGATTAACCAATCATGTAGTAACTAACCAATCACTGCAGGCCACCGTAAATGGCTATGATTTCATTCTAAAGGGAAAGAGAAGCCTTTGGAGTATGTTAAGACCATGTGTGACCGTGCGGACTACTATACAGAGGGCAAGAAAGCAAGAGGGAAGACCAGTTAGAAGGCTAATGTATGAGAAGGCTAATGTAGACCACCACGCAAGAGAGGATGATACTCCAAACTGTCTTTTCCAAGTAGATAAATCTTTGTCTTTTAAGAATCAATACAAAAAATGTTTGTTTTACAAATTCTCCTGATCTTCTGTAAACTGCCATTTATCTGTACTTGCCTAATGGCACTCGGTGTATAATTACTCATGTGGTACATTTCTTTCTAAGCATCTTCTAAGCTCCTTATGGGCAGCATTTATGTGATTAAAACTTCTGGGTGTCCAATTGGTGTCATAACTATTTGCTGGAGAAAGTAAATTTGTATATGTAATTCTGCACATCTAAAATCTATGTTAAAACGTTATAAAGTATTAATAACAAAGCCTTTGTTCTGTATTGATACTTTACTTCCAACATTTATTTTAAATCTAAATCTAGGGCTTGGGACTTCTCTGATGGCCCAGTGGTTAAGACTCTGTGTTCCCAATGCAGTGGGGCCAGGGTTCGATCCCTGATCAGGGAACTAGATCCCATATGCCTCAACTAAGACCTAGCACAACCAAATAAATAAATAAACAAAAATAAAATAAATAAAATAAATCTAGGGCTTCCCTAGTGGTCCAGTGGGTAAAGAGTTCACCTTGCAGTGCAAGGGGCACCAGTTGAATCCCTGGCCCGGGAAGATCCCACATGCCACAGAGCAGCTGGACCGGCATGTCCAATTACAGCCAGCGCTCTGGAGCGCATGTACCCAGAGCCGGTGCTCTGAAGTGAAAGGGGTCACTGTGATGGGAGGCCCACGCAGACCAAATAATAAAGATGGATGAAAATAAATAAATGAAAGACCAATAAAAGAGGCCAAAATTAAAAAAAAATATATAATCACTGCTCATTAAATCTAAATCTATGGAGATATGAGAGGAAGCAAGGAGATACACAAAGTGCACTGAAATAGAGATTATAAAGATGCTTTTCAAAGTCTATAAGGGACAAATTAAATATTTATTGACTTCAAAATCAGAGTGAAAATGAAAGCATACATGACTGAGCTAAAACTGCTGAGTGTTTTATAATCAGGGCAACTAAATTGTTCAGGGTTGAAAATCAAATTAAGTAGTTCAAATACTGCTATACTGTATAGAAAATAAACATTAAACAGAAAAGGAATGGTGCTGACTGTATTATAAGATAACCAATATTGCTGAGAAAATAAAATAATTATATATTGGGAGCTGAGTTGTAAAATATTTTCAGATTGGCAACAGTTACACAGAAGGATCAGTAAGAGCAACTGTACAGTGTCTTGGGAGCTTCAGAAAAGAACAATCAGTCCTTATTTTGCAATAGCATGGCTTCATACACAGCCCTTCGAATTCTTCTTTGTTGGATCATTGTCTGTTTTAGTACAAGAGATAGGAGGACCATTTCTGCATGAGGAAATTTAAAATTACATTAAAAATAAGTAATTTTTTTCCACTTGAAATTTTCCTAATACTATGAAAATTTTGAAAAATACTAGGCTGACAAATACTGATAAAAATACGGTTATTTAATGCCTAGAAAGACTTTTATCAAATGATCTTTAAGATTTTTAGATTCAAATACATATATATGTACACACATACAAATGTCACAAATATATATTATTATGAATTTACAAAAATAAAATATAAAGACTGGTAGACAAGAGTCATGCTGATAAGTCAGTGAGACAATAGGTGATCTTATTTTAAGTTCTATCAATTTTACTCAAGAAATAAAATTGAAAATAAGCATTTTTCTACTAAGTTGACTACTCACTAATCTTCCCGCTTTCACCCTATTTTAAAAAACCCATGGGATGGGAGGAACTGGCAAGGGTGGGGACCAGGGATATGCATATGACTGATCTGGGAACATACATGTCTGTGAACAACAAAACTCTGTAAAACCTTTAAAATAAATAATTAAAAAAAAAAAAAAAAAACATTCTAGGGCTTCCCTGGTGGTCCAGTGGGTAAGGACACCACCTTGCAATGCAAGGGGCGCCAGTTCGATCCCTGGTCTGGGAAGATCCCACGTGCCGCGGAGCAGCTGGACTGATGTGTCCAATTACCGAGCCGGAGCTCTGGGGTGCATGCGCGCAGAGCCGGCGCTCTGAGATGACAGAGGCCACCGCAATGGGAGGCCCACAGGAGCCAAAGAACAAAGATGGATGAAAAAGAGAGAAATGAAAGACCAATAGAAGTGGCCCACCCATTCCCCTCCCTCCCCACCCCACCCCTCAAAAGATAAATAAATAAAATAAATGTTTAAAAAAAAAAAAACCATTCTAGATAACCCCATGTATTCTATTGTAATATGCAGTCAAGCTTATAATATTGTAAAGAATGAAAAATACTGAGGAAGGTTGAAAATTTGATCATGTATAATTTTCTGATCTACTATAAATTTACAAGATCATAGTAATCTGTATTTGAACCTTTTACTTCTAAAAAAAGTTCTTTGTTGGATCATTGTCTGTTTTAGTACAAGAGATAGGAGGACCATTTCTGCATGAGGAAATTTAAAATTACATTAAAAATAAGTAATTTTTTTCCACTTGAAATTTTCCTAATACTATGAAAATTTTGAAAAATACTAGGCTGACAAATACTGATAAAAATACAGTTATTTAATGCCTAGAAAGACTTTTATCAAATGATCTTTAAGATTTTTAGATTCAAATACATATATATGTACACACATACAAATGCCACAAATATATATTATTATGAATTTACAAAAATAAAATATAAAGACTGGTAGACAAGAGTCATGCTGATAAGTCAGTGAGATAATAGGTGATCTTATTTTAAGTTCTATCAATTTTACTCAAGAAATAAAATTGAAAATAAGCATTTTTCTACTAAGTTGACTACTCACTAATCTTCCTGCTTTCACCCTATTTTAAAAAACCCATGGGATGGGAGGAACTGGCAAGGGTGGGGACCAGGGATATGCATATGACTGATCTGGGAACATACATGTCTGTGAACAACAAAACTCTGTAAAACCTTTAAAATAAAGAATTAAAAAAAAAAAAAAAAAAACATTCTAGGGCTTCCCTGGTGGTCCAGTGGGTAAGGACACCACCTTGCAATGCAAGGGGCGCCAGTTCGATCCCTGGTCTGGGAAGATCCCACGTGCCGCGGAGCAGCTGGACTGATGTGTCCAATTACCGAGCCGGAGCTCTGGGGTGCATGCGCGCAGAGCCGGCGCTCTGAGATGACAGAGGCCACCACAATGGGAGGCCCACAGGAGCCAAAGAACAAAGATGGATGAAAAAGAGAGAAATGAAAGACCAATAGAAGTGGCCCACCCATTCCCCTCCCTCCCCATCCCACCCCTCAAAAGATAAATAAATAAAATAAATGTTTAAAAAAAAAAAACCCATTCTAGATAACCCCATGTATTCTATTGTAATATGCAGTCAAGCTTATAATATTGTAAAGAATGAAAAATACTGAGGAAGGTTGAAAATTTGATCATGTATAATTTTCTGATCTACTATAAATTTACAAGATCATAGTAATCTGTATTTGAACCTTTTACTTCTGCAGACAACTTTAATAATAAGTACTTAACTAACTTGGTGAGACACAGGCTAGTTAATACTACTAAATATAGCATAAATAAATAGTTACATAAAATTTAAAGTAATCATAAACACAATAAATAATATATAAACAAGTATAGTTTGAGACTATAGCCTCAAACCTTGAGGTCTGTCTGTCTCAGCAATTTATTCTGATTATCACTGAGTCCTCCATCGAATTCACTTTGTTACTGAGTCCAAGCTCACTCTGCTTGCAAAATAGGGCTAACGGATCTGAGAGGCGAGATGTTGAGGCAAGGAAAATGACTTAATTTGGAAAGCAGCTAACCCAGAAGATGGCAGGCTAGTACTTCAAATAACCCTTCTTATTGGGGTCTGTTCTATAGATCAGAGGAAAAGAAGCAATGAGGAACTAAAGTCAAAAGGCAAAATAAAGAGGGAGAGACAGTGGAAAAGTAAAGTGAAAGGGTCTTCAGTTTTGCAAAACATCTCCAAGGGAATGGTCAGCCTTTGGAAGGGGTGTGCTAATCCCTTCTATTCACAGGTGGGCAGGGACACATTCTCTCTCTATAAACTGAACAAAGGCTCTTTAGTTTACAGTCAGGCAGAGGGTCAGGGTCCTTGAGGTAAACCATTAAGTATGATTATAATAATGAAAGCAACAGAAGGCAAGTCAAAGAAACAGTCTGCAACATGGGGCCAGAATTGGTTTTCTCCCTGCAACAACCTGGCAACTGATTTTTGTTCTCTCTTATTTTAGATAGCTATGGCAATTTTGTTGGGAGTGATCTCCTACCAATAAACACATTATTCACCCCACACCATTATCTCCTTTTCTTAAGGAATTATGGAATATTGCAGTTAGATCAGATACATTTATCTTCTATTAAGGATCAGGGGGAAACTGCAGTTTCTCAAAGCTGAATTGATTTTGACAACTGACAAATTTTTGTAAAGTACTGAAAGGGGTGAATAGGCATATTTGGTAAGGAGGCCAGTGGTCTCCAAGGAGGAGGAGAATGAGAAACGAACATTTTCTAGCCTAAAATGTTTGCCAGGATAAAGATTCACTCCGAAACTAACTTTACTGTCTTATGGATGCAAGCTACTTTGTATAGGAATATCTCAGCCAGTCTTGAAGCCCAGAGACCATCCTCTGGCTAATCTCATGTTAATGTTGTGGGTGTGGGTCTAGTAAAGACCTTTACAGTCTTAAGATATTCTTTTGATCTACTGTTAATAATTAACTGGAAAACTACAAAATACTTTGCCTAAACTAGCTTCTGGGGGTACTCTTCTATCCTTTTCCAGTTCCTTTAGCTGTAAGTTTTCTCTATCCCTTTTTCTTTAATAAACCTTTTACTGCACGAAGCTCTGAGTGACCAACGCCAAGTCTTTGATCCCATTGTGAAATTTTCTCCTTTGCAGGTCAAGAATTCGACACTCTTCATGGTAAGGTATCTACCGTCATCCATCAGTATGTTTCATGATGGAAAGCATGTTTCATATTTGGGGTCTGTTCTATTCAGAGGAAAAGAAGCAATGAGGAACTAAAGTCAAAAGGCAAAATAAAGAGGGAGAGACAGTGGAAAAGTAAAGTGAAAGGGTCTTCAGTTTTGCAAAACATCTCCAAGGGAATGGTCAGCCTTTGGAAGGGGTGTGCTAATCCCTTCTATTCACAGGTGGGCAGGGACACATTCTCTCTCTATAAACTGAACAAAGGCTCTTTAGTTTACAGTCAGGCAGAGGGTCAGGGTCCTTGAGGTAAACCATTAAGTATGATTATAATAATGAAAGCAACAGAAGGCAAGTCAAAGAAACAGTCTGCAACATGGGGCCAGAATTGGTTTTCTCCCTGCAACAACCTGGCAACTGATTTTTGTTCTCTCTTATTTTAGATAGCTATGGCAATTTTGTTGGGAGTGATCTCCTACCAATAAACACATTATTCACCCCACACCATTATCTCCTTTTCTTAAGGAATTATGGAATATTGCAGTTAGATCAGATACATTTATCTTCTATTAAGGATCAGGGGGAAACTGCAGTTTCTCAAAGCTGAATTGATTTTGACAACTGACAAATTTTTGTAAAGTACTGAAAGGGGTGAATAGGCATATTTGGTAAGGAGGCCAGTGGTCTCCAAGGAGGAGGAGAATGAGAAACGAACATTTTCTAGCCTAAAATGTTTGCCAGGATAAAGATTCACTCCGAAACTAACTTTACTGTCTTATGGATGCAAGCTACTTTGTATAGGAATATCTCAGCCAGTCTTGAAGCCCAGAGACCATCCTCTGGCTAATCTCATGTTAATGTTGTGGGTGTGGGTCTAGTAAAGACCTTTACAGTCTTAAGATATTCTTTTGATCTACTGTTAATAATTAACTGGAAAACTACAAAATACTTTGCCTAAACTAGCTTCTGGGGGTACTCTTCTATCCTTTTCCAGTTCCTTTAGCTGTAAGTTTTCTCTATCCCTTTTTCTTTAATAAACCTTTTACTGCACGAAGCTCTGAGTGACCAACGCCAAGTCTTTGATCCCATTGTGAAATTTTCTCCTTTGCAGGTCAAGAATTCGACACTCTTCATGGTAAGCTATCTACCGTCATCCATCAGTATGTTTCATGATGAATCTTTTTTCTTTTTGTCTGTTCACGGGAACAGTTTCAGAAAGAAAATTCCTTAGAAAACTATGGCAGCCTAGGTATTTACTGTTGTCTTCCTTTTTTAAGAAAATATTTTTAGATATAAAGAGCACATAGGTCTTCCTCGGTGGTAAAGAATCCATCTGCAATGCAGGAGATGCAGGAAATGAGAGTGTGACCCCTGGGCTGGGAAGATTCCCTGGAGGAAGTGTCCACCCATTCCAGTATTCTTGCCTGGAGAATCCCATGAACTATGGGCTACAGTCCACAGGGTCCCAAAGAGTCATGGACTACTGAGCGACTGAACATGCACAAAGAGCACAAAAACTATATAGTCTAGTTCTTTAAATCTCAAATTTTGGTCCTAATGGCTTTTTATTCTTTCATATAAGTAAATGAAAAATAATTTCTACTCACAACTTGTACTTGTAAACTCACAGAGGGACTGCATGAAATGAGTAAAGTATGTAAATAAATGATACATAGCACCATTTCCTTTCTGTGGATACTTCATCTTGATCCACATTTGCTTCCTCATCTTCCTTGTCCACCCCTTGCTTTGGGGCATTTCCTGCTGCTATCCCCAGAAGCTTTTTGCTTCATTTTACTCTTGTTTAGTGGTTGTCTATTCATCTTACAAGTTCACCTAAATTTCCTAAAAACACTTTCACCTCCGTATGCCTAAAAAGTAAACCATTAGCTCCTACCACTCTTCTCTGTCCATTTTCCTACCATGAACAAGCATCCGGGTTAGAACCCAAGTAACTGTCTTTTCCACTCCTCCCTTTCACTCTTTTCATCTTACCTGTCTTTGTTTTGCTCTCCAAACACCACTCCATTACCTGTGCATCATTACTACTCCACCGAAGTTTCCTTCCCTTTCTGGCCTGGACCATTCTGCTGGTAATGGAAAAGCTCTTTGACTTTACAGTAGAGCTGTTCCAAAGCAGCAGAGTGATCTGCTTGCCCTAAAGCACAAATCGGGACGCCATTCGCCTGTTGAAAAGTCCTTAATGGCTGCGGCCCATTGCACACTACTTTTTGTGGTGTATGGGTCCTTAACAATCTGACTCCTAACTCCAAACTCTGTCTTCCTGAGTTTATTACCAACTCTGCTCTCCCACAATATATCTGTAGCAGCCCTGTAGTGGGGACAATTTAATCAGAGCTTCACCACAAAATGCAATCAACAAGGTTATGGGTTCAGCATTGAGTAAATGCAATAGCTCCCAACTTGATCGAATAAAGATGCTGTGATTCCAATAAAAGATAGAGAGGGGAAATACATGGGTAGCCTAAAGCAAACATAACAAAAGTCTTTTTAAAAAAATATCTGCCACATTATAGATTAGCAACATTTTCTATAAAGGGTCAGCTAGTCAACAGTTTAGAGTTTTTGATTCCCATCGCCTTTGCCATAAACATTCACCTCTCCACTGTGGCACAGAGGCAGCCATAGACAATGTAGAAAGGGACAGACAAGGCTCTGTGCCAACAACATTCTACTTTCAGAAGGAGATGTGGGGCACGTTTTGACCTGTGGACTATAGTTTCTCCATCTCTACACTATACCAGAGCATCATAACTTCAAAATAAAATAACTATGGATATTAAAATTTCATTGCTGCGTGTTTAATGAGTTATTACTGGAAATGAAAAAAGTTACATTAAACTGTTTGGTATCTCCAAAAGAATAAAAATATCACAGAGTCTCTGCAGAAAAAAGGGACAACCAGAGGGGAAAACAAGCTAACAGGATTAAATGTAAAGACATTAAGAAAGGTAAAAGGAGAGACTGCGGAAGAAGTACTTCAAGTCATCAAAATGGAATGGAAGATTCAATATTTACTTTTTTAAGCAACAAAACATAATTAGCACCACCAAAATAATTCTTCCAATATGTAACAGAAAACCATAAAGCAATGACAAAGACAGCTATGACATACAAAGACTGAAGAGGGAACCTGGAAAAATATTTCTGTCTCTAAGGAAGATATCAGAAATTTTTCAGAAAACTAAAATTTAGACATAAAAAAAGGGGAAAGGGAAACTACAGAATCTAAAAGCCATGATTTTACAATGTACTGTCCTTTTTGGAACTCCTTTTTCCAAAGCAGCAGAGTGATCTGCTTGCCCTAAAGCACAAATCGGGACGCCATTCGCCTGTTGAAAAGTCCTTAATGGCTGCGGCCCATTGCACACTACTTTTTGTGGTGTATGGGTCCTTAACAATCTGACTCCTAACTCCAAACTCTGTCTTCCTGAGTTTATTACCAACTCTGCTCTCCCACAATATATCTGTAGCAGCCCTGTAGTGGGGACAATTTAATCAGAGCTTCACCACAAAATGCAATCAACAAGGTTATGGGTTCAGCATTGAGTAAATGCAATAGCTCCCAACTTGATCGAATAAAGATGCTGTGATTCCAATAAAAGATAGAGAGGGGAAATACATGGGTAGCCTAAAGCAAACATAACAAAAGTCTTTTTAAAAAAATATCTGCCACATTATAGATTAGCAACATTTTCTATAAAGGGTCAGCTAGTCAACAGTTTAGAGTTTTTGATTCCCATCGCCTTTGCCATAAACATTCACCTCTCCACTGTGGCACAGAGGCAGCCATAGACAATGTAGAAAGGGACAGACAAGGCTCTGTGCCAACAACATTCTACTTTCAGAAGGAGATGTGGGGCACGTTTTGACCTGTGGACTATAGTTTCTCCATCTCTACACTATACCAGAGCATCATAACTTCAAAATAAAATAACTATGGATATTAAAATTTCATTGCTGCGTGTTTAATGAGTTATTACTGGAAATGAAAAAAGTTACATTAAACTGTTTGGTATCTCCAAAAGAATAAAAATATCACAGAGTCTCTGCAGAAAAAAGGGACAACCAGAGGGGAAAACAAGCTAACAGGATTAAATGTAAAGACATTAAGAAAGGTAAAAGGAGAGACTGCGGAAGAAGTACTTCAAGTCATCAAAATGGAATGGAAGATTCAATATTTACTTTTTTAAGCAACAAAACATAATTAGCACCACCAAAATAATTCTTCCAATATGTAACAGAAAACCATAAAGCAATGACAAAGACAGCTATGACATACAAAGACTGAAGAGGGAACCTGGAAAAATATTTCTGTCTCTAAGGAAGATATCAGAAATTTTTCAGAAAACTAAAATTTAGACGTAAAAAAAGGGGAAAGGGAAACTAAAGAATCTAAAAGCCATGATTTTACAATGTACTGTGTTTTTTCTTCTATAAATCTAAACTAACAGTCTGAAATGAACAATAAAAAAATATATAGTTTCAATGTCAAAACGGAGAAACATGTAAAATTATCAAACTAATCCAAATGGAATATTATGCAGCCATTAAATGAGATATTGGTGCTATCTAAAAGTCATGTGGAAATATTATACTTTACTTTTCAAGTAAAAAATCAGATACAAAAATTTATAAACAGCCAATTTCAAACTTAAAAAAAAAACTGAATAAAAGTAAATGAAGGGCTTCCCTGGTGGTCCAGTGGGTAAGGACACCGCCTTGCAGTGCAAGGGGCACCGGTTCCATCCCTGGCCTGGGAAGATCCCACGTGCCGCGGAGTGGCTGGACCGATGTGTCCAATTACCGAGCCGGAGCTCTCTGGAGCGCATGCGCCTTGGAGCCGGTGCTCTGCGACAACAGAGGCCACTGCTATGGGAGGCCCATACGGGCCAAAGAACAAAGATGGATGAAAATAGATAAGTGAAAGACCAATCGAAGTGGCCCGCCCTCCCCCCTCCCTCCCCACCAAAAAAAATTAATAAATATTAAAAAAAAAAAAAGTAAATTAATATACTCATGTATCATATTAGCTATGCTGTCTTGTGCTAAATCTCTTCAGTCATGTCTGACTCTGTGCAATGCTATGAACCATACCCCAGCAGACTCCTCTGTCCACGGAAGTCTCCAGGGAAGAATAGTGGAGTGCATTACTATGCCCTTCTCCAGAGGATTTTCCCAACCCAGATATCAAATGCGTATTTCTTGGGTCTCCTGCACTGCAGGTGGATTCTTCACTACTAGAACCACGTGGGAAGCCTTGCACTTCTAATACAGTGTTTTTCTAGACTTCAAGTCATCAAAATGGAATGGAAGATTCAATATTTACTTTTTTAAGCAACAAAACATAATTAGCACCACCAAAATAATTCTTCCAATATGTAACAGAAAACCATAAAGCAATGACAAAGACAGCTATGACATACAAAGACTGAAGAGGGAACCTGGAAAAATATTTCTGTCTCTAAGGAAGATATCAGAAATTTTTCAGAAAACTAAAATTTAGACGTAAAAAAAGGGGAAAGGGAAACTAAAGAATCTAAAAGCCATGATTTTACAATGTACTGTGTTTTTTCTTCTATAAATCTAAACTAACAGTCTGAAATGAACAATAAAAAAATATATAGTTTCAATGTCAAAACGGAGAAACATGTAAAATTATCAAACTAATCCAAATGGAATATTATGCAGCCATTAAATGAGATATTGGTGCTATCTAAAAGTCATGTGGAAATATTATACTTTACTTTTCAAGTAAAAAATCAGATACAAAAATTTATAAACAGCCAATTTCAAACTTAAAAAAAAAACTTAATAAAAGTAAATGAAGGGCTTCCCTGGTGGTCCAGTGGGTAAGGACACCGCCTTGCAGTGCAAGGGGCACCGGTTCCATCCCTGGCCTGGGAAGATCCCACGTGCCGCGGAGTGGCTGGACCGATGTGTCCAATTACCGAGCCGGAGCTCTCTGGAGCGCATGCGCCTTGGAGCCGGTGCTTTGCGATAACAGAGGCCACTGCGATGGGAGGCCCATACGGGCCAAAGAACAAAGATGGATGAAAATAGATAAGTGAAAGACCAATCGAAGTGGCCCGCCCTCCCCCCTCCCTCCCCACCAAAAAAAAATAATAAATATTAAAAAAAAAAAAAGTAAATTAATATACTCATGTATCATATTAGCTATGCTGTCTTGTGCTAAATCTCTTCAGTCATGTCTGACTCTGTGCAATGCTATGAACCATACCCCAGCAGACTCCTCTGTCCACGGAAGTCTCCAGGGAAGAATAGTGGAGTGCATTACTATGCCCTTCTCCAGAGGATTTTCCCAACCCAGATATCAAATGCGTATTTCTTGGGTCTCCTGCACTGCAGGTGGATTCTTCACTACTAGAACCACGTGGGAAGCCTTGCACTTCTAATACAGTGTTTTTTCTGCGTACGTACTCCTTTTCTTTTCCAAAAATTTTTAGGAAGAACAAGTAAAAAAGAAATAAAATCTAAATGTGCAGATTTTTCTTCAATCTGATGATCAGATTATCTAATATAAAATGACACAAAACTGGAAAATTAAAGGAAAAAAAGATTTTTAGATTTCATTTTCAAAACTGAACATAATATAATCAGAGAAAGGTGAAGAAGAATCGGAAAAACAGGAATTCAAGTGCATAATAATTTTCCAAGTAATATTTTCACTTACCTAATTATATACTAATATATTTCACTTCCATTAAAGTAAGTAAAACACAGAGTATAAGATACAGAAGTCTGTGAGGTCAAGATACATGTGCTATACCTCCTATCACTTTTTCTTCAATATTAAAAGAAGGACGTGCTATGTATAAAAAAAAAGATATAAAGAACCTGAAAAAATTATAATCAGTATTTCAGTTTATCCAGTCATTTGCCATCGTTTCTCTGTATAATTCAATTGAGAAAGAATGGTCTAGAATCATATCCCTATCAAGCTTATGCTCAGGAATTAATGATCATTAGTGATGTCCTTCGGATCAAATGTAAAGGAAAATGGAAATCTCTTCTCCTCTATACATCGACTTCCTTCTCTCCCCCTTGTTTCATTTCTAACAGGCATTATGATAGAAGGATTTAATTCAGGTCAATCTCTTGCTAATCCACAGCGTGAATGAGAAAGCAGCATAGCTGAGGGGTCTGTACCAGAATTAAGTTGGCTTAATTTTCCAGGAAGCTTTAATACCATCACCTAAGGCCTAAGAATCAATAATAAGGAGCTCATCTTCATAAAGTCATTTAAAACATAAGTCTCTTTTCCAGTGAAACGTTTTCTTTTCCACCCACTTGACTATCATACAAAAGCACACATGCCGTCTTGGTCTTCTTCAAAATAGAAGCAAATTCTTTATGTCCAAGCACTATGCACCAGAAGTTAACTTTCTCTAAACTGTGCTATTTTTAGGGACAACAGGACAATAACAGAATAGAAATAGGATTTTTATTCTCCAAGTATTAAGGAGGATGAAACAAATTATCCACCTCATAAACACTACCATTTGCCTGGAAGATTTTTTTTGGTCTTCTAGAACAGTTTCAAACACGTATAATGTCACACATGTTAATGTTGGATGCTGCTATACCAAGAAGTTAGTGAATTTAGTCTCTTTTAAATAGACTACACTTTAATGGACACTTGTAAGTGCTTTTTGTTTTTATTTTTACTGCAGCAATACTCAACCTTTGGTTTTACAAAAAATTAGATACCATCTTAAGGAATTACAGCATTCTTGAGAAAATTAATGACACTGTAAATTTTTAAAATATATGTGAATGTATATACACACGCATACATACAAACACACACACACTAGAATACACAGAATTCTTCACATTTCAGGGAGGAAAAAAATGATTTTAGAAACTGAAGAGTCACAATTATTCTAATAATCCTAAACTTAACTCCTAGCAGCATTTACAAACCATTTATAATTTGTTAGAAAATGATGCTATCTACATACAGAAAATCATGCTTTACAAATAGCAGGTGGCCTTCAATTACTTTTTGTTAATGGCTTGATTTAAAACACCAAACAAAAACCTTTAAAATCTAACACAATTTGTAGTCTCCAAACATTATAACTCATTTTATTAGTCTGTAAGTTTAAGGTTTTAGAAGATTTGATTGGAATACGTTTTCTTATATTTCAAATATATTTATATTTGTTGTTCAGTCACCAAGCTGCGTCTGATTCTTTGTGACCCCAAGGACTGCAACACACCAGGCCTCTCCATTCCTCACCTTCTCCTGGAGTTTGCCCAAGTTTGTGTCCACTCAATTGGTAATACTGTCCAGCCATATTATCATCTGTCACACTCTTCTGTCTTTGACCTTTCCCAGCATTAGAGTCTTTTCCAATAAGATGGCTGTTTGTATCAGGAGGCCAAAGGGTTTAAGCTTCAACTTTAGCATCAGTCCTTCCAATGAGTATTTAGGATTGATTTCCTTTAGGACTGACTGATTTGATCACCTTGCTGTACAAGGGACTCTTAGCAGTCTTCTTCAGTACCAGAGTTTGAAAGCATTCATTTTTTAGTGCTCTGCCTTCTTTATGGCCCAATTGTCGTATCTGTACATGACTATTGGAAAGGGCACTTGTTGGCAAATTGATGTCTTTGCTTTTTAGTATGCTGTCTAGGTCTGGCATAGCTTTCCTTCTAAGAAGCAAATGTCTTCACCATCCACAGAGGTTTCTGAGCCCAAGAAGAGGAAATGTGTCACTGCTTCTATCTTTTCCCCTTCTATTTCCCATAAAGTTATGGAAAATATCTTAGTTTTTTTTTAAATATTGGATGGATGCCATGATACTGCGTTTTAAGCCAGCTTTTTTACTCTCCCCTTTGACTCTCATCAAGAAGCTCTTCAGTTCCTCTTTGCTTTCTTCTATTAGAGTGGCATAATTTGCATATCTCAGGTTGTTGATATTTCTCCCAGAAATCTTGATTCCAGCTTTTGACTCATCCAACCCTGAATTTTGCATAATGTGCTCTGCTTATAAGTTAAATAAACAGGGAGGACAATAAACAGTCTTGTTGTACCTTTCTCAGTTTTGAACCACTCAGTTTTCCCATGTCTGATACTAACTGTTGCTTCTTGAGCTGCATATAGGTTTCTTGGGAGACAGATAAGATGGTCTGGTATCTCTTTTAAGAGTTTTCCACAGTTTTTGTGATCCACACAGTCAAAGGCTTCAGTGTAGTCAATGAAACAGAAGTAGATGTTCTTCTGGAATTCCCTTGCTCTCTCCAAAATCCAGTGAATGTTGGCAATTGGATCTCTTGCTTCTCTTCCTTTTCTAAACCCAGTTTGAACATCTGTAAGTTTTGTTCAAGGAACAGTAAAGCCTAGCTTGAAGGATTTTGAGCATAACCTTTCTAGCATAGGAGATGAGTATAACTGTCCTACGGTTTGAACATTCTTTAGTACTGCCCTTCTTGGGAACTGAGATGAAGGCTGACCTTTTCCAGTCCTGTGGACACTGCTGGATTTTCCAAATTTACTAACACATTGAGTGAAACACTTTAATAGCATCACCGTTTAGGATTTTAAATAGCTCTGCTAGAACTCCATCATCTCCACTAACTTTAATGGCAGCAGAGCTTCCTATGAGCCACTTGACTTCACACTCCCGAATGTCTGGTTCTGACGGAATGACCATACCATCATGATTACTTAAATACATATCAATAAATATATATACACATTTGTTGGATTATTCTTTCAACCAACCCTTTCCTTCTGCTTCCTGACAAGGAAAGAGACAAAAAAACTTGGAACCAGTGAATCTGAGTATGTAATGAACTGCTGCAATGAGAAACCCTAAGAAATATGGAAAATATTTGAGAAGAGAAAGAAGTGAAAAATAAGGAAGACCCAAAAGATGAGTTAACAAACAAGTTAATAAAACTTCACCTAGCTCATTTTTTTTTTCTTTTTTGCTATTTTTTTTTTGGGGGGGGGGGGCCTCTTTTCATTGATTTTCCATTCATTCATTTTCATCCGTCTTTATTCTTTGGTCTGTGTGGGCCTACCATCACAGCAGCCCCTTCAGCTGCAGAGCACTGGCTCTAAGCACATGCGCTCCAGAGCGCTGGCTCCCAGTTGGACATACAGGTCCAGTCGCTTCAAGACACGTAGGATCTTCCCAGGCCAGGGATCAAACTGGTGCCCCTTGCACTTCAAGGTGGTCTCTCCACCCACTGAACCTCCAGGGAAGCCCTAGCTTAAACTTTTAATAAGGTCAAGCCACCAAAAGATTTTTGATCCTTGTAAGTTGGAATATTCATAATTACACCTTGACTATTTCCTAGAACTATGCTAAAACATGTGTTTGGAATTTCTTTGAATTTAAACCCAGAATAATGTTTAAAAAAAAAAAAAAAAAACACTGGAATGCACCTAAAAGCCAACATTTAGGAAGCATGGCTTAGCTTCTACAACCATCTTTATGACAATTTTGTATAGGTTTCTACAGAAATTCATTGGTATTGTGGTTACAAGTGCCTCACACTTATACGTTAATCTTGAATTTGTTTTCATTTTTATGATACTTTTTCCATCTAAAATATGGTATACTTTACTATTTATTCAAGCCTTGCTTTATAGTTCTCAATGGAATAATTTTTTCACTTAGGTCTTGCTTTTTCTTTTTAAATTTATGTGTTTGCCACTATTATTTTTACAGATTATGAAAGAAATACCTTTCCCCCTTTTCTTGTTTGGCTAGTTATTTCAAATATAACTATTAATTTGTGTATATTCTTCTTGGATCCAGTCACTTAGAAACTTCCCCACTGATCGTAATACTGTTATACTATGCTAGGTTTTGAAAGTATACAGTCACAACATGTGTAATATCATCTAAGTGTATGCATACTAAAATGACATTGTTGAGTGTTCATTCAAGATGCTATTCTAATGTATGTAACAGATTTAATGTGTGACAGAGTCTTTTCTATTTTTTTTTTTTTTCACTTCTAAGCCTGAAAAAAAGCTTCCTAAAAGAAATCGCTAATAGATAAAACTATTTGAGGCAAATTCTTGTTAGACTTCACAAACAATCTGGAAAAAATATCTCAGTCAGGGATTTCCTGGTGGCCCAGTGGGTAAAGAGTCTGCCTTGCAGTGCAAGGGTCATTGGTTCAATCCCTGGCCTGGGAAGATCCCACGTGCCCCAGAGTGGCTGGGCCTTTGTGTCCAATTATGAGCCAGCACTCTGGAGTGCATGCACCGAGAGCTGATGCTCTGCAGCGAGAGAGGTCACTGCAATGGGAGGCCCACGCAGGCCAAAGAATGACGATGAATGAAAATAAATGGGTGGAAAACCAACAAAAGAGGCCAAATTTTTTTCTAAATAATAAAAAAAATCTCAGAAACCGCAAAGCAAAATGACTGAGTATATATTTATACCTTCTATATTCTTTTTTTTAATGATTTTTTTTTCAATTTTGGCCTCTTTTATTGGTCCTTCATTTATTTATTTTCATCTATCTTAATTCTTTGGCCTGTGTGGGCCTCCTATAGCAGTGCCCTCTCACTGCAGAGCATCAGCTCTTGGCGCATGCGCTCCAGAGCGCTGGCTCCTAACTGCACATAGCAGTCCAGCTGTTCCGTGGCATATGGGATCTTCCCTTACCAGGGATCGAACTGGTGTCCCTTGCACTGCAAGGTGGACTCTCTACCTGCTGGACCACCAGGGAAACCCACCATCTATGTTTTTATTCATATTTTCTTACCTTTATTTCCCCAGTAGGAATTTCAGAATTTGTTTTTAGATTTAACAGATGAACTGTTTATATTTAAGAATACTGATGTTATTTAAGGAAAACACATTTAAGTCAGTGTTATTTGTGGCAATTTAAATTCCTACATCACTCATTTGCTTTCTGAATTTTATTCTAAGATTAGATGCTTATGGAATTTCACTTTCTCATGTTGAGTAGGATGGAATCTCATTAGATAATCAATGACGAATTACTTTGAGTGACCTCAAAATAGCTAAGTTTTGTTGTATTTAATTCAGAATATTTACTGAGAAACTAGTAATATTTTTAATAATTTACCATAGAAAATTAACTCAGTCACCTAGATCTTCATCTTAAAATAAAATATAAGACAAACAGACATTGTGAGCAACATACAGGCAAAGGTAGAAGTACTGATTAGAACTATACGCTGCCCAAATCGCTAATAGATAAAACTATTTGAGGCAAATTCTTGTTAGACTTCACAAACAATCTGGAAAAAATATCTCAGTCGGGATTTCCTGGTGGCCCAGTGGGTAAGAGTCTGCCTTGCAGTGCAGGGTCATTGGTTCAATCCCTGGCCTGGGAAGATCCCACGTGCCCCAGAGTGGCTGGGCCTTTGTGTCCAATTATGAGCCAGCACTCTGGAGTGCATGCACCGAGAGCTGATGCTCTGCAGCGAGAGAGGTCACTGCAATGGGAGGCCCACGCAGGCCAAAGAATGACGATGAATGAAAATAAATGGGTGGAAAACCAACAAAAGAGGCCAAATTTTTTTCTAAATAATAAAAAAAATCTCAGAAACCGCAAAGCAAAATGACTGAGTATATATTTATACCTTCTATATTCTTTTTTTTAATGATTTTTTTTTCAATTTTGGCCTCTTTTATTGGTCCTTCATTTATTTATTTTCATCTATCTTAATTCTTTGGCCTGTGTGGGCCTCCTATAGCAGTGCCCTCTCACTGCAGAGCATCAGCTCTTGGCGCATGCGCTCCAGAGCGCTGGCTCCTAACTGCACATAGCAGTCCAGCTGTTCCGTGGCATATGGGATCTTCCCTTACCAGGGATCGAACTGGTGTCCCTTGCACTGCAAGGTGGACTCTCTACCTGCTGGACCACCAGGGAAACCCACCATCTATGTTTTTATTCATATTTTCTTACCTTTATTTCCCCAGTAGGAATTTCAGAATTTGTTTTTAGATTTAACAGATGAACTGTTTATATTTAAGAATACTGATGTTATTTAAGGAAAACACATTTAAGTCAGTGTTATTTGTGGCAATTTAAATTCCTACATCACTCATTTGCTTTCTGAATTTTATTCTAAGATTAGATGCTTATGGAATTTCACTTTCTCATGTTGAGTAGGATGGAATCTCATTAGATAATCAATGACGAATTACTTTGAGTGACCTCAAAATAGCTAAGTTTTGTTGTATTTAATTCAGAATATTTACTGAGAAACTAGTAATATTTTTAATAATTTACCATAGAAAATTAACTCAGTCACCTAGATCTTCATCTTAAAATAAAATATAAGACAAACAGACATTGTGAGCAACATACAGGCAAAGGTAGAAGTACTGATTAGAACTATACGCTGCACTTGTATAGGAGTTATCTAACCATCTGTGTCCTCTTAAGATGAACAACTGAAAGTATCATTGTTCACACAATCTCCTTTGAATATAATATAGTTATGTCCCTTGTTCACTTTTTTAAAAAATAAAAGATATATACAAAAATGTGTTAATATATAAATCATGTGTTCTTGACAAACATTCATGAATTGAGCAGACTTTTGTCACCTTAAGTAACAATTTTATGTTTGTTTAAATATATACAAGGATAGAACTAAACATATGAACATATTTTATGTTATTAATGCATGAAGCCAATATATCTGGTAAGTGAGATAATCCTCTTTAAATCAGTTTACTCATTTTGAAATATCAAGAATTACTATCCTGCATATATATTAGCAATGACATTCATACTTTTTTGTAAAATAAGGCTATATTAAAGAAATAATAATAAACATATTAGCAAATAATATAAAAAGCACTTTGCATGTGTGTGTGCTAAGTCACTTGAGTCATGTCAACCTCAGGACTATAGCCCGCTAGGATCCTCTGTCCACAGGATTCTCCAGGCAAGATACGGGAGTGGGTTGCCATGCCCTCCTCCAGGGGATCTTCACGACCCAGGGATCAAACCTTTATCTGTCTCCCGCATTGGCAGGGAGGTTCTTCACCACTTAAAACACTTTACCCTCTTTTTATTTTAGTACCTTATCTATATTATGTTTTAAAGCTGGGAGTCTAATTGAACAAATTCTATGATCACAGAGACAAAAAAGAATCATTTCGCTTACATTGTAAGAATGGCTAGAATAAGCAAATGGATTTGGACAAATAAATTCTTTAGTTTCCAGTGAAGAAAATTCTGCAGCACTGAGGACCTTTTTAATTTTGTTGAGTAGGATGGAATCTCATTAGATAATCAATGAAATTACTTTGAGTGACCTCAAAATAGCTAAGTTTTGTTGTATTTAATTCAGAATATTTACTGAGAAACTAGTAATATTTTTAATAATTTACCATAGAAAATTAACTCAGTCACCTAGATCTTCATCTTAAAATAAAATATAAGACAAACAGACATTGTGAGCAACATACAGGCAAAGGTAGAAGTACTGATTAGAACTATACGCTGCACTTGTATAGGAGTTATCTAACCATCTGTGTCCTCTTAAGATGAACAACTGAAAGTATCATTGTTCACACAATCTCCTTTGAATATAATATAGTTATGTCCCTTGTTCACTTTTTTAAAAAATAAAGGTATATACAAAAATGTGTTAATATATAAATCATGTGTTCTTGACAAACATTCATGAATTGAGCAGACTTTTGTCACCTTAAGTAACAATTTTATGTTTGTTTAAATATATACAAGGATAGAACTAAAAATATGAACATATTTTATGTTATTAATGCATGAAGCCAATATATCTGATAAGTGAGATAATCCTCTTTAAATCAGTTTACTCATTTTGAAATATCAAGAATTACTATCCTGCATATATATTAGCAATGACATTCATACTTTTTTGTAAAATAAGGCTATATTAAAGAAATAATAATAAACATATTAGCAAATAATATAAAAAGCACTTTGCATGTGTGTGTGCTAAGTCACTTGAGTCATGTCAACCTCAGGACTATAGCCCGCTAGGATCCTCTGTCCACAGGATTCTCCAGGCAAGATACGGGAGTGGGTTGCCATGCCCTCCTCCAGGGGATCTTCACGACCCAGGGATCAAACCTTTATCTGTCTCCCGCATTGGCAGGGAGGTTCTTCACCACTTAAAACACTTTACCCTCTTTTTATTTTAGTACCTTATCTATATTATGTTTTAAAGCTGGGAGTCTAATTGAACAAATTCTATGATCACAGAGACAAAAAAGAATCATTTCGCTTACATTGTAAGAATGGCTAGAATAAGCAAATGGATTTGGACAAATAAATTCTTTAGTTTCCAGTGAAGAAAATTCTGCAGCACTGAGGACCTTTTAATTTTAAAGGGATTAATATGATACTGTCTTCAATTGTACTGATTTTTAGACTATATAATGCCCCAAGTTATATTACTTCATAACTACATCAGGAAAACATTAATGTCTAGTTAATAAAGCTACTTCATTTTATATAACAAGAGGCACTATGAATATATTTAACTAGAAAATATTTTTTATTCTAAGAAGCTCCATCAATCGTAAATAATTATGCCTACAGTACAAATGCACTCATATTTTCATACTCCTAGTTGTCATTCTAAAACATTTATCTTTGTTATTTACCAATAATGAAAGAAACAAGCATTATTTATGGTTTTATCTCTCATAAAGTTTCTATGAACAATTAAACAAATGCCTTTTACTTAATAATTATGACAAATGAAATCAGACCCAAATTCTTATGCTATAGGAAGAGTGTTTGTTTCTTGAAGGAACATTACAGAATTCGAGATATTAAGGGCTAAATGTGAGTTCATAAAAAAATAGAATCCACTTGTTAACACTGTTGAAGATGAAGATTACACAGTTATTCAGCATTAAGATTATAGATTTTGATACTATAGTAGACATATATAAAAATAGCATAGAATGAACTTCTTGTGCTGACTTTGAGATATGGAAACCTGTCAAGATGGTGCACTGACTAACTGGCAAGTTAGACGCTGGCTCTATCACGTGTGCCTAATAGATTTTTATGTATATATGTACACAACATTTGATATATAATGCCTGACTAAGTTTTTTTTTTTTATTAAGATGCGTGCAACCTTTGACTTAACTTGGCAAGTTTTTCAGGGGCTCTCCAGGGATCTTCACGACCCAGGCAAGATACGGGAGTGGGTTGCCATGCCCTCCTCCAGGGATCTTCACGACCCAGTTTATCTGTCTCCCGCATTGGCAGGGAGGTTCTTCACCACTTAAAACACTTTACCCTCTTTTTATTTTAGTACCTTATCTATATTATGTTTTAAAGCTGGGAGTCTAATTGAACAAATTCTATGATCACAGAGACAAAAAAGAATCATTTCGCTTACATTGTAAGAATGGCTAGAATAAGCAAATGGATTTGGACAAATAAATTCTTTAGTTTCCAGTGAAGAAAATTCTGCAGCACTGAGGACCTTTTAATTTTAAAGGGATTAATATGATACTGTCTTCAATTGTACTGATTTTTAGACTATATAATGCCCCAAGTTATATTACTTCATAACTACATCAGGAAAACATTAATGTCTAGTTAATAAAGCTACTTCATTTTATATAACAAGAGGCACTATGAATATATTTAACTAGAAAATATTTTTTATTCTAAGAAGCTCCATCAATCGTAAATAATTATGCCTACAGTACAAATGCACTCATATTTTCATACTCCTAGTTGTCATTCTAAAACATTTATCTTTGTTATTTACCAATAATGAAAGAAACAAGCATTATTTATGGTTTTATCTCTCATAAAGTTTCTATGAACAATTAAACAAATGCCTTTTACTTAATAATTATGACAAATGAAATCAGACCCAAATTCTTATGCTATAGGAAGAGTGTTTGTTTCTTGAAGGAACATTACAGAATTCGAGATATTAAGGGCTAAATGTGAGTTCATAAAAAAATAGAATCCACTTGTTAACACTGTTGAAGATGAAGATTACACAGTTATTCAGCATTAAGATTATAGATTTTGATACTATAGTAGACATATATAAAAATAGCATAGAATGAACTTCTTGTGCTGACTTTGAGATATGGAAACCTGTCAAGATGGTGCACTGACTAACTGGCAAGTTAGACGCTGGCTCTATCACGTGTGCCTAATAGATTTTTATGTATATATGTACACAACATTTGATATATAATGCCTGACACATTAAAGGTTCATTAAATACTTCCACTATCACATATTAATTTATTCTTTCATCCATCCATCGGACCATTTAACCAGCATGTGCCTTGTAAAATGGGCCAAACTCTGTGCTATGTTATGAAAAACAAAGACAAGAAAATCTATATATAACATCTTTCCAAACAGAAAGCTTACAATATTGTGAAACTATATATACTAATCAAATAACTGTTCATATATTAACTAATATCTATGATACATCTAAAAAAGCAGAGATAGATGGAGCTAAGAGATGATATAATATGATATGATAATATAGATGTCTTCCTGAGAAATCTGAAGGGAGAATAGGAGTTCATACTACAGGGACAGGTGGAATCTTCTGGGCAGAGAACAGCAGTGACTGGGCCCTGGGACTACTATAAATGCCTCAGTTTGAGTGACCACACTTGGTAAGGGGTCTTATCTTAAATCACTGTAATTTTTTACACCAGGAATTACAATCAATATTTTCAGTTGAGAAGTAGGAAACTGCGAAAAAGTCACTATATAAGCAAAGTCACATAAAATATAATGAGACCTAAAAGTAGAAATTCCAATCAGTTCAAGTCTATGATGTCTTACTCTATTTGAGTATAACTGTATTTCAAAGTGTAAAACTGAAAGCTTCCCCGGAATATATAAGTCATATATCAGGAAGCACCTAGGCCTATAACAGTAGGAGTGAGGAGACAAGAAGAAATTTTAAAGAGGAATTTGTCCCCTAAGTTTCACTGCTAGCAAGATGACAAATTAAGTTTAGAGACACTGTGTGTATAGTACTCATGCCATAATTAATTTACCTTATTCAGAAGGCAATGTAAATGTCATTAAAATTATTTTGGTTTACATTTTTAAATCTCAGAAATCTATATGAATATTCAGTAATTTTTACAACCTATCTCTTACTCTGCCACTAATGACTATTCTATTTTAAATAGAACTTACTTTTAATTATCACTCATTTCTATTCCAAATTAGTAAAATTAGATTTTAGAAATGCATGTTTTAGGTATTCTTTCCCTCAAAGCAATATATTTATACACAGTACTGATTAAATGATTTAAGTTCACTTTTTGTAGGTCCTTTTTTTTTAATGCCATGTATTAAGAGAAAGATAGTAGATTTCTTGACTATTTTCCAGAAATAGTCTGGAAAATAGTGTGACTATGTTCAGCTAGATTTGTGAAGATGTTTCAAAATTATTAGTTTCCTATAAGCAATGAAGAACAGTTATCCTGACATACGTGATGTAAAAATAAAAAACCCCAGAGCTACATATCAACTCTGGTTCAACCAAACTGAAATAAAAGTTACTTAAGAGGCTTTTGGAGATATGCTAAAGGTGCTACACAAAATTATATACCCAGTGTTTCAATGTGCATGAATTATACTGGCCAAGACAGTGCTTATGGCTAACAATTTATATGTTTATAATATCGTGTGATCACCAATGCCTAGTTAATGGTTAAGGCTAATATCTTTTGCAAAGGAAATGGAAACAGGCTCATACCGCCTTTAATGCTTTAAATATTGTGACTGCATTTTAAACACTTCCATTGTTTGTTTAATGAGCTATCTGGTGGCCTCACTCCCCACACCTGGGGCCTGAGAGGCCCCATCTGCAGGCTGAGCCCACCCACTCCGGTTCTAGGATCATTAGACTGAGATGGTGGAAGAGTTATAGAGGATACACACATTTAGTGATACCATAAGGAAACAACATTAATTCTGGTAATTTTGGTAATTAAGTCTGATAATAAATGGGTTTTTTTCCTGTCCACTATCCTCAAGCCCTCAGCTTCCCTCCCAATTCAGGAAGCACCTAGGCCTATAACAGTAGGAGTGAGGAGACAAGAAGAAATTTTAAAGAGGAATTTGTCCCCTAAGTTTCACTGCTAGCAAGATGACAAATTAAGTTTAGAGACACTGTGTGTATAGTACTCATGCCATAATTAATTTACCTTATTCAGAAGGCAATTTAAATGTCATTAAAATTATTTTGGTTTACATTTTTTAATCTCAGAAATCTATATGAATATTCAGTAATTTTTACAACCTATCTCTTACTCTGCCACTAATGACTATTCTATTTTAAATAGAACTTACTTTTAATTATCACTCATTTCTATTCCAAATTAGTAAAATTAGATTTTAGAAATGCATGTTTTAGGTATTCTTTCCCTCAAAGCAATATATTTATACACAGTACTGATTAAATGATTTAAGTTCACTTTTTGTAGGTCCTTTTTTTTTTTTAATGCCATGTATTAAGAGAAAGATAGTAGATTTCTTGACTATTTTCCAGAAATAGTCTGGAAAATAGTGTGACTATGTTCAGCTAGATTTGTGAAGATGTTTCAAAATTATTAGTTTCCTATAAGCAATGAAGAACAGTTATCCTGACATACGTGATGTAAAAATAAAAAACCCCAGAGCTACATATCAACTCTGGTTCAACCAAACTGAAATAAAAGTTACTTAAGAGGCTTTTGGAGATATGCTAAAGGTGCTACACAAAATTATATACCCAGTGTTTCAATGTGCATGAATTATACTGGCCAAGACAGTGCTTATGGCTAACAATTTATATGTTTATAATATCGTGTGATCACCAATGCCTAGTTAATGGTTAAGGCTAATATCTTTTTTGCAAAGGAAATGGAAACAGGCTCATACCGCCTTTAATGCTTTAAATATTGTGACTGCATTTTAAACACTTCCATTGTTTGTTTAATGAGCTATCTGGTGGCCTCACTCCCCACACCTGGGGCCTGAGAGGCCCCATCTGCAGGCTGAGCCCACCCACTCCGGTTCTAGGATCATTAGACTGAGATGGTGGAAGAGTTATAGAGGATACACACATTTAGTGATACCATAAGGAAACAACATTAATTCTGGTAATTTTGGTAATTAAGTCTGATAATAAATGGGTTTTTTTCCTGTCCACTATCCTCAAGCCCTCAGCTTCCCTCCCAATTCTGGGAAATGAGTAACAAGTTGAATCTCTGCAGTGGTGTCCTGCCAAGAGCAGTAATTATGCCATCACCCACCTGATGGTCACTACATCTTAGCCTGCTTCCTACCAACACTTCTATTCCTGACAAGTCTCTTTAAGTCTTAGCCCACATATCTAGACTTCATCCACTGGTTCAGTTCTTGAGACTTTGCCATTCATGTTCCCACTGTGATATTTCTTCTCATTCTCAAAGAATCTGGAGGAAATGGAAACTTTTTTTTGTATATCTCAATGAGTGTTCTCACAGTCATCAAAATATTAAATGAAATACTATGTTGTATTATTAGTAGTACTTATAGAAGAAGCACTATAACATGATAATATTATAGTACATTTGTTTACTAAGTAAATATATATGAACTTACTATTTCACTTGTGGCTACACCTCCCTAGCTTATTAATGCAATGTTTTCACACATATACATATACACACACACACATTTTATATACATTATAAACAAAAATCTCTACAGATTTCTAATGGTCTCTGATAATATTCTCATCATGGAAATCCTTTAAGACTGCTCTAAAACTTCTTTAGAGAACATAATTCCCCTTGTATCATGCACAGATGGAAAAATCTGATGATAACTTTTATTGATTCACATCTGATTTTATGGCTTAGAAATGTCAGCTAGTAACATAATGTAAAATAAATCATGGTGATTTCAACTTAAAGACAAATCTATAATCATATGCAATTTTAAATGTTTGAAATATTAAAGCCACAATAATTTCATTCAGAAATGGTGATAACATGCTTAACTTCAAAACCATCTATGAATCACTACCTTAAAAATATAAAATAATCAACAAGGGCCTACTGTATAGCACAGTGCTATACAGAAAGAGTCTTATTCTATAATAACTTATATGGGAAGATAATCTAAAAAAGATAGACTGAAAAGATTCAAGACATGAGCTGTAAAAGACAAAATCACTATCCTGTTGACATCATCTTGTAAAAAGATTGCCTGACACTGAGTTTTAAATCAATGAAAACTTCACTACAAGTATAATACGCAAGCCTGAATTTCTCTTTAATTTTTTTGTTTAACAGAAAACACTTGCCTATTATCAATCTAACTTTGTAAGCCTATTTTGCCAAATCTCAACTAGAATTACTAATTCTAAATGACTATGAAAATGAATCATAACCAACAATTATAAACTATCAGAACAATATTAATACCCACCTCTGAAAGAATCTTCTAAATGGCTCATTTTTCTCCTGTCTAAGCACCGGGGAGGGCCCCTCAGTGCATCTCACCTATCCACTTGTATGTGCATACACAGCTCCACAGAATCCTTCTTCCCTTTGTGAGATGTCCTGACTGTGCTAGGCTGGAGCACCTTCCAGGCCCAGCTCCAACCTCTTTAGGATAGTTTCAAAAGAAGCCAAAACAAACAAACAAACAAAAATTATACAGCAAAATGGAAAATTCTGCACATATTTTTAAATTATCAATTAAAAATAATGATAACATTGAGATAGAAGACTTGAGATTTGTCATACTGGCAAAAATTTGTAAACTTTTGCACCTGGTTTTAGTCATGTGACAGAGGTACCATCCATTCCCAGCTAATAGTTGTGATAATCTGACAATCTGTATCAAGAATCTTCAATGAGTTCATCCTTCTAACTGAATGATTTTCTAGAATTGCATCATAAAGAAATACTCAGAGATGTGTAAAAGAGACATATGTAACAAGGATTTAATTCACAGCAACTGTTCCATAATAAGAGGAAACACCCTAAATGTCCAGTATTTTATAATAAAAACGCACGCCATTAAAAGGTACCAACTTTTCTAAGGTTATTTAATAAAATAAGAAAATTGTCCATGAATGCCATAAAACAAGTGATATAAAATTATGTGATCTAAAATAAGGGGCAGTGATTTATTCATTCACCAACCATACACTGAGATCAGCATGTAATAGATACTGAGTAATAAAGATGATTAAGATAACTCCTGAGTAAAGACAAAATCACTATCCTGTTGACATCATCTTGTAAAAAGATTGCCTGACACTGAGTTTTAAATCAATGAAAACTTCACTACAAGTATAATACGCAAGCCTGAATTTCTCTTTAATTTTTTTGTTTAACAGAAAACACTTGCCTATTATCAATCTAACTTTGTAAGCCTATTTTGCCAAATCTCAACTAGAATTACTAATTCTAAATGATTATGAAAATGAATCATAACCAACAATTATAAACTATCAGAACAATATTAATACCCACCTCTGAAAGAATCTTCTAAATGGCTCATTTTTCTCCTGTCTAAGCACCGGGGAGGGCCCCTCAGTGCATCTCACCTATCCACTTGTATGTGCATACACAGCTCCACAGAATCCTTCTTCCCTTTGTGAGATGTCCTGACTGTGCTAGGCTGGAGCACCTTCCAGGCCCAGCTCCAACCTCTTTAGGATAGTTTCAAAAGAAGCCAAAACAAACAAACAAACAAAAATTATATAGCAAAATGGAAAATTCTGCACATATTTTTAAATTATCAATTAAAAATAATGATAACATTGAGATAGAAGACTTGAGATTTGTCATACTGGCAAAAATTTGTAAACTTTTGCACCTGGTTTTAGTCATGTGACAGAGGTACCATCCATTCCCAGCTAATAGTTGTGATAATCTGACAATCTGTATCAAGAATCTTCAATGAGTTCATCCTTCTAACTGAATGATTTTCTAGAATTGCATCATAAAGAAATACTCAGAGATGTGTAAAAGAGACATATGTAACAAGGATTTAATTCACAGCAACTGTTCCATAATAAGAGGAAACACCCTAAATGTCCAGTATTTTATAATAAAAACGCACGCCATTAAAAGGTACCAACTTTTCTAAGGTTATTTAATAAAATAAGAAAATTGTCCATGAATGCCATAAAAACAAGTGATATAAAATTATGTGATCTAAAATAAGGGGCAGTGATTTATTCATTCACCAACCATACACTGAGATCAGCATGTAATAGATACTGAGTAATAAAGATGATTAAGATAACTCCTGAGTAAAGAAGTTCACATTTCATGAGTTAGAGAAATACAAAGGATCAAAAAGAAAGTTACAGGTACTTTGGTGAGGCACCTACTAAGTAGGGTGCAGAGAAGAGGAAATCAAGTATTGTCCTTTAAAGTGCTATCACCAATGAGGAAGAAAGCTCACAGAAGCTTCATGAGGAAGTGGTGCCTGAGCTGAGTCTTCGCAGGAGAGCAAATGTTGGATCTCATAATGTTCTACTCTTATACTAATGGTTATCTCTTGATCATGTACCAAGAACTTCAACTATTACATTTTACTACATACGTCTATCCTTCTCTTCCTGGGTGGTTGCCTAAGAGTGTAAAGAAAAATCACAGCTCCGTTACTACAGTAGGATTTTCATGACCTTATCAACACAGCCTTACAAAAGTATCTCATTATATTTTACATGAAGAGAAGCTCAAAGAGTTAACTACACTGAGTATTACAGTAAACACCAATACATATCATCAACCAAGAAAGAGCTAGGACACTTTTTAAACACAAATGATCTACTTTATGCAAATCTGAAACTTACTCATTTGCTTAATTCCTGGATCTAATGGAGACACAATACACTTCTTATACACAAATTTTCATTGGTTTTCCCACTAAAGCACCAAAGAACATTCACGCATACCAAAACATAAATGGTACAACACATGGTCCAAGGTAAACATGGCTAGAAGTTGGACGTAATATGCAATTACAGCTAAATGATACTTCTGGGTTCATGCTGAAATTGGTGTTTGTTGGCTTGACAAGGACGCTGAGCTAAACTGACCAATTTGGTTCAACTATGAAGCCACAAAATAAGGAAAAGGAACTAGTTAGGATTCGGGTCAGAATTTGGAGTTCAAGTACATTATAAGAGACTAAACAAGGAATTAGACACCAGGTAGAGATGGAAGCTATTGCACAAAGCTGGCAGGTTTACGAAGGAAGAAGCAAAACTGAAAGATATCACTGAGGTTGTTGAAGAGACCAACAGGGAGCTGTTGGAAGTTTCACAGGCAGGCAGAGCTACTCACAAATAAAATCCATTTACATGGTTAATTCAAACCTTTCTGCCTTCACTGTGCTTTCTATTCCATCATTTTGAGCTCTCGGATTTTTCATCAGCTTTTCAAGCGTTTAACTCTGAATGCTTCTGTCACACCTTTCCCTCCTGGTCCTCACCCTTCTCCAGCCCAGATAAATTGATCGCCCCACCTCTTCAGTCTCTTTAGAGCACTTCAAACATGTCTCCTGCACAGCCCCAGGTACACTGATTTATGGCTGGTGTGTGTCTGCCTCTCATGAGCTCTGTGATCAAGGGATCAGTCCTATGTGTCTATATTTCCCCATTGTTAGAAGAGGATCTAGCCAGGAGTTGAGGAAAATGTTTGTGCAGTAAATATTGGGGCTCAGAGGGCACCATATCTAATGTTGATATCACTAACATGTTTGTAATCGATTAAGACAGGGAATGGAGGAGAAGAGCTTTGACTGGAAGACGAAATAACAACAGTTTGTCTACTGCTTAAATTTATCTGTCCATTCTAGATGTATTAACATGATACATTATGTAATAAAAAATACACACATGTACATGTAAGCACAATCATTGATGATATTAGCACAGACCTAGAATGATTTAATTTCAGCTCTCAAAGGTGTGGATGTGAGTAGAATGATTTAGGTCTCTGTAAATTTTTGAATGTAGAAAATCACATAGAAAATGGCCACTTTTAAATATGTCTTAAAGGACACAATTATATGAGAAAAACTGTAAGACTACTTAAATATCGCTTAATTCAGCATCCTACCAATGAAACATTTCTCACAGGACTTCCTCATATTTCTCTTCAACAATAAATTTTTTATTCATAATGAAGACTCTGGTGTACTTCAACCTTATGAAGACACTTATGCCTCGCAATAAATGACACATTAAATTATGTGCACTATGATGTTATTGTTAAGTACATCTCATTGGATTACAATATTTTAAAACTTGGTGATTTGTGTGTAATGTCTCTTCTGTCCATTTAGCAAATTTAGATTAAGACACCAAATTTCCTGTGCACATTAACCAAGAGAACTATCAAACACACACACACACACACAAAGCAACCTAAGGACATGTACTATAGAAAAGGAAATCAACCCTAAATATTCACTGGAAGGACTGATGCTGAAGCTGAAACTCACTGACCATCTGATCTGAAGAAAAGACCCTGATGCAGAGAAAAACAGAAGACAGAAGGAGAAGGGAACAACAGAGGACAAGATGGTTGAATGGTACCACTGACTCAATGGACATGAGTTTGAGAAAGCGCTGGGAAGATGCTGAAGGATAAGGAAGACTGGCATGCTATGCTACAGTCCATGGGGTCACAAAGAGTTGGACACCACCGAGTGAACTTAACTGAACTGCACAAAAGTTAGTAAAGACCTTCAAAATAGAATTTTCCACATTTTCCTCCAGGTAGAATTGCTATCAGGTTGGATACTTTATACTTAAGGAGTAAAATGCTCCTTCAGTGTGCTCATGACATATTTAGGAGCTAACCATCCACTTTGTCAATGAGGAACTTTTGATACTGGTCCAATATTTAGCAATAGACAAGTATAAATCTGAATGTGAATTAAAAACCTCACTATACTAGTAGGAGAAACATACCACATAAATTCCTAAACACTTACAGCCATAGTTTTCATCTTTCACCATATGTTCTAAGATATATAGTATCTTCAGAAAAGTCATCTTTGAAGTACAAGAGACAGAATGAGAATGTTCCCAAAGCCTATTTACTGTAATGTTTGTGAAGAATTTCATTTGAATAAATTTACACTAGTTCTTTTACTTTCAATAATAAACTATAACTCATTTCACAGCTGTATCCCATACAGTAGCCCACAATGAATGTATCATAGTTTTGCTGCCTGCAGACAAATATAATGAGGCTGGAAGGTTTCACTTTATCTCTTCCTGGGAAGCAAAGGAAAAGAAAACTGCAGCTGGAACGAAAGCCTCCCTGTCCAAGACACTGCAAGTCAGCATTTCTATTGTCAATAATGTCCTTATTCAAGAAATTGCGTCAATTTGTACACTTGGAAAACCATTCCCTGAAATTAAAGGTAGACTGCAATATTGTACCAAAACATAACACAGATGGTCAGACTATTTCTCTTCAGTGTTATACTCTGTTTTCTACTGTATTAAACTAAAGCCAAAAAAAAAAAAAAAAAAAACGAGTTAAATGTAAAGGCAAACCTTTATTCCTTAAGGAACAGTACAAACTGTGATATTTTATAATACATCATTATATTTTCTGTAATATAAATCAAATCACTAATGTATCTATATACTTCATTTCCTTGGAAACCCCTAGGAAATTTATTTTAGAAAAGAGTTCAATCTTGTTCTGTCTATTCATGGTATTACTCAATGGGACCTTCCCACTTGGCCAATTAATAATACCTACTCTGGCCATAGATTTAAGTGTCCTCTTACAGTCACTCAAACTCAATCAGAGTGACAACCTAAGTCTTAATCAAAAAAACAATAACCTCTCATCTCTTAAAAGGAAAATTCCCACAATTATGGGATGGATCTATATGGTTAACACAGGCTATGGGCATTTACGTTTTAAAAGTTCAATTAAATCATCCTAAAAATGATCAACCTAGTAATATTAGGAAACTAGGCTGGGTACTTTATGAACTGTGTCTATTATTACCTTTAGTGATTGATATGGAACTCAGTGGATTTCTGGCACTAACTTATGGCCTTGACATCTAAAGGGATGGATACAAAGGTGTAGCCTGGATTTCCCATGAATTTAAGGTTATAAACATACACAAATCAGGGGTAACACCAACCAATATACCATCGGTATGAGCCCAATGGATCAAAAGATCTGTATTCTACTGTTATGACAATTTATCAGCTATTTTTTGTGCTTTCATTGGGATTAGAGGACAAAATTAGCCATATCAAGCCTTAGCTACTTTAAATACATGTGGTAAGTCATGCACTCATTCTTGAACTCATCACAGTTTTCCCATCCTACCTACCTTCTTTTTACTGAAGATTCATTGTATGAGCAGATTAAAAACTCAAAAACCTTCTTCCAGGCATCCTATCAAGTGAACCGAATATTTTCCTCCTAAAAGTAATTTTATTCTTATGAAAGAGGCTCCCCAAAACACTTTCCCATATTTTCCAACTACTTACATTATAATTGCACAATACACTTTTATTGGAATTTTAATGTTTTTTTTTCAAATGATAATTATATCATAATTTAAACTCCTAGAAAGCATAATATATATTATGCTGTGCTGAGTTAAAAATAATATAACTCAGAAGATTAGCTCAAAATGGCAGAAAAGAAGGATGTGCATTCGTCCCTTCTTACAAGAACACTGGAATCACAAACAACTACTGAACAATCACTGAAAAAGAAACGGTGGGGCTTCCCCTGGTGGTCCAGTGGATAAGGACACCGCCTTGCAGTGCAAGGGGCGCCGCTTCGATCCCTGGCCTGGGAAGATCCCATGTGCCATGGAGCGGCTGGACTGATGTGTCCAATCACCGAGCCAGAGCTCTGGAGCGCATGCACCCAGAGCCGGCGCTCTGCGACAACAGACGCCACCGCGATGGGAGGCCCACAGGAGCCAAAGAACAAAGACGGATGAAAATAGAGAAATGAAAGACCAATAGAAGTGGCCCACCCGGTCTCCTCCCTCCCCAACCCGACCCCCGCCCAAAATAAATAAATAAATAAATCTTTAAAAAAAAAAAAAGAAATGGTGGAACCTATCAAGAAAAGATAGCCTGCATCCAAGACAAAGGGGAAGCCACAGCAAGATGGTAAGATGGGCCCAACTGCGGCACAACCAAGTCCCATGCCCCCTGAGTAGGTGACCCACAGACTGGAAAAATAATTGTGCCATATAAATTCTCTTACTGGAGTGAAAGCTCTGAGCCTCACATCAGCATTCCCATCCTGGGGTCTGGCAATAGGGGGAGGAGTCCCATAGAGTCTGATTTTTGAGGGTCAGAGGGATTTGACTGTAGGACTTTCACATGACTGAGGAAAAAAAGAAACTCCATTCTTTGAGGGCACACACAGGGTCCTGTGTGCAACAGGACTCTGAAGAAAAGAGTAGTGACCCCACTGGTGACTGAGCCAGACTGGCCTACTGGCACTGGAGGGTCCCTTGGAGAGGTAGAGGGCAATTGTGGCACAATGTGGGTACAGAAAACTTCCAAGAGCAGTTCTGAGAAGTACTCACTGGAGAGAGGCCTCCAGAAGCCACAATTAGCCCTACCAGACAGTCCACGGGCTCTAGGGCTGGGTTACCTCAAGTCAAACAACCAACAGGGAGGGAACACAGCCTCATTAATCAGAAGACAAGAAGATTAAAAATTTTTTTTTAGATTAAATTTTTAAAACACAGATGTTCTTGGATTGGAAAAATCGGTATTGTTAAAATGTCCTTGGATTGGAAGAATCAATACTGTCAAAATGACCATATAACCCAAGGTAATCTACAGATTCAATGCAATCCCTGTCAAATTACCAATGGCATTTTTCATACAACTAGAACCAAAAATTTTAAAATTTGTATGAAGACACAAAAAGTCCCAAATAGTCAAAGCAAACATGAAAAGGGAAAATACAGCTAGTGGAATCAGGCTCTCTGACTTCAGACTATACTACAGAGCTATAGGCATCAAAACACTATAGTAGTGGCACAAAAATAGAAACACAGATCAATGGAACAGGATAGAAAGCCTAGAAACAAACCTACACGTCTGTGGTCAATTAATCTCTGACAAAGGAGGCAAGACTATATAATAGAGGAAAAACAGTCTCTTCCATAAATGATGCTGGGAAAAGTGACCAGTTACATGTAAACAAAATGAAATCAGAATGTTTTAATGCCATTTGCAAAGATAAATCCAAAATAGATTGAACACCTCAGTGCGAGATCAAACATTATAAACCTTATAAAACATACGTAACACACTCTCTGACATAAATTGCAGCAATGTCTTTTCAATGCAACTCTGAGAATAATGGAAACAAAAACAAAAATAAACAAGTGGTACCTAATAAAACTCAAAAGCTTTTGCAGAGCAAAGAAAACCATAAACAAAATAAAAGACAGCCCACAGAATGAAATAAAGTATTTGTGAATGATGTGACGGGCAAGGGATTAGTCTCCAAAACTTATAAAGAGCTTATGTGGCTTAATATCATCAAAGCAACCCAATCAAAAAAATAGAAGACCCAGAGTCATTTCTCCAGACATACAAGTGACTAAGAAGCATATGAAAAAATGTTCAACATCATTAATTATTAGAGAAATATAAATCAAAACTGCAATGACCTCACACCAGTTAAAGTAGTTATCATCAAAACATCCACAAACAACAAACGCTGGAAAAGATGTGGAGACAAGGGAACCCTCCTACACTATTGGTGGAAATGTAACCTGGTATAGCCACTAAGGAGAACAATATGCAGGCTCCTTAAAAAATTAAAAATAAAGCTGTCATATGATCCAGCAATACCACTCCTAGGCATATATTCAAAGAAATACAGTAGAATATTAGTCATTTAAAAAAAACTGAAATAATGCCATTTGCAGCAACATGGATGAACCTGGAGATTGTCATACTGAGTGAAGAGACTCAGAGAAAGAGATATATCACATGATATTGCTTATGTGTGGAATCTAAAAAGAAATGATTCAAATGAACTTATTTAAAATAGAAACAGACTGAGAGAATGAATTTGTAGTTGCCAGTGGGGAAGGGTCTGGGGAAGGGGCAGATTGGGAATGTGAGAATACACACTGCTATATTTAAACTTGATAACCAACAAGCACCTACTATATAGCACAGAGAACTCTGCTTAATATTATGTAGCAACTTAAATGGGAAAAGAATTTGAAAAGGAATAGATAAATGTATAGGTAGCACCTGAATTGTTCATTACAACATTGTCCAACTATTCTCCAATATAAAATAAACACTTAAAAATAAATAATTTTTAAAATATTATGGTTCAAACCACCTGGCAATTCCTCAAATGATCAAACATTAGTTATCATAAAACCCAGCAACTCTATTCTCAGTATTTATTCAAGAGAAACAGAAATACCTGTACATGAATGCTCATGGCAGTATTGTAGCCCTAAAGTGGACACAACTCAAATATCCATTAACTGATAAATGGGTTTTTAAAATGTGGTATATAAGAATGGAATCTTACTGAGCATAAAAAAATAAAGTACTTACACACTACAATATGAATGAACCCTGAAAATATGCTAAGTGAAAGAATCCAGTCACAAAAGATCACATAAGGTATGATTCTACTTATATAAATTGTCCAGAATAGGTCAATACATAAAGAGATGTTAGTACTTGCCTGGGACTGGTCTGACAGAAGAGAATGGAATTGGGAGCAAGGAATGAGGGGTACATGATTTCTTTGAGGAGTAGTGAAAATGTTCTAAAACTGTTCGTGGTGATGGATACACAACTCTGTGAATATACTAAAAGCCACTGAATTGTACACATTAAATGGGTGAACGGTATACTATCTGAATTATGTCCAATAAAGCTGTTAAAAAACGGCCTTGTGACAGCAATTTGAACACTCCATATGGCCAATAAAAGTGACATCATTTAAAAACTGAAATAATGCCATTTGCAGCAACATGGATGAACCTGGAGATTGTCATACTGAGTGAAGAGACTCAGAGAAAGAGATATATCACATGATATTGCTTATGTGTGGAATCTAAAAAGAAATGATTCAAATGAACTTATTTAAAATAGAAACAGACTGAGAGAATGAATTTGTAGTTGCCAGTGGGGAAGGGTCTGGGGAAGGGGCAGATTGGGAATGTGAGAATACACACTGCTATATTTAAACTTGATAACCAACAAGCACCTACTATATAGCACAGAGAACTCTGCTTAATATTATGTAGCAACTTAAATGGGAAAAGAATTTGAAAAGGAATAGATAAATGTATAGGTAGCACCTGAATTGTTCATTACAACATTGTCCAACTATTCTCCAATATAAAATAAACACTTAAAAATAAATAATTTTTAAAATATTATGGTTCAAACCACCTGGCAATTCCTCAAATGATCAAACATTAGTTATCATAAAACCCAGCAACTCTATTCTCAGTATTTATTCAAGAGAAACAGAAATACCTGTACATGAATGCTCATGGCAGTATTGTAGCCCTAAAGTGGACACAACTCAAATATCCATTAACTGATAAATGGGTTTTTAAAATGTGGTATATAAGAATGGAATCTTACTGAGCATAAAAAAATAAAGTACTTACACACTACAATATGAATGAACCCTGAAAATATGCTAAGTGAAAGAATCCAGTCACAAAAGATCACATAAGGTATGATTCTACTTATATAAATTGTCCAGAATAGGTCAATACATAAAGAGATGTTAGTACTTGCCTGGGACTGGTCTGACAGAAGAGAATGGAATTGGGAGCAAGGAATGAGGGGTACATGATTTCTTTGAGGAGTAGTGAAAATGTTCTAAAACTGTTCGTGGTGATGGATACACAACTCTGTGAATATACTAAAAGCCACTGAATTGTACACATTAAATGGGTGAACGGTATACTATCTGAATTATGTCCAATAAAGCTGTTAAAAAACGGCCTTGTGACAGCAATTTGAACACTCAGCATATGGCCAATAAAAGTGATCCATCTTATCTATAATGACACAGTACAAGAGTCACTTTTCCCTCTAATACATTTCTCATTGAATCATCAAGTTGATTCAGCCTACAGATGATTCTATCAAGAGACAAAATTACTTCAAGAAGAATGATCTTGAGAACTCTGAGAACTTTCTTCATGATTTGGGACATCATGATGCCCACGGCGTATAGCGCCTGATCAACCACCGTTGAAAGACCACCTTATCTGCTCTGTAATATTTATTCTCTTCCTGTGGAATTTTCACAGCCGAAGCAGTTAAAAGCCAGTTCTTTATAAAACAAGCCAACGGAACTGAAGAAGTTATACTAAATCTTGCAGTAAGAGACAGGGAGAGAAATGTATCTTAGCAGCACTCAAAGCTTTCCTTATGAATTATGTGATTCCATAAATCCAAATCCAGTCTCATGACGCTCCCATTAGAGGTGTATAGTCACCACTGGAAACTGTCAGAAGAAGCTGTTTTATGGAGGGACTGAACCCTATGATCTTTGCTGTATTTCTATGACTATACCCACCAGCTCAAGGCAGCATACACCTTGTTCCTGCTAGCATCTCTCATTCCACAGGCCATGTTCATTAATGAGAATGAATGAAGCACAGATGTGAAGTGGAGGAAAATATTCATGCTCACTGGAAATAGGATTGTTCAGATATTAATTTTGCAGTTTCATACAGTCTCACAATAGTGATTCTCTCAGACTTAAAAAAGTATTTTTAAAATATCTTTTCCATTCTATAAGTGTCAGATTTTAAAAGACTTGATACGATGGCCAAATAAAGGCTGGAAACTAAGGCCCCATAATCCAACTCTGGCTACTAGGCAATGCATTTAGGTAAAGTCCCTTAGGAGAGTTTCTTTCAATTGAATCCCATCTCTAGATGATGGAACATAGCAGATCCACAGCAGGGTGAGGTGCTGTGCTGCTTCTTTAATTAACCAAGTCCCCATAGAGAAGAGTGAGCTTAACCAGCCTTAAACCATGGTCGGTCCACTTCATTCATTTATATACTATCTGAATTATGTCCAATAAAGCTGTTAAAAACGGCCTTGTGACAGCAATTTGAACACTCACATTTCTCTATCTATAATGACACAGTACAAGAGTCACTTTTCCCTCTAATACATTTCTCATTGAATCATCAAGTTGATTCAGCCTACAGATGATTCTATCAAGAGACAAAATTACTTCAAGAAGAATGATCTTGAGAACTCTGAGAACTTTCTTCATGATTTGGGACATCATGATGCCCACGGCGTATAGCGCCTGATCAACCACGGTTGAAAGACCACCTTATCTGCTCTGTAATATTTATTCTCTTCCTGTGGAATTTTCACAGCCGAAGCAGTTAAAAGCCAGTTCTTTATAAAACAAGCCAACGGAACTGAAGAAGTTATACTAAATCTTGCAGTAAGAGACAGGGAGAGAAATGTATCTTAGCAGCACTCAAAGCTTTCCTTATGAATTATGTGATTCCATAAATCCAAATCCAGTCTCATGACGCTCCCATTAGAGGTGTATAGTCACCACTGGAAACTGTCAGAAGAAGCTGTTTTATGGAGGGACTGAACCCTATGATCTTTGCTGTATTTCTATGACTATACCCACCAGCTCAAGGCAGCATACACCTTGTTCCTGCTAGCATCTCTCATTCCACAGGCCATGTTCATTAATGAGAATGAATGAAGCACAGATGTGAAGTGGAGGAAAATATTCATGCTCACTGGAAATAGGATTGTTCAGATATTAATTTTGCAGTTTCATACAGTCTCACAATAGTGATTCTCTCAGACTTAAAAAAGTATTTTTAAAATATCTTTTCCATTCTATAAGTGTCAGATTTTAAAAGACTTGATACGATGGCCAAATAAAGGCTGGAAACTAAGGCCCCATAATCCAACTCTGGCTACTAGGCAATGCATTTAGGTAAAGTCCCTTAGGAGAGTTTCTTTCAATTGAATCCCATCTCTAGATGATGGAACATAGCAGATCCACAGCAGGGTGAGGTGCTGTGCTGCTTCTTTAATTAACCAAGTCCCCATAGAGAAGAGTGAGCTTAACCAGCCTTAAACCATGGTCGGTCCACTTCATTCATTTATATACTCTGTCACTGACCCCACCAGACAAATGGTGCATAGATTTCAGGTTCATTCACTTCAACATTGATCTAATCAAAATGTAGAGGAAAAAATAAAATATTAAGTCACCGTAATAGATAAACGTAAAAGGACACTGAACTGTGTTTGATTAGCATTAGTGAAAACAGCAATGCTCACAGAAGGCTGGCAATGAGAGAAGTAACGTTTACTCGTGCAATCAACAATCTTCTAAAATTCGTATGTCAATTGACGTATGTCAATTCATATATGACAGAAATTCACAATATTTGCAAATATGTTTCTATGCTAGTGAAATTTTATCTATCCATCCAGAGGGGCTCAGAGGGCCCATGAGTCAAACAACAGCAAACAATGGCTAAGCTCCATATGACAAACTACTCACTGTGGTCCGTACAGACCCCCATCTCCACACACACTCCCGTCTCCACACACACACCCTGTTCCCACACAGACACTCCGCTCACTCCCTTCTGCTCTTGCCTCAGAACTTCTTGCTGTCCCTGGACACACGTGTCATTTATTTTCTTCACAACTGCTCCTCTTTGCCTTGAATTCTGTCTCTCTATGCCCCTTGTTCAGTTTGTAAGCATTTTTCAACTTATGTATTATGCAACCTTCCCTTCCTTATCTCCTTCTGCAAGATAATCACCCGCTTCTCATTCTATGTTTATCTATATATGCTTCTGTTTTTATAATAATTTACTAAGAACTAATCACTTATTTATCCATGAGAGGGGACTTCAGAAGGAATGGGTCCACGTGTTGTGAATGTTTGAGCCCCAGCACAGAGCTTGACATAAGACAGACTCGAAGTACTTGCCAGTTTTACCTAATTGAACTTGATCAACACAAAGTTGATGAAGAAAAGGACACCTAATTTTCTTTACTGTGATTGGAGTTTCTGAAGTTGTATAATGTACTAGGCAATGCATTTAGGTAAAGTCCCTTAGGAGAGTTTCTTTCAATTGAATCCCATCTCTAGATGATGGAACATAGCAGATCCACAGCAGGGTGAGGTGCTGTGCTGCTTCTTTAATTAACCAAGTCCCCATAGAGAAGAGTGAGCTTAACCAGCCTTAAACCATGGTCGGTCCACTTCATTCATTTATATACTCTGTCACTGACCCCACCAGACAAATGGTGCATAGATTTCAGGTTCATTCACTTCAACATTGATCTAATCAAAATGTAGAGGAAAAAATAAAATATTAAGTCACCGTAATAGATAAACGTAAAAGGACACTGAACTGTGTTTGATTAGCATTAGTGAAAACAGCAATGCTCACAGAAGGCTGGCAATGAGAGAAGTAACGTTTACTCGTGCAATCAACAATCTTCTAAAATTCGTATGTCAATTGACGTATGTCAATTCATATATGACAGAAATTCACAATATTTGCAAATATGTTTCTATGCTAGTGAAATTTTATCTATCCATCCAGAGGGGCTCAGAGGGCCCATGAGTCAAACAACAGCAAACAATGGCTAAGCTCCATATGACAAACTACTCACTGTGGTCCGTACAGACCCCCATCTCCACACACATACACACACACACCCTGTTCCCACACAGACACTCCGCTCACTCCCTTCTGCTCTTGCCTCAGAACTTCTTGCTGTCCCTGGACACACGTGTCATTTATTTTCTTCACAACTGCTCCTCTTTGCCTTGAATTCTGTCTCTCTATGCCCCTTGTTCAGTTTGTAAGCATTTTTCAACTTATGTATTATGCAACCTTCCCTTCCTTATCTCCTTCTGCAAGATAATCACCCGCTTCTCATTCTATGTTTATCTATATATGCTTCTGTTTTTATAATAATTTACTAAGAACTAATCACTTATTTATCCATGAGAGGGGACTTCAGAAGGAATGGGTCCACGTGTTGTGAATGTTTGAGCCCCAGCACAGAGCTTGACATAAGACAGACTCGAAGTACTTGCCAGTTTTACCTAATTGAACTTGATCAACACAAAGTTGATGAAGAAAAAGGACACCTAATTTTTTCTTTACTGTGATTGGAGTTTCTGAAGTTGTATAATGTAGCAGTTCTGAGTGAACTATATTTCCCTTAGGAAAAAAAGCAGTCTATATAACATATATATATACACACATGCAAGTATAAATCTATGTGGACATACCATATACACATATAGAATAAAACAATTAATCCAGATCACTCCATCTGGGGCTATTACCCCTATTGCCTCAATGATATCATAATGAATATAAACTATCTATGAGTAATATTCCATATAAACGATATTACTGGATATGGCCAGCAGCACTATTAGGAGAAAAGTACGTCTTGGAAATTTGGGCAGGGACTGCAGTTTGCAGACTATTCGGGCACCAGAGTGGCAAACACAAGAAGATGATGAGACATAAAAAGGGTATTAAAAGCTGTAAGTTAGTTGGAGCTAATGCAAGAACTTGTAATAATGAGATCTTTTACATGACTAGGCTCCTGATGAATATTAAATTGGCATAAGTTTTCTAAAATAAAGTTTCAACATAAATTTTGTGATTAATATTTTAGTGAAAAGTACTCCTAATTGCACAAATTTTTAAACCTCACCTCTATAAATACCAAATATAAAATATGTGAGAAGGTATAATAATTTCCATGATACCAGATAACTCATGAGGTTCTGTGCAATCATTTAATCGTAAATGACTGTGCAATCTGCATGCACATGTTATATTGTATGTATTTATGCCTCTAGGTATGTGTGCATGTATATTTATGCTTGTGATGGTGCATTAAATTATTACTGTAATCCTATCATAACTTTATAAATGCTACAAAAAATTTAAATATACAGCTAACCAAGTTGTAATGGGCATAAAACTGTGGAATAACCATCTTTCCTTCAAGTTGATAAACTATTTGATTTCCTTCAGAAGATTCTAAACCACATACACTGCGGTATATAAGTGGAATATTTATATATATACAAGATGCCCATATTCATATACAAAGCATATACATGACATATACATTTACATACAGAGGGAAAGAGGGAAGAAGGGAAAGAAAGAGACATTGTGCTACAAGAGAGCAAAGAGGACTTGAGAGAGGAAGCCTCAGCGCTGACTGTACATTTCCTGCACCCTTTCACTCACAGCATCAGAGACCGGGAAAGTCTTGCCAAGAATACTCTTAGGTGTTTTCACACAAAGGAATTTTGGAACATACCGTCCCATTTAAAGAGTCACACCTCCAACATTCTTTGCATGGCAAAGATATGCACCATCACAGTAAAACTAAAACAAGTAAAACTAAAGCACTAAGGCAAAACGCCTCTGTTTTAAAACAACTTTGAAAAACTCCACAAAGAGCGAAACAAAGCACTTTGCAACTACGCTGGTGGCTCTGACAGCAGCTAGAAAGCAGAGCAATGTCGGCTGCAGAGAAGCTCGAGATGCAAATGCAGATCCATGAATAAAGAAGAATCAAAGTGAAGGAAAGGATGCAGACAGATCCACGAAACAGACTCCATCTCAGAGAGAAGGCATTCATAGCTCACAGCAGGATCACGACAAGTAAGAGAGAACAGTTAGGAGCACCGATGTGTGCCAGGCATCATCTAAGAGCTCCACACAGCTCTCTCAAGTCACCTTTATTTACAGTAACCTGGAGAGGTACATACTAACATCAGATGTATGCTATGTCTGAGGAGCAAGAGAGAGTAGAGATCATATTCTTGATACATTGAAAAATTAGGTCAAGATTCATAATCTGGCTCAAAAGTCTCCTCAGACATATATATTTGTTTAACTCACATATGTGCACACGCATATATATTTGCTTAACTCCTGAGGAATCAGCGTTTCTTTAATTTCAAGATAAGACTTTAATTCTCGGCAACCCTCTCATTTGCTATCAAAAGGAAGCACTTGAATACAGGGGTTCCTCTGATATTTACAGTTGTACTCGCAGATTTCCACAGAGAAAACTAAAAATAATCTTTAAACAGTAGAACCCAATATAACTTTTGATTTCCTTCAGAAGATTAAAATACATGCGGTATATAAGTGGAATATTTATATATATACAAGATGCCCATATTCATATACAAAGCATATACATGACATATACATTTACATACAGAGGGAAAGAGGGAAGAAGGGAAAGAAAGAGACATTGTGCTACAAGAGAGCAAAGAGGACTTGAGAGAGGAAGCCTCAGCGCTGACTGTACATTTCCTGCACCCTTTCACTCACAGCATCAGAGACCGGGAAAGTCTTGCCAAGAATACTCTTAGGTGTTTTCACACAAAGGAATTTTGGAACATACCGTCCCATTTAAAGAGTCACACCTCCAACATTCTTTGCATGGCAAAGATATGCACCATCACAGTAAAACTAAAACAAGTAAAACTAAAGCACTAAGGCAAAACGCCTCTGTTTTAAAACAACTTTGAAAAACTCCACAAAGAGCGAAACAAAGCACTTTGCAACTACGCTGGTGGCTCTGACAGCAGCTAGAAAGCAGAGCAATGTCGGCTGCAGAGAAGCTCGAGATGCAAATGCAGATCCATGAATAAAGAAGAATCAAAGTGAAGGAAAGGATGCAGACAGATCCACGAAACAGACTCCATCTCAGAGAGAAGGCATTCATAGCTCACAGCAGAATCACGCCAAGTAAGAGAGAACAGTTAGGAGCACCGATGTGTGCCAGGCATCATCTAAGAGCTCCACACAGCTCTCTCAAGTCACCTTTATTTACAGTAACCTGGAGAGGTACATACTAACATCAGATGTATGCTATGTCTGAGGAGCAAGAGAGAGTAGAGATCATATTCTTGATACATTGAAAAATTAGGTCAAGATTCATAATCTGGCTCAAAAGTCTCCTCAGACATATATATTTGTTTAACTCACATATGTGCACACGCATATATATTTGCTTAACTCCTGAGGAATCAGCGTTTCTTTAATTTCAAGATAAGACTTTAATTCTCGGCAACCCTCTCATTTGCTATCAAAAGGAAGCACTTGAATACAGGGGTTCCTCTGACATTTACAGTTGCACTCGCAGATTTCCACAGAGAAAACTAAAAATAATCTTTAAACAGTAGAACCCAAATAGGCACCATTTGTGCTCTGATGCCATTTTTTAGCAGGCATGCTACAGAACACACTTGCAAACATATTCATGTACAATACTCAGAATGTCCAGTTATTGCTATTGCTGTAATAATCCAAGAGGAAACTTCTTATCCAGACTGTGTGGCACAATTAGAAAGCATAAATTAAATTACTCCAGCTACATAATCCATGCCTCTGCCTGATATATTTGCTTGGGGAAGCTAATTTTCTATCTGGTTCTCTCAACAGAGTAACTTTGCAGCTGTATTTCTACTTGTGCACATGAACTACCAATTTTCTGAGTCATCATCCTATGATCCCCTACTCTCTGGGGTGCTTGGCACTTTGTGTTCATAAGGAAGGTCTGGGAGCAAATTGATTAGCAGGCTGCCTTGAAAGCAGCCTCAAGCTGTCTCGACCTTTTTGGTTTTCAGGTCGACTTACCAGGATGGTGGACCTCCACTGATCCCCAGAAGTTCAGAAGAATATCTCACTTTGACCTTCTGCCAGCTCTTGGCTTTCTCCATGCAAGAGCAAGGAAAAGTGGATAGATACCTATGTATGTGATTTATTAACCAGACCTGAATGAGCCAGAGATACAGGACATTCACAGTATACTTTAAAATCTCACAAGCTTGCAGGCTACTCTATCAGGCCATTTGCTTCTCTTCCAAAGTAGTGTTCCTTCCAAACTCTCTCCCGAGGTTTCCCACTCAAGGCAGAAATAGACCAAGTGGACACCTGTCTCCATTTATTCTCAATTCCCATATATGTTTCCTCTTCGCATGAACAACTGTGTGTAGTGTGGGACACATCATTAGGACAACTAGAAGAGTGGAGGACGTGCAGCACAGGCTGGACTGAAGTGTCAAACGCTGTCAAATACAAAAAAAAAAAAAAAAAATGAGTTCTACTAGATCATGCTGTGCTCATTTGTGTGATGAAAAGAATGTAGAATCCTTACCAGACAAGACATGCTGATGCCAAGATGAAAAGATGATGCACAATACCATATCTCTTTAGGAAATAGCAAATGAAGAAAGCAATAAAATACAAAGGTAGGCCTATTCAAATAGCTCAAACTCAAAACATACACAGCACTGGCTAGGGTGTACAGCAACAGGAATTTTCATTCATTGCTGGCGAGGATGCAAAATGGCACAGTTTGGAAGACAGTTTGGCAGTTTCTCAGAAAACTAAACATACTTTTACCATATGATCCAGCAATCATACTCCCTGGTATTTACCCAAAAAGAGCTAAAAACTTAGGTCCACACAAAATCTGCATACGGATGGCAAAACAGGTTCATTCATAATTTCTAAAACTTGGAAGCAATCAAGATGTTATTCAGTTGGTAAACAGATGAACTGCTACATACACAGAATGGAATATTGACAGAGAAACACAAGGACTGTATATTAACACATACATATGGAATCTAGAAAAACGGTACCGTTAGATCTATTTGCAGGGCAGGAATATAGACAGAGACACAGAGAGCAGACTGTGGACACAGTGGAGGAAGGGGCAGGTGGAACGACTCGCGAGAGTAGCGCTGAAACATGTACATTACACAGGTAAAATAGACGGGTAATGAGGAGCTGCTGTATAATACGGGGAGCTCAACCTGGGACTCTGTGATACCCTGGAGGGGCGGGATGGGGAGGTGGGCTGGTTCAAGAGGGAGGGGATATGTGTATACTTACGGCTGACTGACACTGCTGTACAGCAGAACCAACAGCATTGTAAAGCAAGTATCACCCAATTAAATATAAACTAAAAAAATTAATGAGCTATCGAATGCTGTAAGACTAAGGGACCTTACAAGGCGGCAACGCAACAACCTGTAGGGGTGGAACAGGGAGGACTGTGGGAGGGGTCAAGGGTGTACCTTGTGACTGATTTGGGTTTATGGATAGCAGTAAACAACAAAACTCTGTAAAATAAAAAAAAATTAATAAGAAATAAATAAATGAGCTATCAAGCCATGAAAAGACACGGAGGAACTTAAATCACATCACTGAGTGAGAATGAAGTTTCCAACTGTATGATACTCTTGATAAAGCCTAAGTATGAAGACAGTAAAAAGACCAGTGGCTACCAGCAACTTGAGGGATGAGACGAACAGATGTAGAGAAGAACATATGAATCAAGAAGACTTTAGGGCAGGGAAACTACTTTGTAATGGTCTACACATGTATCACAGGATACATGTCACTATGTGTTTGTCTAAAATCACCCAAAGCACGTTAGAGTGAACGCTAATATCATCTGAACTGTAACCTAAATTATCAACTTTAATAATAATGCATCAATATTGCTTCATTAATTATAATAAATGTGCCACACAAATGTAAGACATTATAATAGGGAGAATTGGGGAGAGGATGAGGGAGGTATATGGGAACTCTGAACTTCCTGCTTAATTTTCCATAAACCTAAAAGTGCTAAAAAAGGAGGCCTATTTAACTTTATAAGAGTGCAAATGACTTGCCTGTTTTTCTCTCTCCTGGCTCTGCTTTTTCTCTTAGGTCCTACTTTCTTCCCAACTTTTAGCAGTGATGAATAACATCTCCTGAATTTACTGACGTCACTCCTGCTATGTGGACCACCTCTCTCTGAGGGCTCCTGAAACAGGAGCCTATCTGAACATTACTCTATTACATGTGCCATATGAAAATTACTGTCTTTATAAGGGAGTGTATTTATGGCTTGCCCCATCTGCCCTTATTTCTTTCTCATAGTATAACTGACATAATAATATCAAACCAATAAAAATGATATCCCAGAGATTATGATTTAGGTCAGTGCAAGGACCTATCAAAAGCAACAGATAGGCTACTTTTGGTATCACTGATTTAAGGACCATCACGTTCCCCGCACTCTTTCCTTACAGTTATTTTTAAGTGCTATATCTCTTTCTCTAAATAGAAAGACTTTTCTTATTGATTTGGCATTTAGGAATTAAATACAAATTCGTTTATTTTTTATCATCTAACGCATTCTAAAATGTCAGGTATAAAGTTCTAATGAAGAAATCAGAAAAAAAAATCTCTATCGCATGACTCACTGGTACCTCTGTCTCACACCCTATGATGTGCTTGTGACAGTAAAGATGTATTTTCCCAGATGCCACTTCCCCAGTGCTTCTGTCATTAAGGACTCCCTAATATGCCTTCATATTAGGAAGTCTGGAGGCTTCCACTCTCCCCTTCTGGAAAGATCCACTGTCCATTGTCATCATTCCAATTTAAATCAGAGGTTGAGAGGCTTCATTTCCTCCTAAAAAGATCCAAAGCATACCACACTTCCCCAGTAACCTAATTAGAATCTCAGCCTCTCACCCACCAGCATCTCATTCCACCTTTTGTTATGTAACAAAAAGGAAGAAAAACCTGGGTGTATGCCGCTCTACAGGACTCTTAATCTCAGTCCTGACTGGGGCTTTCATTAGTTTACAAATCAGGTGCATGTTCAGTTGCTCAGTCGTGCCTGACTCTTTGCAAACCCATGGACTATAGCCCGCCAGGTTCCTCTAGTCCATGGGATTTTCTAGCCAAGAAAACTGGAATGGGTTGCCATTTCCTTATAGCTACCTATAATCTGCATAAGGAGTGATCCATGTTACCACAGCTCACTGAGCTATTAAAACTTCACAGAACAATCTGAACATTTGATTTTTGGAACAAATAATCAATAAGCTCTTAATGAATTCTGAGCACTAACTGCGGTGTGTATGCCAGGAAAGAAGAACAGGAAAACAGGATACAAACTGTAGTTTGTTTATTTAAATAATCACCTAATATATTAAACAATCATAAACCACAAACAATTTTTATTTGGAAAGCACCTAGAATTAAACGAACCCACCGTTCCCCGCCCATTGATTTAGGTCTCCTATCAAAAGCAACAGATAGGCTACTTTTGGTATCACTGATTTAAGGACCATCACGTTCCCCGCACTCTTTCCTTACAGTTATTTTTAAGTGCTATATCTCTTTCTCTAAATAGAAAGACTTTTCTTATTGATTTGGCATTTAGGAATTAAATACAAATTCGTTTATTTTTTATCATCTAACGCATTCTAAAATGTCAGGTATAAAGTTCTAATGAAGAAATCAGAAAAAAAAAATCTCTATTGCATGACTCACTGGTACCTCTGTCTCACACCCTATGATGTGCTTGTGACAGTAAAGATGTATTTTCCCAGATGCCACTTCCCCAGTGCTTCTGTCATTAAGGACTCCCTAATATGCCTTCATATTAGGAAGTCTGGAGGCTTCCACTCTCCCCTTCTGGAAAGATCCACTGTCCATTGTCATCATTCCAATTTAAATCAGAGGTTGAGAGGCTTCATTTCCTCCTAAAAAGATCCAAAGCATACCACACTTCCCCAGTAACCTAATTAGAATCTCAGCCTCTCACCCACCAGCATCTCATTCCACCTTTTGTTATGTAACAAAAAAAAGGAAGAAAAACCTGGGTGTATGCCGCTCTACAGGACTCTTAATCTCAGTCCTGACTGGGGCTTTCATTAGTTTACAAATCAGGTGCATGTTCAGTTGCTCAGTCGTGCCTGACTCTTTGCAAACCCATGGACTATAGCCCGCCAGGTTCCTCTAGTCCATGGGATTTTCTAGCCAAGAAAACTGGAATGGGTTGCCATTTCCTTATAGCTACCTATAATCTGCATAAGGAGTGATCCATGTTACCACAGCTCACTGAGCTATTAAAACTTCACAGAACAATCTGAACATTTGATTTTTGGAACAAATAATCAATAAGCTCTTAATGAATTCTGAGCACTAACTGCGGTGTGTATGCCAGGAAAGAAGAACAGGAAAACAGGATACAAACTGTAGTTTGTTTATTTAAATAATCACCTAATATATTAAACAATCATAAACCACAAACAATTCTACTGGGAATACATTTATTTGGAAAGCACTGGGGATGTTAATTGCTAGAATCTAAACGTTCAGATTCATAAGAAATTCCAAAATACTATTCAAAATCAAGTATTAAAAATTCTATTTATAGAATTCACTCTTAATATGTGGCTCAATGTTTTGATGGTCTTTGGTTCATGCTGTCCATATGCAAGTGCCAAAGTAATTAAAAAAAAATAGACATGTCTTTCTAGATTTGTTTTGTTTGTCCTGGTGTTCCTTAGTTGGAGAAAACAGATAAATATGTTGGATCTGTAAAATTCCTTCAAGTTCTGCCATTTTGGGGAAAGGAAAAGGTAAAGAATGGAAAGAGAACTAACATTCTTAAAAAATATCTAGTATATTTTGGGTACTGTGCTGAATATGATATACTACCTTTTAAAACCTCATAAATATCCTCTCATTTCAGAATTCCTATCCCCAGTATAAGATGAGGGAAAATAAAGAGAGAGAGAGTTTAAGTAATTCACCCAATTAGCTAGAGGCAGGGTGGCTCAGATGGTAAAGGATCTGCCTGAAACGCAGATCTGGGTTCAATTCCTGGATTGGGAAGATCCCCTGAAGAAGGAAACAGCTAACCACTCCATTATTCTTGCCTGAGAATCCCATGGGAAGAGGAGCCTGGAGCAGTCCATGAGGTCGCCAAGAGTCAGACATGACTGAGTGACTATCACTTTCAAGACTGTGGCTTGTTTGATTTCAAACTCAGAGCTTTTTCCATTCCGGGATGCTGCTACTCTTATAATTTGTTAGAATATCTAGCTCTATAATTGTATCAATCTGTATTTCCTTATAGCTACCTATAATCTGCATAAGGAGTGATCCATGTTACCACAGCTCACTGAGCTATTAAAACTTCACAGAACAATCTGAACATTTGATTTTTGGAACAAATAATCAATAAGCTCTTAATGAATTCTGAGCACTAACTGCGGTGTGTATGCCAGGAAAGAAGAACAGGAAAACAGGATACAAACTGTAGTTTGTTTATTTAAATAATCACCTAATATATTAAACAATCATAAACCACAAACAATTCTACTGGGAATACATTTATTTGGAAAGCACTGGGGATGTTAATTGCTAGAATCTAAACGTTCAGATTCATAAGAAATTCCAAAATACTATTCAAAATCAAGTATTAAAAATTCTATTTATAGAATTCACTCTTAATATGTGGCTCAATGTTTTGATGGTCTTTGGTTCATGCTGTCCATATGCAAGTGCCAAAGTAATTAAAAAAAAATAGACATGTCTTTCTAGATTTGTTTTGTTTGTCCTGGTGTTCCTTAGTTGGAGAAAACAGATAAATATGTTGGATCTGTAAAATTCCTTCAAGTTCTGCCATTTTGGGGAAAGGAAAAGGTAAAGAATGGAAAGAGAACTAACATTCTTAAAAAATATCTAGTATATTTTGGGTACTGTGCTGAATATGATATACTACCTTTTAAAACCTCATAAATATCCTCTCATTTCAGAATTCCTATCCCCAGTATAAGATGAGGGAAAATAAAGAGAGAGAGAGTTTAAGTAATTCACCCAATTAGCTAGAGGCAGGGTGGCTCAGATGGTAAAGGATCTGCCTGAAACGCAGATCTGGGTTCAATTCCTGGATTGGGAAGATCCCCTGAAGAAGGAAACAGCTAACCACTCCATTATTCTTGCCTGAGAATCCCATGGGAAGAGGAGCCTGGAGCAGTCCATGAGGTCGCCAAGAGTCAGACATGACTGAGTGACTATCACTTTCAAGACTGTGGCTTGTTTGATTTCAAACTCAGAGCTTTTTCCATTCCGGGATGCTGCTACTCTTATAATTTGTTAGAATATCTAGCTCTATAATTGTATCAATCTGTAATTTCTAGTGCATTTACAAAAAACAGATCCTTTAGAGAAAGCTCATGCACATTACTGGACTTCCTCCAGGTCATGAAATTAAGTAACCACTCTATTATATAACAGAATAATAGCAATAATATAACCTACCATTTACTGAAGTCCTAATACGTATCAAGTACTCTACGAGTACATACATGAGTTAACCATGATAATCCTCAGAAAACCGCTACAGAATACAACACATTTCTCCATACTGTGGATGAAAGAAAAGGCTTCAGGGAGATGAAATAATTTCATAGGTACCATGGATAAAATATTTTGAATTACATTGTTCCAAACTAATTGGGATTGATGCTCACACTCTGTCTATCCCTATTTCTGCTCCATTTCTATTCTTCATTTAATAAGCAAACTGGGTCACATTCCAAATTAAGACAAATTATAATCACAACAGAAATGGAAAACGTTTTTTAAGATAATGTCACCCTTATATTCTGACCTCTCTCCTATAATCATTTAATGAAAATAGGATTAGAATGGCTATTTTTCATATACACTGCAGAATATTTTATATTATTACAAGTACATGAAAGAAAAAAAGGGTAACATTTGGTTTTTATTTTAAACTGATGAAACAAAGAATTATTTTATATGGAATTAACCAAGTAAAGGACACAATGACAGTCATTAATAGCATTGTCTTGCACTAGATGAACCTAGGTCAAAAGAATTTCCTTCACAGAAGACTCACAAATATTTATATACATATACCCTGATCACTTGATTCTGAAAAATGGCTAGTGTGTATCTCTTTCTTAGATTTTGACATAATTTATTATTATAAAAATAAATTCAATTACTTCCTTAAGACTTTTTTGAAAATATATCTCTGTGGAGTAAATTGGATGCATTTACCATTTTTTGTCTGACTCATGTTAAGCCAAGCACGTTATGTTCAATGCAATTCATTTGGAATTTCTAGGTGACTGTACTTAGCCATAATAAATGAAACAATTCCATATCCAAGAATATTAAAAAATAAAAAACTGTGTAACACTTATCAGTAACAATAATGATTCATCTTCATATAAGTACTCTAACTCTGCATGTATCAAATGTGCTTTTCAAGTTCTAACAAAGTTACCTTTCAAATATATACAAAAATATTAAAAGATTAACTCTTCTATTTTAACATCTTATATTTTGGGTTTTTCTCTGTTGAAAAACAGTACTACTACTGTAGTATTACTGTTTTTCAACAGAGAATAACCAAGTATTACTTGGTTATTCACTTGATCACTCTCATAAAATTTCCACTATCTGGTTTATAAACAAGCACTATCTCTACCCACTCTACTTAAAATGTCTTCTTTCAAAACATTCCTACTTTTATTTGATCTTTTCTAAAATATTTCATAATCCCTTTCCAGACTCTTAGAAATGTCTTATATTTTCTGCCCCCATCCTCTCCCTAAGATGTCTTCTTCATTTAGCATTTACTGGCATTTTCTTCAGACCTGTTCTGACCACACATTCTCAGGCTCTTTCACTAGTTTATCTCCTACTCTTGCTGTGTTAGTTGCTAAATCACATCCTCCTATTTTGCAGCCCCATGGACTATTGCTCACCAGGATTTTCTGTCCATGGAACTGCCCAGGTAATAACCATGGAGTGGGTTGCCATTTTCTTCTCATTCTTCTCTACCTACAATCAATACTCCTCAAAAGTACAAGTACATGAAAGAAAAAAAGGGTAACATTTGGTTTTTATTTTAAACTGATGAAACAAAGAATTATTTTATATGGAATTAACCAAGTAAAGGACACAATGACAGTCATTAATAGCATTGTCTTGCACTAGATGAACCTAGGTCAAAAGAATTTCCTTCACAGAAGACTCACAAATATTTATATACATATATCCTGATCACTTGATTCTGAAAAATGGCTAGTGTGTATCTCTTTCTTAGATTTTGACATAATTTATTATTATAAAAATAAATTCAATTACTTCCTTAAGACTTTTTTGAAAATATATTTCTGTGGAGTAAATTGGATGCATTTACCATTTTTTGTCTGACTCATGTTAAGCCAAGCACGTTATGTTCAATGCAATTCATTTGGAATTTCTAGGTGACTGTACTTAGCCATAATAAATGAAACAATTCCATATCCAAGAATATTAAAAAATAAAAAACTGTGTAACACTTATCAGTAACAATAATGATTCATCTTCATATAAGTACTCTAACTCTGCATGTATCAAATGTGCTTTTCAAGTTCTAACAAAGTTACCTTTCAAATATATACAAAAATATTAAAAGATTAACTCTTCTATTTTAACATCTTATATTTTGGGTTTTTCTCTGTTGAAAAACAGTACTACTACTGTAGTATTACTGTTTTTCAACAGAGAATAACCAAGTATTACTTGGTTATTCACTTGATCACTCTCATAAAATTTCCACTATCTGGTTTATAAACAAGCGCTATCTCTACCCACTCTACTTAAAATGTCTTCTTTCAAAACATTCCTACTTTTATTTGATCTTTTCTAAAATATTTCATAATCCCTTTCCAGACTCTTAGAAATGTCTTATATTTTCTGCCCCCATCCTCTCCCTAAGATGTCTTCTTCATTTAGCATTTACTGGCATTTTCTTCAGACCTGTTCTGACCACACATTCTCAGGCTCTTTCACTAGTTTATCTCCTACTCTTGCTGTGTTAGTTGCTAAATCACATCCTCCTATTTTGCAGCCCCATGGACTATTGCTCACCAGGATTTTCTGTCCATGGAACTGCCCAGGTAATAACCATGGAGTGGGTTGCCATTTTCTTCTCCACTTCTCTACTACAATCAATATCCTTAAATCAACGTTTTCTGTGAAGTATCCTGACCCTTCTTTTCAATATTTTTCTTCTTTCAATGATCCCTCCCTTACCATGTTGTAAAATATCATCTATGCATTGAGTTCCAAGCCTATATCTTTAGCCTAATAATTTCCCCTAAACTACCCACCAGTGTTAGAGTTCCTCTCTTAGCTCCTCATCAGTGTACTTTTACATTACATCACTTTAATTCAACAATAAATAATCCAATAATATGATTCAATACTGAACTTGGGGGCTTCCCAGGTGGGGCTAGTGCTATAGAACCTGTCTGCCAATGCAGCAGACACAGGCTTCATCCCTGGGTTGGGAAAACGCCCTGGAAGGGGACTTGGTAACCCACTCCAGTATTCTTGCCTGGACAACCACATAGACAGAGGAGACTGGCAGGCTAGGGCCTATGGGCTCGCAAACAGTTGGATATGACTAAGCATGCATGCCTGCACACTGAATTTAAAGTAGCAATAATTCAGTCAGCTAACAGAGGAATTAGAAGGGGTTGCCAACCCCAAGAAACCTATTCTTTCTTCTTTCATATGCTCTGTCTCAATCAACTAACTGATACAGATGATATTAATTCCTCCTCTCCTCAGAGCACACTGGGTCCCCTGTACCCCAAGTGAGCTAACACTTCTGTCATGTGCCCCCACCCCTCCTCTACTTATCCCTCATTATAACTGGTTTTCTCCTTTGTCATTCAGTCCCTCTCTTCACTGACCTCCCAGCCTCTTAATTTATCTTTTTTCTTCTGGATCAAGAAAGTGTCAATCTCAAACAGGAGGGAAGACAGCAGAATACACCCTTTAAAAGAAAGACATAGCCATAGGACCTGAAAAAACTGGTTAGAATCAACTAGGTCCAAAATGGGGGAAGATTGCATTTCCAGCAGCCTGCAGCCTGTGAGCCTCATTTTGAGCTCACTTTAATACGACAGCTAAATGACACACCCATCAGTGCCACGACAGTTCTGAGGACAACCAAAAAAAGGCAAAAAAAGTGGCCGGCCGGTGGTACAATTCCTGAAAATTCTGCCCCATTTCCTGAAATAATCGGAATATTCACAAAATAATTTCCCATTTGTTATATGGTCACAAATTCATGTCTGACTCTTTTGTGACCCCATGTACTACAGCCCACCACGTTCCTCTGTCAATGGGATTTCCTAGGCAAGAATATTGGAGTGGGCTGCCATTACCTTCTGCAGGGGATCTTCTTGACCCAGGGACTGAATCTGAGTCTCCTGCATTGGCAGGCAGATTACTTACCGTTGAGCTACCAGGGAAGGCCCCTCTAACTCATTAGCTTATAAAATTACCCAACCTATAAACACTAATCAAGTCCTATTTCAGGGCCTCTTGCCTTCTGAGATGGTTCACACTCTGTCTGTGGAGTATATTTCTCTCTAAATAAATCTATTTCTTATCATTTGCCTCTCACTAAATTCTTATGTGACAAAGCAAGAATCTAAAATTTACTGGGAAACAATTCCTTTGCTCTAAGTTTACAATGGCTTTCACCAGCTTATAGGTTAGTCTCTAACATCTTTACTATAGGTTGAAGGATTTGTTACAATCTGGCCCAACTCATCTCATTAACACTTAAATTCATTCATTCCCACCAAACAGTCCAAACTTGAGTTGCAACACTTATAAGACCCAGGAATACTATATTTCATGCCTTACATTTTTATTTTTACCCTCTACCAGCTATGTAACTTCTATGCTCTTAGTATTTTGTTCATGAGTATGGTATGCCATGCTGTAATTGTTGTGTATTGTTCAGCTAGAACTTCTTGGGAGTGGGGGCAATAATATCTTAGCCCTCTACCACAATGACTTCATTTAAGTTACACAATGAGTCCTCAACAACTCTTCATTGTGAACTGACTTAACATTTATAAAATATACCTTTTACATTACATATGTAATGTATACTATGTATCCTAAACCTTATGTATTATTTACAAATATACCTTATATGTATATAGACATGTTAATATACTATAGCAATATACTGTAATATATATGTGTATAGATGCATACTGGTACGTTTATGGCATATGTAAGTGCATATGGGCACATACTTTAGAGCTGAAAAAGCTTATAAATATCATCTTTTCTAATCAGTAAATACCACAAAATAGGAAACCAAGAACTAAAGTCATTAAATGACCTTACATACATTCTAAAGCTTATTAGTGACGAACACAGTGTTAGAGTTCCTCTCTTAGCTCCTTATCCACTGCACTTTTCGCTACATCGCTTTTAATTCAATGATCTCAAAAATAATGTCATTCCAAATAATCTTCTCTACCAAGACCAAGCTTAACCCACTGCCTCACAGTGTATTCTCCTCCTCTCCTTTAAATATTCCTTATTTCCTCCGATAACTACTTTCAGTTCCTTTATAGATATGGCAAAGCCTCTTTTCCCTCTGGAAAAAAAAAGAGGTCCTTATTTTGCTCTCCTGTTTAATTCACCATTTCTTTTTCACCAAACCAAAGGTCACCATAAAAGAGATGACACTATCCTCCCCATACTAACTTATATTTTCACATGTACATAACTCTGAAGTTTAAAGATACATTTGCATCACTCACTTATTTGCTCTTCACAATACTAGGAACAGTCAGGAGAAGGTCAGAGTTCCAGGCAGATGCGTATACTGGGGGTAAGAAGTTAAGTGACACACCAACGTTCCTAAAGCGAGCAAGAGCTTGAACAGGCACTGGAATACTATATTTCATGCCTTACATTTTTATTTTTACCCTCTACCAGCTATGTAACTTCTATGCTCTTAGTATTTTGTTCATGAGTATGGTATGCCATGCTGTAATTGTTGTGTATTGTTCAGCTAGAACTTCTTGGGAGTGGGGGCAATAATATCTTAGCCCTCTACCACAATGACTTCATTTAAGTTACACAATGAGTCCTCAACAACTCTTCATTGTGAACTGACTTAACATTTATAAAATATACCTTTTACATTACATATGTAATGTATACTATGTATCCTAAACCTTATGTATTATTTACAAATATACCTTATATGTATATAGACATGTTAATATACTATAGCAATATACGGTAATATATATGTGTATAGATGCATACTGGTACGTTTATGGCATATGTAAGTGCATATGGGCACATACTTTAGAGCTGAAAAAGCTTATAAATATCATCTTTTCTAATCAGTAAATACCACAAAATAGGAAACCAAGAACTAAAGTCATTAAATGACCTTACATACATTCTAAAGCTTATTAGTGACGAACACAGTGTTAGAGTTCCTCTCTTAGCTCCTTATCCACTGCACTTTTCGCTACATCGCTTTTAATTCAATGATCTCAAAAATAATGTCATTCCAAATAATCTTCTCTACCAAGACCAAGCTTAACCCACTGCCTCACAGTGTATTCTCCTCCTCTCCTTTAAATATTCCTTATTTCCTCCGATAACTACTTTCAGTTCCTTTATAGATATGGCAAAGCCTCTTTTCCCTCTGGAAAAAAAAAGAGGTCCTTATTTTGCTCTCCTGTTTAATTCACCATTTCTTTTTCACCAAACCAAAGGTCACCATAAAAGAGATGACACTATCCTCCCCATACTAACTTATATTTTCACATGTACATAACTCTGAAGTTTAAAGATACATTTGCATCACTCACTTATTTGCTCTTCACAATACTAGGAACAGTCAGGAGAAGGTCAGAGTTCCAGGCAGATGCGTATACTGGGGGTAAGAAGTTAAGTGACACACCAACGTTCCTAAAGCGAGCAAGAGCTTGAACAGGCACTGGAATCAAGGTCTCCACATCCTTGTTCCTGAGAGCTTCCCACTAGTTTAAACTGTTTCCTGGCTTATGTTTCCACCATGACATTGCTGCTGACACATACTGGTCCCTCCGATGCTGTACAGTGAATGCTGCCTAGACACATCTTTGATTTGAATAACTGCTCTGCTCTTATTACTTTAATAGTATAAATGTGAACCATGGCTTTAAAATCAGTGAAGATCTTCAACGCTTTAAATTGAAAAAAATCAATTTGATTTCATCTGCATCATCAACTAATCAGTTGATTTTTAAATTTCACATGGTAACAAGAATGACTAACACTATTATCTAAAAGGCTTTTTCTAAACATGTGCATGTGTGTTATTAGTTCATGCAACATTCAGGGGCAAATTATGTACTCTGGCTCCAAGTTTCTATTCAGTCTTCTAAGTTGCTATAGAGTAGACTGATCTGTCTCTGCATCAGGGGCTCTAAACACAGCTGAATCCAGGACAACTCGTTTGTGGTCCCGTGATGAATACATACTATCCCTTCTCCTATCTACTGCAACCTTCTCTTAACGTTCAGGCACTACCAAAAAGCTTGTAATTCATTTCTAGCCCTCAGCACTAAGAATAATGTTTCCCACTTTCTTCCTGTCAACGTGAAGTTTCAGGTCTGCTGAAGAATTCTCAGTGTCCTTTACAGGAGAGAGGAGCCCTGGGAGAGGGAGTGTTAATTCCTCATTTGGTATTGTTTTCCTGCCAGTCACTGCCCCACCAGGACCTCTAGTCAGCACTTTGTGCGGAGATTCCAAGGGGCAATTAGTTGCTGCCTTTGTCGGCTAGCTTAAAACAAAGCAAAAAAATTTTTTTCAAGGCAGGAAAAGTTTAAACCTGAACATCCTAACAATTACACATTTTAAGAATCCCGCAATTCACTCAATAAGCATTGAGCTGTACAAGGTCTTAGCCAGCTCACTGGCGCCCCATTTCCCTTTAACTGTTAGACATGCCCTCACTTGGCTTGTTTCCACGTGTCCCACATAAGCTACACTTAACAAATTTAAGTCTATATCCATATACTTTAAGGCGCGGAATGAACTGTTAGCTTTAACACAGGATAAAGACCGGAGTTAAAATGTTTGCTGCTTCTTTGCCAGAAACAGATTTAAGAAAGTCCTGGCAGAATGAGAACAGCAGAGGTTAAAAATATTGCACTTAATTATGAAAGTGCAACGGTGGTTGCCCTCATTAACTGCTCTGCTCTTATTACTTTAATAGTATAAATGTGAACCATGGCTTTAAAATCAGTGAAGATCTTCAACGCTTTAAATTGAAAAAATCAATTTGATTTCATCTGCATCATCAACTAATCAGTTGATTTTAAATTTCACATGGTAACAAGAATGACTAACACTATTATCTAAAAGGCTTTTTCTAAACATGTGCATGTGTGTTATTAGTTCATGCAACATTCAGGGGCAAATTATGTACTCTGGCTCCAAGTTTCTATTCAGTCTTCTAAGTTGCTATAGAGTAGACTGATCTGTCTCTGCATCAGGGGCTCTAAACACAGCTGAATCCAGGACAACTCGTTTGTGGTCCCGTGATGAATACATACTATCCCTTCTCCTATCTACTGCAACCTTCTCTTAACGTTCAGGCACTACCAAAAAGCTTGTAATTCATTTCTAGCCCTCAGCACTAAGAATAATGTTTCCCACTTTCTTCCTGTCAACGTGAAGTTTCAGGTCTGCTGAAGAATTCTCAGTGTCCTTTACAGGAGAGAGGAGCCCTGGGAGAGGGAGTGTTAATTCCTCATTTGGTATTGTTTTCCTGCCAGTCACTGCCCCACCAGGACCTCTAGTCAGCACTTTGTGCGGAGATTCCAAGGGGCAATTAGTTGCTGCCTTTGTCGGCTAGCTTAAAACAAAGCAAAAAAATTTTTTTCAAGGCAGGAAAAGTTTAAACCTGAACATCCTAACAATTACACATTTTAAGAATCCCGCAATTCACTCAATAAGCATTGAGCTGTACAAGGTCTTAGCCAGCTCACTGGCGCCCCATTTCCCTTTAACTGTTAGACATGCCCTCACTTGGCTTGTTTCCACGTGTCCCACATAAGCTACACTTAACAAATTTAAGTCTATATCCATATACTTTAAGGCGCGGAATGAACTGTTAGCTTTAACACAGGATAAAGACCGGAGTTAAAATGTTTGCTGCTTCTTTGCCAGAAACAGATTTAAGAAAGTCCTGGCAGAATGAGAACAGCAGAGGTTAAAAATATTGCACTTAATTATGAAAGTGCAACGTTGGTTGCCCTCATTAACTACGGAGCTGTGAGGCAAATATCATTCCAGTGACTCACTAATGCCTTTTAGTTACTAGGTTCTTCTTCCGTTATAGTCTCGGGCACGACCTACTTCGCCTCCCAGGAATCATACTTTTCACCTTAGGATCCCAGCACACCTAGGTCATCAAGAAGCACAGGGGTCTCTCTTGAAGCCCAGCAGTTCCGTGATGCGTCCCCAGATGTGAAGATGGGAAGCACCAGGGGACTCCGTTCCACTTACCAGTCTTCCACAGATAGAGGGTGGGTGCCTCCGCCTCGCCCGGCGCCGCAGCCCCGTAGGCGCCCGGGCACAGCAGCAGCAGCGGCAGCAGGAGCGGCAGGATGGCCGGGCGCGGGCCCGCAGCGCCGGGGCTCCGGGACGCAGAGCGCCTCGCTGGCAGCCCCATGCCGCCCGCAGCCGCTCCAGGGTCCAGATCCCGGATGCGGACGCAGTGGGCAGGGAATTTTCCTTCGCCCTCGGAATGTCTTCCCAAGTACAGAACGCAACGCTCTTCCCGCTATTGTTCGTGTTCGTGTCAGATGAAAAGGAGGGAAAGCAAGCGCGTTTAACACCGGGGAACAATAGCGTCTGCGGTGGCCGTGGCTGCCTCAGCCGCCACTGCCGCTGGCGGGGATGCTGCTACTGCTGCCATTCCGCGCAGTGGCAGGTCCTCGCGGCGAGGGAGTTAGCCGTCCGCAGGGGGCCCCAGCTGACTGAGCAGGTCCTGCGGTCCTGGAGGCAGCGCCCCCGCTGCCAGCTGGAGAGAGAGGAGGGGGCGTGAGCCGACCCGAGCACCAGGGGGCTGGAGGCAGGGGGAGGCGAGAGCACCGCGGGCCGGGCGAGCCAGGAGGTGAGTGCACAGGAGCGCGGACAGCGGATCCCCACACCCGCCCAAGGAACTCCAGTGCACTTGGCGCTATGAAATATGTTTGGAGGGATACACCAATAAAAAGAATCATCACCCGACAGGCTTCGGCATGACAAATAGCAGGCATAGAAATTCACCGTCACCCAAGGAGTTGATCCAGTGGCACGTTCTTCTTAGTATACATTTATTTACACAAAGCATCGGTGTTTCTGAATCACTTTATGTGGTGAGCAGTATTTATCATCAGACGAGATAAACATAAGAAAACAGCAGAAATGTTTACTTGCTGTCGAAAGGCACTTATTTTCTAAATCTTTCCTTTTTAACTTAATCTATTTTCAATAAAATTTGAGCAGTACTGAGCTGTTACAAAGTACACTGTCTTTTAACAACCTTTAAAGCTGAATTAGTAAGTATTCACAATGATACCTAATTAAATTGATAACATTTTACAGAAATTAATCGTAAAATTATATTTCACATACTTAATAAAAGTGCTAGCCCTTTAACTCGGTCAAAATTACGGCATCTTAAAGGAGTCACAGTTCTGAGTAAGATTTAAGACAAACTGAGTTTTCCTCATTTGTATATTTCCAACATAGTAAATTCTTTACTTAAAAATCTTTGATACAATGTCTCGTAATTCTGCTGTGGTAAAAGTGTCTTTATAATCCATATAATCAAACGGGTTTGGGCCTTTTGTTCTTTGTTTTCACTTTCTTAAACCAGTAGTAATAAAGGAATGTGTGTGAAGTCTGATAATGCTTTGTCCTTTCTCTCTTCTCCCCAATAACAACCTCGACTAATTCATTTCCTAGTAAAGCTAAAATAATATCAAGGCATTTAGCCAATTAGAAACCAGGCAAGAAAGAAAGCCAAAGAAAACTATTCACATCCGGTCAGCAATATTTGGCCAAATAAAATAAAATCTACAAGGCAGGAAAACTACTCTTTATGAATTTACTCCATCAGCAGAGCCGAGCAAAGAGTTTAAAATGAGGAAGCTACTGTTTCTGAAAGAGGAAACCTTCCATAAAGCTCTCTTGGGACGCCTGTCGTTTTGCAGATCATTCCAGACAGAGCCCTGCTGCATGCATTAGATTAAAAGCAGGTTTGATCAAATAATTCCCAGGTCCTGCCTATTTAAGTATTCTGACATCAGAGGAAATTAGCAATGTTGAAGGTTGCAAATTTGGTCTTTGTTTACTTTCCACTCTGTTAGGCCTCTAAGAGGGAATTAAAAGCTCAGAGAGCCCTAGCTCTGTGAGTCTGCGATTAGGAGAGATAAGCTAGTGTGCATTGCTGTTTCTGCACTGGTGAAAAATAGTAGGCAACAATCAAAAGATTATAGGTTGATAAAGGATACAAAAAGCCTGATTCCAACTTGTTTGTGGCTGCCTGGAGAAGCACTTATTTCAACAGTGATACCAAAGAAGAAACTAGGAATTGCTATGGCTTCCTCGGGTCTGTCCTTAGAGAACACTCTGTAATATCACTCTGCAAAGGCAGTGTATTCCTATCCTGTTTTCATTTCTCTTCTGTTAGGATGCTAAACCCTAAACTCCTCTCCTTCTGGCACAGACAGCATTCAAAACAAAGTACTCAGTTAATCAGCACACTAATCAATCTTGGGAAGTCCCAAACTAATCCACCAAGTAGTAAGTCATTAAATAACAGAAGACAGAGAATCCAAGGAGTCAAGTGAGTACAATCTGATGTGCAGGATAATGACTTAGCCCTCTGAAAAGCCATCAGACACTATACTTAATAGCTTACTGTCCAAAGAAAATTTAAGATTCTGATTTTTATGTTTATCCATAGTTGTATAATAATTACTCAACTGGTCAAGAGTTAAAACATCATAGCTACCACTTTAAGCATTATACATAATAACCAGGTACCAGTTCTAAGTCAAAATTTGCTCCAATTGAAAATATACAACTAGAGCTAATGTTCTGCTGTAGTGTTTGAAACCAGCCAACAAATGGTTGCCTTTTTTTAATTTAATTTTACACAAAGCTTCAATATTACTCCAAGCAATATTACTCAGCCATAAAAATCAATGAAACAATAACATCTGCAGCAACATGGATGGACCTAGAGATTATCATGCTAAGTATCACGATTATCTTACTAAGAGAAAGACAAACATCGTATGATACCACTTACATGTAGAATCCAAAAAGTAATACAAATGAAGTTATTTACAAGATAGAAATAGACTCATAGACAGAAGCCAATAGGTTATGAAAGAGGAGAGGAGAAATTAAGAATTATTAGATATCACTTTTTTAATTGGGGTTAGGAAATTAGCAATGTTGAAGGTTGCAAATTTGGTCTTTGTTTACTTTCCACTCTGTTAGGCCTCTAAGAGGGAATTAAAAGCTCAGAGAGCCCTAGCTCTGTGAGTCTGCGATTAGGAGAGATAAGCTAGTGTGCATTGCTGTTTCTGCACTGGTGAAAAATAGTAGGCAACAATCAAAAGATTATAGGTTGATAAAGGATACAAAAAGCCTGATTCCAACTTGTTTGTGGCTGCCTGGAGAAGCACTTATTTCAACAGTGATACCAAAGAAGAAACTAGGAATTGCTATGGCTTCCTCGGGTCTGTCCTTAGAGAACACTCTGTAATATCACTCTGCAAAGGCAGTGTATTCCTATCCTGTTTTCATTTCTCTTCTGTTAGGATGCTAAACCCTAAACTCCTCTCCTTCTGGCACAGACAGCATTCAAAACAAAGTACTCAGTTAATCAGCACACTAATCAATCTTGGGAAGTCCCAAACTAATCCACCAAGTAGTAAGTCATTAAATAACAGAAGACAGAGAATCCAAGGAGTCAAGTGAGTACAATCTGATGTGCAGGATAATGACTTAGCCCTCTGAAAAGCCATCAGACACTATACTTAATAGCTTACTGTCCAAAGAAAATTTAAGATTCTGATTTTTATGTTTATCCATAGTTGTATAATAATTACTCAACTGGTCAAGAGTTAAAACATCATAGCTACCACTTTAAGCATTATACATAATAACCAGGTACCAGTTCTAAGTCAAAATTTGCTCCAATTGAAAATATACAACTAGAGCTAATGTTCTGCTGTAGTGTTTGAAACCAGCCAACAAATGGTTGCCTTTTTTTAATTTCAGTTTAGACAAAGCTTCAATATTACTCCAAGCAATATTACTCAGCCATAAAAATCAATGAAACAATAACATCTGCAGCAACATGGATGGACCTAGAGATTATCATGCTAAGTATCACGATTATCTTACTAAGAGAAAGACAAACATCGTATGATACCACTTACATGTAGAATCCAAAAAGTAATACAAATGAAGTTATTTACAAGATAGAAATAGACTCATAGACAGAAGCCAAACTAATGGTTATGAAAGAGGAGAGGGGGGGAGAAATTAAGAATTATTAGATATACACTGCTATGTATTAAATAGATTAACAACAAGGGCCAGTTGTACAGCACAGGGGACACAGTCACTATTTTGTAATAGCCTATACTGGAAAACAACTTGAAAAAAGATAGACACATATGTACATGAGTGAATTGCTTTGCTGCATACCCAGAACATTTGCAAATCAACTATATTTGATTTAAATTTTTTTTAATTTAAAAAGAGTAAAAAAATCACTGCAGATACACACACACGCACAATCAGTTAGTAATAGACACCTCTGGACAAGGTTACAGAAACTAAGTCATAGAAACATTTGTCTCCACCACTGTCATGTATCTGTTCTGTAACAATGTCGTTATTGCACTTGAGGACAAGAATGTATGGGTCTCCGAGGACAGAGAAATGATATATATATTCAGATACATGTTCCTTTGTGAAGGCCACAGTGTCCAGTAAGATAAATCCTATCAATAAAACTGATAGACGGCAAGAGATAGCAGGACACAGCAATCTTTGTTTTCTAGCATATGACATAAATAATACACAAATGTTTAATGACATGATGTCAAAATTTAGTCATGAGAAGTCTCAAAGATGCAGATCAAATTGACCATCTGTACAGCCTGCCATGGAGGAAATCGTTGATCGTTTTTCATGAAGAACTGTTCAAGTATTAATGAGCCAGGGCCATAAAAGTTTCCAAAGCACTGAATGAAAAATGCAAAGCATATAATCTTTTTTTATTTTTAGAAATAACACAATTGTGATCCCATCACCTCTTATGTGTTGCCCTTTTATCTGTCTGAATTATCTTTGCTATTATTTGCAAATTCCAGGGAGGGTGGGAACGATCGATGTAATCCCTCAATGAAACAATAACATCTGCAGCAACATGGATGGACCTAGAGATTATCATGCTAAGTATCACGATTATCTTACTAAGAGAAAGACAAACATCGTATGATACCACTTACATGTAGAATCCAAAAAGTAATACAAATGAAGTTATTTACAAGATAGAAATAGACTCATAGACAGAAGCCAAACTAATGGTTATGAAAGAGGAGAGGGGGGGAGAAATTAAGAATTATTAGATATACACTGCTATGTATTAAATAGATTAACAACAAGGGCCAGTTGTACAGCACAGGGGACACAGTCACTATTTTGTAATAGCCTATACTGGAAAACAACTTGAAAAAAGATAGACACATATGTACATGAGTGAATTGCTTTGCTGCATACCCAGAACATTTGCAAATCAACTATATTTGATTTAAATTTTTTTTAATTTAAAAAGAGTAAAAAAATCACTGCAGATACACACACACGCACAATCAGTTAGTAATAGACACCTCTGGACAAGGTTACAGAAACTAAGTCATAGAAACATTTGTCTCCACCACTGTCATGTATCTGTTCTGTAACAATGTCGTTATTGCACTTGAGGACAAGAATGTATGGGTCTCCGAGGACAGAGAAATGATATATATATTCAGATACATGTTCCTTTGTGAAGGCCACAGTGTCCAGTAAGATAAATCCTATCAATAAAACTGATAGACGGCAAGAGATAGCAGGACACAGCAATCTTTGTTTTCTAGCATATGACATAAATAATACACAAATGTTTAATGACATGATGTCAAAATTTAGTCATGAGAAGTCTCAAAGATGCAGATCAAATTGACCATCTGTACAGCCTGCCATGGAGGAAATCGTTGATCGTTTTTCATGAAGAACTGTTCAAGTATTAATGAGCCAGGGCCATAAAAGTTTCCAAAGCACTGAATGAAAAATGCAAAGCATATAATCTTTTTTTATTTTTAGAAATAACACAATTGTGATCCCATCACCTCTTATGTGTTGCCCTTTTATCTGTCTGAATTATCTTTGCTATTATTTGCAAATTCCAGGGAGGGTGGGAACGTACCGATGTACCCATGTGCTTTCTCTCTCAGTGTAAGGTAACCATGTAGCTATACTTGAGGACCCAAAGCACAGACAGACAGTGACTTTCAGTGATCAGCATTAGCAGTTAACATCAATTAGCACTTAAAAGAAATTTATTTACTTGATACGGAAGTAACTTTTAGTATCTTCAGTTTTTATGAAGAAAAATAATGAGTAAATGAAGGAACATATATGTTATTCACCCCTACATGATGAACCATCTAAGAATATCCATTCTGAAATAACTTTAAAAAAATTCTCTACGGAAATGCACCTTGCTTATAAAAAAGTTACCCAAAGGAATTCTGTTTGTGTGGCCTCTAGGTGTCATACTTGACCAACATTTGGGGTATAAAAAATTAATTTGGGGCTTCTTTCTATTCTCACCTTCTTGCCACACCCACCAGACTACTAAAAGATAAAAATTTTCACTTTTTATCTTTGCAATAAGTAGCCATACATTTTACTTTCCCAATTCTGATTCTAATATTAATCGTTTTCTTTCACCATCTATGTTCCTTCTAATTTGTTTTTCTTCATAAACACTTTGTTTTGTTTGCTGGTTGGTTAGTTTATTAGTTTGTTGGTTTGTCAGTATATATGCTGAAATAAGGATAGATTCTAAATTTTAAATAGTTTTACAAAAAGAAAATAAACATCAGGGTTTCTCCATTCTACTCAAAACTAATTCTGGAAACAATGAAGATCTGCTATGAGTATTCAAACTCCTTGTTTTGAGTATCAGGTGAAAATGTACAGTATTTTGGTTCAGATCCTTCTAGGTTTGGAGAATGGATCACTCACTATAAACTTTACAATGATAATCCCATCCTGGGTGGTATGTGAGGCATCAATAGTTCTGACACAACCGAGTAGCCCAATCATTAAAACATTTCGCCAGGGGTTAACTTGGGAGGATGCTTCCGTACGCAGTACTCAGGCCAATGTAATGATTCAGGTGTCTGAAAGTAGAGAGGAATAATGAATACAAAGGCAACAGATTGATTAGTTATTACTAGCTCTGCTGGTGTCCTACAGATGGATAATGAAAAGGCACTGACCTTTAACAAACAATTGAAAACTAAATATGAAGGGCAGGAGCCCTTAAAAAGAGACCATTATCTCCTATAGTGGCAAAGTAGGGGGAAAAAGCTGAAGATCAAACAGAAAACTTAATAATTAAGATTTTACATTTTCAAAGATCACTGAATGGCCAAGTGAGGTCCATGTATTAAGCTAAGATGGGGATCTGCTTGGAAAACCTGGAACCTGTAAATGGCTCAATGCTTCCACGTCTTTGGTTCCCCAGATTCCTCTGCACTCTCAAAGTCTTGAGAGGTAGCCTGCCTCCTAGTGTTTAGGCTGAAAGCTAGGAGAAAGTGGCAGCACTAAGTCAGTCTAGTCCAACCAACCATGGCCCAGCAGAGAAGGGAATGGCATACTACTCCAGTATGCTTGCCTTGAAAACCCCATGAACAGTATGAAAAGGCAAAAAGATAATGACATATGAAGATGAGCCTCCAGGTCAACCGGTGTCCAATATGCTACAGGGGAAGAGCAAGGAAATAGCTCTGGACAGAATGAAGAGACTGGGCTAAAAGTGGAAAAGATCTGTGGATGTGTCTGGTGGTAGAAGTTAAATCCAATATTGTAAAAAACATATTACATAGAAACCTGGTTCATGGATCAAGGCAAATCGGAGGTGGTCAAGAAGGAGATGGCAAGAGTGAACATCAACATTGTAGGAACCAGTGAGCTAAAATGAAGATGGAAATGGATGAATTTAATTCAGATAACCATGCTATCTACTACTCTGGAAAAGAAACCCTTAGAAGAAATGGAGCAGCCCTCGTAGCCAACAAAAGAGTTCAAAATGCTGTACTCAGGTGCAATCTCAAAAATGACAGAAAAAGTGAGGCATCAATAGTTCTGACACAACCGAGTAGCCCAATCATTAAAACATTTTGCCAGGGGTTAACTTGGGAGGATGCTTCCGTACGCAGTACTCAGGCCAATGTAATGATTCAGGTGTCTGAAAGTAGAGAGGAATAATGAATACAAAGGCAACAGATTGATTAGTTATTACTAGCTCTGCTGGTGTCCTACAGATGGATAATGAAAAGGCACTGACCTTTAACAAACAATTGAAAACTAAATATGAAGGGCAGGAGCCCTTAAAAAGAGACCATTATCTCCTATAGTGGCAAAGTAGGGGGAAAAAGCTGAAGATCAAACAGAAAACTTAATAATTAAGATTTTACATTTTCAAAGATCACTGAATGGCCAAGTGAGGTCCATGTATTAAGCTAAGATGGGGATCTGCTTGGAAAACCTGGAACCTGTAAATGGCTCAATGCTTCCACGTCTTTGGTTCCCCAGATTCCTCTGCACTCTCAAAGTCTTGAGAGGTAGCCTGCCTCTCCTAGTGTTTAGGCTGAAAGCTAGGAGAAAGTGGCAGCACTAAGTCAGTCTAGTCCAACCAACCATGGCCCAGCAGAGAAGGGAATGGCATACTACTCCAGTATGCTTGCCTTGAAAACCCCATGAACAGTATGAAAAGGCAAAAAGATAATGACATATGAAGATGAGCCTCCAGGTCAACCGGTGTCCAATATGCTACAGGGGAAGAGCAAGGAAATAGCTCTGGACAGAATGAAGAGACTGGGCTAAAAGTGGAAAAGATCTGTGGATGTGTCTGGTGGTAGAAGTTAAATCCAATATTGTAAAAAACATATTACATAGAAACCTGGTTCATGGATCAAGGCAAATCGGAGGTGGTCAAGAAGGAGATGGCAAGAGTGAACATCAACATTGTAGGAACCAGTGAGCTAAAATGAAGATGGAAATGGATGAATTTAATTCAGATAACCATGCTATCTACTACTCTGGAAAAGAAACCCTTAGAAGAAATGGAGCAGCCCTCGTAGCCAACAAAAGAGTTCAAAATGCTGTACTCAGGTGCAATCTCAAAAATGACAGAACAGTCTCAGTTCAATTCCAAGGCAAACCATTCAACATCACAATAGTCCAAGTCTTTGTTCCAACCACTAATGCCAAAGAAGTTGAATGGTTCTATGAAGACCTACAAGTCCTTATAGAGCTAACACCAAAAAAAGATGCCCTTTTCATTACTGAGGACTGGAATGCAAAAGTAGGTAGTCAAGAGATACCTGGAGTCACAGGCAAGATTGGCCTTAGAGTACCAAATGAAGCAGGACAAAGGTTAACAGGGTTTTGTCAAGAGAACACACTGGTCATAGCAAACACGCTCTTTTAGTAGCACAAGAGAGAACTCTATTCATGGACATCACCAGATGGTCAATACCAAAAATTAGACTGATTATATTATTTCCATCCAAAGATGGAGAAGCTCTATACAGTCAGCAAAAGTAAGACCTGGAGATGACTATGGCTCAGATCATCAGCTACTTACTGCAAAATTCAGGCTTACACTGAAGAAAGCAGAGAAAAATCACTAGACCATTCAGGTATGACCTAAATCAAATCCCCTACAATTATACCGTGAAGGTGAGAATAGATTTCAAGGGATTAGATCTTGTAGACAGAGATCTGAAGAACAATAGATGGACGTTTGTAACACTGTACAGGAGGTGGTGACCAAAACCACTCTCAAGAAAAAGAAATGCAAGGAGGTAAAGTGGTTGTCTGAGGAGGATTTACAAAAAGCTGAAAGAAGAGATATAAAAGGCAAAGGATAAAAAGAAAGATATACCCATCTGAATTCAGAGTTCCACCAAATAGCAAGGAGAAATAAGAAAGCCTTCTTAGTGAATGATGTAAAAACATATTACATAGAAACCTGGTTCATGGATCAAGGCAAATCGGAGGTGGTCAAGAAGGAGATGGCAAGAGTGAACATCAACATTGTAGGAACCAGTGAGCTAAAATGAAGATGGAAATGGATGAATTTAATTCAGATAACCATGCTATCTACTACTCTGGAAAAGAAACCCTTAGAAGAAATGGAGCAGCCCTCGTAGCCAACAAAAGAGTTCAAAATGCTGTACTCAGGTGCAATCTCAAAAATGACAGAACAGTCTCAGCTCATTTCCAAGGCAAACCATTCAACATCACAGTAATCCAAGTCTATGCTCCAAACTCTAATGCCAAAGAAGCCGAAGTTGAATGGTTCTATGAAGACCTACAAGTCCTTCTAGAGCTAACACCAAAAAAAGATGCCCTTTTCATTACTGAGGACTGGAATGCAAAAGTAGGTAGTCAAGAGATACCTGGAGTCACAGGCAAGATTGGCCTTAGAGTACCAAATGAAGCAGGACAAAGGTTAACAGGGTTTTGTCAAGAGAACACACTGGTCATAGCAAACACGCTCTTTTAGTAGCACAAGAGAGAACTCTATTCATGGACATCACCAGATGGTCAATACCAAAAATTAGACTGATTATATTATTTCCATCCAAAGATGGAGAAGCTCTATACAGTCAGCAAAAGTAAGACCTGGAGATGACTATGGCTCAGATCATCAGCTACTTACTGCAAAATTCAGGCTTACACTGAAGAAAGCAGAGAAAAATCACTAGACCATTCAGGTATGACCTAAATCAAATCCCCTACAATTATACCGTGAAGGTGAGAATAGATTTCAAGGGATTAGATCTTGTAGACAGAGATCTGAAGAACAATAGATGGACGTTTGTAACACTGTACAGGAGGTGGTGACCAAAACCACTCTCAAGAAAAAGAAATGCAAGGAGGTAAAGTGGTTGTCTGAGGAGGATTTACAAAAAGCTGAAAGAAGAGATATAAAAGGCAAAGGATAAAAAGAAAGATATACCCATCTGAATTCAGAGTTCCACCAAATAGCAAGGAGAAATAAGAAAGCCTTCTTAAGTGAATGATGCAAAGAAATAGAGGAAGACAATAGAATGGGAAAGACTAGAGATCTCAAGAAAATCAGACATATCAAGGGAACATTTTATGCAAGGATGCACATGATAAAGGACAGAAATGGAAAAGGACCTAACAGAAGCAGAAGAGATTAAGAAGAGGTGGAAAGAATATACAGAAAAACTATACAAAAAAGACCTTAATGAGTCATATGACCACAATGGTGTGGTTACTCATGGACATCCAGACATCCTGGAATCAAGTGGGCCTTAGAAAGCATTACTACGAACAAAGCTTGTTCTGGTGATGGAATTCCAGCTGTGCTATTTTCAGTCCTAAAAGATGATGCTGTTAAAGTGCTGTACTCAATATGTCAGCAAAACTGAAAAACTCACCAGTGGCCACAGAACCAGAAAGGGTCACTTTTCATTCCAATCCCAAAGAAGGGCAATGCCAAAGAATGTTCAAACTACCACACAATTGTGCTCATTTCACATCCTATCAAGGTAATGCTCAAAATTCAAAACTGCAGCATTAAATCAGCCTAGGCATGCTGGATTTGTTAAGAGAGTAAAAAGCCAACATAGCAAAGGAGTTGCCAGAATTAGCTAGCAACTACTGGTAGGAGCCAAAATACTATTCAGGAGGCTTGCTTTTGAGCATGTTTTAGTAGGGTTCAGAACCCATGGGAATAAGAAACTTTTTTAACTTGGAAAATACGCCAAGGATATGAATTTTAACACTACCAAAGCCTGAAAGGGATGGTGCTAAATGATGGTTCCTAGAAGCCTAGAGGAACACTGATAGAAACTGAAATTACAAGGAAAGAAGGCAGGGAAGGAGGACACATTATGCCAGATTAGACACAGTATGTAACGAAAAGGAAGACCTAAGAAAGGACTATGCTCTTCCAAGTGGATTAAACATAGGCCACATGAAACACCAAGGCCTTGAAATGTACTGGAAAGAAGGACACCAGCATTAGTGAGCTCCATGGTGGCTCTTCACACACCACAAATAAGTGCAGCTGTCACACAGGTTTAAGTCTCTGATCCATTTGTGTTGATTTTTATGCATGGTATGAAGTAAAGCTGTAAACTCATTACATGGCACATGGACACTCAATTGTACCAGAACCATTCAAAAGACTGTTATTTTTCTCATTGAACGGTCTCAGCACTTGATAGTCAAAAATCAATTGACTATATATCAAAGGTTTACTTTTCTTCCACTCTGAGGCATAGCTCAGAGATATTATTGGTTCAGTTCCAAACTATCTTGATAAAACAAATATCACAATAACAGGAATCACATCAATGTTGTTCTGTTTTCCCAGTGCATAAGAGTAATTATCACACTATACTGTGGTATATTAAGTGTGAAATAGCATTATGTCTTTTAAAAAATGTCTTGTTATAGTTGCTCAGTTGTGTCTGACTCTTTGTGACCCCATGGGTTGCAGCTACCCAAGATCCTCTGTCCTTCACTATCTCCCAGAGTTTGTTCACAGTCACGTCCAGTGAGTCGGTGATGCCATCCAACCAACTTGTCCTCTGTGTCCCCTTCTTATTTAGCCTTCAATCTTTCCCAGGATCAGGTGGGCCAAAGAATGTTCAAACTACCACACAATTGTGCTCATTTCACATCCTATCAAGGTAATGCTCAAAATTCAAAACTGCAGCATTAAATCAGCCTAGGCATGCTGGATTTGTTAAGAGAGTAAAAAGCCAACATAGCAAAGGAGTTGCCAGAATTAGCTAGCAACTACTGGTAGGAGCCAAAATACTATTCAGGAGGCTTGCTTTTGAGCATGTTTTAGTAGGGTTCAGAACCCATGGGAATAAGAAACTTTTTTAACTTGGAAAATACGCCAAGGATATGAATTTTAACACTACCAAAGCCTGAAAGGGATGGTGCTAAATGATGGTTCCTAGAAGCCTAGAGGAACACTGATAGAAACTGAAATTACAAGGAAAGAAGGCAGGGAAGGAGGACACATTATGCCAGATTAGACACAGTATGTAACGAAAAGGAAGACCTAAGAAAGGACTATGCTCTTCCAAGTGGATTAAACATAGGCCACATGAAACACCAAGGCCTTCGGAAATGTACTGGAAAGAAGGACACCAGCATTAGTGAGCTCCATGGTGGCTCTTCACACACCACAAATAAGTGCAGCTGTCACACAGGTTTAAGTCTCTGATCCATTTGTGTTGATTTTTATGCATGGTATGAAGTAAAGCTGTAAACTCATTACATGGCACATGGACACTCAATTGTACCAGAACCATTCAAAAGACTGTTATTTTTCTCATTGAACGGTCTCAGCACTTGATAGTCAAAAATCAATTGACTATATATCAAAGGTTTACTTTTCTTCCACTCTGAGGCATAGCTCAGAGATATTATTGGTTCAGTTCCAAACTATCTTGATAAAACAAATATCACAATAACAGGAATCACATCAATGTTGTTCTGTTTTCCCAGTGCATAAGAGTAATTATCACACTATACTGTGGTATATTAAGTGTGAAATAGCATTATGTCTTTTAAAAAATGTCTTGTTATAGTTGCTCAGTTGTGTCTGACTCTTTGTGACCCCATGGGTTGCAGCTACCCAAGATCCTCTGTCCTTCACTATCTCCCAGAGTTTGTTCACAGTCACGTCCAGTGAGTCGGTGATGCCATCCAACCAACTTGTCCTCTGTGTCCCCTTCTTATTTAGCCTTCAATCTTTCCCAGGATCAGGATCTTTTCTAATGAGTCAGCTCTTTGCCTCAGGTGGGCAAAGTGCTGGAGTTCAAAAGCACACATGCCTTAATTAAAATATTTTATTTCTGTTGTTTAAATCAAAAAAATTTATCTAAAGTTGATACTGAGTTCTCTCTCATTCCTGATTTTTCTTTTTTCCTATTTACATTTTCTTAATCTTCCTAGTTAAACGTTCATCTTTTTTTTTCTATTTACTTTTTTATTAGTCTTCCTAGTTAAAGGTTTGTCTTTTTTTCTTCAATCTCTTCATAAAATTTCTGATTTTTCTGATTTTTCTCTATTTACTTTCTTTCAGTTCATTGGTTTACAGTCTAATTTTATAATTTCCTTTCTTCTGCCATAGTCTTAATTGTTTATTCTGGTTTCTTCAGGTAGAAACCTAGGTTACTGAGGCCTTAGATTACTTACGTACTTAGCTTCTTACTCAGTGAAGTTATATAGGTCTTTATTTTTTGATGTAGGCCTTAAAGTCAAAAAATTCCTCATAAGCACTGCTCATCTTCATTACATTCACTCTGATAGTTGTTTCATCTTCATTCAATTCAAAACATACTTTTAATTTCCCTTAGAATTTATTCCTTGTTCTGTGAGTTATTTGTTAATTTCCCAATGTATTTGTTAATTTCCCAATCTCAAATCTGCCCCCTAAAGGCAAGGAGCCCCAGTTATTAATAGGATAATGAATATTGAAGTGGGGCAGTTTAAGGCACGGGGAGCATGGGGAAAGGTGAGTGAAAAAGATGTGGTAATTATTATCTGATAAAACAAGATATTATTGGTTCAGTTCCAAACTATCTTGATAAAACAAATATCACAATAACAGGAATCACATCAATGTTGTTCTGTTTTCCCAGTGCATAAGAGTAATTATCACACTATACTGTGGTATATTAAGTGTGAAATAGCATTATGTCTTTTAAAAAATGTCTTGTTATAGTTGCTCAGTTGTGTCTGACTCTTTGTGACCCCATGGGTTGCAGCTACCCAAGATCCTCTGTCCTTCACTATCTCCCAGAGTTTGTTCACAGTCACGTCCAGTGAGTCGGTGATGCCATCCAACCAACTTGTCCTCTGTGTCCCCTTCTTATTTAGCCTTCAATCTTTCCCAGGATCAGGATCTTTTCTAATGAGTCAGCTCTTTGCCTCAGGTGGGCAAAGTGCTGGAGTTCAAAAGCACACATGCCTTAATTAAAATATTTTATTTCTGTTGTTTAAATCAAAAAAATTTATCTAAAGTTGATACTGAGTTCTCTCTCATTCCTGATTTTTCTTTTTTCCTATTTACATTTTCTTAATCTTCCTAGTTAAACGTTCATCTTTTTTTTCTATTTACTTTTTTATTAGTCTTCCTAGTTAAAGGTTTGTCTTTTTTTCTTCAATCTCTTCATAAAATTTCTGATTTTTCTGATTTTTCTCTATTTACTTTCTTTCAGTTCATTGGTTTACAGTCTAATTTTATAATTTCCTTTCTTCTGCCATAGTCTTAATTGTTTATTCTGGTTTCTTCAGGTAGAAACCTAGGTTACTGAGGCCTTAGATTACTTACGTACTTAGCTTCTTACTCAGTGAAGTTATATAGGTCTTTATTTTTTGATGTAGGCCTTAAAGTCAAAAAATTCCTCATAAGCACTGCTCATCTTCATTACATTCACTCTGATAGTTGTTTCATCTTCATTCAATTCAAAACATACTTTTAATTTCCCTTAGAATTTATTCCTTGTTCTGTGAGTTATTTGTTAATTTCCCAATGTATTTGTTAATTTCCCAATCTCAAATCTGCCCCCTAAAGGCAAGGAGCCCCAGTTATTAATAGGATAATGAATATTGAAGTGGGGCAGTTTAAGGCACGGGGAGCATGGGGAAAGGTGAGTGAAAAAAAGATGTGGTAATTATTATTCTGGAATGACATACCTAAACTTAAGGTTTATGTATGTTCAAAACATCATGGAGAAGATATTCAGGCTTGTCCAGTTGAAGGATCAGTGGTCCTATCTAGTCTTAACCAGCTCAGCTGGAAACAGAAGCAGCTGACTCTAAATTCCTAGAAAACAACTCCTGCAAACAGCTTACTATCCAGGTTACATGATGCTTGGAGGACATGTAAGTCTTAAAATGACTTTGATTAGTGAAGGAAGATGAAATGAATTTAACTCATGGTTTCAACTGTGGTCCCCTTGGACTTGCTGAGTCTTTTCTCTTAATGTTTCATAATAAATTTTTATTGTATTTGATGCAGATTTCTTATTCTATACAGGTTTTTTTTTTTTTTTGTCCACTTCTATTGGTCTTTCATTTATTTATTTTCATCTATGTTTGTTCTTTGGCCTGTGTGGGCCTCCCATTGCAGTGACCTCACCCATTGCAGAGCACAGGCTCTGGGCGCATGTGCTCCAGAGCTCTGGCTCGGTAGTTGGACACATCGGTCCAGTCGCTCGGCACACGTGGCATCTTCCCAGGCCAGCGGTCGAACCAGCGTCCTTTTCACTGTAAGGCTGTGTCCTTACCCACTGGATCACCAGGGAAGCCCTATACAGGCTTTTCTGAGTCTCTTAGGTACTTCATGTTTCTCATCAAATTTGGTGAGTTGAGGGCTGTTCCTTCAAATACATGTCTTTCCTGTTTCCTTCTCTCTCTTTCTTCAGGTATTTCCAGGACTTATTTGCTGATATGCTTGATGCTCCTTCACAGATCTTTGAGGCACTGCTCATGTTATCATTTTCCTTGCTCTATGTTCCTCATATTAGATCATTTCAATTTATCTATATTCAAGTTTATTGATTCAACTGTTCTATGTTCCAGGGATCTAAGGTACTCTCTTTTTTTTTTTTTGGCCTCTAAGTCATCATTTATTTTTCATCCATCTTTATTCTTTGGCATGTGTGGGCCTCCCATCGCAGCGGCCTCTTGTTGCAGAGCACTGGCTCTGGGCGCACGCACTCCAGAGCGCTGGCTGGTAATTGGACACACCAGCCCAACTGCTCCTTGGTCCATGAGACCTTCCCAGGTCAGGGATGGAACCAGTGCCCCTTGCACTGCAAGGTGGACTCTTTACTCAGTGGACCACCAGGGAAGCCCTAGAGTATGTCTATCTTTTGACTCAGTATTTCAACATGTATCCTACATGGTTGCCTGTGAAGGAAAGGAGAGAGCAAGAGAGTGCTAAAGTTCTATGAGACGTCTACATTATTTGTCTCTACATATAATCACTGGGCAAAATGAAATCACCTAGCCACAATTTGATTGCAAGGGAAGCTGGGAAATTTGTCTCCCTGTATGTTCAAGATGAAGAAAATGGAAAAGATTTAATAAATATCTAGCAAAAACTCTACCACAGATTCAGGCAACTGTGTCATCCAAAAGCCCTATGTGATTTTTGTCTGATTACCTAGAGGTCATATCCATCTACATAATTTCAGGACAAATTGTTGGGCACATACATAAACAATAGATTTATAAATCATTGAAATATAAGAAATGGAGTGTATTCTCTAGAGAGCTATGGGCTTCCCAGGTGACTAAGTGATAAAGAATCTGCCTTCCAAGCAGGAGATATGGGTTTGATTCCTGGGTCAGGAAGATCCCATGGAGAAGGGAATGGCTACCCACTCCAGTATCCTTCCCTGGGAAATCCCATGGACAAAAGGGTCCAGTGACCCACAGTCCATGGACACAACTTAGTGACTAAAGAACAACTCTAGAGAGCTGGCAGTGATTAAGGTGGCAGTGGTGGACCTCTCTCAGGGTTTAACTTGACCAAACAAGAAAGAAAATTCACAATGAAGGTAGGCTACATGTGATTACTTCATAATAGGTAACATGATGGACTGAACATAAGAATTCTCTCTGCTTCATCCTCAACCCCTACACTAAAACATGAACAGCAGAATTTTAAAAGTATAAAATATATAACACCAAAGAGAACACTAGAGGAAAAACAACCTGTGTCTTTAAAAAAAAAAAAAAAGAATAGACAGAGGTTTTCTATGTTGCATTACTCTTTTACCTCTCTGCGACAAGTTTTGGTAACAGGTCATCAGGCTTCACTTTATAATGCCACAAGACATAATTAACATAACATATGATGCGAATGGCTCTCTCCCAGTTGTACAACATGACAGCCCTTCCTTACTCCACCTCAGAGTATGAAATGCCTCTTGATTTCTGACACTTCATGATACATATATTTGTTTTACTCTTTGACAAATATACAATCTCAGCTTTCCCCTGTCTACTGAGTCATTTTAAGTCTCTCCTGATTGAATTTTCAATTTTTTTCCAAAATTTTTGACACTACTATTTTCTACTGTCATCTCTTCTCTTTGGCCTATGTGTTTATACATTTTTATTTATTTACTTTTGGGTGTGCTGTGTCTTCATTGCTATACAGACTTTTCTGTAGATGCAGGGAGCAGAGGGTTCTCTCTAGTTGGCAAGCTTGGACTTCTCACTATGGTGCCTTCTCTTGTTGCTGGGCTCCACTAGTTGTGACTCCAAGGCTCTAGAATACAGGCTCAGTAGTTGTGGTACAGGGGTTTAGTTGCTCCACGGCAAGTAGGATCTTCCCGGACCAGGCATTGAACCCATGTCTCCTACAATTGCAGGTGGATTCTTTACCACTGAGCCACCAGGGAAGCCCTGTATTTATAAATTTTAAATTCTGATACTGATGGTTTAGTGGAGCACACAGAACTTTTACGCTCAACACATAATGTTTAACTGGGAGTCAACTAAGCATTTCATTTTCTAGTTTTATTTTTCTTTTATAGTTTTCAATAAACTATGAAAACAAACTTAAGTATTTCATTGACACTGATTTTAAATGTCTGTTAAACCCTTCACATCAGAAGTAAGTGAGAAACATCATTAAGTGGCAACAGGAAAAAAAAAGAAGTTTAACGACTTGTCCATGTACTTGGTGATGATTTTAAAAGTAGTAGGACACCAGGCTTCCCTGGTGGTCCAATACTAAGACTCTTAGCTTACACTGCAGGGTGAAGAGGGTGGTGGGGGAGTCATTGAGGAGGCTCTGCATGCACCAAAGAAAAAAGTCATCGGATACCATGATCTCCTAAACAGTATTTTGCCCAAATTAGGAGACACAACTTTCTGGAAATCAGTTGGAAAATCTGCACTAAAGATATAATAAACAAAATATTTGTTCTTACTCTTTTTCCCCAGAGTATGAAATGCCTCTTGATTTCTGACACTTCATGATACATATATTTGTTTTACTCTTTGACAAATACACAATCTCAGCTTTCCCCTGTCTACTGAGTCATTTTAAGTCTCTCCTGATTGAATTTTCAATTTTTTTCCAAAATTTTTGACACTACTATTTTCTACTGTCATCTCTTCTCTTTGGCCTATGTGTTTATACATTTTTATTTATTTACTTTTGGGTGTGCTGTGTCTTCATTGCTATACAGACTTTTCTGTAGATGCAGGGAGCAGAGGGTTCTCTCTAGTTGGCAAGCTTGGACTTCTCACTATGGTGCCTTCTCTTGTTGCTGGGCTCCACTAGTTGTGACTCCAAGGCTCTAGAATACAGGCTCAGTAGTTGTGGTACAGGGGTTTAGTTGCTCCACGGCAAGTAGGATCTTCCCGGACCAGGCATTGAACCCATGTCTCCTACAATTGCAGGTGGATTCTTTACCACTGAGCCACCAGGGAAGCCCTGTATTTATAAATTTTAAATTCTGATACTGATGGTTTAGTGGAGCACACAGAATTTTTACGCTCAACACATAATGTTTAACTGGGAGTCAACTAAGCATTTCATTTTCTAGTTTTATTTTTCTTTTATAGTTTTCAATAAACTATGAAAACAAACTTAAGTATTTCATTGACACTGATTTTAAATGTCTGTTAAACCCTTCACATCAGAAGTAAGTGAGAAACATCATTAAGTGACAACAGGAAAAAAAAAGAAGTTTAACGACTTGTCCATGTACTTGGTGATGATTTTAAAAGTAGTAGGACACCAGGCTTCCCTGGTGGTCCAATACTAAGACTCTTAGCTTACACTGCAGGGTGAAGAGGGTGGTGGGGGAGTCATTGAGGAGGCTCTGCATGCACCAAAGAAAAAAGTCATCGGATACCATGATCTCCTAAACAGTATTTTGCCCAAATTAGGAGACACAGCTTTCTGGAAATCAGTGATTCTGCAGAGAATATCTGCACTAAAGATATAATAAACACAAGCGTTTGTCTAATTTGAATTTACTTAAAGTAGTACAAGGTCCATAAAATAAATGTGTGAAAAGTACTTCCTCCCAAAAAAGGAAAATAATTTAAATAATTCATCTCCTTAAAATTTGAAAGCAACTTTGTTTAGTAATTAGAATCAGAGGAAATAACTTTACCCAGATGTGTAGAATGAATTCAAGGACAGTATTTTCCTAAGAAAAAAATGAATCTTGGCATACACGATTATCCATAAAATAATTTAAAAAATCAAACTTGTCCTTGAGATAAAACAATTTGTTACATAAAAGTTATGTTTATTGTTTTAAGTGACAAATTTTGACGGTCTTGCTACTGGTATTTTAAGCTGATACATCTTTGTTTACTAAGAGAGTGGTCTTTCTCTATACTTCAGCTTAGTAGGGGATGAAAAGCTACCAGCTGTTCAACACATCTTGGTATTCACAAATGTAAGATGGATTCATTCTTCCAGAGTAAGATGTGCTTACCATCTTACACACTGGGCATTACAATACAACACCTATAGTTCTGCTGCATTCATCATTTGGAAATGAAAACCAAGATCCATGTAAGATGAAGACAGGACACATTAAGAAAAAAGCAAATGTCAGTAAATTAGCTCCATTCATTCCACTATCCTGTGGTGACAGCAGACAGGACCAATTTTCTCAAACTGTTAGTACACGTCTGTAGCTGAAAACAGTATGAAAAGCTTTCTAATTAATTATTACTGGCAGATCTGCTACTTCCAAAAGTTCTTCCCTGAGACACAGGTGCTACCATTCATTCCACTATCACTTGGTGGATGAACAGGAAAAAAAAGAAGTTTAACGACTTGTCCATGTACTTGGTGATGATTTTAAGTAGTAGGACACCAGGCTTCCCTGGTGGTCCAATACTAAGACTCTTAGCTTACACTGCAGGGTGAAGAGGGTGGTGGGGGAGTCATTGAGGAGGCTCTGCATGCACCAAAGAAAAAAGTCATCGGATACCATGATCTCCTAAACAGTATTTTGCCCAAATTAGGAGACACAGCTTTCTGGAAATCAGTGATTCTGCAGAGAATATCTGCACTAAAGATATAATAAACACAAGCGTTTGTCTAATTTGAATTTACTTAAAGTAGTACAAGGTCCATAAAATAAATGTGTGAAAAGTACTTCCTCCCAAAAAAGGAAAATAATTTAAATAATTCATCTCCTTAAAATTTGAAAGCAACTTTGTTTAGTAATTAGAATCAGAGGAAATAACTTTACCCAGATGTGTAGAATGAATTCAAGGACAGTATTTTCCTAAGAAAAAAATGAATCTTGGCATACACGATTATCCATAAAGTAATTTAAAAACTCAAACTTGTCCTTGAGATAAAACAATTTGTTACATAAAAGTTATGTTTATTGTTTTAAGTGACAAATTTTGACGGTCTTGCTACTGGTATTTTAAGCTGATACATCTTTGTTTACTAAGAGAGTGGTCTTTCTCTATACTTCAGCTTAGTAGGGGATGAAAAGCTACCAGCTGTTCAACACATCTTGGTATTCACAAATGTAAGATGGATTCATTCTTCCAGAGTAAGATGTGCTTACCATCTTACACACTGGGCATTACAATACAACACCTATAGTTCTGCTGCATTCATCATTTGGAAATGAAAACCAAGATCCATGTAAGATGAAGACAGGACACATTAAGAAAAAAGCAAATGTCAGTAAATTAGCTCCATTCATTCCACTATCCTGTGGTGACAGCAGACAGGACCAATTTTCTCAAACTGTTAGTACACGTCTGTAGCTGAAAACAGTATGAAAAGCTTTCTAATTAATTATTACTGGCAGATCTGCTACTTCCAAAAGTTCTTCCCTGAGACACAGGTGCTAACCTATTTCAGTAAAGGATAACGGTGTCCTTCTGCAATTCACAAAGAAAATAACTTTTCTTTCATTTGCTAATTGGTGGCACAGAAAATGTTGCAGATCCCAGAAGATGATGAAGGAGACAAAAACATACTCAGAAATCTGTTTTCCTTTCTAAGTTGAATAATGTGTTGAGAACTGCCAAACTGCAGCTGAACAACAAGCTCACCATTCAATTTTACTTTCTTCAGCTGAAAAGAGATGAACATAAGCAGCTAAACTGGGATGTGAATAAAAGCAGTACTTAAAACTGTCTTGGCAAACATGGGTATTTAATCCACAACATATCTCATTTACCACATTTTTAGGGACTTTTGGGAGTGTGGACAAAATGCCCTTATAAACATATGTCTTTAAATGAAAAGTGCTAGAAACCACATTTCGCAGCTCATTGAATATTCTGAAATATTTACATTTTCAGTCCGAAATAAAAGTAAGAATATAATACTGGCAAGAGCAACACTGTCAACATCGTGCAAGCCAAATATCTAGATCAAGGCTCTCCCTGGGTTTGTTAAGTCACAACCCAGATGTGACTGAAGAAAGTTAATTTTATCACACTTCTTATGTGATCTCTTCTATGTCCACCAAACCAAACCTCTGATGAAAACTGACCCATTCATTCAACTCATGGGAAAATGTTTACTGAGTGCTTACTATGTGTCAAGCACTGTATCAGACACTGGAGATATACTGACATACACATAAATGACGTGTCATTCCCTAAGTCTTCGTGTGGGCATGTTAATGAGCTTAGAAATGTATCTGCCAGCCAAACTGCCATATTCCTCAACCTTAGGAAAAACCAAAAAAACTGAAGACAGGACACATTAAGAAAAAAGTCAAAGTCAGTAAATTAGCTACATTCATTCCACTATCCTGTGGTGACAGCAGACAGGACCAATTTTCTCAAACTGTTAGTACACGTCTGTAGCTGAAAACAGTATGAAAAGCTTTCTAATTAATTATTACTGGCAGATCTGCTACTTCCAAAAGTTCTTCCCTGAGACACAGGTGCTAACCTATTTCAGTAAAGGATAACGGTGTCCTTCTGCAATTCACAAAGAAAATAACTTTTCTTTCATTTGCTAATTGGTGGCACAGAAAATGTTGCAGATCCCAGAAGATGATGAAGGAGACAAAAACATACTCAGAAATCTGTTTTCCTTTCTAAGTTGAATAATGTGTTGAGAACTGCCAAACTGCAGCTGAACAACAAGCTCACCATTCAATTTTACTTTCTTCAGCTGAAAAGAGATGAACATAAGCAGCTAAACTGGGATGTGAATAAAAGCAGTACTTAAAACTGTCTTGGCAAACATGGGTATTTAATCCACAACATATCTCATTTACCACATTTTTAGGGACTTTTGGGAGTGTGGACAAAATGCCCTTATAAACATATGTCTTTAAATGAAAAGTGCTAGAAACCACATTTCGCAGCTCATTGAATATTCTGAAATATTTACATTTTCAGTCCGAAATAAAAGTAAGAATATAATACTGGCAAGAGCAACACTGTCAACATCGTGCAAGCCAAATATCTAGATCAAGGCTCTCCCTGGGTTTGTTAAGTCACAACCCAGATGTGACTGAAGAAAGTTAATTTTATCACACTTCTTATGTGATCTCTTCTATGTCCACCAAACCAAACCTCTGATGAAAACTGACCCATTCATTCAACTCATGGGAAAATGTTTACTGAGTGCTTACTATGTGTCAAGCACTGTATCAGACACTGGAGATATACTGACATACACATAAATGACGTGTCATTCCCTAAGTCTTCGTGTGGGCATGTTAATGAGCTTAGAAATGTATCTGCCAGCCAAACTGCCATATTCCTCAACCTTAGGACAACATAATACATATCACATAAACAAAGAGAAAATGTAAACTGAAGACAGAACATACAATCAAGAGGAAATCCCAGTAATAGATTAATACCCAGGATACTGTTAAGCATGTAAATAACAGTGGGCATTATCCTCAGTCGATACTTTGCATGGTCAACTGCTCCAGAAAGGCAGCCCCAACAGTGTGGGCAATGAGCAGAAACTCCAGGCTCTCTGCGGTGTCACTGCTGATGTCTGGATCCCACTGCTTTCACATACGGGGCAGCTGCAATGACTGGACTTTTTTGGCAGCTGAAAAGAAAGCTTAACTGGTCTCTCCCTATACAATAAGCTAGGGACAACACCCAGAAGTCATCTTAATTTCACTCCATGAGACTAAAAGAGGCAGTGTTGGTGGGAGCAGGAAAAATCACTAACATTGGTGAGTGTGGAAGAAAACAACCACCAGAACAATCAATGAAAAAAAGCACTAACTCAATGGGTTAGAACTACAAGAGCTCGCTCTTCAGTAAAATGGAACACAGACCCACACCCTATCACATTCTGCTACCTCATCATGCAATTATGGGGGCTACAAATGGTCTATATACTCTTAGAAAAAAAAAAGCTTCACAGAAAAAGAGAAAATAGAGATTTTTACATAGGCAGTACATTGTTGATATTAACACATGACTTTTTTAATGAATAGGAGCACTACTGTATTTCACTCTTTCAAGTCATACAGGTACGAGAGCACCAATGTCAGTCTAACTGTAACAAAAATACATTCTCCAAAAAACTGCACATCTCCTGGGTTTGTTAAGTCCCAACCCAGATGTGACTGCAGAAAGTTAATTTTATCACACTTCTTATGTGATCTCTTCTATGTCCACCAAACCAAACCTCTGATGAAAATTGACCCATTCATTCAACTCATGGGAAAATGTTTACTGAGTGCTTACTATGTGTCAAGCACTGTATCAGACACTGGAGATATACTGACATACACATAAATGACGTGTCATTCCCTAAGTCTTCGTGTGGGCATGTTAATGAGCTTAGAAATGTATCTGCCAGCCAAACTGCCATATTCCTCAACCTTAGGACAACATAATACATATCACATAAACAAAGAGAAAATGTAAACTGAAGACAGAACATACAATCAAGAGGAAATCCCAGTAATAGATTAATACCCAGGATACTGTTAAGCATGTAAATAACAGTGGGCATTATCCTCAGTCGATACTTTGCATGGTCAACTGCTCCAGAAAGGCAGCCCCAACAGTGTGGGCAATGAGCAGAAACTCCAGGCTCTCTGCGGTGTCACTGCTGATGTCTGGATCCCACTGCTTTCACATACGGGGCAGCTGCAATGACTGGACTTTTTTGGCAGCTGAAAAGAAAGCTTAACTGGTCTCTCCCTATACAATAAGCTAGGGACAACACCCAGAAGTCATCTTAATTTCACTCCATGAGACTAAAAGAGGCAGTGTTGGTGGGAGCAGGAAAAATCACTAACATTGGTGAGTGTGGAAGAAAACAACCACCAGAACAATCAATGAAAAAAAGCACTAACTCAATGGGTTAGAACTACAAGAGCTCGCTCTTCAGTAAAATGGAACACAGACCCACACCCTATCACATTCTGCTACCTCATCATGCAATTATGGGGGCTACAAATGGTCTATATACTCTTAGAAAAAAAAAAGCTTCACAGAAAAAGAGAAAATAGAGATTTTTACATAGGCAGTACATTGTTGATATTAACACATGACTTTTTTAATGAATAGGAGCACTACTGTATTTCACTCTTTCAAGTCATACAGGTACGACGGAGCACCAATGTCAGTCTAACTGTAACAATTTTCTTGTTACATTCTCATAGAATTCTTACAAGCGTACAGATTCATCCCTGATATAATAAGGACTATTTCCTTAGCTTTCCAAAAAAATTTGTAAAACTCCTACATCACGCTGTTTCCTATTGGACTCTTAGCCACCGTACTTCTCAGTCATTGAAAAGTCTTAACCACACCATAAACAAAGCTAATGCTTACCTCTAAGCAATAAGTAATTAAAATAATTAGTAAACATTTGTTTTGTTTTATAGCATGTTTTTCCTCTCTAATTTATGATTTTTGCAAAATTTGTAATGACTTTCATTTTTACTGCAATGCAAAAGTGAAATCATATTCTTTGTATGCACTTCATTATCTCATTTGATTGGGTTTTAATTCCTGCAACATACAGCAAAGGCTGATGTGCCTTTTGCAATTTGAAACAGTGGTTGCATGCTGAGAATAATTAGCTTCACTAAGGCAGAACAAATGATTTCTTTGCAAAACACCAAGTCTGTGTTTCAACAAAGATAATTGCAGAATATCCAACTTAACTTGGAGTTTCCAGTATACTGGTTATTTTTAAAAGTTTAACTGATATTTTTTATCATCTTAATTCCCTAATAACTACTTGACCCAGATATTATCATAAAGAGTGTTGCTTTTGAAATCTGGAGGTGAGGAGATGCTAAAATTGGCTCATTTATCAGTTTTCATTAAAACATTTTAATAAAATATTATTAATATTACTTATACCTAGTCATAATCTATACAACATTTCATTACTGGATGTGGCTACTAGAATGGCAGTAACTTCCTACTGCCCATTTAACTCAATGGGTTAGAACTACAAGAGCTCGCTCTTCAGTAAAATGGAACACAGACCCACACCCTATCACATTCTGCTACCTCATCATGCAATTATGGGGGCTACAAATGGTCTATATACTCTTAGAAAAAAAAAAGCTTCACAGAAAAAGAGAAAATAGAGATTTTTACATAGGCAGTACATTGTTGATATTAACACATGACTTTTTTAATGAATAGGAGCACTACTGTATTTCACTCTTTCAAGTCATACAGGTACGACGGAGCACCAATGTCAGTCTAACTGTAACAATTTTCTTGTTACATTCTCATAGAATTCTTACAAGCGTACAGATTCATCCCTGATATAATAAGGACTATTTCCTTAGCTTTCCAAAAAAATTTGTAAAACTCCTACATCACGCTGTTTCCTATTGGACTCTTAGCCACCGTACTTCTCAGTCATTGAAAAGTCTTAACCACACCATAAACAAAGCTAATGCTTACCTCTAAGCAATAAGTAATTAAAATAATTAGTAAACATTTGTTTTGTTTTATAGCATGTTTTTCCTCTCTAATTTATGATTTTTGCAAAATTTGTAATGGCTTTCATTTTTACTGCAATGCAAAAGTGAAATCATATTCTTTGTATGCACTTCATTATCTCATTTGATTGGGTTTTAATTCCTGCAACATACAGCAAAGGCTGATGTGCCTTTTGCAATTTGAAACAGTGGTTGCATGCTGAGAATAATTAGCTTCACTAAGGCAGAACAAATGATTTCTTTGCAAAACACCAAGTCTGTGTTTCAACAAAGATAATTGCAGAATATCCAACTTAACTTGGAGTTTCCAGTATACTGGTTATTTTTAAAAGTTTAACTGATATTTTTTATCATCTTAATTCCCTAATAACTACTTGACCCAGATATTATCATAAAGAGTGTTGCTTTTGAAATCTGGAGGTGAGGAGATGCTAAAATTGGCTCATTTATCAGTTTTCATTAAAACATTTTAATAAAATATTATTAATATTACTTATACCTAGTCATAATCTATACAACATTTCATTACTGGATGTGGCTACTAGAATGGCAGTAAGCTCTCTCTACTGCCCATTTCACCCTGAAACCTTGAAAATCTTTTATTAACGTAATAGAGAAACACTTAAGAGCAGCCAGATTAGTCAAATTTTCTACTTAATTTTGGTGAAACAATGTAAATGTGGTAATTAAACCCTACAAGTCAATTCATACTAAAGAGAAGTCAAAGTAATGGCAACAGAGAAATCATTACAATTTCTTTAAGAGGCTAATCTTCTTTAAACCAGTAAAATCTGCACTGAAAGTTTCATTTAATTGTTTATATTTTAGTTAGTTAAGATTCTTGTTAACAATTACTGCAGCACCTTGAATGGAAACATTAAACAGAGGTCACTGCACAGCAAAAAAGGTCATGAATACATATTGCTTCGAAATTAAACCTGACTTTCATTTCCCTAGACTGCAGGAACCTGAATTACACAGAGCCATTGAGCATCCTATAGTTTCAGGTGTCATTGTCACGACAAGTATAATTCCACACAAGACTCCTTCAGCTACTCCAACCTCACTACAAACATTCTGGAATAAGCAGGTAAACACACACTTTAAACATTTTAAACTTCATTTCCATATTTACTTCCATGGCATCACTGACAGACAATGAAACTATTATTAAACTGAGTTTCATTCGATAATTTTAATCCTAAACATTAACATTCTTCTGTATTTATTTGAGACACAGGAATGCTTTTAAATTCTAAGACGTTATCCTCCTTTCCTTGCATTGACACTACTGATTGAAATAGGCTTTCACTAAGGCAGAACAAATGATTTCTTTGCAAAACACCAAGTCTGTGTTTCAACAAAGATAATTGCAGAATATCCAACTTAACTTGGAGTTTCCAGTATACTGGTTATTTTTAAAAGTTTAACTGATATTTTTTATCATCTTAATTCCCTAATAACTACTTGACCCAGATATTATCATAAAGAGTGTTGCTTTTGAAATCTGGAGGTGAGGAGATGCTAAAATTGGCTCATTTATCAGTTTTCATTAAAACATTTTAATAAAATATTATTAATATTACTTATACCTAGTCATAATCTATACAACATTTCATTACTGGATGTGGCTACTAGAATGGCAGTAAGCTCTCTCTACTGCCCATTTCACCCTGAAACCTTGAAAATCTTTTATTAACGTAATAGAGAAACACTTAAGAGCAGCCAGATTAGTCAAATTTTCTACTTAATTTTGGTGAAACAATGTAAATGTGGTAATTAAACCCTACAAGTCAATTCATACTAAAGAGAAGTCAAAGTAATGGCAACAGAGAAATCATTACAATTTCTTTAAGAGGCTAATCTTCTTTAAACCAGTAAAATCTGCACTGAAAGTTTCATTTAATTGTTTATATTTTAGTTAGTTAAGATTCTTGTTAACAATTACTGCAGCACCTTGAATGGAAACATTAAACAGAGGTCACTGCACAGCAAAAAAGGTCATGAATACATATTGCTTCGAAATTAAACCTGACTTTCATTTCCCTAGACTGCAGGAACCTGAATTACACAGAGCCATTGAGCATCCTATAGTTTCAGGTGTCATTGTCACGACAAGTATAATTCCACACAAGACTCCTTCAGCTACTCCAACCTCACTACAAACATTCTGGAATAAGCAGGTAAACACACACTTTAAACATTTTAAACTTCATTTCCATATTTACTTCCATGGCATCACTGACAGACAATGAAACTATTATTAAACTGAGTTTCATTCGATAATTTTAATCCTAAACATTAACATTCTTCTGTATTTATTTGAGACACAGGAATGCTTTTAAATTCTAAGACGTTATCCTCCTTTCCTTGCATTGACACTACTGAATCACGAAAAAATTTAGTACTTTCGGAAAATGAGTTTTATCTTCAGAATTGTAACTCTGACTACAATTTTGCAATGCAAACAGATCATGTTATACAGATATTCGTAATAAATCTACACATTGTTAATATGGTCACTAGCCCAGTTAGCAAATAAAAGGAATGCAAATTATTTGAAGATAATTTAAACAGTTTTTTAAAATTTCACAAAAACATACTTGAATTCAAAGACTAGGAAATTCAAGGAGTCCTAAACAGTTTCCCAAAAGAACACTGCTTTATTTTTCATTCAACTTCTTAGAGAATATTTACCTAATGTATGTTCTTTACACACCCAAGCACTGCTGTTCCCAAATTAATTTTCTCAGCAAGTTCTTCTGATTAAGATCAAGGTGTTTTCTTGGGATGTTAAAAAAATCCATACCTAGGGCTTCCCTGGTGGTCCAGTGGGTAAGGACACCGCTTTGCAGTGCAAGGGGCGCTGGTTCCATCCCTGGCCTGGGAAGATCTCACGTGCCGCAGAGCGGCTGGACCCATGTGTCCAATTACCGAACCGGAGCTCTGAGCGCATGCTCCCAGAGCCGGTGCTCTGCGACAACAGAGGCTACTGCGATGGGAGGCCCACACGGGCCAAAGAACAAAGATGGATGAACCTAGACAAATGAAAGACCAGTGGAAGTGGCCCGTCCGCCCCCTCCCTCTCCAGAGGTCACTGCACAGCAAAAAAGGTCATGAATACATATTGCTTCGAAATTAAACCTGACTTTCATTTCCCTAGACTGCAGGAACCTGAATTACACAGAGCCATTGAGCATCCTATAGTTTCAGGTGTCATTGTCACGACAAGTATAATTCCACACAAGACTCCTTCAGCTACTCCAACCTCACTACAAACATTCTGGAATAAGCAGGTAAACACACACTTTAAACATTTTAAACTTCATTTCCATATTTACTTCCATGGCATCACTGACAGACAATGAAACTATTATTAAACTGAGTTTCATTCGATAATTTTAATCCTAAACATTAACATTCTTCTGTATTTATTTGAGACACAGGAATGCTTTTAAATTCTAAGACGTTATCCTCCTTTCCTTGCATTGACACTACTGAATCACGAAAAAATTTAGTACTTTCGGAAAATGAGTTTTATCTTCAGAATTGTAACTCTGACTACAATTTTGCAATGCAAACAGATCATGTTATACAGATATTCGTAATAAATCTACACATTGTTAATATGGTCACTAGCCCAGTTAGCAAATAAAAGGAATGCAAATTATTTGAAGATAATTTAAACAGTTTTTTAAAATTTCACAAAAACATACTTGAATTCAAAGACTAGGAAATTCAAGGAGTCCTAAACAGTTTCCCAAAAGAACACTGCTTTATTTTTCATTCAACTTCTTAGAGAATATTTACCTAATGTATGTTCTTTACACACCCAAGCACTGCTGTTCCCAAATTAATTTTCTCAGCAAGTTCTTCTGATTAAGATCAAGGTGTTTTCTTGGGATGTTAAAAAAATCCATACCTAGGGCTTCCCTGGTGGTCCAGTGGGTAAGGACACCGCTTTGCAGTGCAAGGGGCGCTGGTTCCATCCCTGGCCTGGGAAGATCTCACGTGCCGCAGAGCGGCTGGACCCATGTGTCCAATTACCGAACCGGAGCTCTGAGCGCATGCTCCCAGAGCCGGTGCTCTGCGACAACAGAGGCTACTGCGATGGGAGGCCCACACGGGCCAAAGAACAAAGATGGATGAACCTAGACAAATGAAAGACCAGTGGAAGTGGCCCGCCCACACCCCTCCCTCCCTACCACCGCCAAAATAAATAAATAAATGTTTTTTTTTTTTAAATCCATACCTAGATTTAGACACATAACTATAAGACTCATTTTCCCCTAGTCATAGCATTCAAGCAAAGTCCTTTTCCTTTTTGTTTGGCAAGTGCATAACTTGCACATTGCTTTTTTGCCCCTTCTCTCTACCATTCAAAATCTAATATCAACCAATACATAACTATGTAAATCCCAGCCTACCCACCCTTGCCTCCATTTGATTCACAGAAATATATTTGCTTTAAATAAACAACACAGACAAATCATACCAGGGGAGAAAAACAGCCTAAAATGAAGCTGGATGGGGGATGGGAGTTTTGCAAAAAAACATATTTTGTCGTCAACTTTTCTATATTTACTGACAATATAACTGACATACGGAGTTATTGATACATTATTAGCATTTGCATTTTTTCCTGTTTCACTTGAAGTCAGCACAATCCCAAGACATCACCCCAACAAGCAAGATTTCACTTTTTGCTCAGAATTGCTTTTGCAATTTGGGGTCTTATATGATTTCATATAAAACTTAGATTATTCCCGTTTTGTGAAAATGTCATGGGTAGGGGCTTTCCTGGTGGTCCAGTGGGTAAGGAAAGGGGTGCCGGTTCCATCCCTGACCTGGGAAGATCCCACGTGCCACGGAGGGGCTGGACCCATGTGTCCAATTACCGAGCCGGAGCTCTGCAACGCATGCGCCCAGAGCCCATGCTCTGCAACAACAGAGGCCACTGCGATGGGAGGCCCAAAGAACAAAGATGGATGAAAATAGATAAATGAAAGACAAATAGAAGTGCCCTGCACTCCCCGCTACCTCCCAACCTGCCCCCCACCCAAAATGTCATGGGTAATTTGATAGAAATCAAATTAAACCTGTTTTGTATTATATGGCCATTTTAACTATATTAATATTTCTAATGCAAGACCATATCTTTTAATTTCTTTGAATGATCTTCAGTTGGCTTTATCAGTGTTTTAGTTTTTAGTATTTAAGTCGTTCACCTCCTTGGTCCAACTTATTCGTAAGTATTTTATTGTTTGACACAGTTTTAAAAGGGATCTTTTTTCACTCTCTCTTTCTGATATTTGTTAGTGTAAAGAAATACAACTGATTTCTGTATGTTAACCCTGCTACCTGGATGAATTTATCAAAGCTAACAGTTTCTGTATGGAGTCTTTAGCATTTTCCATAGAGAGTATCACATCATCAACTTTACCACAACTCTTTTAATTTGGGTATCTTTTAATTTCTTTTTTTTTCCTGTCCAATTGCAACGGAAAAAACTTCTAATACTACATTGAATATAACTGGTGAAAGTGGGCATCCTTATCTTGTTCCAGAATTTAGTAGGAAGGTGTTCGGTTTTGAATTGTTGAGTATTATACTGGATGCGGGTTTGTCGTAAACAGCTTTTATTATGCTGAGAGACGCTCCCTTTATACCCACTTTGATGAGAGTTTTATCATAAATGGATATTGAATATTATATCAAATGCCTTCTCTGTATCTACTAAGGTGATCATATAATTTATGACTTCTTTTGCTGATGTGGTATGTTACACTGATTTGAATATGCTGTAACTATCCTTGTGACTCCAGGATGAATCCAACTTGATCACGGTGAATGATCCTTTTTGTATATTGTTAGATTCATTTTGTGAGTATTTTGTTGAGGATTTCTGCATCTACATTCATTGGTCATACTGCCTTTTAACTTTCTTTTTTGGTAGTGTCTTTGGTTTGGTATCAGGGTGATGATGACTTCATGGAATAACTCCGAGAGTGTTCCTTTATCTTCAGTCTTTTTCAAGAGTTTCAGAAGAGTCAGTATAAGTCTTTCTTCTGCCAGATAAAGCTAGAGGTATAATCCTCCCAAATCTCAAACAATACAACAGAGCTGCAGTAATTTTAAAAGCACAGTATTGGCACAGAAACAGACATATGGATAAATAGAACAGAACAGAGTCCAGAAATAAATCCACATGCCCTGGTCAGTTAATCTTTGACAAAGGAAGCAAGAATACATAATAGAGAAAATCTCTTCTGCAAGTGGTTTGGGGAAAGCTGGACCATCATATGTAAATAAATGAAGTTAGAACACTCCCTCAACCATCCACAAAAATAAAAAAGTCGCTGAAGACTTAAATATAAGACATGATGCCAAACTCCTAGAAGAGAATATAGGCAAAACATTCTCTGACATAAATCTTAGCATTGTTTTCTTAAGTCAGTCTCTCAAGGCAAAAGAAATTAAAGCAAAAACAAGCAAATTGGACCTAATTAATTTATAAGCTTTTGCGTAACAAATGAAACAATAACAAAAATGCAAAGACAACTGGGAGAATGTTGAGAGTGACATGGGATTAAAAACTTCTAATACTACATTGAATATAACTGGTGAAAGTGGGCATCCTTATCTTGTTCCAGAATTTAGTAGGAAGGTGTTCGGTTTTGAATTGTTGAGTATTATACTGGATGCGGGTTTGTCGTAAACAGCTTTTATTATGCTGAGAGACGCTCCCTTTATACCCACTTTGATGAGAGTTTTATCATAAATGGATATTGAATATTATATCAAATGCCTTCTCTGTATCTACTAAGGTGATCATATAATTTATGACTTCTTTTGCTGATGTGGTATGTTACACTGATTTGAATATGCTGTAACTATCCTTGTGACTCCAGGATGAATCCAACTTGATCACGGTGAATGAGCCTTTTTTGTATATTGTTAGATTCATTTTGTGAGTATTTTGTTGAGGATTTCTGCATCTACATTCATTGGTCATACTGCCTTTTAACTTTCTTTTTTGGTAGTGTCTTTGGTTTGGTATCAGGGTGATGATGACTTCATGGAATAACTCCGAGAGTGTTCCTTTATCTTCAGTCTTTTTCAAGAGTTTCAGAAGAGTCAGTATAAGTCTTTCTTCTGCCAGATAAAGCTAGAGGTATAATCCTCCCAAATCTCAAACAATACAACAGAGCTGCAGTAATTTTAAAAGCACAGTATTGGCACAGAAACAGACATATGGATAAATAGAACAGAACAGAGTCCAGAAATAAATCCACATGCCCTGGTCAGTTAATCTTTGACAAAGGAAGCAAGAATACATAATAGAGAAAATCTCTTCTGCAAGTGGTTTGGGGAAAGCTGGACCATCATATGTAAATAAATGAAGTTAGAACACTCCCTCAACCATCCACAAAAATAAAAAAGTCGCTGAAGACTTAAATATAAGACATGATGCCAAACTCCTAGAAGAGAATATAGGCAAAACATTCTCTGACATAAATCTTAGCATTGTTTTCTTAAGTCAGTCTCTCAAGGCAAAAGAAATTAAAGCAAAAACAAGCAAATTGGACCTAATTAATTTATAAGCTTTTGCGTAACAAATGAAACAATAACAAAAATGCAAAGACAACTGGGAGAATGTTGAGAGTGACATGGGATTAATTTCCAAAACACACAAGCCCCAAACAAACAGCACATATCGTACCGAATATGTACAAATGAACAAACAACCCAATCAGCAAATGGACAGAAGATCTAAGCAGGTAATTAAACAAAGAAGACATACAGATGCCATGTATGTACATGAAAAGATGCTTACCGTAACTAATTAGTAGAGACATACAAGTCAAAACTACAAGAAATCACCTCACACTGGTCACACTGGTCATCATCAATAAGTCTACAAATAACAAATGTCGTAGAGGATAAGGATAAAGGGAGCCCTCCTACACTGTTGGTGGGAATATAAATTGATGCAGCCACCATGGAGAACATGATGGAGGTTCCTTAAAAAATTAAGAATAGAAATATTATATAATCCAGCAATTCTAGTCCTGGGTATATATTTAAAGAAAAATATTTCAAAAAGATGGACCCTAGTATTCACAGCAACAATATTTACAACAGCTAAGCTATGGCAGCAACTTACATGTCCATCAGCAGATGAAGAATAAAGAAGCGGTGGTGTATACATATGTTTGTGTGTGCTTAGTCACCCAGTCATATCCAGCTCTCTGTGGCCCTATGGACTGTAGCCAGGCAGGCTCCTCTGTCCATGGGAGCTCCCAAGCAAGACTACTAGAACAAGAGCCATTTCCTACTCCAGGGAATCTTATACTTAAGTCACAAAAAAAGAATAAAATAATTGCATTTGCAACAACATGGATAAACCTAGGCATTATCATAGTAAGTAAAATAAGTCAGAGAAAAACAAATGAAGTATGTCATTACTTACATGTGGAATCTCAAAAAAAGATACAAATAAACTTATTTATAAAATAGGAACAGATGCTAGTGGAAAGTAGGGCAACACAAGGGATAAATTAGAAGCTTGAGATCAACGGATATGCACTTCTAGAAAAGAAACAGATAACAAGGTCCTAGAATTATCGTCAATATCTTGCAATAACCTATAATGGAAAAGAATCTGAAAAAGTATATATATCTGAAAAATGCTGCTGTACATCAGAAGCTAGCACAATCAGGTATAGCTATAAACCAACTATACTTCAGCTAAAAAAAAAGATTTCACGAGATATATAGATGCAAAATTTTGAAATACAATATTGGTACATTCAGTTAGTTGGTAGAACAATAAAATACTACAATATATTATGTGATGCCCAAACTGCATCGAAATAACAAATGTCGTAAGAAGGCAAAAAAAGGAATAAGAGGATGCCTTACCGTAACTAATTAGTAGAGACATACAAGTCAAAACTACAAGAAATCACCTCACACTGGTCACACTGGTCATCATCAATAAGTCTACAAATAACAAATGTCGTAGAGGATAAGGATAAAGGGAGCCCTCCTACACTGTTGGTGGGAATATAAATTGATGCAGCCACCATGGAGAACATGATGGAGGTTCCTTAAAAAATTAAGAATAGAAATATTATATAATCCAGCAATTCTAGTCCTGGGTATATATTTAAAGAAAAATATTTCAAAAAGATGGACCCTAGTATTCACAGCAACAATATTTACAACAGCTAAGCTATGGCAGCAACTTACATGTCCATCAGCAGATGAAGAATAAAGAAGCGGTGGTGTATACATATGTTTGTGTGTGCTTAGTCACCCAGTCATATCCAGCTCTCTGTGGCCCTATGGACTGTAGCCAGGCAGGCTCCTCTGTCCATGGGAGCTCCCAAGCAAGACTACTAGAACAAGAGCCATTTCCTACTCCAGGGAATCTTATACTTAAGTCACAAAAAAAGAATAAAATAATTGCATTTGCAACAACATGGATAAACCTAGGCATTATCATAGTAAGTAAAATAAGTCAGAGAAAAACAAATGAAGTATGTCATTACTTACATGTGGAATCTCAAAAAAAGATACAAATAAACTTATTTATAAAATAGGAACAGATGCTAGTGGAAAGTAGGGCAACACAAGGGATAAATTAGAAGCTTGAGATCAACGGATATGCACTTCTAGAAAAGAAACAGATAACAAGGTCCTAGAATTATCGTCAATATCTTGCAATAACCTATAATGGAAAAGAATCTGAAAAAGTATATATATCTGAAAAATGCTGCTGTACATCAGAAGCTAGCACAATCAGGTATAGCTATAAACCAACTATACTTCAGCTAAAAAAAAAGATTTCACGAGATATATAGATGCAAAATTTTGAAATACAATATTGGTACATTCAGTTAGTTGGTAGAACAATAAAATACTACAATAATATTATTTATGTGATGCCCAAACTGCAAAGATAGTTGAATATTAGGACATATATATTTCCCCATATTCGTAGGGAGAGAGACACACATTCTGTGATCATCATAATATACCAAAGCGAAATTTGATGAAGTTTAAGAAAAAAATAGATCAATATTTTCATAATGACAAAATATGTTCTCCCCCACCACAAAGTAATTATATTCTCCAGAAAACATTAAAATATATTCTTACTAAATTAATGAACAAGATACAAATGCCACTGTTGTCACTTAAGTTTTCAATTATTCTAATAGTACAAAAAATATTAGACAAAGAAAAAAAACTATCAGAGTAAAAACTATTAGTAACTAAAATTCATAATATATATCTAAGAAACCCAAAGATATCAATAAAAAGTCTTTTAAACGAATAAGAAGTGAAAAAATTAAATGTTTAATGTGTACAATGATCATTAATTTTCTGAAACTAAAAATAATCAGTTGGAAAACATGGTAAAAGTAATTCCTATTTATAAATAAGCTAGGCTAAAATAATTTGGGAATTAGTAAGAGCTATGTAAGACAGGCTAATAACCAAGGTGATGGTAAGTGTGGTATCTCAATGATACAGTGTTAGCACAGTTCTCCTGTGGGGGAAACAGAGATAATTGGGACAAAATAACCAACTGCCTTTAGAAAGGGGGGAGGGGTGGAATCTCCTAAAATTCAAAAAAAGGAGTCTCCATTGTGAAAGTCTTACTCTTAATTTTTTCATATATTTAGTGAAATAAGATTCATTTAAGAGATAACATAGAGTCATACAAGAGCTACTAAGATGAAAAACATACATTAAAATATATACACATATAATTTTTAAAAGGAAGGAAAACATAAAATGAAGACAACAAAAAATAAAATCAATACTATTCAGAGAAAAAAAATTGGCATTAGGACACAGAAATGATATGCTATAGAACAGAAAGTATCAAAATATGAATTAAGTCAATTTGGTCTAGTGTGTATTTAAGGCCTGTGTTTCCTTATTAATTTTCTGTCCAGTGACATAAGTGAGGTGTTAAATGTCCTTACTACTATTCTATTACTGCCAACTTCTCCTTTTATGTCTATTAATAGTTGCCTTATATATTTAGTTGCTCCTATATATAAACAATTGTTACAGCTTCTTGGATTGATCCCTTTATAATTATGTCTCTTGTAACAGTCTTTACTTTAAAATCTATTATATCTGATATAAGTACTGTTTCTTTGGCTTTCTTTTGACTTCCATTTGCATGGAATACCTATGTCCATCCCTTCACTGCCAGCACATATGTGAGTGTCTTATAGGCAGCATATATACAGGGTTTTTTTTTTTTTTTTCATCAGTTCAGCTAGTCTCTGTCTTTTTGTTAGAAAATCTGTACATTTACATTTAAGGTAATTATTAATATATATGTTATTTCTGCCCTTTTGTTAATTGTCTCTTGTTGCTTTCATTCAATACAGATTAATAAGTCCTACCCACAGCAATCAGAGAAGAAAAAGAAATAAAAGAAACCCCAATTGGAAAGGAAGAAGTAAAACTATCACTGCAACTGCAGATGACCAGATACTATATATAAAGAAGCCTAAAGATATCACAAGAAAGCTACTAGAGCCATAAGTGAATTCAGAAAAGTTGCAGAACAAAATTTATATACAGAAATTGAATGCAATTCTATGCACTAATAATGAAGTACTAGAGAAATTAAGGAAACAGTCCCATTTACTATCACATCAAAAAGAATAAAATAGCCAGCAATAAACCTACCTAAGGAGGCTAAAGACCTGTACTCTGAACAATCATTATTACAAGATGCTGATTAAAAAAAAAAAAAAACAAATACAAAAAAACCTGAAGATGATCCAAACAGATGGAAAAGATAAATCATGTTTTTGGACCGGAAGAATTACTACTATTAAAAATGACTACATTATCCAAGACAATCTACAGATTCAGTGCAATCTCTATCAAATTTCCAATGGCATTTTTCACAGATATAGAACAATTTTTAAAAATTTGTACATAAGCAATAAAGACCCTGAGTAGCCAAAGCAATCTGGAGAAAGAAGAATGGAGCTTAAGGAACTATAAAAAAATAGACACACAGATCAATGAAACAGGATAGAAAGCCCAGAAATAAGCCCACACTTCTGGTCAATCCACCTATGATAAAAAGAGGCAAGAATATACAAGGAAGAACAGACCATCTCTTCAACAAGTGGTGCTGGATAAACTGGACAGCTACATATCTAAGAATGAAATAAGAACATTCTCTAATATCACATATAAAATTAAAATAAATTGAAGACCAAAATATAAAACTGGATACTGTAAAACTCATACAGGAGAAAATACAGGCAGAGCACCCTTTTATTTATTTATTTACTTATTTTTGGGTGGGGGTCGGTGTGGGAGGGAGGATGGGCGGGCCTCTTCTATTGGTTTTCATGTCTTATACGTATATCGGTTTTTTTGCCCTTTTTTTTAAAAATCTGTACATTTACATTTAAGGTAATTATTAATATATATGTTATTTCTGCCCTTTTGTTAATTGTCTCTTGTTGCTTTCATTCAATACAGATTAATAAGTCCTACCCACAGCAATCAGAGAAGAAAAAGAAATAAAAGAAACCCCAATTGGAAAGGAAGAAGTAAAACTATCACTGCAACTGCAGATGACCAGATACTATATATAAAGAAGCCTAAAGATATCACAAGAAAGCTACTAGAGCCATAAGTGAATTCAGAAAAGTTGCAGAACAAAATTTATATACAGAAATTGAATGCAATTCTATGCACTAATAATGAAGTACTAGAGAAATTAAGGAAACAGTCCCATTTACTATCACATCAAAAAGAATAAAATAGCCAGCAATAAACCTACCTAAGGAGGCTAAAGACCTGTACTCTGAACAATCATTATTACAAGATACTGATTAAAAAAAAAAAAAAAACAAATACAAAAAAACCTGAAGATGATCCAAACAGATGGAAAAGATAAATCATGTTTTTGGACCGGAAGAATTACTACTATTAAAAATGACTACATTATCCAAGACAATCTACAGATTCAGTGCAATCTCTATCAAATTTCCAATGGCATTTTTCACAGATATAGAACAATTTTTAAAAATTTGTACATAAGCAATAAAGACCCTGAGTAGCCAAAGCAATCTGGAGAAAGAAGAATGGAGCTTAAGGAACTATAAAAAAATAGACACACAGATCAATGAAACAGGATAGAAAGCCCAGAAATAAGCCCACACTTCTGGTCAATCCACCTATGATAAAAAGAGGCAAGAATATACAAGGAAGAACAGACCATCTCTTCAACAAGTGGTGCTGGATAAACTGGACAGCTACATATCTAAGAATGAAATAAGAACATTCTCTAATATCACATATAAAATTAAAATAAATTGAAGACCAAAATATAAAACTGGATACTGTAAAACTCATACAGGAGAAAATACAGGCAGAGCACCCTTTTATTTATTTATTTACTTATTTTTGGGTGGGGGTCGGGTTGGGGAGGGAGGGGGATGGGCGGGCCTCTTCTATTGGTCTTTCATTTCTCCGTTTTCATCCGTCTTTGTTCTTCGGCTCCTGTGGGCCTCCCATCGCGGTGGCCTCTGTTGTCGCAGAGCACCGGCTCTGGGCGCATGCGCTCCAGAGCTCCGGCTTGGTAATTGGACACATCAGTCCAGCTGCTCCGCGGCACGTGGGATCTTCCCAGGCCAGGGCTCCAACCGGCGCCCCTTGCACTGCAAAGCGGTGTCCTTACCCACTGGACCACCAGGGGAAGCCCTGGCAGAGCACCCTTTGACATAAATCACAGTAGTATTTTTTGGATCTATCTCATAAAATAATGGAAACAATAGCAAAAAAGAACAAGTAGGACATAATTAAACTTATAAGCTTGTGCACAGCAAAAGAAACCATAAACACAACTAAAAATAACCTACAGACTGGGAGAAAATATATGCAGAAGCTGCAGCCAGCAAGTGCTTAATTTACAAAATACACAAATAGTTCATACAGATCAATATTTAAAAAAAAATTTTTTTAATGGCAAAAGACCTAAATAAATGCTTATAACAAAGAAGATATACAGATGGCCAACAGGTACATAAGAAAAATGGTCAACAGTGCTAATTAGCAGAGAAATGCAAATTCAAACTACAAGGAGAAATCACCTGATACAATTCAGAATGGTCATCAAAAAATAAATAAATAAATGAATATAAATGTTAAGGTTTGGAGAAAAGTGAACCCTTCTACCTTCTTTCTTGGTGGGAATTTCAGTTAGTGCAACCACAATGAGAAAAGTATGGTGATTGCTTAAAAAATGAAAAATACAGTTTCTTCTATGATCAAACAATCCCATTTGGGAAAGATAAAAACTCTTAATTTGAGAAGATTCATGTGCCCTAATGTTCACAGCACAAATCTACAATTACCAAGACACAGAAGCAACTATGTGTTCATCAACGTAAGAATGGATAAAGAATATGTGGCATACCTGTGTATATAGGTGTGTGTGTGCGTGTGTGTATAATGGAATGTTACTCAGCTATGAAAACGAATGAAATAATGCCTGGCATCTGAAGCAACATGGATGGATATAGAGATTATCATACTTAGCAAAGTATGCCATACAGAGAAAGAAAAGTATCGTATCACTTGTACATGGAATCTAAAGAAATAATACAAATGAACTTTTATACAAAAAAGACTCACAGATATGGAAAACAAGCTTATGGTAACCTAAGTTGGAAGCAGGGAGGATAAATTAGAGATTAAAAGGCACACACTACTCTATATAAAACAGATAAACAACAAGGATCTACTGTGCAACACAGGAAACTAAATTCAGCACCTTGTATATGACTTACAACAACAACAAAATGAGTATGACAAATACTTCTGTGACATGTCAATGAAACATAAAATCCTCTAGACTCAAATATACTAGCAGTGAATCTGATGTATTATAAAAACAGAAACACTGCAATTTTTTAAAACATTAACTGGGATGAGGTTATTGTTGACTTGTTAACACTGGGATTTATTTTAATTATCAAAAATTTCAAAAGCTGAAAAAATTTTTAAATAGCTAAAGTTGATTTTTATTAATAGCACCTAAAGATGGGGGGGAGTGTTTAATATGGAATCCTTAAGTCTTGATAATGACATAGATCCATATTATATTCATTTTATCTAAACTTATTGGTACAATGGTAAAGAATCCACATGCAATGCAGGATATGCAAGAGACAAGGGTTCAATCCTTGGATGGGAGAAGAAAATAGCAACTCACTCCAGTAATCTTACCTGAAAAATTCCATGGCAGTCTACAGTCCATGGGGACAGACAGAGTCAAATACGACTGAGTATGTGACACACACACACACACATACATGTGTTAAGGCGGTCAACTGACAAGAATTCAAAGTCCTTGAATTACAGTTTTAATTCCAATGAAGAAAGTTAAAATAAACTAGTATATATCTAACTATTTAAATTTAAGGAAATTCTATTTTTGAGTCAAATTTCTGTCAAATTAGTGGACTGTCAGCAAAATTTGTACAGCACACACCTATAAATAAAATATTATAAAATATTATAGCATATACCTATAAATAAAAGAAATATAAATATTTATTGTCTATAAATAAAAGAAACCAAAAAAAATCCAATAAGAATTTTGTACTTAATAACATTCAGGATCTATTAGGATTACAAATAGTCCACAAAACTTTATTCTTCTCCATTAAATATTTCAGGTATTTCCTTAAAGATGAATGGAAGAGAACACACCTGATTAATCTACAAAGAAAGTTTCACTTAGAACTCAAAGTTTCAGACATTTATCACACGCTTCAACATCAACTAGCAGAGAAATATCAGTGAAAGAAAAGAGCGCAATGTGGACATTAGTTAGAATTTTTAAAACATACCAAAATAATATAAAATGCATAGTATTTAATTATCAGAGGAAGGTAGAAAAGTTTTATTGTAAATCTGAGGTATAAAAATAAAAAGAGTATGAATATATTTATATTTATACATATACATGTAGATGCACAAAAAAAGGATATATACACACATGAAGACTCTTGAGCGTGGACTTTTAAAAACTCACTCACTACTGGGGCCACTTGGAGGCTCTTCCAGGCTGACTGCTGCTCAAAGGAGAAAGACCAGGGGAAGCCCATTCCACTCGATTCAATTTAGATATGCAAATTTTATCTGGTGTGCTTGAAAGGAACATTATCGCACAGCATAATTTGCATTTTCAGCTGTAAGATATAGTATTTCTAATCTAATAAAAGCATCCCTCTATCATCCACTTTAACCCTCACTACATTTTTTCCTATCCATTGTTCACTTTACTTCTAAACTACACTTCATATTTGAAACTATCAAATTAGTTTACAAGGAAAAGACAAATATATTACAGAAGTCATTCTCTATACAAGAGGGGGGAAATCTTAAGTGGTAATTAACTGCTAACATACGACATAATTTAGAGGAACAGACAAAAAGACTCCTTGGAAGAAAGGAAAGAATTAGGTTATTCTATGTCAAATATATTTTTATTGATGAGTGTGACAGAAAGCTAAATTTTGGAATGAGAGTCAGGGTCTTCAATTAATAATATGCCTCAGATAAAGATGTTACATGCGACCAAAGTTTTATCAGTTTGATTAGTGAGCTCTGGAAAATCATTTTTAAAAAGAGACTACAAGATTAAGGGCTATCTGTAAGTCATGTTTTTAGAGAAACCTTTCTCTCATTACCAGGCAAGTAAATGGCCACATCACATTCATGATTATTTACAGTATTCATAGGTACCAACCTCTAACTAATAAAGAAATAAATTGTATATCTTCCCTCACATTAATGCTTCTATCTCGCATCTAGTAATATCTCTGTTAACATCATGTCTACATGGAAAGAATTTTAAAGAGACTGAGTTTCATTTAGTCAATAAGATGCTCTGAAATTATTATTCTAAAATTGGTATTTCTTTTCCTATTGATCCTCAATCATACTCATTTTCCATGTCATCCAAAATGGATAATATGGTATGAAAAGAATGTCCAAGAATTGATTTTTGGCAAGTATAATATGTAAACATGTGGGAGAACAATTTTAATGGGTAATTAGATAGTAAGGTCTGCTGCGCAAAGGTTTCCCTTGTGGCTCAGTGGTAAAGAATCCCCCTGCCAATGCAAGAGACATGGGTTCAATGCTTGGGTCAGGAAGATCTCTTGGAGAAGGAAATGGCAACTCACTCCAATATTCTTACCTGGAAAATCCCACGGACAGAGGAGCCTGACAGGCTATAGTCCATGGAGTCCGACACGATTTAGCAACTTAACAACAACAACGAAAACCACATTAGTGGCTTTCATTTTTGTTTTTGTTTTTTAACTTGGATCCAATCAAGGAGCATCATGCCTCTTTAGCCTCTACAACAATCCCTTCCAAGTTCCCAACATCGGAAAAACAACAACATTTCCTTTTATTTTTCTTTTGAGACTATGGATAAAGTATAGTAGCATGTCTGTACCTGTACTCCTGACTTTATTCTGCTATTCTTTTAATTTTTAATGATACATAGTTGGTTTACAAAACTGTATTAGTTTCAAGTAAAAAGCATAGTGATTACATATTTTTGCAGGTAATATTATAGACGATTACAAGATAATGGGTATAATTTCCTGTGTTATACATCTTTGCGGCCTGATTCTATACAGTAGTTTGTATCTGTCAATGCCTTGCCATCTCTACTTCTTTCTCTCCATTGATAACCATAGATTTGTTTTTGGTATCTGTTTTGCCTATACATTCACTAGCATTATTTTTCAGATTTACACATGTAAATGATATCACACTATTTTTCTCTGATTTGTTTCATTACATATATTCTCTAAGTTCACCCATACTGCTGAAAATGGCAGTATTTTGTTATTTTTAATGGCTGAATAATATTTCATTATGAATCTATACCTCATCTTTCTAATTCAATCATCTGTTCATGGGCACTTTGGTTGCTTCCATGTCTTGGATATTGCAAACTATGCTGCTATAAACACTAAATCTTCAAATAGCAGAGTCAGCCCGTGGCCCCACCCTCCCCTCAGTGTCTTCCCGCCAAGACCTCTGCAGACACAAAGCTCTCCTACCTGCGGACTCACCTCAGCACCAGTCACTCCTCTGGCCACCCCCAGATACTTAAGGTCCATCCCCTCACACCAAGGGTCTCTCGGCCCTGCCTCTCAGACCCTTCTCCCTCTCTCTCTGCTCATCTCTCTCTCCTGGTCATGTCTGTGCAGCCAGATCCCTCGTGGTGAGTCCTATCTAAACCCGATATGAATAAACCTGACCCTCCGTGGCATCCCTGGTCTTCCCTTTCTTTTACACTCTTCTTCCAGTATTTACCTTTTCAAATTACTGTAATGATTTTTTCAAGAGAATGACAATATGATTTTGTCAAGATTATTTTAGTTTCATCCTTAGCAGTTTCTTCACCCTTACAAACAAGGTAAAAATGAAGATATGCCCTAATTCAAAGAGAATGAATAGATTATATGAAAAATGATAAGTTCTCACAAGATTAAGTATAGGAAATCAAGAGTTAATGTGATCCTCAACTCTTGTAGTGTTAGAATGTAGCTTGCCCCACTCATTCCTATCACAAAAAGATAATCCAACAGCGCTTCAAACATCTTATACTACATTTTAAAACACTCCATCCATCCTTAAGTTTTATTTACATTTGGAAGCTTTTGTTTTCCACAAACCAATCTTGAAAGCAAAATGTTTTTTTACACACACCTTGTGTTAGGGCTTTCTTCCTAATCTATGCTATCCTCAGCAGGAATCCACGTAGCTACGAAGGAGGTATGGCAAGTGAAGTTAGAGGTGATAAAATGAAACTAGACTTAAAGATGTACAAAATATTAGATAAAACTCCAACAGCCCCCAACAGCTTGTGTTTGAGGTTGTGTTTAAAAACACATATGGGGCTTCCCCTGGTGGTCCAGTGGGTGGACACCGCCTTGCAGTGCATTTTTCGTTACTTTTTAATGTTGTTTTTTTTTGAATAAATATTTCATTTTTTTGAATCTATACCTCATCTTTCTAATTCAATCATCTGTTCATGGGCACTTTGGTTGCTTCCATGTCTTGGATATTGCAAACTATGCTGCTATAAACACTAAATCTTCAAATAGCAGAGTCAGCCCGTGGCCCCACCCTCCCCTCAGTGTCTTCCCGCCAAGACCTCTGCAGACACAAAGCTCTCCTACCTGCGGACTCACCTCAGCACCAGTCACTCCTCTGGCCACCCCCAGATACTTAAGGTCCATCCCCTCACACCAAGGGTCTCTCGGCCCTGCCTCTCAGACCCTTCTCCCTCTCTCTCTGCTCATCTCTCTCCTGGTCATGTCTGTGCAGCCAGATCCCTCGTGGTGAGTCCTATCTAAACCCGATATGAATAAACCTGACCCTCCGTGGCATCCCTGGTCTTCCCTTTCTTTTACACTCTTCTTCCAGTATTTACCTTTTCAAATTACTGTAATGATTTTTTCAAGAGAATGACAATATGATTTTGTCAAGATTATTTTAGTTTCATCCTTAGCAGTTTCTTCACCCTTACAAACAAGGTAAAAATGAAGATATGCCCTAATTCAAAGAGAATGAATAGATTATATGAAAAATGATAAGTTCTCACAAGATTAAGTATAGGAAATCAAGAGTTAATGTGATCCTCAACTCTTGTAGTGTTAGAATGTAGCTTGCCCCACTCATTCCTATCACAAAAAGATAATCCAACAGCGCTTCAAACATCTTATACTACATTTTAAAACACTCCATCCATCCTTAAGTTTTATTTACATTTGGAAGCTTTTGTTTTCCACAAACCAATCTTGAAAGCAAAATGTTTTTTTACACACACCTTGTGTTAGGGCTTTCTTCCTAATCTATGCTATCCTCAGCAGGAATCCACGTAGCTACGAAGGAGGTATGGCAAGTGAAGTTAGAGGTGATAAAATGAAACTAGACTTAAAGATGTACAAAATATTAGATAAAACTCCAACAGCCCCCAACAGCTTGTGTTTGAGGTTGTGTTTAAAAACACATATGGGGCTTCCCCTGGTGGTCCAGTGGGTAAGGACACCGCCTTGCAGTGCAAGGGGCGGCGGTTCGAGGCCTGGCCTGGGAAGATCTCAAGTGCCGCGGAGCGGCTGGACTGATGTGTCTCATCACCGAGCCAGAGCTCTGGAGCGCATGCGCGCAGAGCCGGTGCTCTGCAACAACAGACGCCACCGCGATGGGAGGCCCACAGGAGCCAAAGAACGAAGACGGATGAAAATAGATAAATGAAAGGCCAATAGAAGTGGCCTGCCCACTACCCCCCACCCCCCGCTGCCCAAAGTAAATAAATAAATAAATCTTAAAAAAAATAAATAAATAAAAATAAAAACAGATATGGGCTAAAGAAAGAAGCAAACTCAATAAAATGGCAAATCAGGGCCTATATATTCCCCTGTAAAGTTTCCTACCCCTCCCCTTCCCTCAAAATATCCCAGAGGATTCACTCCACAGTCAACACCAGTAACCTCAGGGGTTCACCACACCACGTGCTGTTTCCTTTGCAAGTGGCATAAAAGCCTCCCTGCTCCCATGATAATCACATCCCTCAAAGCCCTAAGAGAGTGTCTCCAGACCTTAATTACACAGTCTCTTTTTTCTTTCCATGTGAAGAATCTTTGTAACATAGCTATTATTCCTATATTATTCTGCAGTACACTTTTAATAAACGGCCAGAGTGTAAGAGAAGAGTATTACCACTAATTAACCTGACTTCTTGTTCTTGATTCAGCACATTTATTACGGTATGTGCCACAAAGTTGTTATAATTGGTTCTTACATTTTATTTGAGATATGCCCATTATATAGACTTTCAACTTGGCATTTTAGATCTCTCTGTAGATACAGAAACAGGATCATTAAATATCTAGCCTGTGTCTCAAAGGCTTCCTAGAGCAGTGTGCATGGTTTTAAACTTACTCTCACTTAATCTTTGACTCTCTCACTCACACTGATGAGTTCCCAAACATGGTGATTTTCAGCTCACAGCGAGGATCCGTAGTGGATTAAGAAGTGGGAAAAACTAGACTTAAAGATGTACAAAATATTAGATAAAACTCCAACAGCCCCCAACAGCTTGTGTTTGAGGTTGTGTTTAAAAACACATATGGGGCTTCCCCTGGTGGTCCAGTGGGTAAGGACACCGCCTTGCAGTGCAAGGGGCAGCGGTTCGAGGCCTGGCCTGGGAAGATCTCAAGTGCCGCGGAGCGGCTGGACTGATGTGTCTCATCACCGAGCCAGAGCTCTGGAGCGCATGCGCGCAGAGCCGGTGCTCTGCAACAACAGACGCCACCGCGATGGGAGGCCCACAGGAGCCAAAGAACGAAGACGGATGAAAATAGATAAATGAAAGGCCAATAGAAGTGGCCTGCCCACTACCCCCCACCCCCCGCTGCCCAAAGTAAATAAATAAATAAATCTTAAAAAAAAAAAATAAATAAAAATAAAAACAGATATGGGCTAAAGAAAGAAGCAAACTCAATAAAATGGCAAATCAGGGCCTATATATTCCCCTGTAAAGTTTCCTACCCCTCCCCTTCCCTCAAAATATCCCAGAGGATTCACTCCACAGTCAACACCAGTAACCTCAGGGGTTCACCACACCACGTGCTGTTTCCTTTGCAAGTGGCATAAAAGCCTCCCTGCTCCCATGATAATCACATCCCTCAAAGCCCTAAGAGAGTGTCTCCAGACCTTAATTACACAGTCTCTTTTTTCTTTCCATGTGAAGAATCTTTGTAACATAGCTATTATTCCTATATTATTCTGCAGTACACTTTTAATAAACGGCCAGAGTGTAAGAGAAGAGTATTACCACTAATTAACCTGACTTCTTGTTCTTGATTCAGCACATTTATTACGGTATGTGCCACAAAGTTGTTATAATTGGTTCTTACATTTTATTTGAGATATGCCCATTATATAGACTTTCAACTTGGCATTTTAGATCTCTCTGTAGATACAGAAACAGGATCATTAAATATCTAGCCTGTGTCTCAAAGGCTTCCTAGAGCAGTGTGCATGGTTTTAAACTTACTCTCACTTAATCTTTGACTCTCTCACTCACACTGATGAGTTCCCAAACATGGTGATTTTCAGCATAAAAATTACATGACATTTTATCTTTTCTAGTACAAAGTTTTTTTTTTTTCCTTTGTGATGATTTTATTCTAACAACTGTTTCCCAACAGTGATCTTTATCTTAATGAGTTTCTATGAAACTTCTCCCTGCAGAATTCATTTCCCTCATCATCACTGATAAATGTTTTTACATATGAATTATTGTTACAGTCTTTTGTTTCTTCATATGGGTTTTCCTACTGGATTCGCTTACACAGCTGGCTTCTGTTTAAGGCTATACATTTTAAAACAGATATGGGCGAAAGAAAGAAGCAAACTCAATAAAATGACAAACAAATCAGGGCCTAAATATTTCCTTGTAAAGATTCTCATCAGGAAATCATAGAATATTAAATAAAGCAGTGTCCACCTGGGGAGAAGGAGTTTATCTCTGAGAAAGGATTTTATTAATTAGATATGGTGTATGTTATGTGCATTTGAAATGATTCATCGGTAATGCATCAATGAAACTGATATCCCTTTCCCTAAGATTTATATTCATTTCATTCTTTCTCTGCCCTTTGAACAGAATTGTCTATTTTCCACTTTCCCATGGGAAAAACCTCAATGAGCTTTTATGTAGCTATACTTTTTTAAACCTAAGCATGCATTTGTATATCGTTAATAGATAATATCATGTCTGTTTTTACCATTTTCACACAGTTTGTCAAAAATGAAAGCATTTTTTATTTACTGGCCAACAATCAAAGTCACTACAATGCATAATATTTTTCTGGGGGTTGTTGCTTATTAAATTTGGAATTACAAAACTCTTTGGAACAAACTGTCCTGCAGACCTTAACTGAATTTTCTAGACTCAGTCATATATAGAAGTGAAAATCTAGTTAATATTTGTAATCCATTATATTCTCTGCTTTGGTGATTAACAGTCCATAAAGAGATTTTAAGGAAAGCTACGGTTTCATCTTATGAAAGCTTTACATCTAGAATGCCACACTGAGGTAGGCTGTTTTAGTAGAAAGTCAATGATAACAGCCACAATTTCTGAACCACAACAGTGAATTTTTAAAAACCCTGAGGAATTGCAGGCCCATTTAGTCCATCTGTGGTACAAGGCAAGGTAAACAGCAGCAAGGCAAGGATTTTTGACTCTCTCACTCACACTGATGAGTTCCCAAACATGGTGATTTTCAGCATAAAATTACATGACATTTTATCTTTTCTAGTACAAAGTTTTTTTTTCCTTTGTGATGATTTTATTCTAACAACTGTTTCCCAACAGTGATCTTTATCTTAATGAGTTTCTATGAAACTTCTCCCTGCAGAATTCATTTCCCTCATCATCACTGATAAATGTTTTTACATATGAATTATTGTTACAGTCTTTTGTTTCTTCATATGGGTTTTCCTACTGGATTCGCTTACACAGCTGGCTTCTGTTTAAGGCTATACATTTTAAAACAGATATGGGCGAAAGAAAGAAGCAAACTCAATAAAATGACAAACAAATCAGGGCCTAAATATTTCCTTGTAAAGATTCTCATCAGGAAATCATAGAATATTAAATAAAGCAGTGTCCACCTGGGGAGAAGGAGTTTATCTCTGAGAAAGGATTTTATTAATTAGATATGGTGTATGTTATGTGCATTTGAAATGATTCATCGGTAATGCATCAATGAAACTGATATCCCTTTCCCTAAGATTTATATTCATTTCATTCTTTCTCTGCCCTTTGAACAGAATTGTCTATTTTCCACTTTCCCATGGGAAAAACCTCAATGAGCTTTTATGTAGCTATACTTTTTTAAACCTAAGCATGCATTTGTATATCGTTAATAGATAATATCATGTCTGTTTTTACCATTTTCACACAGTTTGTCAAAAATGAAAGCATTTTTTATTTACTGGCCAACAATCAAAGTCACTACAATGCATAATATTTTTCTGGGGGTTGTTGCTTATTAAATTTGGAATTACAAAACTCTTTGGAACAAACTGTCCTGCAGACCTTAACTGAATTTTCTAGACTCAGTCATATATAGAAGTGAAAATCTAGTTAATATTTGTAATCCATTATATTCTCTGCTTTGGTGATTAACAGTCCATAAAGAGATTTTAAGGAAAGCTACGGTTTCATCTTATGAAAGCTTTACATCTAGAATGCCACACTGAGGTAGGCTGTTTTAGTAGAAAGTCAATGATAACAGCCACAATTTCTGAACCACAACAGTGAATTTTTAAAAACCCTGAGGAATTGCAGGCCCATTTAGTCCATCTGTGGTACAAGGCAAGGTAAACAGGAGCAAGGGTGTATGAGACTTCAGTTAGTGAATAAAATGATTCTTCCAAGCATCAAGGGCTAACAAAACATGCATTAGCATGCACTACAGGGGGAGGGGAGGGTGGTTAGCATTTTATCTCAAGTGAGGGAGATGGGCTTTTTATCACTAAACCTAAACTGCCTAGAGAACCCATCTATTCTTAAGTTATATCCAAAGTTTCTAATATTTTTTATGACTTTTTCTTTAAATTATTCGAATAAACTGACATTTTAAATTTTTGATAGATTTATTTTCTGTAACTAGGAACCTCAGTTCCATAATTTTAAAATGCTTTTACAAAATAATACATTCACATCTATAGTGAGAGTAGAACCTATAAGGTTACATCTTTGTAGCACCTAACAGTCAAAACAGAAAACAGCAAACAGCAAAGGAAACAGTGTTATTTTTCCAGATGAGTCCTAGATCTTTTTTTAGATCCTGATTTGTTCAACTGGTGCAGTAATTATGTGACAGTCATCTGACTGAGGATCCACATTGAGGATCCAAACGGTGTTCAGGCTTAACTGTTTAGCAGGTCTATCCTAAACAGAATTTGAAATGTAAACAGACCAGTGGCTCCTGAGTAACAAAACATCCAGACAGATATCACCACTAAAGTAGAAACAGAAAGGTGCTGAAGAATTTTCAGATTTGAGCCATATTAGGAATGTAATTACTATTAATTCTACTTATCCATACCACTGTTTGAGAATTACTTGACTATTAAAGACAGTAGAATGAATGGTTATATTAAATTCAAGTTCAGAGTTCATAAAAATTATGTTACCAAATTCTTTGTCCTCTTTCATCCTACTTCCTCTTTCCAAGTTACAGGCATATAGGTATTTGTATCTTCACTTGGTTTTTTTCTAGGTACAAGGAAACTCTTAGTAAAGTCATCCCAGATCCCTAATTAATGCAATCATATCCATCTATTTATCTTTTATCTACCTATCTACTTACTTCCTTCGTATTCTAAGAATAACTTCACATTTAAGGGTAATAGCATTTTTTTAAAAAGGGATATTGAGTAAACTGGGTCAAAATGAAAACAAGAATAAGACAATTCCTGCCTTGTGCCCTAGTCATGCATAGTGTTTACAAGGCAGAGCATTCTAACTACCCAAGAAAGAAATATAATAATAAAAAAAAATAGGTATAAGATTTTACAGTGTCTGCAACATTACTGTAATATGTTCTGAAAATATGAAAATGATACTTCAATTATAGCTCCAAAATTCCACTTTCTAAGAATATCTGAAGCAGATGGAGCTAAAATTATTTACATTTTATAGATCATTTATATCCCAGATTTTTTTTCCATCTTTAATGTAACCAACTGGATGAATTTTCATAAAGGAGATAATTTGATACTGAACACTCCAAAAAGAGAAACTAATGTTACTTTTAGTTGAGAGGCTATAATAAATTATAGGTGTACCTCCTTTTATGGCCCTTCACTTTATTGCACCTTGCAGACTGCTTTTCTTACAAATTAAACTTTTGTGCCTACGCTGATTGGAGCTATCCTTTCACTGCCATTTTTCCAACAGTTCCCTTCAATGTCTCTGTGTCATATTTTGGTAATTCTTGCAATATTTCAAACTTTTCATTATTCTTGCATTTATTCTGGTGATCTGTGATCTTTGATATCACTACCACAAAAAGTTACAACATGCTGAAGGCTCAGATGATGGTTAGAAATTTTTAGCCATAAAGTACTTTTTAATCAAGATATGCACATTGTTTAAGGTATAATGTTACTGCATAAACATAACCTTTATATGCATTGAGAAACCAAACAATCCGTGTAACTCACTTCATTGTGATATTCACCTTATTGTAGTGATCTGGAACCAAACCTGCAATATCTCTGAGATCTGCCTGAAATAAGGGCATGGTTTGTGAGCATTTTTCAAAAGAGTAAGCAGTGATCACTACAGACAGCACAAATTCATTAGTATTAATAATAACTATTCTAATTTTCTTTGTAAAGCTTTTATCTTATAAATTAAGAAGAAGTGGAATATATTAACATTACTGTTCCTCAACCTGGGCTTCTCTGGTTGGTCTGATGGTAAAGAATGCACCTGCAATGCAGGAGACCTGGGTTCAATCCCTGGGTAAGGAAGATCCCCTGGAGAAGGGATAGGTTACCCATGCCAGTATTCTTGCCTGGAAAATCCCATGGACAGAGGAGTCCGGAAGGCTAAAGTCCATGAGGTCACAAAGAGTCAGACATGACTAAGTGATGATATGGACACTTGAAAATTTAAGAAAAGAAGGATACCCTTATGGATTCTTCAGTAGTGAAAGAGAAAAGAAAAAGAAATCACAGCTGAACCACATAGATATCCTCTAACCCAGGGGAATAAGACCCTTGGGAAGTAACCTGTATCTGTGTCAGAGTCTCTAGGAACAGATGAATTGTAGAAGTCACCACGAATGGCAATACTGCTGAATGATGCTTACTTTCTACTTAAATGCTGTACAGGGCCTCTGTTCTCCTGGTCACATGGGAAATGGCGTTTTCTCCTGCCACAGCTGTTTTTGGATGAGTCCCATCTTCCTACTCTGACCAGGCAGCTGGACCAATAATCTGACAAAGTAACCCCTCCACAGAAAGGTTTATCTCTGTTCTGTCATCTGGAATTAAACTTTGAACAAGCAGACAAATGAGATATTGACAGGACTCATCTAAGTTACCAGGTGTGATTAAGGCTTGTGCCCTTACCCATGCTGAAATAGTGAAATAAATACCATTAAAAAAGGCAAAATTAGGGCTTGCCTGGTGGCCACGTGGGTAAAGACTTCATCTTGCAGAGCAAGGGGCGCCATTTCGATCCCTGGCCTGGGAAGACCCCACGAGTCGCGGAGCAGCTGGACCGATGTGTCCAATTACCAAGCCAGAGCTCTGGAGCATGTGCGCCCACAGCCAGTGCTCTGCAATGAGAGAGCACTAACTATAATGGGAGGCCCACACAGGCCAAAGAACAAAGTTGGATGAAAATAAATAAATGAAAGACTAATAGAAGTGGTCAAAAAATTAAAAAAAAAAAAAGAGCGAAATTATATGACATGTAAAAACATACTAGGATTTTTAAAGAGGGGAGTGCTAAAATTAGCTCAAGGAAAATAAAAAAGTTTTCCCCACATGTCTAATTTATTATCTTGATAAGACTCAAGAAGATTCTGCCTCGATTCAAACGGAATGGGTATTTACTGGGAAGAGCAAATCTCAGATCAAAAAATGTGTATTTAAAATATAGTTGAATTAAAAAGTGCAGTAAAGACAATGAACATTAGACTTCTTTAAACCAATTTTCAAAAAAAACAATATATGAAGTTAAATGAAGTTTAAGCAATTCTCTCTCGCTTCAAAATTAAAATAACGAAGAGGTGAAATCATATAAGACAGATCAATTATTTCAAAGAAATTCCTTCTATCTATGGCGCAAATCTCAGAGTCACAAGAAAAGAAAAAAAGAAGCAATAGTCAAAATGAAAGGAACCACAGAAGGACTTTTCTTGCAAAGTTCACAAAACAAGAAACAAAGACTAAAAAACAAAATAATGATCAGCAAAATGACAGAATATAAGGCTCCCTGCTCACATCCCCACTCAGCATAAGAACTGAGCAGCCACCTGTAAAGACAACAGTGACTGTGCAGGAGCTCTGGCATCCAGACAGAAAACGGCCAAGCGCCACTGGAGTCCAAAGCGGAGGAAAACCTGTCTTGAGAAAACAGGCCCAGGCCGAGATGCCTGACTCGGGGACTATGGTCCTGGCTGCAGACCTAGAAACAACCCCGACCCTCTACGGTCTTGTCTACAGCCTCAGGAGACTGTGAGTCTATCACTGGCATCATATACTAAGTGACTCAGAAGAAGTTCTATCTGCACATGCCTCAGGGAATAGGTCTAGAGAACTCTGCCCTGCTTGTGGACGCTTAAACAGCCTCTCTCAGGTACAGTCGGGGGACAGTCCTGACTGCCCAAGGACTCACCAAATGATCTGGCCACAGCTCTCTCAAGGACTTGGTGGGAGTTAAGGCCATATGTATCGTGTGTGTGTGTGTGTGTGTGTGTGTGTGTCCCCCAATATCTGTGGACCCAAATGTGAATGAACCCTAAAGCAACCCCTTACTCTCAGCCACACCAACTGAACAGCGTTTTGGAGGTAGTTTCATGCGCTGAGCAGTCAGTCCAAACCCCTGGTAAAAGGCTCACCACCTGTGGACTCCACTATAGACTCAGCAGTAGTCATGTGACCCAGCTCGTACATAGGCTGCAAATTTGGAGATAATCCCATCAGTCTGGAGAACCAACAGGAGAATGTAATTGCCTGCTGAAACCAGTCTGTAAAGAGGGGAGGGAAGGTCTCTTATTCAGATGGGACAGATTCCAACACAGGACTATCAGGATGACAAAATAAAAATCAAGGAAACATAATATCAAGGCTAAGGAGTGGTTTTACACACCGACAGTGCTGAAAACAACAACAACAACAACAAAAACCCCCTACTAACCCAGAATACTGTACTCAGCAAAACAGTTTTCCAGAAATGAAGGAAACATAAAAACATACCAAGACATGAAGCAAAGCTGAGGAGTTTTCCATCACTGGAGTTTCCTACAGCAAATGCTAAATGGAATTCCTTAAGTTCAAATGAAAAAAAACAAACTATAAGTAACAACATGAAACACGAAACTATATGAAAATATAAAACTCACTAGTAAAAACCAACATACGGGTATGTTCAAAATACTCAAATGCTACAACAGTGGACATAAGTCAGTTTTAACTTCAATGTAAAAGACAAAAGCACTAAAAATAACTATAGCTACAATAATTTATTAAAAGAGATACAACAGAAAAACATGCAAAATGTGACTGTTGTTGTCTATTCGCTAAGTCATGTCTGATTCTTTGTGACCCTGTGGACTGAAGCACACCAGGCTCCTCTGTGCTGAGATTTTTCTAGGGAAGGATACTGGAGTGGGTTGCCATTTCCTTCTCCACAGGATCTTCCTGTCCCAGGAACCAAACCCACAACTCTTGCACTGGCAGGCACTGGCAGGCAGATTATTTACAACTGAGCTACTGAGGAAGCCCAAAAAGTGTATTATCAATAGACAAAAGGGGGAGGAAAGAGAAGTAAAAGTGCAGAGTGTTTATTTGAAATTAAAGTTAAATTGTTATCAGTTTAAAATATTAATACATTTTATTTCATGTAAGTCTCAGAACAACAACAAAGAAAAACTTTTAACAGAGACACAAAATATGAAGGAATAATATAATAATAATATATGATATTGATATATTATATATAACCACATATAATAACCATAACAACAAGAAGTTACAAAAGGAAACCACAAAAGAGAAAAAGAAAAAGGAATTATCAGAACAGAAAACAACAAAATAGCAGTAAGTCCTTATCTACTAATAATTAGTTTAAATGTAAATAGATTAAATCCTTCAACCTAAAGACACATAAGAGGATGAATGAATTTAAAAAAAGGTAAGATCAAACAATATGCTGCCTACAAAAGACTTACTTTAGTTTTAAGGACACACATAGGCCAAAAGTGAAGGAATAAAAAAAGGTACTCCTTGTAAATGGTAACCAAAAGAGGGCAGGATTGGCTCTACTTTTATTAGATAAAATAGACATTTACTCAAAATTTACTTATACCTCTATATAGCTGAAGAGAAGAAAAGAGTAAAACTGAGTCACCATAGCAATGCGAGAAAATGGAAATAGCTAATATATATACCCAGCAAAACAAACATATACAGATAGAAATCCAAAGTAAGTTACATTGTTACGACCAAAAAAAAAAAGTGTGAAAGAGCTAATGTTCCATAAAAAAAAAACTAAGCTACAATAATTTATTAAAAGAGATACAACAGAAAAACATGCAAAATGTGACTGTTGTTGTCTATTCGCTAAGTCATGTCTGATTCTTTGTGACCCTGTGGACTGAAGCACACCAGGCTCCTCTGTGCTGAGATTTTTCTAGGGAAGGATACTGGAGTGGGTTGCCATTTCCTTCTCCACAGGATCTTCCTGTCCCAGGAACCAAACCCACAACTCTTGCACTGGCAGGCACTGGCAGGCAGATTATTTACAACTGAGCTACTGAGGAAGCCCAAAAAGTGTATTATCAATAGCCAAAAGGGGGAGGAAAGAGAAGTAAAAGTGCAGAGTGTTTATTTGAAATTAAAGTTAAATTGTTATCAGTTTAAAATATTAATACATTTTATTTCATGTAAGTCTCAGAACAACAACAAAGAAAAACTTTTAACAGAGACACAAAATATGAAGGAATAATATAATAATAATATATGATATTGATATATTATATATAACCACATATAATAACCATAACAACAAGAAGTTACAAAAGGAAACCACAAAAGAGAAAAAGAAAAAGGAATTATCAGAACAGAAAACAACAAAATAGCAGTAAGTCCTTATCTACTAATAATTAGTTTAAATGTAAATAGATTAAATCCTTCAACCTAAAGACACATAAGAGGATGAATGAATTTAAAAAAAGGTAAGATCAAACAATATGCTGCCTACAAAAGACTTACTTTAGTTTTAAGGACACACATAGGCCAAAAGTGAAGGAATAAAAAAAGGTACTCCTTGTAAATGGTAACCAAAAGAGGGCAGGATTGGCTCTACTTTTATTAGATAAAATAGACATTTACTCAAAATTTACTTATACCTCTATATAGCTGAAGAGAAGAAAAGAGTAAAACTGAGTCACCATAGCAATGCGAGAAAATGGAAATAGCTAATATATATACCCAGCAAAACAAACATATACAGATAGAAATCCAAAGTAAGTTACATTGTTACAACCAAAAAAAAAAAGTGTGAAAGAGCTAATGTTCCATAACAAATGGAAAAGGCTCTGAAGTACTTCTAGATAATGTGTGTATGTGTGAGAGAGTTATTTATAAAAATGCCAACTTGACGGGGAAAGAATGAAAGTAATCATTCTGGAATAACTGTTCATTATTTTCTCTCAATATAATACCAGATAGGTGAAGAGTTAAACACCAAAAGTAAGCACCAGCATTAGTGACAGAAAATATGACTCAACATTTTTGAAATTCTTTTTGTGAAATGGGCATTTGTTTCTACACATAATCTAGACAGATACTATTAAAGCAAAATATTGATAAATTTGACTTAACATTTTGTTTCTACAAAAGTACCTTATATAATAGGGTTTTAATTATATTGCAAAATTTCTAATCCAGCATGTCTGGCCTGACCTAGACGAAGTATTCTTCCAATAAGTCACACTGAGTAATTCAGGGATGGGCTCACAAGGAAAGTCAAAAGAGTAAAACCCAGTTCTAGGACCACTGTTAAAACTATTAAAACAAAAGCATTTTCTTCTCAGTGGCAATGCCAGTTATAAAGATCAAATAGATTTGGAGCTGACAGGAGACTGCTATGGATGGTCCCATAAACCTATACATTTTATTTTTATGCTTAGTTTCTTTTAAAGCATTTTTTTAAAAAAATTTGGGCCTCTCTCATTGGTTTTTCATCTATTTTCATCCATTTTGACTCTTCGGCCTGTGTGGGCCCCCCACGGCAGCAGCCTTTCTAGTTGCAGAGCACCGGCTTTAGGCACATGCGCTCCAGAGCACTGGCTCATAATTAGATACACCGTTCCAGCCACTCTGCAGTACGTGGGATCTCCAGGGATCGAACCAGAGCCCCTTGCACTGCAAGGCAGACTGTTTACCCACTGGACCACCAGGGAAGCCTCATCCTTTATTTTTTAAAAAATAAACTGTACACTGCATCTCTGACACTTGAGAGGAAAATGTAACTAAGTGGAAATTATGATCTTGTAAAGAAACATATGCTCATTTAAATGGTTCAAGTAGTAAACCAAGCATACTATTTGAAACTGTTGTGTATAACTGTTTACAGCTCAGACAGTATCCTGGACTATATTTCCAAAAAATGTGCATATGTATATACTTTTTTAATGTATGAAATGACAATATCATTTATTACTTATATTTTCATATAACAGTAGTTCAAGATACTATTCTATGCCTATAAATATGTATGGTTCATATTCTTTTTAAAGGCTATGTAATATTCCATTAAACAACAGTGATTACTAGAATTTCTGTTTTTAGGGATTTGTGTTATTTCTGTTATTTTAAAATTACAAATAATATTTAATAGGCATCTGTACATATATATTTGCATAAGTGTACAAGTATTAGTTTGCTGAACAATGAATTCCTATTTCAAGTAGTCTGGCATATTGGCGGGACAGTACAAAACACGGAAAATAAGATTTGTGTTGACATTCATTATAGAAATAAATTCCATCCTGAAGCAATGCATATAAAACACAATTAAAATGGTATTTTTCCCTGCCTGAGAGGGAAATACTCTTGATGAATATAAGCTATTATCTTTTATTGTCCAGACTCTGGTTTATCCTTCCTTCTAAACCATCACAATCACTTTACTTTAATAATTCTCTTCATTGTGGCCTCAGACACATACAAGTTGTGTGTCTTTTATGAACTTAGAAGTACACTATTTAGGTTGTGATTTTCAAATAAAATCAATTAACAAATGTTCTTCAAACCTATGGAGGAACTATGCATCTGAGAGGCACAAAAGACAGTAATAACTATGAATAACTAACACCTATCGAGCGTTTATTTTATTTTTGATAAATGAGCTATTTTTTGAAAGAACTTCACATAGATTACTTCATTCAGTTTTCACCTGACCACTCTATGTTGGTTTCTCAGTCGTGTTCAACTCTTTGCAACCACAGGGACTGTGTGGCCCACCAAGCTTCTCTGTCCTTGGACATATCACAACTTTATATAAGGAAAATCATTACAGGAACCTTAAATAGCTTTGCCATGGTCACACAGCTCAGAAATGAACTATGCTTCTAAGTCATGATAAAAATTTCTTTTTTATTGTGCAAAGTAAACCAAGCATACTATTTGAAACTGTTGTGTATAACTGTTTACAGCTCAGACAGTATCCTGGACTATATTTCCAAAAAATGTGCATATGTATATACTTTTTTAATGTATGAAATGACAATATCATTTATTACTTATATTTTCATATAACAGTAGTTCAAGATACTATTCTATGCCTATAAATATGTATGGTTCATATTCTTTTTAAAGGCTATGTAATATTCCATTAAACAACAGTGATTACTAGAATTTCTGTTTTTAGGGATTTGTGTTATTTCTGTTATTTTAAAATTACAAATAATATTTAATAGGCATCTGTACATATATATTTGCATAAGTGTACAAGTATTAGTTTGCTGAACAATGAATTCCTATTTCAAGTAGTCTGGCATATTGGCGGGACAGTACAAAACACGGAAAATAAGATTTGTGTTGACATTCATTATAGAAATAAATTCCATCCTGAAGCAATGCATATAAAACACAATTAAAATGGTATTTTTCCCTGCCTGAGAGGGAAATACTCTTGATGAATATAAGCTATTATCTTTTATTGTCCAGACTCTGGTTTATCCTTCCTTCTAAACCATCACAATCACTTTACTTTAATAATTCTCTTCATTGTGGCCTCAGACACATACAAGTTGTGTGTCTTTTATGAACTTAGAAGTACACTATTTAGGTTGTGATTTTCAAATAAAATCAATTAACAAATGTTCTTCAAACCTATGGAGGAACTATGCATCTGAGAGGCACAAAAGACAGTAATAACTATGAATAACTAACACCTATCGAGCGTTTATTTTATTTTTGATAAATGAGCTATTTTTTGAAAGAACTTCACATAGATTACTTCATTCAGTTTTCACCTGACCACTCTATGTTGGTTTCTCAGTCGTGTTCAACTCTTTGCAACCACAGGGACTGTGTGGCCCACCAAGCTTCTCTGTCCTTGGACATATCACAACTTTATATAAGGAAAATCATTACAGGAACCTTAAATAGCTTTGCCATGGTCACACAGCTCAGAAATGAACTATGCTTCTAAGTCATGATAACTGCCAACAGAGAGTTTACAATACAACTGGGATATATAATGTATTGTGGACAAAGGCACAGAGCTTTGTGTATTGAAGACCGAGAAAGAATTAACAAGGTCAAAAAAAGAAAAGGAATTAGAGGTACAGGAAACAGCATGGAAATAATGTATAAATATAAACATGATATGGTGCATTTGCGAGCAACGATTGGCTCCTTGTGAGGAGAAGGTGATCTGGATGAGGAGGTGGCAACTGAGGAGACTAGATAAATGAGCTGAGATGAGGGTGAGGACATGGACAAAATTGAGCAGTACAAGGAAGACTGAAACTGCATTGCCAGCATGGCTCTCCAACGTAGCTATAAAAACACAACACACTTTCAGAAGGTAGGCACGCCAGTGGACATTCCTGTGCACCTCCAACAGGGCAGAGACTGACAACCGAGCAGCTACTTTATGACCTGTGTAGGAAGCCCTGTGTACAGAGAGAAGGTCAGAGCTAGCGTTCCAACCTGGGTCTCTGTGTAACTCAGTAGAGTGGATTTGTCTACCCAGGGCTGTATGTGGAAAAGAAAGACGCTTCCTTCTTCGAAAGCTACCATATCTGTGGTGTCTTTGATAGCTGTTTCCTGGCTCACTTGCATTTATTCAAGGATTAATCATGTTTCTTCAAATAGCTTCCTGTGTGAGTTTCATTTTTAAGACTAAAATTCATTTCAAATATGCCAATACAAAAACTCTGTTATCAGTTACATTTACATGTACAAACAAACACTGTAGCATGATAAGTTTGAGAATGGTAGTAAGCATGTAAAAAGTACTGAGAATAATTCTAAAGGAAAATTTAAATGGGATGTTTTAAGTACACACGGTTATCAAGAGTATCCTTTATTCTTGACATATATTCAATCTCCTTTCAAGGAAACTTACGGAGGTTAGAAGCTCAAAAGCAATGCAAAATAAATTGATATATGGATACATTAGATCACAAGCTCCTAAGTGAGTAAAAGGATCGGAAGATATATACATAAAGACAATGTTAAAAGTAGGCACTGAGTTTATCTCTAGATTTTTTTGCCAGCTAAGACAAATAGTCAAGAATGTCATATATTCTATTTCTTCTTTAATATCCTCAAAATATGTTTTTGAAACAGAAAATAACAAAGCTTTTCACTTAAGGTCTCACATTTTGGACATCTTTAAATACACCTTTTCAAGAAAGCATTTCAACTAAATGCAAAGTCTGAACACATCTTCCTGACTATATGAAGTCTAATAAATTAAAGGGAAAACTTAACACTTACTACTGCATAATCATTTAATTATGGATATGTACGGTTTAGGAATTACATACAAGTTGAAGAAAATCAATATAATAGCTACATTTCTCCCTTTATTGATATATACTGAATTACAAGAAGTAGGTCATAATGTGAGTCTCACATTTCTACAACACTAGCATCGTATAGACAGTATTACTCAATCATCATAACATTCTTCACTCATGTGAAACTAGTCAGAATTCATCATAATTAAACTAATCCTCATCTTGTCAGAGGAACATGGATTTACTGAAAGGAATCAAGATTGACATTATCACTTCATTCATTTGAAAGGAAAATGACTAGGACGGGAAAAAGTTCCTGGTCTGTAATGCTGTTCAAGTTTCTAAGATTCTGATTTGGAAGGATGACCTTCCCTGATCTCACATTCACCATAAAACAAGCCATAGATATTAACAGATAAAAATTCCCAGTCCTACTTAAATTATTTTTTTCCATGGTGGGAACCCTAATTTCAACATAGTAGTTTTCCTTCAAAGATATTTATAGTAGTTGTTTTTTCCCCACCTAGTACCAAGAGTATCTGAAGCTTAAAAGCTAGAATTTTATGCGGAAACAATGCTAAAAGGATCCGAAAAGATGATCTCAGATAATGAGATAAGACAATTTTACCAGGAAGACACTGGATTTTTAAATGTCATATACAGTATCCAAAGATAAACGCCTCAAGGGATCTTACATGGGGGCTATGTGATGGCCTGGAGGGGGATGGGATATACATAGGACTAATCCGGGATTATACATATCTGTAAACAACAAAACTCTGTAAAAACAAAAAAGCAAAATTGAAAAAGCCCCCAAAAAAACCCCGCATAAACGCCTCCTTTACTTTTTGTAAGAAATCAAGTTACACTGGTAGCTATTCTTCCAGCAACTTTCCAAAAGAGAAAATGTTTTTCAAGATTTTGTTTTCAGTTATTCATGATTCTGAAAGAAATCAGGCAATTGTATGGGTGTGGGCATATGAGATACAAAGATTTCTAGGTTCAACATAGAATGTATCCTCTTCTAAAAGTACAGGGGTAACAGCATTTACTACCTTATCTGTTCCGTGTATGTTTTATTGCACTCTAGTAAGTTTTTAAACAGTGAAACTATCTGACTTACAAAATTCCCTTTCTCCTGTTACTTTCATTTCACAATCTTAATGGAAAGATTAAAATAGTTATAGGGAATCAGAAAAGAACACTAAGAATAAATAAAAGATTGAGAAAGCAATCCCACTGGAATTAAAATAAGACAGAATTAAAGCATAACAGTTGTCTGCAAATATCTGGATTGTTCCCAGAATCAGATCTTTTGCTTGTTCCAAGCAAACCTATCTGTGAACAATGAAATAGAACAGGAAATAACGCTAACAAGAACTAAAAATTTTACGTATGTGAGCACTTTACTTAGATAACTGGTGTTCTCAGCAACCTTAAAAGACATCTATTTATTACTACAATTTTATAGATGAGAAAACTTAAGTAGATAAAAGTTAAGTAATTTCCCCAAACACATAAAAAGAAGCAGAGCTGGAATTTGCATCTGAGCTACTGAGTTCTGGAGAGCACATACTCAACTCACAATACTCAACTGTCTCCTACTAAAATAATTTAAACCAAATTCAACTGGGACTGCTGTTTATATAATCAGTTAAAGAACGTTCTATGTGAACGTGGGAGTAAGACATTGGCATCACTCTTTGACTTTCAGAAAATACCTCAAAGTCAGTGAACGAATAGACAGAAAAGCATATACAGTTCAAAGATAAACGCCTCAAGGGATCTTACATGGGGGCTATGTGATGGCCTGGAGGGGGATGGGATATACATAGGACTAATCCGGGATTATACATATCTGTAAACAACAAAACTCTGTAAAAACAAAAAAGCAAAATTAAAAAGCCCCCAAAAAAAACCCCGCATAAACGCCTCCTTTACTTTTTGTAAGAAATCAAGTTACACTGGTAGCTATTCTTCCAGCAACTTTCCAAAAGAGAAAATGTTTTTCAAGATTTTGTTTTCAGTTATTCATGATTCTGAAAGAAATCAGGCAATTGTATGGGTGTGGGCATATGAGATACAAAGATTTCTAGGTTCAACATAGAATGTATCCTCTTCTAAAAGTACAGGGGTAACAGCATTTACTACCTTATCTGTTCCGTGTATGTTTTATTGCACTCTAGTAAGTTTTTAAACAGTGAAACTATCTGACTTACAAAATTCCCTTTCTCCTGTTACTTTCATTTCACAATCTTAATGGAAAGATTAAAATAGTTATAGGGAATCAGAAAAGAACACTAAGAATAAATAAAAGATTGAGAAAGCAATCCCACTGGAATTAAAATAAGACAGAATTAAAGCATAACAGTTGTCTGCAAATATCTGGATTGTTCCCAGAATCAGATCTTTTGCTTGTTCCAAGCAAACCTATCTGTGAACAATGAAATAGAACAGGAAATAACGCTAACAAGAACTAAAAATTTTACGTATGTGAGCACTTTACTTAGATAACTGGTGTTCTCAGCAACCTTAAAAGACATCTATTTATTACTACAATTTTATAGATGAGAAAACTTAAGTAGATAAAAGTTAAGTAATTTCCCCAAACACATAAAAAGAAGCAGAGCTGGAATTTGCATCTGAGCTACTGAGTTCTGGAGAGCACATACTCAACTCACAATACTCAACTGTCTCCTACTAAAATAATTTAAACCAAATTCAACTGGGACTGCTGTTTATATAATCAGTTAAAGAACGTTCTATGTGAACGTGGGAGTAAGACATTGGCATCACTCTTTGACTTTCAGAAAATACCTCAAAGTCAGTGAACGAATAGACAGAAAAGCAGATACTAGCTTTCTAACCAAAAATCACAGAACTGATCAAAGGGAGCAAGCCAAACCATGATCCAAATTAAAATTCCCAAGTCTTCAGTGGCACTCATGAGATGCATAGGCTCAGGATGAGAGCACATATGCAAGCCATATATGAAAACATTATTCTTTTACTGTGTGCAACATTACAGTTGCACATGTCCACTGGCTTAGAATACAGATAAATATAAACACAAAACTCTAGGCTGTGGGCAAAAATTTGTTTCCTGGAAAATTCCCCCAGTCTTCCATGATAAAAAATAGAATAAAATAAAGAAAAAACAGAAATGCCATATCTTTAAGAGACTAATCAGTACAGAGCCTATAACAAGCATACAAAAATACTTCAAGACAAGAAAAATAAAGTGGCAGATGAAGAAAACTCATTACAAAAAGTTGACCAATTATATTAGCTTCTTAATAAGAAACTATCAGAAAATGGTTGGCTTAATACAGCAGAAATACATTCTCTCCTAGATCTAGAAACTCAAAGCCCAAAATCAAGGTGTGAGCAGAGCCGTGTTCTCTCTGAATCCTTCCTAGTCCCTTCCTCACTCTTGACTCTTGTTACCTATCTTCTGCATTCCCTGGCTGCAGCTTCTGCCACTCCAGTCACATGCATTATCCCAGCATGTTTATGTCTCCAGATGGCCTTCTTACAAGGACATCACTCACTGGATTTATGATCACTCTAATTCCTCGAAACTTCATTTTAACAACTTAGATATGCAATTACCCTATTTCCAAATATCCACCTTCTGAGGTTCTGAATGGCCATAAAATGTGAAGGGTACTATTCAACCTGGTATACCTCAGAACACAAGAAAATTTTGTCCAAAAACTTCTCTATGAATTTACAAAGTGAATATTGATACTGTTTTTATTATCAGGAGTACCCAGGGCTTCACTGGTGGTCCAGTGGGTAAGGACACCGCCTTGCAGTGCAAGGGGCGCCGCTTCGATCCCTGGCCTGGGAAGATCCCATGTGCCGTGGAGCGGCTGGACTGATGTGTCCAATTACCGAGCCGGAGCTCTGGGGCGCATGCGCCCAGAGCCGGTGCTCTGTGACAACTGAGGCCACTGCAGTGGGAGGCCCACATGGGCCAAACAGCAAAGAAGGATGAAAATAGATAAATGAAAGACCAATAGAAGTGCCCCCCCACCTCCTCCCTCCCCACCCCCCCAAAATAAATAAATAAAATGCAAAAAAAAAAAAGAGTACCCAATAAAAATATAAGAATTAAGAATTTAGGGATGAGATGGTGAGAAAACAGAAAGAGATATTATGGAAACTTAAATACCTCAGGGAAGATGAGACATTAAAATTAAAAATCACAGAAATTAAGGCAAAATTAGAATGAGCTTGACAGAAACAAAGTAAAGAACATGAAAATAGGATATTATTAAAGAAGAAAATAAACAGTGGAACAAAATTAATCCTTGCAGATACACAAATATGTAGAGTCTTAAAATGTAAGTATATTTGAATCTATACTTCAGAAGAAGTATTTAATACTACTGGACAAAAACGGCCAAAATACACAACATGCAAACATATCTGACTAAGGTTATCACTAACTAGAGTCAAAAAAACTATCATCTGTGCATATTAAAGATATGTGCAGATTAAAGATCAAAACATAAATGGAGACATATTTGGAACAGTCTTAGAATCCTACATATCAACTTTTAATGTCCAACACAGTGGACAATTTCCACAAATTGCTAAGTGAAACCTAGTAAGATCAGAAAAATTAAACCGAAGTAATATTTAAAAGTTTTAGATATGTAAAAGCACTGAAAATAATGGTCCCATAAACCCTTTGTAACACCCAAATGAGCTAATGGATGAAACAGTGAAACTAAGTCTTTATACAAATACTGTGTTACCATAATACATCTGAAGTAAGTGTATTCTCATGACACACAAAAAATGAAATACAATGTATCAAATTAGAAACACCTAAAAAGGGAAGAACATATACAGATGGAGATAACGCAAGTACAGTAGTTTTAGCTCTCATGTGCAGTCAAATTATATCAATAGGCATATTTTAAAGCCTAGAACTCAACAACAGTAGCACAAGTTTATTAAATAGTACATAAGTAAATTCTAAGAAAAAATATAACTGGCTAAAGGAAGACATATGCAAAAGGAAGTGAAGTAAAAAGGATATTTTATCATTAGACCTATTAGAGTAGAGCATGTGAATATTCTACAAATGAAACAGCATTTATAATTCATTATTTTGACTTCCTAGTGTAAACTAATGTAACAGAGATAAATGCCTGTACATATGTGACAACATGATGCCAACATTCATGAATTAGTGACATAAAATAAACTTCAAAAATCAGTAACATAAGGCTGATTCACAACTTTCATTAATCTTCAGATTGAACAAAATAATTATGAATATAGAAAGTCTAAAAAATTAATAAAGGAAACAAAATGTATCTTTCAAAGCAAAAAACACATAAATAATTAGCATAATTCTACATAGATTATATTCTCTATAGGAATGTAGCAGCTTTTTAAAAACAAGCAATATGAAACAAATAAATCACAGGTTTTATAACTTACAATTTAAATATGAGTGATTATTAATGTTATTTTTGTCTGAATCATGTGCTATATAGTCTATTATGTTGCATTTGTAAACAATTACCTTTGATATAATGAGTTTATGACAATAGTATTAAAATAAGGAAGGTACTCCATTCTTATTTGCCCCTCATGTAATAATTAGAAATCTCCCCATTTTTATGCATTTCCAATTACTTCCTAAGGCATTTTCACTTGTACAAAATATTGACAGTATGTCAGTAACAACTAGTAATTTATAAGAGATGTAAATGTAAATATTAAAATCATTCCATTGATTACTTGACTTGCCAAGACAAACCCACTTTAAAAACAGCCATGATCAAGTGTATAAATGATTATTTGTTCACTTACCTACACTATCTACATTACTATAACCTCCTTGAGAACAAGGACCATATTAGTTGTTTCCCCACAGACCATTATCAATATTTCTTGATTTAAATATTATTTATTTTTATGGAGATAACGCAAGTACAGTAGTTTTAGCTCTCATGTGCAGTCAAATTATATCAATAGGCATATTTTAAAGCCTAGAACTCAACAACAGTAGCACAAGTTTATTAAATAGTACATAAGTAAATTCTAAGAAAAAATATAACTGGCTAAAGGAAGACATATGCAAAAGGAAGTGAAGTAAAAAGGATATTTTATCATTAGACCTATTAGAGTAGAGCATGTGAATATTCTACAAATGAAACAGCATTTATAATTCATTATTTTGACTTCCTAGTGTAAACTAATGTAACAGAGATAAATGCCTGTACATATGTGACAACATGATGCCAACATTCATGAATTAGTGACATAAAATAAACTTCAAAAATCAGTAACATAAGGCTGATTCACAACTTTCATTAATCTTCAGATTGAACAAAATAATTATGAATATAGAAAGTCTAAAAAATTAATAAAGGAAACAAAATGTATCTTTCAAAGCAAAAAACACATAAATAATTAGCATAATTCTACATAGATTATATTCTCTATAGGAATGTAGCAGCTTTTTAAAAATAAGCAATATGAAACAAATAAATCACAGGTTTTATAACTTACAATTTAAATATGAGTGATTATTAATGTTATTTTTGTCTGAATCATGTGCTATATAGTCTATTATGTTGCATTTGTAAACAATTACCTTTGATATAATGAGTTTATGACAATAGTATTAAAATAAGGAAGGTACTCCATTCTTATTTGCCCCTCATGTAATAATTAGAAATCTCCCCATTTTTATGCATTTCCAATTACTTCCTAAGGCATTTTCACTTGTACAAAATATTGACAGTATGTCAGTAACAACTAGTAATTTATAAGAGATGTAAATGTAAATATTAAAATCATTCCATTGATTACTTGACTTGCCAAGACAAACCCACTTTAAAAACAGCCATGATCAAGTGTATAAATGATTATTTGTTCACTTACCTACACTATCTACATTACTATAACCTCCTTGAGAACAAGGACCATATTAGTTGTTTCCCCACAGACCATTATCAATATTTCTTGATTTAAATATTATTTATTTTTATCAATAAGCAAAGACATTTCCTTAAAGAAGAAATATTTGATGTATCACTCAAAACATGAAAAATAATGACAAAGGAAAATAGAAGTGCTAAATTTTCCCTCAGGCTAACTGCCCAGTCCTCATTAGGCCAGGGGCCCATGTGCCTTCACTTATTTTCATGGCTCCTTAAAGCCCTGGAGATGACAAAACAGTGATCATGGCAAGCAAGCAAAACATATGGGAACCAGCAGACCACAACTTAATTAGCACTGAAAATTTATGCCAGCAGTGTCAGCTTCTATTTTTGCACTACTTCATCTTCGGGACCTCTAAGATTTAACAAAATTGATCATTTTGCCTTTGCGTTTATATCTATTCAAAATATAAGTGTTTGATAAAAGCACAATTTTATTTATCAAAGAAATATAAAACAAAAGCTTGCTGGAATAAATGAAAATTTCTTAAATCCTTCCTTCCAAAAATCATTTTATCACTAATATGTTTTAAATATTTTTTACTATTTAAAGTAAAATTTCTATCTAAACAAAACCACACTGGTTTTATTTAAACAGAGCACCTGTCGCATATTCCAATAATAAATATTCAAAATTAAGATATTAAATTGAAGTCTTGACTTTCCATCCTTTGCATACTGTATCAACTTTATAAAATTTTAGGGAGACAATATTTCTATGTTGAGTAAATAATAATTAATAAATAACAATCACTTAATAAAATACTTGATTTGGAAGCAGAGTTGGGAGTAAAACTGTGATTATCCTAGTCCCAGGTTCAGGACTATTTTACTAAACTAGGAGCCAAGTTTGAGATTTTGAAATCTCCAAAGCGGTAGACACAATTTACTTAGCTATCATTCATACCTAAAATTTCTTTAAAAATACTATATAAATTTCTAAAAGTCATTTAAACATTGTCTTAATTTCTATGACTCTAATGCATGGCAATTCAATTTAAAAGAGATAATTGTGAGTACTTTCATTTTCTTGAACCTGTCAACTTAATCTAATACTGAAATAAATAGAAGTGCTAAAAATTTTAAAGAAGAAATATTTGATGTATCACTCAAAACATGAAAATAATGACAAAGGAAAATAGAAGTGCTAAATTTTCCTCAGGCTAACTGCCCAGTCCTCATTAGGCCAGGGGCCCATGTGCCTTCACTTATTTTCATGGCTCCTTAAAGCCCTGGAGATGACAAAACAGTGATCATGGCAAGCAAGCAAAACATATGGGAACCAGCAGACCACAACTTAATTAGCACTGAAAATTTATGCCAGCAGTGTCAGCTTCTATTTTTGCACTACTTCATCTTCGGGACCTCTAAGATTTAACAAAATTGATCATTTTGCCTTTGCGTTTATATCTATTCAAAATATAAGTGTTTGATAAAAGCACAATTTTATTTATCAAAGAAATATAAAACAAAAGCTTGCTGGAATAAATGAAAATTTCTTAAATCCTTCCTTCCAAAAATCATTTTATCACTAATATGTTTTAAATATTTTTTACTATTTAAAGTAAAATTTCTATCTAAACAAAACCACACTGGTTTTATTTAAACAGAGCACCTGTCGCATATTCCAATAATAAATATTCAAAATTAAGATATTAAATTGAAGTCTTGACTTTCCATCCTTTGCATACTGTATCAACTTTATAAAATTTTAGGGAGACAATATTTCTATGTTGAGTAAATAATAATTAATAAATAACAATCACTTAATAAAATACTTGATTTGGAAGCAGAGTTGGGAGTAAAACTGTGATTATCCTAGTCCCAGGTTCAGGACTATTTTACTAAACTAGGAGCCAAGTTTGAGATTTTGAAATCTCCAAAGCGGTAGACACAATTTACTTAGCTATCATTCATACCTAAAATTTCTTTAAAAATACTATATAAATTTCTAAAAGTCATTTAAACATTGTCTTAATTTCTATGACTCCTAATGCATGGCAATTCAATTTAAAAGAGATAATTGTGAGTACTTTCATTTTTCTTGAACCTGTCAACTTAATCTAATACTGAAATAAAAAAAGAAATTGGTAATCTGTGATTACATAAGTTTAATCAGTACTTAATAGTTATTCTAATTAAATCAACAAATAAAATTTAAAAAAAAAAAAAAACTTCTGTCTTTGTTGTTGATTGTTTTTCTCTCCTCCCTAAAATTCCTTGTTGTACCATCTGGCCTAGAAAGCTTACAAACACTGCATCAGAATAGAACTTTGACCAAGTATCCAGAGGTGAAATCCCCAAACATTAGCAGTCTTCAATAATTCACTGCTGAAACCACCAGTCTGTCACTGCCATATATTTTACTTTCAATGCATCAACTATATCAGTCATGTTGACTTTCAAATCTAGCTTAAATATTTTATATGATTTTTATATAAAAGTTGTTTTTAAAAAATTGCAATGTAGAGGTCTGAAAGAAAGAAAAACAACAAAGACAGAAAAATACCATACAGCTGGCTAATACGGTACAAAAAACTGGGGGTTGACAGCATTGAAGTGCTGATGTTTTTAGATGTATATAATAAATTTATTTATCACCAATTAAATTATTTTAAACTAACTGATAGAACTTGAGTTAATACCAAAATATTTACTTTTCCTAGGTTTGTCTTTAAAATCTCCTCCTAAAATCGTGGTAAAAATGACAAATATTTTAAGAGTACGCAATTAGTACTATCATGGGATATTATCTTGGGATGTACCTACTTTGCAATGTGAAGTAAGTGGAATACAAGTGAAAATTGTATAACAGCTTCAAGAAAAAAAAATTGTTTTAAATTTAGGGCTTCTGAAACTAATTTTAGACTTCACCAAATTTGAAAAAAAGGAAAAGAGGAAATTCACATAAAAGCATGCTGTGATACCTACTGACCTGGCACTACTGGAGTTCAACACACTATCCAGTCACTTAAAGTCACTTCTAACACTTTTTTCTTCAAGGCACAAATCCCTGAAGTGAAGGGCAAGTACAACAGCTTCTTTGACTCAAGGAAGAAATTCTTGCAAATGGGCCTTCAATGGCAATCCAGACAACTGTTTCAATTCTACAATATTTTCTCACAGAAAGTGAGAAAGGTTAAGGAAGGGAAGCAAAGTGACAAATACAGATCCCAAAGATTGCTAAATACTTAGAAGTTTTAATGACCAAATACCAGACAAAGTCATTAATTGCTCCAAGAAGTGGGCCCTGGTAGGTAATGTACTCTTAGATGCAAACCAGTAGTATTATAGAGGAATGAGTGTTTTGAATATTTTAAACCTGTCCTTCATTTCTTTGACTGATATCACTGGCTTTTATACAGAATACATTACAGAGTACATTATAGGAGGAAGATTTAATAGAATGAATTGGAACAGTCAAATTACAAGGCAAAGCAGCTGTCTAGGAGGATTACAAATAGCTGAGGAAAGAAGAGAAGTGAAAGGCAAAGGAGAAAATGAAAGATACACCCATCTGAATCCAGGGTTCCAAAAAACAGAAAGAAGAGATAAGAAAGCCTTCTTACAGGAACAATGCAAAGAAATACAGGAAAGCAATAGAAACGGAAAGACTAGACATCTCTTCATGGAGATTAGAGATACCAAGGGCACATTTCATGCAAAGATGGGCCCAATAAAGGAGAGAAACAGTATGGACCTAACAGAAGTAGAAGATATTAAGAAGAACTGGCAGGAATACACAGAAGTACTGTGCAAAAAAAGGTCTCAATGATCCTGGATAACCACAATGGTGGTGTCACTCACCTAGAGCCCGACTGATATCCTGGAGTGTGAAGTCAAGTGGGTCTTAGGAAGCATCACTACAAGGCTTGTGTAGGTGATGGAATTCCGGCTAAGCTATTTCAAATCTTAGAAGATGATGTTAAAGTGTTGCACTCAATATGTCAGCAAATTTGGAAAACTCAGCAGTGGCCACAGAACTGGAAAAGGTCAGTTTTCATTCCAATACCAAAGAAGGGCAATGCTGAAGGATGTTAAAACTACTGCACAGTGGTGGTCATGTCATATGCTAGCAAGGAAATGTTCAAAATCCTTCAAGCTAGGCTTCAAAAATATGTAAACTGAGAATGCCCAGATGTGTACAAGCCAGATTTAGAAAGGGCAGAGGAACCAGAGATCAAACTGCCAACATCTGTTGGATCACAGAAAAAGCAAGGAAGTTCCAAAAAAAACTTCTGTTTCATTGACTATGCTACAGTCTTTGACCGTGTGGATCACAACAAACTGTGGAAAATTCTTAATGAGATGGGAATACCTGCTCACCTTATCTGCCTCCTGGAAAACCTATAGGCATGTCAAGAAGCAATAGTTAGAATCAGACATGAAACAATGGACTGGTTCCAAATTGAGAAGGAGTACCTCAAGGCTGTATACTGTCACCCTGCTTATTTAACATACAAGCATATTAAATCATGTGAAATGCCAGTAGATCTATCAGTAACCTCAGATATATAGATAATACAACTCTAATGGCAGAAAGCAAAGAACTAAAGAGACTCTGGATAAAGGTGAAAGGGGAGAGTGAAAAAGCTGGCTTAAAACTCAACATTCAGGGACTTCCCTGGTGATCAAGTGGTTAAAACTCTGTGTTCCCAATGCAGGGGACCTGGGTTCGATTCCTGGTCAGGGAACTAGATCCCACACACCACAACTAAGACCCAGTGCAGCCCAAAAAAACCCCAAAAACTCAACATTCAAAAAATGAGGATTATAGCATCTGATCCCATCACTTCATGGCAAAGAGATGAGGGAAAAGTGGAAACAGTTACAGACTTTATTTCTTTTGGTTCCAAAATCACTGTTGATGGTGACTTCAGCCATGAAATTAAAAGATGCTTGCTCATTGGTACAAGGGCTATGACAAACTTAGACAATGTATCAAAAAGCAGAGACATCACTTTGCGGAGAAAGGTCTGACTAGGCAAAGTTATGGTTTTTTCAGCATACATATACGGATCTGAGAGTTTAACCATAAAGAAGATGGAGCACTAAGGAATTGCAGCTTTCGAACTGTGGTACTGGAGAAGACTCTTTGAGAGTCCCCTAAGCTGCAAGGAAATCAAACCAGTCAATCCTAAAGGAGATCAACCCTGAATACTCATTGGAAGGACTGATGTTAAAGTTGAAGCTCCAATACTCTAGGCTACAAGAAAATCAAACCAGTCAATCCTAAAGGAGATCAACCCTGAATACTCATTGGAAGGACTGATGTTAAGTTGAAGCTCCAATACTCTGGCTACCTGATGCAAAGAGACAACTCTTTGGAAAAGACCCTGATTCTGTGAAAGATTGTGGACAGGAGGAAAAAGGAGCAACGGAGGTTGAGATAGTTGGATGGCATCACCAACTCAGTTAGACAGGAGTTTGAGCAAACTCCAAGAGATGCTGAAGGACAGGGAAACCTGGCATGCTGCAGTCCATGGGGTCACAAAGAGTTGGATACAACTGAGTGAGTGAAAAACAATAGTTTTCATACAGAAAATACAAGTTATAAAAGAGATGTTGCCAATACCAGTTCATCATGATTCTTAAAGTTTACAATAAGCTATTTGAAATCTGAAGAAGAAAATTAAAAAGCATAGCAATCATATTCGGCCAAGCATATGAAAAGTTCAAAACAAGAGACATCCTTCTCAGCAAGGACTAATAAGGAATGATCTTGAAAATTACCATCTTGTTATTATGAAATCTTATTCTATGGCCTTTTGACATCAGATAAAAATTGGGGTAGATTGCTCAACACAGATAGATAGTAGTTTAAATTAGTAAACTGCTTTGATGATTATTCTGCAAAAGACTGATTAGATTTACCCTACAGTCAATCTAGGAATTAGATTTTCTATTCAAGAAGAAATCTGCTCTTTGAGTGGGAGAGAGACTACCTCAGCCCTCAGTTTAGTCTGCATTTCATCTGAGGAAGACTATGATTATTTTGAAGTACTGTTTTACCACCTATAGGCTGCTAACACTCAGTTCTGCCCCTCCCTCACGCATGCCTCTTTGGAGTTCATTCCATGTGTAATAATGGTGAAAATAACTGATAATTCATTTTAATTGTTCAATAAAAATAAAATCAAATGATAGCTATTAATGATTATCTCTACCATCATCTCCTTTAACTCTCTCTCTCTGTATATATATATAAAATAAAATAGAAGGGGAAGGAAAGAATATGAACAAGTAAATATGAGACAGAATTTTCCCATCATAAATGCTAATAAGGGCCTAAAAATTCATAATATATAGTAAAAACCTTAAGATGATTCCAAGATTTAAAAGCATTTTTATAATTAAGGGCTTCCCTGGTGGTCCAGTGGGTGGAGAGTCTGCAAGGGGTACCGGTTCGATCCCTGGCCCTGGAAGATCCCATATTCTGTGGAGTGGCTGCACTGGTATGTCCAATTGTGAGCCAGCACTCTGGAGCACTTGCACCCAGAGCCAGTGCTCTGCAAGGGGAGTATCTATATAATTAAAAATATTACATGTGATGGGTTTTAGATGCATATCAATATACAAATAGTTAAGCAACATATGAATTCCATGCTACTTAAAAATTCAATAGAAGTATGGTAATAGATATAAAAAGAAATTGATAAATATGTCAGTTCAGTAAACTAAATAAGAAACTGTGGCTGAAATATCAGATTTACTAAAAAGAAAAAGAAATCATACTAGGATGAGCTAAATCACACTAAATTTAAAGAAGGATCAAGAATATAGGGCAAATTTGCCCAGCTTTCTTCCTTCTCAGCAAGGACTAATAAGGAATGATCTTGAAAATTACCATCTTGTTATTATGAAATCTTATTCTATGGCCTTTGACATCAGATAAAAATTGGGGTAGATTGCTCAACACAGATAGATAGTAGTTTAAATTAGTAAACTGCTTTGATGATTATTCTCAAAAGACTGATTAGATTTACCCTACAGTCAATCTAGGAATTAGATTTTCTATTCAAGAAGAAATCTGCTCTTTGAGTGGGAGAGAGACTACCTCAGCCCTCAGTTTAGTCTGCATTTCATCTGAGGAAGACTATGATTATTTTGAAGTACTGTTTTACCACCTATAGGCTGCTAACACTCAGTTCTGCCCCTCCCTCACGCATGCCTCTTTGGAGTTCATTCCATGTGTAATAATGGTGAAAATAACTGATAATTCATTTTAATTGTTCAATAAAAATAAAATCAAATGATAGCTATTAATGATTATCTCTACCATCATCTCCTTTAACTCTCTCTCTCTGTATATATATATAAAATAAAATAGAAGGGAAGGGAAAGAATATGAACAAGTAAATATGAGACAGAATTTTCCCATCATAAATGCTAATAAGGGCCTAAAAATTCATAATATATAGTAAAAACCTTAAGATGATTCCAAGATTTAAAAGCATTTTTATAATTAAGGGCTTCCCTGATGGTCCAGTGGGTAAAGAGTCTGCCTTGCAGTACAAGGGGCACTGGTTCGATCCCTGGCCCTGGAAGATCCCACGTGCAGTGGAGCGGCTTGACTGGTGTGTCCAATTGTGAGCCAGCACTCTGGAGCACTTGCACCCAGAGCCAGTGCTCTGCAAGGGGAGTATCTATATAATTAAAAATATTACATGTGATGGGTTTTAGATGCATATCAATATACAAATAGTTAAGCAACATATGAATTCCATGCTACTTAAAAATTCAATAGAAGTATGGTAATAGATATAAAAAGAAATTGATAAATATGTCAGTTCAGTAAACTAAATAAGAAACTGTGGCTGAAATATCAGATTTACTAAAAAGAAAAAGAAATCATACTAGGATGAGCTAAATCACACTAAATTTAAAGAAGGATCAAGAATATAGGGGCAAATTTGCCCAGCTTTCTTCCAGCTGAGATTTAAAATTAATTAAACTATTTGATAAAATGTTTTTACTATTTTAATGAGAAATACAGAAAACTGAAATTTTAATGAAACTATCTTCTATAGCTTCACAATTAAAAAGAATATTACTCTTAAATGATACTGCTCTTCACTATAGCTGTCTTCTATAGTACTTCACAATTAAAAAGAACATCACTCTTAATAAAATTAGTTCATAAGAAAAGGTAGTTTCTGTACAGCAGTTTGCTAAATTTCACATTGAAGTGACAGTACACAGAAATATCCTTTGTAGTTACTTATTTGAACAGGAAACTAGGCCAATGTTTTGATTTAAAATCAAATGTTTTGTACAAAACTTTCTTAAATAATAATAAAAGGAAAATCTGTTTCCTAATGGTGTTTAAATACATTTAATTTTTAAGTCTTATTAACAGTAACAAAATAATGTAATATTTGACAGAAGCAATCACTATTTATAAGAAAATCAATTAACAATTGTCTATATACCTCTTTGTATAGACAATTATGTCTATATATAATTTACTTGTCAGAGAAATTATTTAGGTAGATAAAATGTTTTAAATAGACAAGTATTAACTATACAATAAACGTTGGCCATTAAAGAGAGATATCATTGTATTACTTCTATACCTAGAACCCAGTAATTCAGTAAAATGTGTGCCAATATTGATGATTAAAGTCTTTGCTCCAGGACAGATTATTTGTTTTAATAACACATTTAAAATATGTAGTCAAGTATTAGCCTAACTGAGGTATCCATGCATGGAAAAGCAAACCAAAGCCAAAGTACACAGCTTGCACCCAGAGCCAGTGGAGATATAAAAAATATTACATGTGATGGGTTTTAGATGCATATCAATATACAAATAGTTAAGCAACATATGAATTCCATGCTACTTAAAAATTCAATAGAAGTATGGTAATAGATATAAAAAGAAATTGATAAATATGTCAGTTCAGTAAACTAAATAAGAAACTGTGGCTGAAATATCAGATTTACTAAAAAGAAAAAGAAATCATACTAGGATGAGCTAAATCACACTAAATTTAAAGAAGGATCAAGAATATAGGGGCAAATTTGCCCAGCTTTCTTCCAGCTGAGATTTAAAATTAATTAAACTATTTGATAAAATGTTTTTACTATTTTAATGAGAAATACAGAAAACTGAAATTTTAATGAAACTATCTTCTATAGCTTCACAATTAAAAAGAATATTACTCTTAAATGATACTGCTCTTCACTATAGCTGTCTTCTATAGTACTTCACAATTAAAAAGAACATCACTCTTAATAAAATTAGTTCATAAGAAAAGGTAGTTTCTGTACAGCAGTTTGCTAAATTTCACATTGAAGTGACAGTACACAGAAATATCCTTTGTAGTTACTTATTTGAACAGGAAACTAGGCCAATGTTTTGATTTAAAATCAAATGTTTTGTACAAAACTTTCTTAAATAATAATAAAAGGAAAATCTGTTTCCTAATGGTGTTTAAATACATTTAATTTTTAAGTCTTATTAACAGTAACAAAATAATGTAATATTTGACAGAAGCAATCACTATTTATAAGACAAATCAATTAACAATTGTCTATATACCTCTTTGTATAGACAATTATGTCTATATATAATTTACTTGTCAGAGAAATTATTTAGGTAGATAAAATGTTTTTAAATAGACAAGTATTAACTATACAATAAACGTTGGCCATTAAAGAGAGATATCATTGTATTACTTCTATACCTAGAACCCAGTAATTCAGTAAAATGTGTGTGCCAATATTGATGATTAAAGTCTTTGCTCCAGGACAGATTATTTGTTTTTAATAACACATTTAAAATATGTAGTCAAGTATTAGCCTAACTGAGGTATCCATGCATGGAAAAAGCAAACCAAAGCCAAAGTACACAGTCAAAATACCTGACACAATGTGGGTACCAATAAGGTAAGTGAAAAAAAAGTCTCTATCAGTAATTTCCATATAACATCAAAATTTTCACATAAAATAATTGGGGCTAACTACACGTCACTTTCCAAAGATTTCATATTTAGATTATAAACCTTTTCCAAATGTAGGACACCACTTAAGTAAATCAGTGCTCTTTGGACAAGGGCTTATGAACTATCCATGATGAAGGACTGATTTTTTTTCTATTTATTACAGATAGAAACATAGAAAGGGTACGGATATACTGGGGGGAGGGAGAGAAACAATAAACTTGGTTTGAAATAGAAATGTAATGATCAAAAAATACTCATATGGGGCTTCCCTGGTGGTCCAGTGGGTAAGGACACTGCCTTGCAGTGCAAGGGGCGCCCGTTCAATCCCTCACCTGGGAAGATCCCACGTGCCGCGGAGCAGCTGGACCAATGTGTCCAATTACCGAGCCGGAGCTCTGGAGCACATGCGCCCAGAGCCGGTGCTCTGCGACAACAGAGGCCACCGCGATGGGAGGCCCACAAGAGCCAAAAGAACAAAGATGGATGAAAAATAGACAAATGAAAGACCAATAGAAGTGTCCGTCCTGGCCCCCCCCCTCCCGACCTCCCCCCCAAAAGATGAATAAATAAATAAATGTTTAAAAAAAAAAAAAGAAAAAGAAACTCAATAAACCAAAATTAACGACTACCATCATCAAATGCTTTAAGAAAATCAATTAACAATTGTCTATATACCTCTTTGTATAGACAATTATGTCTATATATAATTTACTTGTCAGAGAAATTATTTAGGTAGATAAAATGTTTTTAAATAGACAAGTATTAACTATACAATAAACGTTGGCCATTAAAGAGAGATATCATTGTATTACTTCTATACCTAGAACCCAGTAATTCAGTAAAATGTGTGTGCCAATATTGATGATTAAAGTCTTTGCTCCAGGACAGATTATTTGTTTTTAATAACACATTTAAAATATGTAGTCAAGTATTAGCCTAACTGAGGTATCCATGCATGGAAAAAGCAAACCAAAGCCAAAGTACACAGTCAAAATACCTGACACAATGTGGGTACCAATAAGGTAAGTGAAAAAATAGTCTCTATCAGTAATTTCCATATAACATCAAAATTTTCACATAAAATAATTGGGGCTAACTACACGTCACTTTCCAAAGATTTCATATTTAGATTATAAACCTTTTCCAAATGTAGGACACCACTTAAGTAAATCAGTGCTCTTTGGACAAGGGCTTATGAACTATCCATGATGAAGGACTGATTTTTTTTCTATTTATTACAGATAGAAACATAGAAAGGGTACGGATATACTGGGGGGAGGGAGAGAAACAATAAACTTGGTTTGAAATAGAAATGTAATGATCAAAAAATACTCATATGGGGCTTCCCTGGTGGTCCAGTGGGTAAGGACACTGCCTTGCAGTGCAAGGGGCGCCCGTTCAATCCCTCACCTGGGAAGATCCCACGTGCCGCGGAGCAGCTGGACCAATGTGTCCAATTACCGAGCCGGAGCTCTGGAGCACATGCGCCCAGAGCCGGTGCTCTGCGACAACAGAGGCCACCGCGATGGGAGGCCCACAAGAGCCAAAAGAACAAAGATGGATGAAAAATAGACAAATGAAAGACCAATAGAAGTGGCCCGCCTGCTCCCCACCCCACCCCTCCAAAATAAATAAATAAATGTTTAAAAAAAAAAAAAAGAAACTCATATGAAACCAAAATTAACGACTACCATCATCAAATGCTTTAAGAATATTAGAAACACTACACCTAGATTGAGATAATAACATTACAATGACTTTTCAAACCATGTTTATGATGTCAGGAAGGGATAGGCCCACATTTGGGGCAAGTAATATAAAGCAGGTTTAACACTGGCAGTTCTACCCAAGACTCTGGTAGACACTGCTAATTGATTATGTCACTTTTTAATCAGTAAGTACAGGAGCAGCTGCAGTCTTCTGCCATACAATACTGTAGACAGCCACTTGGAATTGATCAGATTTGTCATAAGACCAGTCAGCTACATACAGAAATGAAAAACTATGACAAAAACAAAAAGATCTACTCAAGTCTTATTCTGTCCTGTCTTTATAATTAAACCTATGTACATGACAGCATATAACAAACCTGCTTAAGTGAAACAGTATAATGGACTAGCCAAGCTAACATGAATGAACACATAGCTCCAAGCCAAACAAATCATATACCAAGATACTGTGATAACAGAGAAATGTGATCATGAATATAGAAAGATCAACTGGAGACTGGAGTAGGCAATATGAACCTGGAGGCCCTGCTTAAACAGATTGCAAAGAGCTTGGCACTCCATATATGCCACAAAGAAATAAAAGGATATGGAGAGAGAGAAATAGAAGAACTTTCAGGAAGATTCTGACCAATCTGTGTGTGGCAAAAGATTTAAATAGGCAAGTTCTTGGGATGAAAAGTCAAAATATATTAATAGGTTAGGGTCGGGTTCTTAGAATACTATCTTCCATGTTCTCTTGTTCTTTTCAAGTTTAACGCCTATAATGAACATACTCTGTCCGTTCTGCCCTATTTCTGAAACATTTTCTCACTGAGAAAAGGGACTTAAATGTAAATTTTTTCAATTATGAAAAACGAAAGACACAGAAACATAGCTTACAAATTTGAATTATACTGAATTTCTCTTAAATCTACTCATATTTTCTCAAATATATATTTTAAGAGGTTAAATAAGAAGTTCTAAATAGAGATCATATGCCCTAGATACTATATAATATAGTTATATACTATACAACACACACACGACACAGCACATTTACTAATAGAAAGGTTCAATATTGTTAAACTGTAAATTCTCCTCAAATAGATTTGTAAGTTTAAGATAATCCTACCCAACAATGGAGCAGGCTTTTGTTTCCAGAAATTGTCAAGCTTATTCCAAAATAAAGGTAAACCAATTCTCTTAAAAAACAAATTTTATAATATTAATACTTGATTGAAAAATTTCTATAAATCTGTAATAATCTCCATTTCCTCCAATTGATAAAAGGCTAAAGTTCAGTGACATCAAATAGAGTCCAAAAATGAACCCATATGCATGGTCATTTGATTTGAAAAAATTTCTTTTTAAATCTGTAATATCTATTGCTCCATATATGAACTACTCAGTCTTATTCTGTCCTGTCTTTATAATTAAACCTATGTACATGACAGCATATAACAAACCTGCTTAAGTGAAACAGTATAATGGACTAGCCAAGCTAACATGAATGAACACATAGCTCCAAGCCAAACAAATCATATACCAAGATACTGTGATAACAGAGAAATGTGATCATGAATATAGAAAGATCAACTGGAGACTGGAGTAGGCAATATGAACCTGGAGGCCCTGCTTAAACAGATTGCAAAGAGCTTGGCACTCCATATATGCCACAAAGAAATAAAAGGATATGGAGAGAGAGAAATAGAAGAACTTTCAGGAAGATTCTGACCAATCTGTGTGTGGCAAAAGATTTAAATAGGCAAGTTCTTGGGATGAAAAGTCAAAATATATTAATAGGTTAGGGTCGGGTTCTTAGAATACTATCTTCCATGTTCTCTTGTTCTTTTCAAGTTTAACGCCTATAATGAACATACTCTGTCCGTTCTGCCCTATTTCTGAAACATTTTCTCACTGAGAAAAGGGACTTAAATGTAAATTTTTTCAATTATGAAAAACGAAAGACACAGAAACATAGCTTACAAATTTGAATTATACTGAATTTCTCTTAAATCTACTCATATTTTCTCAAATATATATTTTAAGAGGTTAAATAAGAAGTTCTAAATAGAGATCATATGCCCTAGATACTATATAATATAGTTATATACTATACAACACACACACGACACAGCACATTTACTAATAGAAAGGTTCAATATTGTTAAACTGTAAATTCTCCTCAAATAGATTTGTAAGTTTAAGATAATCCTACCCAACAATGGAGCAGGCTTTTGTTTCCAGAAATTGTCAAGCTTATTCCAAAATAAAGGTAAACCAATTCTCTTAAAAAACAAATTTTATAATATTAATACTTGATTGAAAAAATTTCTATAAATCTGTAATAATCTCCATTTCCTCCAATTGATAAAAGGCTAAAGTTCAGTGACATCAAATAGAGTCCAAAAAATGAACCCATATGCATGGTCATTTGAGTTTCTAAAGAAATATCTAAGCAATTCAGTGGAAGAAATGATAACCGTTTTAACAAGTAGTGCAAAAATTGATTATCCATAGAAAAATATAAATATTGAATCTTAATTTTCCATTTCCATAGATTCTCTCAGTATGAATTATGGACCTAAATGCAAAAACTAGAACTATGCAAATTCCCTAGGAAAACAGATGTATTTATCACCCTGGAGTAGGCAAAGATTTCTAGGATAGGTTATAAGAAGTACAAATCAAAAACACAAAATGTGATAAACTGGATATCAAAATTTAAAACTCAACTCTTTGAAAGGCTATTTAGAAAACATGACAAATCACACATAATAGAAAGCATTCTTAATACATTTTCTGCCATATAACAAGTAGATGGAATAATGAGCTTAGAACTCAATAATAAAATATATATCCAAATTAAAGAGAGACAAACTATTGGACCAGACCTTCTACAAGAGACAAAAATAACAAATAAGCATGTGCAAATTAGTTCAGTATTATTGGTCATCAGAGAAATTCAGATTAAGCCCCAAATGAGATTGCATTACATACCCTTTAGAAAGAGCATATTTTTATCTCAGTTGGGCAGCAATTAAATGAAGTAAATTTCTTAATTTGATAAACTCAAAACTGACATCTTTTTTCAGGCTTATATTACTGTACTGGTTGTTTTCCACAGCCTAGTAGAAAGCTCAGACAAAAATGCAAAATGACAGACACAATGCTGAAGGAAATGGAAGTAAACCAATTTCAGACAAAATGCCAAAATGACAGTAACTAACACACGACACAGCACATTTACTAATAGAAAGGTTCAATATTGTTAAACTGTAAATTCTCCTCAAATAGATTTGTAAGTTTAAGATAATCCTACCCAACAATGGAGCAGGCTTTTGTTTCCAGAAATTGTCAAGCTTATTCCAAAATAAAGGTAAACCAATTCTCTTAAAAAACAAATTTTATAATATTAATACTTGATTGAAAAAATTTCTATAAATCTGTAATAATCTCCATTTCCTCCAATTGATAAAAGGCTAAAGTTCAGTGACATCAAATAGAGTCCAAAAAATGAACCCATATGCATGGTCATTTGAGTTTCTAAAGAAATATCTAAGCAATTCAGTGGAAGAAATGATAACCGTTTTAATAAGTAGTGCAAAAATTGATTATCCATAGAAAAATATAAATATTGAATCTTAATTTTCCATTTCCATAGATTCTCTCAGTATGAATTATGGACCTAAATGCAAAAACTAAAACTATGCAAATTCCCTAGGAAAACAGATGTATTTATCACCCTGGAGTAGGCAAAGATTTCTAGGATAGGTTATAAGAAGTACAAATCAAAAACACAAAATGTGATAAACTGGATATCAAAATTTAAAACTCAACTCTTTGAAAGGCTATTTAGAAAACATGACAAATCACACATAATAGAAAGCATTCTTAATACATTTTCTGCCATATAACAAGTAGATGGAATAATGAGCTTAGAACTCAATAATAAAATATATATCCAAATTAAAGAGAGACAAACTATTGGACCAGACCTTCTACAAGAGACAAAAATAACAAATAAGCATGTGCAAATTAGTTCAGTATTATTGGTCATCAGAGAAATTCAGATTAAGCCCCAAATGAGATTGCATTACATACCCTTTAGAAAGAGCATATTTTTATCTCAGTTGGGCAGCAATTAAATGAAGTAAATTTCTTAATTTGATAAACTCAAAACTGACATCTTTTTTCAGGCTTATATTACTGTACTGGTTGTTTTCCACAGCCTAGTAGAAAGCTCAGACAAAAATGCAAAATGACAGACACAATGCTGAAGGAAATGGAAGTAAACCAACAAATATGTTTGAGCCATAAAAAGTTAGCTTCTATCTAAATTAAACTCTTTATGTCTTAATCACAAAGAAACAGTTCAAAGAAAAACCACCTTAGCTCGTTGCTCATGATTCACTTTACTCATTTTGATACTTCTGAGTGGTCAGAAGACTTCTTTTTCTAGCAAAAAAGGTAGTAACTTCCCTATCCTCTTCACACCAGTATGACTGTGCACTGGATTTTTCATAATTTAAAACTACTTAGCAACTGTTCAGAGAATTAAATGAGACATATATGTAACCATCAGGTTAACCACCAAATGTTTCTGCAAAGTTACCACTCACCATTAGTTGTACCACCAGCATCTTCTCACTGCACAAGAAGAGCTCTGATAATTTTCTTGACCTGTTTAAAATAAAACAGAAAATATCTAACAGATGTTACAAACACAACTTCTTCTAGAACATGTGAAATGCTATCTTCTCATTTTTTGCATTAATATAATGTAACCCAGCTCTTAATGGTTGCTTAAATTTTCTCCTAAATATCCATCCAACATCAACTCTCTTAGACTCACCCAAACACAAGAGGTAAATATTTCTTTGAAACAAAAATTGAAAAAATTCAAATCGACATTCAAAATTCCACCTTTTAATTAAGTACTTGTTTTTTTTTTATCATTGCAATTTTCCTAGACACTAAATGCTTTCCAATAACCTTAAAGTTACATGACAAACTTTTTACATTTCTTAAACACTTAGAAAAACTACTACTATGGGAATAATGTTACTCAAATATTTTTCTGCTGTCTTCAGGAGCCCAGTCTACACTGATAACACTAACACTGTAAAGCAAAGCTATTTCTAGCAAATGTCAGATAATCAAGCTGGAAAAACAGTGGGGAAAAAGGACTAAATGGTGAATTGAGGCATGATTAAAGAAAATAATTTATTGATCACAGTATGTTGTGCTTCATCAGCTTCACATGCAACTGTCCAAACTTTTAAAACTTATTCTATGATAATTTCAGACCCATATTTAAGTTTTGAAAACAGTACAGTTTATACCCCAAGAAGAGCCTTTCACTCAGCTTCTCCTTAGGTTAACATTTTAACCACAGGGTATTTACCAAAATTAATAAATTAACCTTGGAGTAGTATTTTACGATTTTAACTAATCTACTTAAGTCATTGGACTTTATTTTTCCTCTAACGTGTTGTTTATCTTTCAGGATCCAATTCAGGATTCCAGCATGTTGTGGGCAGGTATTATTAGTCTCCTCCTCTCTGTGACTTCTTCAGCCTTGTCTTGTCTCTCATGACACGTTTGAAGGTAACTGATCAGTAACTTTTTTAGAATTCCCTCCTCCAATTTGAGAATGTTTGAAGTTCTCTCATAATTAGGCTCAGATTTTACATTACCAGGGGTAATCATAGAGATGCTGCATCCTTGTCACCGTGTTTTATCAGGGAGCAAATGAGGTCAGTATGCACCAGCATCACTGGGATCTTAACCTCAAAGACCTGGTTAACGTGGTATTTGCCAAGACTCTACACTCTTATCGCTACTATTGTCATTATTTACTAACTACATTTGTAGGAGGAGGACCCTGGAGATGATGTAATACACCTAATAGTTCTGACATCCGTCCATGGACCTATCTCATGGAGACTATTTGTGTGTTGCTACAATCATGCAATTCTATTTCCCTCTCCACTGTGGCTCCTCTGGCAATGTACCTCATTACTTCTTGTTGATGATGGAAGTCCAAGCTCTTTAAGTGGTGTCCACTGACATAATGATGGTCTTAGAGACAGAGGACTGTCAGTGACAAGAAGTCCTGGCTTTCTATTTGACCTTGCATGACACCTCTCCTGTGAGAGGACTGAAGCATGTAGTTACAGCATGTTGAGTGTGGAAGAGGGGAGAGAAGACCACATTTGTCTTCTCTAGTGTCTGGCTTCTGTAGGGTGACCATTCTCTATCTTGCTAGACTGTCTTTGCTTGCCTGGTCCTTGGCTGCAGGGGGCAATTTTTGTTAGGACATTTTTTTGTCTGTGCCCACTAGCGTTTCTACATTTCATCCACTTTAAGGTCTAGTTTTGGATACATAAAGCAAAATAAAAACTCCAGGAATATACTATCATGCTTCCTGGGTTCCAACGTCCCTAGATGGTCTGTGTTCTCTCCATTAAGAGCTATCATATGATACACACATACACACACACACATGGATTTATAACGTCCAGGATTTTCAGTTTCATTGCATAGAAAGAATGGAAAAAACTATTATCAATTTCTCCTTTCCAGAAGCATAAATTCTCTTGCCTATTTTTAAATTGATTTTTATTTTTTATCGTTGACTTTGGGGAGTTTCTTTATACACCTGGGTACAAATTCCTTGCTGGAAATGTAATTTGCAAGTTTTACTTCCTTCTGGTATGGAGATGGTAAAATCTTTTCAACATCTTCCCTACGCTGTATACATTAGATGCAATATTCATAATCAAAGTAACTTTATAAGGAAAGTACTATTCTCATTTACATAAGATGAAACTAGGTCTTTAGGCATAGAATAACTTCTTCAAAATCACAGAGTAAGAAATCGAGCCCAGTTAAAACACAAATATGTCTTTTCCTTTCCCAAAGTATGACCCTTTCAACTACTTATACATCTTCTAAAAAATAAAACCTAAACTTAAACAAAAATAACTTTTTAAGTGACAAAAATATAAACTAGATAAATAATAACCTCACAGGAAAACAAAATATGTCGGGATGCATACTGGAATGCACACCTATGCTCTAAATAAAACTGTGAAAATAAATCATGAGTACTTATTTGAAGTACAGTAACAAGAGAGACACTTAAGTATATGAAAAATAAAATAGACTGCAAAAACACACTCTGGTTTATGAATTCATCATGTTCATGATAGCAGTTCTCCCAAATGCCAAGACAACTCTTCTCAGTGTGTAAATGCAACATTTATGCCAAAACAGCAGGAGCTTATCAGTGCCAAACAGCAGCAGCAGGGGCCCTGCAGCAACTGTAGCCTTCCCAGCTGAGAAGGGAGCCCCATTACCAGGAAAAGAAACAAGCTTCTGTGATGTAAGGAAGCTAGTCTAAGGACACTTGTGAGAAACAATACACCAGAAGAAGAATCCTACACAATGTGCAGTGCTACCAGGAATGGGCAGCTTTGACACAGAAGGCAAAGGCTAGGCAAGACACTGTGGTTTTCGTTCATTCACACTGATTTGTAAGAGAGAAGGAATTACAAAAAATTATCTAGTAGTACTTTTTCTTCAAATTAGAACTCGTAAACCAGTAGAGAGTTTTAAAATACCAAACAGACAGTATAAAATCAGGTGCAAGATGATTGCTACATATACTACTTAAAATGATAAAATTAATTTCACATTTCTTATTGTTTAATAAGTAATTCAAAGATAATAGGTCGTTTGTACAATTCACATGAAGAAGTGCTTTCCATTTCATTTGTGTAGTATGTACCTTAATAAAAGTTGGGTCCAGAAAACAAACTATCAGGTAAAATATACTTTAGTATCTTAAGCTTCCTTTATACATTGTTAAGCATTCACCAACAGTTGGATAAGTGTATGAGAAAGCCAATGTAAGGTAAACGTGAGAAGTAGCTCATGGATATTCAACAGTGGCTAAACTTCGGGTTTTATAGCCGCTACTATGGCTCTAAGTCCAACTCACTTTAAAGTCGACCTTATTTTTGCATTTAGGACACATCAGTAATACTAGTAGCTAAAAATACAAAGTTTAGCTACTCTTGAATATTCATTAGCTGTTTTCACATTTATCTTACATTGGTTTTCCCATATACACAATTGCTAACTGAATGAAGCAGTTTGTTACTAAGCATTAATGGAAAATTAAGATTTTAAATGAATTAAAAATTTAAGAAGTTCAAGAGCAGAAGATAAAATATGGACAGTAGGGAATTCCCAGAGAACAGATAAAAAAATATCTGCCAATTTTTTTGAGCTATTCTGTCAAATAACGAATTTTTCTCTACAGTATACTTACTAAGGCTATTCCAAGCTTAAAGTATAATATGGTTTCTAATCCTTGCCTTGGAAGAATTTCAAAACACGTAACTTAAAAACATGGTATTCATACTAACTAACTGTTAGGAAAAAAATTTAAAATGTTAGTTGCTCAGTCAGGTCTGACTCCTTGTGACCCTGTGGACTGTAGCTCACCAAGTTCCTCTGGCCATGGAATTCTCCAGGAAAGAATACTGGAGTGAATTTCTATTTTCTTCTCCAAGCAATCGTCCCTACCTAGGGATCAAACCCAGGTCTCCTGCATTGCATGGTGAATTATTTACCACCTGATCCACCAGGGAAGCTCCCATTTAGTTGTTTTTAAAAAAAAAAAAAAAAAAGATTTGTTTATTTATTTTGGTGGGGGTGGGGTGGGGAGGGAGGGGAGCAGGCAGGCCACTTCTATTGGTCTTTCATTTCTCCATTTTCGTCCATTTTTGTTCTTTGGCCCGTGTGGGCCTCCCATTGCAGTGGCCTCTGTTGTCGCAGAGCACTGGCTCTGGGCGCATGTGCTCCAGAGCTCCGGCTCGGTAATTGGACACATCGGTCCAGCCGCTCCGCGGCAAGTGGGATCTTCCCAGGTGAGGGATTGAACGGGCGCCCCTTGCACTGCAAGGCAGTGTCCTTACTCACTGGACCACCAGGGAAATCCTTCCATTTAGTTTTGAAGGAGTATTCATTTAACTCCAAAATATGCTTCTAATTTTCCTTACAAAATTCCTATTAAGAGGAAGTAAAATTTAATAAAAGGGTGAAAGTTCGAAGAGCTTTGCTATTCTTTACTTAGTTCAAGAAAAAAATGATGAAAGCCTACACTTCATAAGTAGATATTGAATATTCATTAGCTGTTTTCACATTTATCTTACATTGGTTTTCCCATATACACAATTGCTAACTGAATGAAGCAGTTTGTTACTAAGCATTAATGGAAAATTAAGATTTTAAATGAATTAAAAATTTAAGAAGTTCAAGAGCAGAAGATAAAATATGGACAGTAGGGAATTCCCAGAGAACAGATAAAAAAATATCTGCCAATTTTTTTGAGCTATTCTGTCAAATAACGAATTTTTCTCTACAGTATACTTACTAAGGCTATTCCAAGCTTAAAGTATAATATGGTTTCTAATCCTTGCCTTGGAAGAATTTCAAAACACGTAACTTAAAAACATGGTATTCATACTAACTAACTGTTAGGAAAAAAATTTAAAATGTTAGTTGCTCAGTCAGGTCTGACTCCTTGTGACCCTGTGGACTGTAGCTCACCAAGTTCCTCTGGCCATGGAATTCTCCAGGAAAGAATACTGGAGTGAATTTCTATTTTCTTCTCCAAGCAATCGTCCCTACCTAGGGATCAAACCCAGGTCTCCTGCATTGCATGGTGAATTATTTACCACCTGATCCACCAGGGAAGCTCCCATTTAGTTGTTTTTTAAAAAAAAAAAAAAAAAGATTTGTTTATTTATTTTTGTGGGGTGGGGAGGGAGGGGAGCAGGCAGGCCACTTCTATTGGTCTTTCATTTCTCCATTTTCGTCCATTTTTGTTCTTTGGCCCGTGTGGGCCTCCCATTGCAGTGGCCTCTGTTGTCGCAGAGCACTGGCTCTGGGCGCATGTGCTCCAGAGCTCCGGCTCGGTAATTGGACACATCGGTCCAGCCGCTCCGCGGCAAGTGGGATCTTCCCAGGTGAGGGATTGAACGGGCGCCCCTTGCACTGCAAGGCAGTGTCCTTACTCACTGGACCACCAGGGAAATCCTTCCATTTAGTTTTGAAGGAGTATTCATTTAACTCCAAAATATGCTTCTAATTTTCCTTACAAAATTCCTATTAAGAGGAAGTAAAATTTAATAAAAGGGTGAAAGTTCGAAGAGCTTTGCTATTCTTTACTTAGTTCAAGAATATTTAAAATATATGATGAAAGCCTACACTTCATAAGTAGAATATGCTGCGACTACAGCATCAATGAAAATATCGTATCAAGGGCTTCCCTGGTGATCCAGTGGGTAGAGAGTCCGCCTTGCGGTGCAGCGAGCACCGATTCGATCCCTGGCCCAGAAAGATCCCACATGCAGCAGAGTGGCTGGACCGGTATGTCCAATTACGAGCCAGTGCTCTGGAGCACATGTGCCCAGAGCCAGTGCTCTGCAACGACAGAGGCCACTGCAATGGGAGGCCCACAAAGGCCAAAGAATAAAGACAGATGAAAAACACACGATAACTTAGAGGCAAAAAAAATGTTTAAAAAAATATTATATCAAGTAAGTCATTTACTGTGATGTGTCTGTGAGGGTATGTGTGCATACAGTCAGCTGTGTCCAGTTCTTGTGACCCCATGGACTGTGTGCATGACTCCTCTGTCCACGGAATTTTTCAGGCAAGAATACTGGATCAGGTTGCCATTTCCTCCTCCTTCCTGTCCCAACATCTCTTACAATTGGCAGGCAGATTCTTGACGACTCAGCCACCTGGGAAGTCACAGGGTATGTGCAATAACACAATTTCTGAATAAAATCCAATTTCTGAATTTGAGACTTTAAGTCTATTAATAAATTTCCCCCAAACACTTTATGATAAGACTATTGTTTCCATTTTAAACTTTAGTATCTGTGAAATTAAGCAATTTCAGTATCTTATTTTCAAAGGTTACTAAGTTCAAAAGTGCTAAGAAAAGCCAGAAAGCTTCTCTCCAAATATGTCAAATGGCACAAACGCTCAAGCTATAAGTCAAACCAGAAAATCCCATTGTTAATGTCTACCTAAAATTCGAAAGATTTGATTTTCCATTAAATCATGTTCATTATAAAACTTCAGACCTTCTATTATTGAATGTACACAATAAAACATTAGCCATCTGTTAAAATCATCTTTCTACCTTTTAATGAAAAATTTTTATTAGTTGGTAGAATTTCCCAGGAATAAAGGACACGAGAAACTTCCATTGTTCAAGCTGCCAGGGCAGCCCCATCAGTCACTGAATTGCCCTTGAGCGGTACAGTTTTATGATATTTCTAAAGAGTCTGTTTGCACCTGAAAACGTTCTTCCACTTAAGAAGTGCACTCTGGAAGTAGACACATTTTCTCTGTACTCTATTCTCAGGCAGAAAAAAAAAAGATATTATTCTTTACTGCCTTTCTTTGTTTTCCACACGCACATTCAATAAACTGTTCTGTCAAGAGAAAGAGCAAAGGGCTCTATTCAATAAAAAATTGCAGTGATTATGCTATGCAATCACACTCCTGCTACTTTATCACAATTTGCCATTCAAGTGGACACTGCTGTGCTCCCGGCTTTAGAGGGGAGAAAAGTCCATCAGGTACTGCAAGGTCATTTTATACAGGAAAGACACAAGTCCAATTTGAGAGCATGTCTACGTCAGACTGTCAGCAGTGTTTGTATCATAAGCCAAAGTCATGACTTCAGGTGACACAAAGCAACCAGGATGGATCATTATCAAATACCACGTATTGACCTAAGTAGTCTTGGGGTTTCAGTTAATCCCTGTTACACAAGAAGCTGCACAGTTCAGACCTCAAAGGCCTGATTTAATTAGTTATTGCTCTTTATTATCACTCTACCTCAAGGCCACTGAGGGATGTGAAACACTAGAAATGAGCACAAGCTTGAGAAGAGGCTTCAAAGGCTTGTTGTATACACATAATTGAAAAGAAAAAAAAATTAAAGAGTTTACTGTCCAGATACTCTAGGTTTCCTCTCAAATAGGATATTTTTCTAGAAACTGTGACTTCAGCATTGATTTAATATTAACATAGTAAAGATTTCTGCCAATGTTTTTATATGTGTGCTACAAGTTGCAACATGCTTGTAGCTGTTATTGTTCACTATAAAAGACTATTAAGATGGCTTCCCTGGTGGTCCAGTGGGTAGAGAGTCCACCTCGCAGTGCAAGGGGCACCAGCTCAATCCCTAGCTGGGGAAGATCCCACGTGCCAGGGAGCAGCTGGACTAGTGCGTCCAATTACGAGCCAGGGCTCTGGAGTGTGTGGGCCCAGAGCTGGTGCTCTGCAACGAGAGTGGCCACTGCAATGGGAGACCCACAAAGGCGGAAGAATAAAGATGGATGAAAAATAAAAATAAATAAAAAATCAATTTAAAAAAGAGGCCAAATAAACACATGAAATGATGCTCAATCTCGCTTATCATTAGAGAAATGCAAATCAAAACTACAATGAGATATCACCTCACACCCGTCAGAATGGCCAGCATCCACAAATCGACAGACAATAAATGCTGGAGAGGCTGCGGAGAAAAGGGAACACTCTTGCATTGCTGGTGGGAATGTAAATGGATACAGCCTCTATGGAAGACAGTATGGAGATTTCTTAAAAAACTAAAAATAGAAGCACCCTATGACCCAGCAATCCCACTCTTAGGCTTATACCCTGATGAAATCAAATCTAAAAGAAGCATCTGTACCCCAATGTTCATTGCAGCTCTCTATACAATAGCTAGAACATGGAAGCAACCTAGATGCCCATCAACAAATGAATGGATACAGAAGCTGTGGTACATATATACAATGGAATACTACACAGCTGTCAAAAGAAATGCAGAAAAATCAGCCCTAATAAGGGCTGGACCTAGAACCTATCGTCAAAAGTGAAGTCAGTCAGAAAGAGAAGGACAAGTATAATATACTAACACATGTATACAGAATCTTCAGGATGTCACTAAGAGCTATGCAAATGAAGCTGATCCTCACTGCGTGGCTGAAAACATTTGATCTGCACAAAACAGGCTGAAATTGGGACACAATTACAATTAATTAACCATATTTTCCAAGAAACACTGTGACTTCAGCATGTTTTTGTAAAGATTTCTGCCAATGTTTTTATATGTGTGCTACAAGTTGCAACATGCTTGTAGCTGTTATTGTTCACTATAAAAGACTATTAAGATGGCTTCCCTGGTGGTCCAGTGGGTAGAGAGTCCACCTCGCAGTGCAAGGGGCACCAGCTCAATCCCTAGCTGGGGAAGATCCCACGTGCCAGGGAGCAGCTGGACTAGTGCGTCCAATTACGAGCCAGGGCTCTGGAGTGTGTGGGCCCAGAGCTGGTGCTCTGCAACGAGAGTGGCCACTGCAATGGGAGACCCACAAAGGCGGAAGAATAAAGATGGATGAAAAATAAAAATAAATAAAAAATCAATTTAAAAAAGAGGCCAAATAAACACATGAAATGATGCTCAATCTCGCTTATCATTAGAGAAATGCAAATCAAAACTACAATGAGATATCACCTCACACCCGTCAGAATGGCCAGCATCCACAAATCGACAGACAATAAATGCTGGAGAGGCTGCGGAGAAAAGGGAACACTCTTGCATTGCTGGTGGGAATGTAAATGGATACAGCCTCTATGGAAGACAGTATGGAGATTTCTTAAAAAACTAAAAATAGAAGCACCCTATGACCCAGCAATCCCACTCTTAGGCTTATACCCTGATGAAATCAAATCTAAAAGAAGCACCTGTACCCCAATGTTCATTGCAGCTCTCTATACAATAGCTAGAACATGGAAGCAACCTAGATGCCCATCAACAAATGAATGGATACAGAAGCTGTGGTACATATATACAATGGAATACTACACAGCTGTCAAAAGAAATGCAGAAAAATCAGCCCTAATAAGGGCTGGACCTAGAACCTATCGTCAAAAGTGAAGTCAGTCAGAAAGAGAAGGACAAGTATAATATACTAACACATGTATACAGAATCTTCAGGATGTCACTAAGAGCTATGCAAATGAAGCTGATCCTCACTGCGTGGCTGAAAACATTTGATCTGCACAAAAACAGGCTGAAATTGGGACACAATTACAATTAATTAACCATATTTTCCAAGAAACACTGTGTCTGCGCAGTTTTTACCTCATAAATGATTATAAAAAATAATCATTTTAGCTATGAATAATAATCATGATTTCTACAAATATTAGCTATCAAAAAGGCAAATGAAAACCCTGCAATAGTTATAGAATAAAAGGCATCAAGACTAGTATTTGGAAGATCCAGTATGCCCATGTATTTGACACGGACACATTAAGAACAAGGAAAGGAAATGTTGGAGGTGCAAGAAAAATATTAAGCTGAGGAAATCAGTAAGTACACAGGTAAATCTAAATCAATTATTGTTATTTGGGATAAAGATAACACTGAACAAGCGCATCTGTGTCAGGAGAAGAGAGATCAGTGTTAGCACACTCTATAATACTTGGATTCTTTGGGAAGCACAAAACACACTGACAATATAAACCTAGCTTAGTAACACATGTTTAAGTAATAATCTCTAAAAGAAGGAAAATAAATTCTGCGCCTTCAAAGTTAAGGAAAAAAAAAACTGGAGTGGATTGGAAAATAAATACATATTAAATAAAAAACAAAGACTGGGTCAAATAAAAAAAGAAAGAAAGAAAGAAAAACCCTGATGATATCCAGTGAAGTTGAGTACCACCTTGTACTTCTGCTGCAGTCATTAATAGTTTTAAATTTTGTATATACAAGTAATGAAACTGGGAAAGCTCTGATTTTTACATTTCTGTGAATTTCTACTCGAGATACTTTCAAAACTTTTCGTACAGTTAACATGCTCACTTACTAAAGGAATTATACAACTGCTGTACTAAAGGAAGTATACAACAATTTATAGCTATCACTTAGAGGATTAACAGATGCAAAATTTCTGGGGAGGACATCAACAGTAAGTATGAACATCACTTAAAATTTAGATGCCCTTTGTTCTTTATAACAATGTTTAACTAGAATTTTAAAACAAATTTTCGAGTCAAAAGTGAAGTCAGTCTAGAAAGAAGAAGGGAAAAACAAGTATAATATACTAACACATGTATACAGAATCTTCAGGATGTCACTAAGAGCTATGCAAATGAAGCTGATCCTCACTGCGTGGCTGAAAACATTTGATCTGCACAAAAACAGGCTGAAATTGGGACACAATTACAATTAATTAACCATATTTTCCAAGAAACACTGTGTCTGCGCAGTTTTTACCTCATAAATGATTATAAAAAATAATCATTTTAGCTATGAATAATAATCATGATTTCTACAAATATTAGCTATCAAAAAGGCAAATGAAAACCCTGCAATAGTTATAGAATAAAAGGCATCAAGACTAGTATTTGGAAGATCCAGTATGCCCATGTATTTGACACGGACACATTAAGAACAAGGAAAGGAAATGTTGGAGGTGCAAGAAAAATATTAAGCTGAGGAAATCAGTAAGTACACAGGTAAATCTAAATCAATTATTGTTATTTGGGATAAAGATAACACTGAACAAGCGCATCTGTGTCAGGAGAAGAGAGATCAGTGTTAGCACACTCTATAATACTTGGATTCTTTGGGAAGCACAAAACACACTGACAATATAAACCTAGCTTAGTAACACATGTTTAAGTAATAATCTCTAAAAGAAGGAAAATAAATTCTGCGCCTTCAAAGTTAAGGAAAAAAAAAACTGGAGTGGATTGGAAAATAAATACATATTAAATAAAAAACAAAGACTGGGTCAAATAAAAAAAGAAAGAAAGAAAGAAAAACCCTGATGATATCCAGTGAAGTTGAGTACCACCTTGTACTTCTGCTGCAGTCATTAATAGTTTTAAATTTTGTATATACAAGTAATGAAACTGGGAAAGCTCTGATTTTTACATTTCTGTGAATTTCTACTCGAGATACTTTCAAAACTTTTCGTACAGTTAACATGCTCACTTACTAAAGGAATTATACAACTGCTGTACTAAAGGAAGTATACAACAATTTATAGCTATCACTTAGAGGATTAACAGATGCAAAATTTCTGGGGAGGACATCAACAGTAAGTATGAACATCACTTAAAATTTAGATGCCCTTTGTTCTTTATAACAATGTTTAACTAGAATTTTATCATACGATGCGAAAGACTCACATTTTAAATGTTCCCTGACTTATTTAGAATAGCAAATGTTTATCAACAATGTCCTTCATCACACTCTCTATTCCACTGACCCCTTCTAACAAAGAGAACATGACAGAAGAGATGGTATGTTCAACATACAAGGATATACAGATATAGGGATTGGTTAAATAAATGATAGATCATCTCAGTGAATGAATAGTATGAATGCTTTAAAAATAATATATCATAGGAGGTTAATAGAGGCATGAAAATATTTAATATACATTAAATAAAATTTTCTTAAGGAGTATATACTACATAATACATTACTAAGGATACATACAACACAAGGCAAAAAAGTGACTCTCTATATGATTCTTTAAGAATTCTGTTTTCCACATCTTCTACAATAATCATGTGTTGAAACTATGTGATATCTACAAAATAGAATAATTTATAATTTGACTCTATATCATTGTATGTCTGTATAAATAATAATTGTTTTAATAAATAAAGTTTCCCATTTATAATCAAAAATCCATATCTTAAAAAAATACCATGTAATATGGTATTCACTGTAATTAAATAACCATAATGTAGTGTTGTGATCCACACAAATCAACCATCAAAGTGACTGCTTCAGGATCTAAGCTTCAGCTAATTAACAATCTAAGTGAATGTGTCACAAATAAGCGGGCATTTATATTACACACTAAGACTTCTCCAATGTTCCTTGTATGGTATTTAAGTCCTTACTCATCCTCTGTGTTTCAATGAACAGCCTGAAAAAATACACAGGAAAAATATGTACATAATCCTCTTTAGCATCAGTTTGTTTTTAACAGTATCTGCCTTGTACTTTAATAACAGTAACAAACAAAAATGATATGGCCATTTTAGGAAGAAAAATTACATATTAAGTTTCAAAAATATTTTGTTTCCTAATTTTAATTCTTAGATTCCTAGGATTTAAAATATCTAGGATTTAAAAGTAATCCAGTAATTACTTTGTTCAGGAATCTGATAAAGTCTGTGGGAATCAATTAGAAAACAAATCTTCAAAGCTTACCTGTTAAAATTTTACCTGCCGCTAGGCCAAGCATTGTTTATATGCATCGGTTTTACCGACTGAATCACTCATTAATACTTTTTAATATGTAAGTTGAATACGTTAATAAAGTGCCTTCTAGAATATAAAATAATGCCATCCCTTTCCTTTATATAATGTATCCTTTTCCTTTATTGACAGGATGGATGACACTGTTTCAGAGATTTCTTAATGTCATTATTTTAATTATCCTGTTCATATAAACTTGTATATACAGAAAATCAGTGAGCTAAAAAGAAAAAAAATAAAAATAAAAAAGTCATATATTGACGCTTTTAGAGGAAGAATTTTTACAAACTTACAAATCAAGCAGCTGTTCAAATAAATAATGTATGTTGCAGCTGGCTCTTACATGGGCCTGAGTGTCCAAGAGCAGCAGATGTCCCAGTTCTATAAATGTGTGAGTAGAAAAAGGTCCTAAATCGAGATGGAGACAAACGGTGATGCAAACCTACAAGTGCGCATTTGACGATAAAAATGATTCAATATACATTTTTCTAAAAATTTCTATAAACAGAGTAAAATGCTTTTTAGCTAAAAGATATAAAAATAATCCTACAGCCTCCAGAAGAGTAGACTGATTTCTCAAGGATTGTTTGTTTTAGACAAGCTTTTCTCCCCCTATTCTATGCAAGTGAATGTGGTGTTTTTCATTTAGAAATGTGTACAGAACCTAGAGTGATAGTAATTCAGACAATTAACATAGCCCTGTCTAGTGACACTGGGTCACTTATTAAAGGAGGACCTGTTTGAGTCCTAAATTGCTCATAAAGTAATGTCGGATAAAAAGATCTCAAAGCAAATAATGAAAATGCTCAAAATATGTACATAATCCTCTTTAGCATCAGTTTGTTTTAACAGTATCTGCCTTGTACTTTAATAACAGTAACAAACAAAAATGATATGGCCATTTTAGGAAGAAAAATTACATATTAAGTTTCAAAAATACTTTGTTTCCTAATTTTAATTCTTAGATTCCTAGGATTTAAAATATCTAGGATTTAAAAGTAATCCAGTAATTACTTTGTTCAGGAATCTGATAAAGTCTGTGGGAATCAATTAGAAAACAAATCTTCAAAGCTTACCTGTTAAAATTTTACCTGCCGCTAGGCCAAGCATTTTTTATATGCATCGGTTTTACCGACTGAATCACTCATTAATACTTTTTAATATGTAAGTTGGATACGTTAATAAAGTGCCTTCTAGAATATAAAATAATGCCATCCCTTTCCTTTATATAATGTATCCTTTTCCTTTATTGACAGGATGGATGACACTGTTTCAGAGATTTCTTAATGTCATTATTTTAATTATCCTGTTCATATAAACTTGTATATACAGAAAATCAGTGAGCTAAAAAGAAAAAAAATAAAAATAAAAAAGTCATATATTGACGCTTTTAGAGGAAGAATTTTTACAAACTTACAAATCAAGCAGCTGTTCAAATAAATAATGTATGTTGCAGCTGGCTCTTACATGGGCCTGAGTGTCCAAGAGCAGCAGATGTCCCAGTTCTATAAATGTGTGAGTAGAAAAAGGTCCTAAATCGAGATGGAGACAAACGGTGATGCAAACCTACAAGTGCGCATTTGACGATAAAAATGATTCAATATACATTTTTCTAAAAATTTCTATAAACAGAGTAAAATGCTTTTTAGCTAAAAGATATAAAAATAATCCTACAGCCTCCAAAAGAGTAGACTGATTTCTCAAGGATTGTTTGTTTTAGACAAGCTTTTCTCCCCCTATTCTATGCAAGTGAATGTGGTGTTTTTCATTTAGAAATGTGTACAGAACCTAGAGTGATAGTAATTCAGACAATTAACATAGCCCTGTCTAGTGACACTGGGTCACTTATTAAAGGAGGACCTGTTTGAGTCCTAAATTGCTCATAAAGTAATGTCGGATAAAAAGATCTCAAAGCAAATAATGAAAATGCTAAAATATAACAGAAATCCTGTTCTCAAGAAAGATCACTTAATAGGGAAAAAAAGATTTGAACAAATAACAGTATTACAACTCCAACAAGTAAAAGATGGATATAAAACAACAGGAGCACAAGAAGGCCATGATGTCACGCTCATCATGAGTAATGCCATGCTGAGCAAGAAAGGAGGCCAGAGAAGTTCTCATAAAAAAGATGATAATTAAGTTGCTTTGAAGTCTTCACAGACACTTTCTGAGTAAGCAACATAAAAGAAGGGAAAGTACTCCAGGCAAAAGGAGTAGCATGTGCATGATGAGGTATATCTGAATTAGCATAGAAAACAGGTTTCAAATGACTGGAATACAAAGCAGAAAGTAGAAGCAACAGCCAAGGAAGGAAGAAAGGGAAGGTCATAAGTGATGCTCTAGGCTATACTCAGGGGTTAGATCTTATCCTATAAGCAATGGAAATCTATCTAAATTCTCTTGAGAGATACAGCAACATGCATTGGAGTTTTTACAATACAAAGGTAAAATTCCTTCATTTCACTGTGTGTGTGCTCAGTCACTTAGTCATGTCTGACTCTTCGTGACTCCATGGACTCTACCTTGGCAGGCTCTTCTGTTCATGGATTTTTTCAGACAAGAATATTAGAACATGTTGCCATTTACTCCTACAGAGGATCTTTCCAACCCAGAGACTGGACCTGTGTTTCCAGCACTGGTAGGCAGATTCATTACCACTGCACCACCTGGGAAGCCCTCATTTCACTGTACTTAGAATGAACGCGACAGTGAACACACTGGAGGTGTTATATGAGAAGACACTAAAGTCATCACATAAGAAAAGATGACACTGTGAACTAATGCAGTGAGGATGGAGGTCACTTCCTAGTTAGAACCAAAGTATGCTTCCTTACTGACCAGAAACAAAACCCCAAACTCTTGGTTTGAGCACTAAGTGGCTCACAAATTCGAACCAATCTTCCAATTTATCTGATTAACCTACCCCCAACTGTATTCCCATACCAACTCCATTTCATTACACTGGATGAATATTTCAAAATAAGACCTAGCCTTCATCCGTGTGTCTCCTAAACTCATCTTTGTCCAACAAATTAATCACAACTCTTCTTTGATGCCTTTCAGATTCTTTCAGTTTAATCCCTTTTAATACCAAGAACATTATCTTCCACATGGTCAAATTTCAATAAATGTTAGGGGAATTTAATTGACTCTCTTGCCTCAGTACATGAGGAAACTCAAAACAGTTGACTTGTTTATCCATGCAGCACAGACAGGGGCAAAAATCTAACATGGGGAAGCCGCTGTTAACAGGGTCCAGGCCAGTGCACGAGTGGAAAGTAAGCAAGAACATACACAGGAGCCACACCATTGTTCTCATGCTATCTTAGTTCAGTACAAAAATATTGAAGTATCTCCCTTGGGGCCTAATGACAGAGAAAGTCACTGCCACCTCTGTAGTCCTACGCATGTTTAAGGTAGCAATGGCTTTTAGAATAAACACATTATTCTAAACATATAGTTTTCCTCATTACACATTTTTTTCATGTAACTCGGGGCACTTTTGAAAAGTACCATTTGTAACTATATTTAAGGTAATTCCTATACTTTTCTCTAAAAGGCATAATATATATTATAGCCCAAATATGTCTCAAAACAATATAGCTTACACTACCTTGGCAGGCTCTTCTGTTCATGGATTTTTTCAGACAAGAATATTAGAACATGTTGCCATTTACTCCTACAGAGGATCTTTCCAACCCAGAGACTGGACCTGTGTTTCCAGCACTGGTAGGCAGATTCATTACCACTGCACCACCTGGGAAGCCCTCATTTCACTGTACTTAGAATGAACGCGACAGTGAACACACTGGAGGTGTTATATGAGAAGACACTAAAGTCATCACATAAGAAAAGATGACACTGTGAACTAATGCAGTGAGGATGGAGGTCACTTCCTAGTTAGAACCAAAGTATGCTTCCTTACTGACCAGAAACAAAACCCCAAACTCTTGGTTTGAGCACTAAGTGGCTCACAAATTCGAACCAATCTTCCAATTTATCTGATTAACCTACCCCCAACTGTATTCCCATACCAACTCCATTTCATTACACTGGATGAATATTTCAAAATAAGACCTAGCCTTCATCCGTGTGTCTCCTAAACTCATCTTTGTCCAACAAATTAATCACAACTCTTCTTTGATGCCTTTCAGATTCTTTCAGTTTAATGCCTTTTAATACCAAGAACATTATCTTCCACATGGTCAAATTTCAATAAATGTTAGGGGAATTTAATTGACTCTCTTGCCTCAGTACATGAGGAAACTCAAAACAGTTGACTTGTTTATCCATGCAGCACAGACAGGGGCAAAAATCTAACATGGGGAAGCCGCTGTTAACAGGGTCCAGGCCAGTGCACGAGTGGAAAGTAAGCAAGAACATACACAGGAGCCACACCATTGTTCTCATGCTATCTTAGTTCAGTACAAAAATATTGAAGTATCTCCCTTGGGGCCTAATGACAGAGAAAGTCACTGCCACCTCTGTAGTCCTACGCATGTTTAAGGTAGCAATGGCTTTTAGAATAAACACATTATTCTAAACATATAGTTTTCCTCATTACACATTTTTTTTTCATGTAACTCGGGGCACTTTTTGAAAAAGTACCATTTGTCTAACTATATTTAAGGTAATTCCTATACTTTTTCTCTAAAAAGAAATGCATAATATATATTATAGCCCAAATATGTCTCAAAACAAATGCAGTTATGCTTACACAGTATTAACAACACATTGTAAAATTCAGAGCTGCTGGACAGCAACATTTGGAAAAACAATTTCAATGCTATGGATTTTGATGCGAAAAGCAATCATTCTTAAGACCTAGAGAAAAACTCGCTGTGGCTGGTAAAATGAGGATGGGTCATTATTACAGCTATCTATCTAAAAGGCAAATAATCAGTTAACAATCTCATTATCTAAATTATGGCACAAATAATTCTGTTTATTAACAAAGTACTAGCTGATGTTACTTTTAATTATGGTCAACCAGGAATTGGTTCTCTCCTCCCCAAATGGTTGAATCATCTCAAAGCCCACTATGAGTATATGGGGATTCCTGTGCAAATGTAACTCTACTTAAAGCGATTTATCTATCCCATGAATTCATTTATGCTGCAGGGTATTTCCATCTAATTCCTTCCTTCTTCTAATCCACAGTCATGGAATTAAAATGAGAAGCTTTTGCACTTTAATGAATGCAAAAATACAGTATCAATATTTACTCAACAATATTGGCTAAATTTTCCAGTGCAAAAGAAAATGGTCAAATTCATTTTTGCTGACAGTTACCCAGCCTGGACTCTACTAGCTTCCACCAGTGCTTACATATCATTGATAAACATGATAGCTTAGACGATTCCATGTCTCTGCATAGACGTTTTTCTCCTAAAGGCTCTGACATGAAATAATGCAACTTTAGTACATGAGGAAACTCAAAACAGTTGACTTGTTTATCCATGCAGCACAGACAGGGGCAAATCTAACATGGGAAGCCGCTGTTAACAGGGTCCAGGCCAGTGCACGAGTGGAAAGTAAGCAAGAACATACACAGGAGCCACACCATTGTTCTCATGCTATCTTAGTTCAGTACAAAAATATTGAAGTATCTCCCTTGGGGCCTAATGACAGAGAAAGTCACTGCCACCTCTGTAGTCCTACGCATGTTTAAGGTAGCAATGGCTTTTAGAATAAACACATTATTCTAAACATATAGTTTTCCTCATTACACATTTTTTTTTCATGTAACTCGGGGCACTTTTTGAAAAAGTACCATTTGTCTAACTATATTTAAGGTAATTCCTATACTTTTTCTCTAAAAAGAAATGCATAATATATATTATAGCCCAAATATGTCTCAAAACAAATGCAGTTATGCTTACACAGTATTAACAACACATTGTAAAATTCAGAGCTGCTGGACAGCAACATTTGGAAAAACAATTTCAATGCTATGGATTTTGATGCGAAAAGCAATCATTCTTAAGACCTAGAGAAAAACTCGCTGTGGCTGGTAAAATGAGGATGGGTCATTATTACAGCTATCTATCTAAAAGGCAAATAATCAGTTAACAATCTCATTATCTAAATTATGGCACAAATAATTCTGTTTATTAACAAAGTACTAGCTGATGTTACTTTTAATTATGGTCAACCAGGAATTGGTTCTCTCCTCCCCAAATGGTTGAATCATCTCAAAGCCCACTATGAGTATATGGGGATTCCTGTGCAAATGTAACTCTACTTAAAGCGATTTATCTATCCCATGAATTCATTTATGCTGCAGGGTATTTCCATCTAATTCCTTCCTTCTTCTAATCCACAGTCATGGAATTAAAATGAGAAGCTTTTGCACTTTAATGAATGCAAAAATACAGTATCAATATTTACTCAACAATATTGGCTAAATTTTCCAGTGCAAAAGAAAATGGTCAAATTCATTTTCGCTGACAGTTACCCAGCCTGGACTCTACTAGCTTCCACCAGTGCTTACATATCATTGATAAACATGATAGCTTAGACGATTCCATGTCTCTGCATAGACGTTTTTCTCCTAAAGGCTCTGACATGAAATAATGCATTAACTTTGTTATTAAAAAAAAAAAAAAAATTAGCCAGCTTGAACAGCTTGAAAACAGAAAATACTTGAGGTAAGGAACAAAAAATACAACTTCCTATCAGGAATAATTCCTTGGTATGTTTGTCAAATTTGTTTTCTGAATGTTATCAGACAAAAGAAAACTGCTTACTTAAAATGATAGAAAAATGAGAAACTGCATATGACAGTGTGACTAGAATTATTAAGTAGAATTTTATTAAAAGATAAATACATTTAGCACTTCCCTGGTAGTTCAGTGGGTAAGGACACCGTCTTGCAGTGCAAGGGGCGCCGGTTCGATCCCTGGCCTGGGAAGATCCCATGTGCCGCGGAGCAGCTGGACCGATGTGCCCAACTACCCAACCAGAGCTCTGGAGCGCATGCGCCCAGAGTTGGTGCTCTGCAGTGAGAGAGGCCACTGAGATGGGAGGCCCACATAGGCCAGAAGAACAAAAATGGAAATAAATGAAAGACTAATAGAAGTGGCCAAAAAAAGATAAATACATTTAAATGTTTTTTTCTTTAAAATAGCCGAGAAAGATACAAAAATTTATTAAGCTTTGGAATTATTTTTGGCTTTATTTGTGTATATATATGTTTTTTTTTTTAATTTGGGCCTCTTTTATTGTTTCCTTCTTTATTTATTTTCGTCCATCTTTGTTCTTTGGCCTGTGTGGTCCTCATTGCAGTGGCCCCTCTCGTTGCAGAGCACTGGCTCTGGGCACGTGCACTCCAGAGCGCTGGCTCATAACTAGACACACCGGTCCAGCTGCTCCTCGGCACATGGGATCTTTTCAGGGCAGCGATCAAACCAGTGCCCACTGCATTGCAAGGTGGACTCCTTACCCACTGGACCACCAGGGAAGCCCTATGTATATTTTTAATTGTTGCTTGGTCACCTGCAAAAGTAGTAAGCAAAATGCTTCTCTTCTGTTCTACAGGATATTATTCTATTATCTACAGACAGTCATATTAAATATTCTCATTTATCCATCAGCACCATACCCTAAATCTCCTTCAACTTAAAAAATAAATATGAAAAGTAACCTGAAAAAAAAAAGCAAAACACTGATAAGTCAATTACAATAGCAAACTCCCAGATGTTTCTTGCCTTTTTTCTTAACTGAAGGAGCTTTTTGTTTAAATTTTTTAAAAAATGTAATTCATGCCAATACCAAGTAAGGTTTCTTCAAGATTTCGTGAGACTAGTACTTCAATTAATTGAGTCTCAATTTATATCCATAGATAGAGAAGAAGAAAAGAAACACTATTATAACGAGTAAGTCTGAGGTCAAAGCAGTATATTGCAATTAGGGAGCTGAGGGATAACTAGCGTTATTTTTTGGTAAACCCACCCAAGCCTCTAGGTTTTAAAAAACGATGAAATTACTAACTTTTAAAGTACTCAAATCGTATCAAGCATCATTTCCAACCACAACAGTATGAAACAAGAAAATAATTACACAGTATAACTGGAAAAATCACAAAATGTGGAGATTAAAAAAATAATAATCAACAACCAATGGAGCAAACAAGAAATAAAGAGAAGTCAAAAAATACTTTGACAAACAAAAATGAAAATAGAGCAAAATTTGGGAGCTAGAAGAAAAGCAGTTTTAAGAGGGAAGTGCATAACAATAAATGCCCACCCTCAAGGAACAAGACTCACATAAAAAACCCAACCACACACCTCAAGGAATTAGAAAAAGTAGAACAAACAACAGCCAAAATTAGTAGAAGGAAGGAAATAACGATCAGAGCAGAAACGAAGATTTAAAGGACAAAGGATAAGATCAATAAAATTATGAGCTGGTCTTTGAAAAGATAAAGAAAATTTTACAAGCCTCTAGCTAAACTCGAAATATGAGAGAATACAAATAAATAAAATCCGAAATAAAAGAGAAAATGTTACAAATGAAACCACAGAAACACAAAGGATTTTAAGTAATGTCCAGGTGAGGTTTGGGTTAGAATTAGGGCTAGGGATAGGATCAGATTTACAGAAAAACTTGGGCTCAGTATAAGTTTAGGGCTGAGTTTACAATAAAGGGAAATGCAGAGAGTGGGTGTTAGCTTTAGGGTCTGCAAAAATTGGGAATGGGTGACGGTTCCAGTGAGGCATGGTCAAGGGTTAGGATTAGGTCCAAAACTAGGGTGAGGTTGAGGGTTAGCTTTATTTTAAGAGCTGGGATAGGTATAAGGTTAGGACTGAGTTTAGAATAAAAAGAAATGCTAAGGGTGGTTGCTAGTTTTACGGTTAGAGTTATTTTGGATAGGGTGAGGGTTAGGATTGTGCTGGGGCTAGAACTGGGCTAGGGATAGGGTGCTTCCATAAGATTTGGGGTTGCATTAAGGTTTGGATTGAGTTTAGACTAAAAAGGAATGCTGAGGGCGGTTGTTAGTATTCGGGTTTGAGTTATTTGGAATAGGGTGAAGGTGATGGTTTTGTGCTTGGGTTATGACAATTGTAAACCCACCCAAGCCTCTAGGTTTTAAAAAACGATGAAATTAGTAACTTTTAAAGTACTCAAATCGTATCAAGCATCATTTCCAACCACAACAGTATGAAACAAGAAAATAATTACACAGTATAACTGGAAAAATCACAAAATGTGGAGATTAAAAAAATAATAATCAACAACCAATGGAGCAAACAAGAAATAAAGAGAAGTCAAAAAATACTTTGACAAACAAAAATGAAAATAGAGCAAAATTTGGGAGCTAGAAGAAAAGCAGTTTTAAGAGGGAAGTGCATAACAATAAATGCCCACCCTCAAGGAACAAGACTCACATAAAAAACCCAACCACACACCTCAAGGAATTAGAAAAAGTAGAACAAACAACAGCCAAAATTAGTAGAAGGAAGGAAATAACGATCAGAGCAGAAACGAAGATTTAAAGGACAAAGGATAAGATCAATAAAATTATGAGCTGGTCTTTGAAAAGATAAAGAAAATTTTACAAGCCTCTAGCTAAACTCGAAATATGAGAGAATACAAATAAATAAAATCCGAAATAAAAGAGAAAATGTTACAAATGAAACCACAGAAACACAAAGGATTTTAAGTAATGTCCAGGTGAGGTTTGGGTTAGAATTAGGGCTAGGGATAGGATCAGATTTACAGAAAAACTTGGGCTCAGTATAAGTTTAGGGCTGAGTTTACAATAAAGGGAAATGCAGAGAGTGGGTGTTAGCTTTAGGGTCTGCAAAAATTGGGAATGGGTGACGGTTCCAGTGAGGCATGGTCAAGGGTTAGGATTAGGTCCAAAACTAGGGTGAGGTTGAGGGTTAGCTTTATTTTAAGAGCTGGGATAGGTATAAGGTTAGGACTGAGTTTAGAATAAAAAGAAATGCTAAGGGTGGTTGCTAGTTTTACGGTTAGAGTTATTTTGGATAGGGTGAGGGTTAGGATTGTGCTGGGGCTAGAACTGGGCTAGGGATAGGGTGCTTCCATAAGATTTGGGGTTGCATTAAGGTTTGGATTGAGTTTAGACTAAAAAGGAATGCTGAGGGCGGTTGTTAGTATTCGGGTTTGAGTTATTTGGAATAGGGTGAAGGTGATGGTTTTGTGCTTGGGTTAGAATTAGAACCAAGGTTAGGCTTATGTATAATGTAAGAGTTGGGGTTGGCTTTATGGTTTGGATTGATTTAGAGGTAATGAAAGGTGTAGGGCATGTGTTAGCATTGAGTTTGCATCAAGTTGGTATCCGTTGCAATTTTCAGTGAGGTTTGGTATAGGGTTAGGGCTAGGACTAGGACCAGGGCTAGGTTTAGGCTTAATATTACCATAAGAATTGGGGTCAGGTTAAGGTTAGGATTGAGTTTAAAGAAAACAAACATGCATAGGGCTTATTTTAGCTTTAAGCTTTGCATCAAGTTCTGGGTGAACTACCCAATGAGGTCTGGTCTAGGGTAAGGACTAGATCCAAGACTAGGGCCAGGATTAAGCTTAGCTTTACCACAACAGTGAGCTTGTTTTAAGGGAAAAGATTGAGTTTAGTGTAAATGGAAATGCGTAGGGCATGTGTTAGCTTTAAGGTCTGCATCAAGTTTGGATCTTGTGAGGCTTTGGCTGGGGTTTGGCTAGGCTTAGGGCTAGGGCCAAGACAAGGGTTAGCATTAGTGTTAGCTTTATAAGATTTGGATAGGTTTAAAGTTATGACTGAGCTTAGAATAAAGAGGAATGTTGAGGGCTGGTGTTAGTTTTAGGGCTCGAGTTATTTGGGATAGGGTGAGGGTGAGGCTTAGCTTTATGCTATGGCTGGAATTAGGGCTAGGGTTAGGATTAGCTTTATTGTAAGAACTGGGATTTGTTTAAAGTTAGGGTTGAGTTTAGAGCAAAAGGAAATGTGTAGGGCATATGTTAGCTTTAAGGTTTACATCAAGTTGGGATCGGGTGAGATTTCCAGAGAGGTCTGGTTTAGGGTTAGGACTAGGTCTGAGGCTAGGGCTAGAGTTAGAGTTATCTTTATCATAAATGTTAGGATAGGTTTAAGATCAGCATTGAGTTTAGAGAAAAGGATAATGCTGAGACTAGTAGTTAGTTTTAGGGTTCGAGCTATTTGAGACAGGGTGAGGGTGAGGATTAGTCTTGGGCTAAGGCTGGATTTAGGGCTAGAAGTTGGCTCAGGTTATTGTTACAGTTGGGGTCATTTTAAGGTTAGGGCTGAGTTCAGAGCAAAGGGTGAAGGTTTTGATGAGGTTTCAGCTAGGGTGAGGACTAGGTCCTAGAATAGGATTAGGGGTAAGCTAAGATTTACTATGATAGTTGCTATCAGTTTAAGTTTAGGACTGAGTTTAGAATAAAAAGAAATTGCTGAGGGCAGTGGCTAGTTTTCGGGTTTGCTGATTCAGGATAGAGTGAGGGTGAGGGTTAGTTTGTGCTAGGACTAGATATAGGGTTAGGGTTAGGCTAGCTTTACTGTATCATTTGGGGTTGGTTTAAGACTAGGATTGAGTTTAAAGGTAAGAGAAAGTTGTAGGGCACGTGTCAGCTTCAGGGTTTGCATGAAGTTGGGGTCAGGTGAGGGTTCAGGTGAGGTTTGAGCTAGGGTCCTGACTAGGACAAGGGCTAGGGTTAGGGTTAGCGTAATTGTAAGATTTGGAATCAGTTTAAGGTTAGGACTGAGTTAAGAGTAAAAAGAAATGCTGAGGCAGTTGGTAGATTAGGGTTCGAGTTATTTGGGATATGGGTGGTTGAAAGTTAGGTTCTCCTAGGGCTAGAACTAAGGCTAGGGTTAGATTTTGCTCTACATTAAAAGTTGGGGTTGGTTTAAGACTAGGATTGAGTTTAAAGGTAAGAGAAAGTTGTAGGGCACGTGTCAGCTTCAGGGTTTGCATGAAGTTGGGGTCAGGTGAGGGTTCAGGTGAGGTTTGAGCTAGGGTCCTGACTAGGACAAGGGCTAGGGTTAGGGTTAGCGTAATTGTAAGATTTGGAATCAGTTTAAGGTTAGGACTGAGTTAAGAGTAAAAAGAAATGCTGAGGCAGTTGGTAGATTAGGGTTCGAGTTATTTGGGATATGGGTGGTTGAAAGTTAGGTTCTCCTAGGGCTAGAACTAAGGCTAGGGTTAGATTTTGCTCTACATTAAAAGTTGGGGTCAGTTTCAGGTTAGTATTGAGTTTAGAGGTAGGAGAAAGACGTAGGTCATGTGCTACCTTTAGTGTTGGCATCAAGTTGGGATTGGGTGAGGTATGGTCTAGGGTTAAGACTAGGTCCAGACTAGGGTGAGGTCTAGGCTTAGCTTTACCATAAGAGTTGGGTTTGGTTTGAAGTTAGGACTGAGGGCAGAGTGAAAAAGAAATGTTGAGGGTCGTTGTTAGTCTTAGGGTTGGAGTATCTGGAACAGGGTGAGAACAAGAGTTACGTGTATCACAGGACTAGAATTTAGGCTAGGGTTAGGTTTAGCTTTTCTGTAAGAGTTGGGGTCGGTTTACAATTACAATTCGGTTTAGAGGTAAGGCATATGCTTATGGCATGTGTTACTGTGAAGGTTTGCTTCAAGTTGGAATTGCATGAGCATTCTGGTGATGTTCTGTCTAGGGTTAAGCCTAAGTTCAACACAAGGGTTAGGTTTAGGGTTAAATTTTTCGTAAGAGTTAGCATTGGCTGAATGTTAGAACTGAGTTTAGAGTAAACAAAAATGCTGAGGACCAGTGTTAGTTTCCTGGTTCCAGTTATTGAGGACAGAGTGAGGTTGAAGGTTATGTTTATGCTAGGGCTAGAATTAGGACTAATATTAGGTGTAGCTATATCGTAAGAGTTGGGGTCGGTTTAAGGTTAGAATTGAATTTATAGATATGAGAAAAGCAAAGGGTATGTGTTAGCTTTACGGTTTGTATTAAGTTGGGATCTGGTAAGGGTTCAGGTGAGGTTTGGGCTAGGGTTAGGACTAGGTTTTGACTAGGACTATGGTTAGGGTTAGGGTTAGCTTTATAATAAGAGTTAGGATCAGTTTAAGCATAGAAGTGAGTTGAAAGTATAAATAAACGCTGTTAGTTTTAGGGTTCAGTTATTCAGGATAGAGTGAGGTTGAGAGTTAGGTTTGAGCAAGGCCTAGAATTAGGGCTAGGGTTAAGTTTAGCTTTACCATACAGCTGAGGTTGTTTTAAGGCTAGGGCTGATGTAGAAATAAGGGAAAGTCATAGAAAATGTGTTAAGTTTACAGTTTGCATCAAGTTGGGATTCAGTGAGGATTTGGGTGAAGTTTGGTCCAAGGTTAATACAAGATCCAGGATGATGGCTAAGGTTAGGATGAATTTTACCATAAGAGTTATAATTGGTTTAAGGTTAGGATTAGTTTTAGACTTAAAATAAATGATGAGGGTAGTGGTTACATTTAGGAAAGTCATAGAGTATGTCTTAGCTTTTGGGTTTGTATCAGGTTGGGATTCAGGGAGGATTTAGGGGAGAGTTGGGGTTAGATCCACCATAAGAGTTGGGTGTGATTTCAGAATAGGACTCAGTTTAGGGTAAAAAGAAATGTTAAGGACAGTTGCTAGTTTTAGGATTGGAATATGGTGAGGATAAGAGTCATTTGGAGGTAAGGTTAGGAATAGAAGTAGGGCTAGTTAACCATAAGAAATGGGGTGGGTTTAAGGTTATTACTGAGTTTAGAGTAGAGGGAAATGGTGAGGGTGGGTGTCAGAATGAGGGTTTGCTTTAAGGGGAGATAAGTAGAGGGGTCAAGTGAGCTTGGAGGTAGGTTTAATGGCTAGGACGGAGGGCTAGGGTTACATTTAGCGTAACTGTAGGAGTTGGGGTTGCTTTAAGGCTACAGTTGGGTTTACTGGAAATGGAATCGGTGAGTATGAGTGTTAGCTTTCAGGTTTTATTTAGGCTTGGAGAGGGAGAGAGGCCTGATGATACTGGAGGCATGATCAGGAATAGGAGCAGGGTGAGCATTAGGGTTGTCTTTACCCTAAGAGATGTGATCAGTTTAAGGTTAACACTGAGTTTAAAGTGAAGGGACATGGTATGGGTGTGTGTTAGAATTAGACTTTGCTTTAAGCGGTATTCCAGAGGATTCAGGTGAAGTTGGAGCTATGCTTAGGGTTAGCATAGGGCTAGAGTTAGGGTTAGATTAACAGTTAGGGTTGGGGTTACTTTAAGCTTAGGACTGTTTAGAGCAAAGGGATTTATTGAGGGCTTGTATTAAACTTAGGGTTCAAAATTACCTGGGTGAGGGAGAGGGTTCAGATGAAATTGGAGTTAAGGTCAGAAATAGGAGTAGCGTTAGGTTTATGGTTCGCTTAAATGTAAGAGTTTGGTTCACTTTAAAGCTAGGATTGAGTTTAGGGGAAATGAAACTGGTGAGACTGGCTAATAAGTTTATAGTTTGAATAAGCTGGGAGACAGAAAAATTTCCCATGAAACTGGAGTCAATATCAGGAATACGATTAGACCTATGTTTAGGCTTAACTTTACTCTAAGAGATCGGGTCAGTTTTCAGGGTAGGTTTTAGGTTAGAATTGAGTTTAGCATAAAGGGTAATGGTTACGGCATGTGGCAGATTTAGAGTGTGCTTTAAGTGGGGATACAAGATGGTGCAGGCTAATCCTGAGCTAGAGTAAGGACTAGCATGAGGGCTAGGGCTAGCTTAACCATAAGAGTTGCGGTCACTTTTAGGCTAGGACTGAGTTTAGAGGAACTTTTAAAGGCAAATGAAAATGAAACATATTAAATGTTAAAGTGATAAAACAGACTATAATAAATGTATTGTAAGTTACACCCAAACTCACTCAGCATGAATCTCATCTGGTAAGGTGTCAAGTAGTCTGTGTTACATCTGGAAAAAAATGGAAGCTTGATGTTTTGACTTCTTACCTTGATGGTTACAACACTGGTTAATGATGCCATCACTCAGAGTGCTACCAGGTTTTAGCCTGCCGTATAGTGGGAAGAGCTTGGATTTTTCTAAAATCCAGTTAAGGACACTTCGTAAATGAAAGGAAGCAATTATACAAGAGACTTCCTGTTTATCTTCCTATTACTTGAAGAAAAAAAGTACCATGGCACTGTGGACTTCATCAGCCTATTGTGCAAAACACTTTAATATGTTGCGCAGATGTTTACAGTATGCATTCAAGAGTGATGCTGTAATGAGATACCACCTCACACCCATCAGAATGGCAATCATCAAAAAATCGACAGACAATAAATGCTGGAGAGGCTGCGGAGAAAAGGGAACACTCTTGCATTGCTGGTGGGAATGTAAATGGATACAGCCTCTATGGAAGACAGTATGGAGATTTCTTAAAAAACTAAAAATAGAAGCACCCTACGACCCAGCAATCCCACTCTTAGGTTTATACCCTGATGAAATCAAGTCTGAAACACCTGTATCCCCATGTTCATTTCAGCACTCCATACAATAGCTAGAACATGGAAGCAACCTAGATGCCCATCAACAAATGAATGGATACAGAAGCTGTGGTACATATATACAATGGAATACTACACAGCTGTAAAGAGAAATGCAGAAAAATCAGCCCTAATAAGGTGGCTGGACCTAGAACCTATCGCCAAAAGTGAAGTCAGTCAGAAAGAGAAGGACAAGTACAATATACTAACACATATATATGGAATCTAGTAGGATGGTGATGATGGCACATGCAGTGAAGTGATGGAGAGAGTTTAGCAGATAGAGGGCTTTTAACAGGCAATTTGAGCTAGAGTAAGGACTAGCATGAGGGCTAGGGCTAGCTTAACCATAAGAGTTGCGGTCACTTTTAGGCTAGGACTGAGTTTAGAGGAACTTTTAAAGGCAAATGAAAATGAAACATATTAAATGTTAAAGTGATAAAACAGACTATAATAAATGTATTGTAAGTTACACCCAAACTCACTCAGCATGAATCTCATCTGGTAAGGTGTCAAGTAGTCTGTGTTACATCTGGAAAAAAATGGAAGCTTGATGTTTTGACTTCTTACCTTGATGGTTACAACACTGGTTAATGATGCCATCACTCAGAGTGCTACCAGGTTTTAGCCTGCCGTATAGTGGGAAGAGCTTGGATTTTTCTAAAATCCAGTTAAGGACACTTGTAAATGAAAAGAAGCAATTATACAAGAGACTTCCTGTTTATCTTCCTATTACTTGAAGAAAAAAAGTACCATGGCACTGTGGACTTCATCAGCCTATTGTGCAAAACACTTTAATATGTTGCGCAGATGTTTACAGTATGCATTCAAGAGTGATGCTGTAATGAGATACCACCTCACACCCATCAGAATGGCAATCATCAAAAAATCGACAGACAATAAATGCTGGAGAGGCTGCGGAGAAAAGGGAACACTCTTGCATTGCTGGTGGGAATGTAAATGGATACAGCCTCTATGGAAGACAGTATGGAGATTTCTTAAAAAACTAAAAATAGAAGCACCCTACGACCCAGCAATCCCACTCTTAGGTTTATACCCTGATGAAATCAAGTCTGAAACACCTGTATCCCCATGTTCATTTCAGCACTCCATACAATAGCTAGAACATGGAAGCAACCTAGATGCCCATCAACAAATGAATGGATACAGAAGCTGTGGTACATATATACAATGGAATACTACACAGCTGTAAAGAGAAATGCAGAAAAATCAGCCCTAATAAGGTGGCTGGACCTAGAACCTATCGCCAAAAGTGAAGTCAGTCAGAAAGAGAAGGACAAGTACAATATACTAACACATATATATGGAATCTAGTAGGATGGTGATGATGGCACATGCAGTGAAGTGATGGAGAGACAGACATGGACAGTGGACATATGGACATTGTGGGGAATGAACAGTGGGTGGGAGGCGTAAAGGAAGTAGCATGAAGGCCTGTACTATCATATTTGAAGAAAATAGCTCTAGTCATTGCTCTGTGAGAAAAGGTGATCCTGCAGGGGTGCAGTGTGATGGTCTGGAGGGGTAGGATGGGGGGGATATACATATGACTAATCTGGGAACATACATATCTGTAAACAACAAAACTCTGTAAAAGTTAAAAGTAAAATAAAAGCTTAAAAAAAAAAAAAAAGAGCAATGCTGTATTCTATAAATATGAGTTTACTTCCCTGAATGGGATAACTTTAATGCCAATCATGGCTCTTTGGTTTATAGTGCGCTAAGGTTTAAATTGTATTTTATATTAAAAGCCAGCTGCTACACATATATCAATCACAACTGAGTCTTCTAACTCAGAAGTAAATCATGCCATCTAAACCCACTTCCTCCCTCTGTACTCTGATATATGTTCATCCTATAAAGCTAATGGCAACTACACAGTTTAGAATTTGGGGTTATATATTATTTAGAGTCATCAACACGCAGCACTGGAAGAGAAACAATGAGTCCATCATCAGGGGTTTTACCGAACAGTGTTAACTCTCCAAAGGATGCCACGCATATGGCAGAAAGTGCAGGGGATCATTTTTTGTTAGTTTTTCCACTGCAGCTAACTGTTACTAAAAATTTATATTTATCTTCCCCAAATCACATGTTCCTCATGCATTTTCTGAGTTACAGCATCTTCAAAGGAGAATTGATTCTATATTATTCACTCATGTCTTCATATGTCCCCCTCCTAGGTTCTCTTGATGCCTAAGCCAAGAGGTTACTTATATGCATTTCAGGATGTCTGCTGCTTATTAAGCAGGTAAAAATAGCACTTACAGTAAGAAAACTTTCTTTTGCAAGCGACACAGCCTTGTTCTGATACCAATGTCTTCTGAGATATATGCTGAAATCTGTGGGCAGTTCCCTCTAAAAAGAAATTCTTCAATAAATGCTCATTAACTTAAAATAGGGCAGAAAACAGTTAACTGTTAATTTCTTCAAATGTATGCTCTAGACTGTTGTGCCATTAGCAAAAAGGTTGTAAAGAAAATATTATACCAAAGAACATAATATTCACATGAATATTACTTTCCCATAATATTCTTATTCTAACCATCAAATAAAACCAACTTTCCACAACTAAAGGAAATAAAACTGCATGCCATTCTGCTTTATTTTTCTTGATCCTAAAATGTCTCTACCTGGAGTGGTGGGATGGGTGGGAGACAGGAGGAAAGTTCAAGAGAGAGGGAATATATGTATTTCTATGGCTGATTCATGTTGATGTTTGGCAGAGAACAACAAAACTCTGTAAAGCAATTATCAAAGCTTTTTTCCTCTGATTAAAAAAATAAAAATAAAACGGCCCTTATAATTTTTCTTCATAGATCAATGAGATGAGACAAAGTAACATTGTATCTAACCGACCTGGTCATATCTCTTCAAGATAAGTTTTACAAAGCAAAATGTCTTAGGTTATGAAACACATATTTAACTTGCATGAATTTTATTATTATAGCACATACTGATATAAGATCTGATTTAGTATAAAGCAGTTATTCCAATAGACTTGTTTGTAAGACCCAATAGGGCAATACTGTTAAACAATCTGGAATTTAAATAAAGCTGAGAGTGACACTATGTTTGAAAGGTAAATCATTTTTTTAAGGCATTCTGTTTTCTGCCTGCAACTGTGATTATTATATTGCTCCAAATTTGGATAAATTTTTAACGAATGCAGATGTCACAAGACTTGACCAACCATAAAGATTTCTGAGTTTTACTTCTCTCTCTTCAATAACTCAGTAAATGAATATTATAAATTTCTGAATAAACCTTATGTGGGCAAAATCTTATATGCATTTGTCAGTGAACTGAACTCTTGTGGAGAGTTGTCTGTGAAAGCCTGCTTAGCCGCTACACCCACAACCACAGGTGAATGCTCACACAGTGATTGCTCATGACCTGCTCCCCCACACATAGATGCTAGTCTAGAGATGGGTGTTCAACCATTAAGACGGTCTGCTTTAAGAAAAAAATAATTGAACATCAATAAATAAAAGTATTTGATCTGAGTGTTGCTTTTCAAACAATGGAGTCCTCTCCCTCAGATAAATTGAATTTGAGCTCTCTATAAATGACAAATGAGTAATAATTAGCAAGTAATTATTATCCAGTAACAATGACTGAAACAAATCCCAAATATACAACCAAATGTTTGATCATCACTTAACATCCTTAGAATGCCAGGTATACTTACTTGCCACTTGCATTGATGATATAATTGTTGAAATCAGCTATAATTCTGAATCAAAGGGAAAAGGATGGAGATATGTTTGGGTTTCAACTTTAATTCAGCAGGTTATCAGTATTTGAAAACCAGGGATGTTTATGTCTTAGTGTGCTAGGACTGTCACAATAAAGTATCACAAACTGGGAGACTTAAAAATAGAAATTTACTGTGTCACAAAAAGGCTAGAAATCCAAATTCAAGAAGTTGGCAAGGCTGGTTTCATCTGAGACCCTTGAGGGAAGGGTTTGTACCAGGCCTCTCTCCATGTCTTATAGATGGCCTCCTTGGCCTTCATCTTTTCACATCATTTTCTGTGTGTCTCTATGATTAGATTTACCTTTTTATAAGGACTCCTGTCACATTCCAATAGGGCCCAAAGTAACAAACTCATTTTAACTTGATTTTCTCTGTAGTGACCCCAACTCCAAATAAGTCACATTCTGAGGTACTAGGTATAGGATTCAACATATGAATTTTAACGAATGCAGATGTCACAAGACTTGACCAACCATAAAGATTTCTGAGTTTTACTTCTCTCTCTTCAATAACTCAGTAAATGAATATTATAAATTTCTGAATAAACCTTATGTGGGCAAAATCTTATATGCATTTGTCAGTGAACTGAACTCTTGTGGAGAGTTGTCTGTGAAAGCCTGCTTAGCCGCTACACCCACAACCACAGGTGAATGCTCACACAGTGATTGCTCATGACCTGCTCCCCCACACATAGATGCTAGTCTAGAGATGGGTGTTCAACCATTAAGACGGTCTGCTTTAAGAAAAAAATAATTGAACATCAATAAATAAAAGTATTTGATCTGAGTGTTGCTTTTCAAACAATGGAGTCCTCTCCCTCAGATAAATTGAATTTGAGCTCTCTATAAATGACAAATGAGTAATAATTAGCAAGTAATTATTATCCAGTAACAATGACTGAAACAAATCCCAAATATACAACCAAATGTTTGATCATCACTTAACATCCTTAGAATGCCAGGTATACTTACTTGCCCCTTGCCTTGATGATATAATTGTTGAAATCAGCTATAATTCTGAATCAAAGGGAAAAGGATGGAGATATGTTTGGGTTTCAACTTTAATTCAGCAGGTTATCAGTATTTGAAAACCAGGGATGTTTATGTCTTAGTGTGCTAGGACTGTCACAATAAAGTATCACAAACTGGGAGACTTAAAAATAGAAATTTACTGTGTCACAAAAAGGCTAGAAATCCAAATTCAAGAAGTTGGCAAGGCTGGTTTCATCTGAGACCCTTGAGGGAAGGGTTTGTACCAGGCCTCTCTCCATGTCTTATAGATGGCCTCCTTGGCCTTCATCTTTTCACATCATTTTCTGTGTGTCTCTATGATTAGATTTACCTTTTTATAAGGACTCCTGTCACATTCCAATAGGGCCCAAAGTAACAAACTCATTTTAACTTGATTTTCTCTGTAGTGACCCCAACTCCAAATAAGTCACATTCTGAGGTACTAGGTATAGGATTCAACATATGAATTTTAAGTTGGCAGTGGGGAACCACTACTCAATGCTTAACACTTTAAATAATAAATTTCAGATTTTTAGCTTTGGTTTAAATAAATACATAAATCATAGGACTTGGCAACTGTGAGCCAGCATTCCTGCAAAGCCTCCATCAGCATGAGCGAAATGATGGCTGCTTACTCCTGTGTGTCCTGCTTCTTTTTTGGCTGTTGTCCTGATCTCTAAATTCATTCTCATTTAATGTTTGTCATCTATTAGTTCAGGAGTATCAAGAACTGTATGAGGCCTCTCTACTCTTTGAATGATATGAGAACATTTAACCTCAGGTTCCCCTAGTGTCAACTGCCCTGAATGGCAGCTGCTAAACTAGTCTTTCATGGCTGCTCTGAGTTCAGTCATCTTTCTTTTATGTATAAGTGATTATTGGACCAACTATGTGACAGGTTCAGATTGAACTATTAAGTGGTCAAAGCCATTTTGAATAGCTATTCAAAATAATAAAATGGATTGAAATAAACCAGTTGAATTCACAGGTTTAGGAACTACAGGCCTAATTTCCATGTTTCCCTTTGACCACATGGCAGATATGGAACAACTAAATAGCATCAAAAGAAAACAGACATTCCAGAAAACTTATGATCATCTGTTAAGTCCAAAAGTCAAATTTAATTTTCCCTTGGTGGAAACAATATTCAAATCATAATGTGTCCTTTTAAAGTATTGACTATCCTCTTGTTTAAGTGATAGTATTTCAGACTGAAAATCTGTTTGTCACAATAAAGGGAAAAAAAATTCCAAATTCAAAGAAGTTGGCAAGGCTGGTTTCATCTGAGACCCTTGAGGGAAGGGTTTGTACCAGGCCTCTCTCCATGTCTTATAGATGGCCTCCTTGGCCTTCATCTTTTCACATCATTTTCTGTGTGTCTCTATGATTAGATTTACCTTTTTATAAGGACTCCTGTCACATTCCAATAGGGCCCAAAGTAACAAACTCATTTTAACTTGATTTTCTCTGTAGTGACCCCAACTCCAAATAAGTCACATTCTGAGGTACTAGGTATAGGATTCAACATATGAATTTTAAGTTGGCAGTGGGGAACCACTACTCAATGCTTAACACTTTAAATAATAAATTTCAGATTTTTAGCTTTGGTTTAAATAAATACATAAATCATAGGACTTGGCAACTGTGAGCCAGCATTCCTGCAAAGCCTCCATCAGCATGAGCGAAATGATGGCTGCTTACTCCTGTGTGTCCTGCTTCTTTTTTGGCTGTTGTCCTGATCTCTAAATTCATTCTCATTTAATGTTTGTCATCTATTAGTTCAGGAGTATCAAGAACTGTATGAGGCCTCTCTACTCTTTGAATGATATGAGAACATTTAACCTCAGGTTCCCCTAGTGTCAACTGCCCTGAATGGCAGCTGCTAAACTAGTCTTTCATGGCTGCTCTGAGTTCAGTCATCTTTCTTTTATGTATAAGTGATTATTGGACCAACTATGTGACAGGTTCAGATTGAACTATTAAGTGGTCAAAGCCATTTTGAATAGCTATTCAAAATAATAAAATGGATTGAAATAAACCAGTTGAATTCACAGGTTTAGGAACTACAGGCCTAATTTCCATGTTTCCCTTTGACCACATGGCAGATATGGAACAACTAAATAGCATCAAAAGAAAAACAGACATTCCAGAAAACTTATGATCATCTGTTAAGTCCAAAAGTCAAATTTAATTTTCCCTTGGTGGAAACAATATTCAAATCATAATGTGTCCTTTTTAAAGTATTGACTATCCTCTTGTTTAAGTGATAGTATTTCAGACTGAAAATTTTGACTCTGATCACCTTTAAAAAGAAATAAACAAAAAATAAAACACAAAAATTAAAAAAAAGAAATTTAATACATAAAATGGAAAATACCACAAAATACACATTGGGGAGGACAGGAACTGGGTCAAACCTTCAAATTAAGCCCCAATTCCATACCATCAGCAAAGTATGTCTACCCTTTTGATTAGGGATTCCTTTAGAAGCTGCCAATATTGCTATTAAATAGTAACAACAACAACAAAAAGCCAAATACACACATGCATTAAGAAGAACATAATCAAAATTTACATGGAAAAGAAGTCATAACATTGATCTGAGAGAACAGAGAGAAGAAGGCAACACAGGAGGAAGCCAGTTGGGGAGGAGGAAAACAAGACAGGATGGAGTAAAATCAGAACAGAACTCAAACTCCCACTGAGTCACTAGACTATTCACATATCTAAGAGCTACTGATTCACCCACAACAAGGATAAACAAAGTTCCAGCTCCTCTGGACTCCCTTGGTCCCGAAGGTATGCTTACACTAAAGCCCCATGAAGTGAAACAACAACAACAAAAAGCATGTTTGAGTGCCATAAAACTAGAAAGTAACCTAAAATCACCTCTTCTCTATGAAATTTATATCATGAGTAAGATAATCTTCTGATAAATACAAAGTTTACCAGTTTTTCTTAGCACTTACCAATTAGACTAATACTGCCTTCACTCTTTATAACAAGAAATTTATATCATGAGTAAGATAATCTTTCTTTTATGTATAAGTGAAACCAACTATGTGACAGGTTCAGAATTTTTAAAAGCCATTTTGAATAGCTATTCAAAATAATAAAATGGATTGAAATAAACCAGTTGAATTCACAGGTTTAGGAACTACAGGCCTAATTTCCATGTTTCCCTTTGACCACATGGCAGATATGGAACAACTAAATAGCATCAAAAGAAAAACAGACATTCCAGAAAACTTATGATCATCTGTTAAGTCCAAAAGTCAAATTTAATTTTCCCTTGGTGGAAACAATATTCAAATCATAATGTGTCCTTTTTAAAGTATTGACTATCCTCTTGTTTAAGTGATAGTATTTCAGACTGAAAATTTTGACTCTGATCACCTTTAAAAAGAAATAAACAAAAAATAAAACACAAAAATTAAAAAAAAGAAATTTAATACATAAAATGGAAAATACCACAAAATACACATTGGGGAGGACAGGAACTGGGTCAAACCTTCAAATTAAGCCCCAATTCCATACCATCAGCAAAGTATGTCTACCCTTTTGATTAGGGATTCCTTTAGAAGCTGCCAATATTGCTATTAAATAGTAACAACAACAACAAAAAGCCAAACACACACATGCATTAAGAAGAACATAATCAAAATTTACATGGAAAAGAAGTCATAACATTGATCTGAGAGAACAGAGAGAAGAAGGCAACACAGGAGGAAGCCAGTTGGGGAGGAGGAAAACAAGACAGGATGGAGTAAAATCAGAACAGAACTCAAACTCCCACTGAGTCACTAGACTATTCACATATCTAAGAGCTACTGATTCACCCACAACAAGGATAAACAAAGTTCCAGCTCCTCTGGACTCCCTTGGTCCCGAAGGTATGCTTACACTAAAGCCCCATGAAGTGAAACAACAACAACAAAAAGCATGTTTGAGTGCCATAAAACTAGAAAGTAACCTAAAATCACCTCTTCTCTATGAAATTTATATCATGAGTAAGATAATCTTCTGATAAATACAAAGTTTACCAGTTTTTCTTAGCACTTACCAATTAGACTAATACTGCCTTCACTCTTTATAACAAGAAAAATAATAATATTCATCTCATTTCCATCTAATGATAAGTTGTTCTCATGCAACTGCAATAAAAAGTCAATTAAATAATTTATTTAACTGATTATCAATTACATCTATAAAGAAATTATAACACAGAGAAATAAAAATTCAGCCCTAAATATGAAAATTATTATGTCCCAATAAAAAAATCCTGAACACAGCAATAAATATATATACATAGGCACCACATTCATGCATCCACGGCACTCAGCATGATTGGTGGCAGATGTGGAATTAATTTTTTAAAAAGCTTTAGTCAGGTTCATTGTACCATGAATTTGATACTCTCATCCATAATGTTACAGAGTGTTGTTTTGCAAACTATGCTCTATGGGCTATAGCTGCCTCATGCCTGGTTGTAAAGCAGTGAAGAGATTAAAATGTTTTTCACATTTTCTAATATGATCATATTTTAAATGATGATATACAAACATATATAACAGTATTAGTTTTATACAAAGTTTAAACTGCTTATTATTTGATTATGTACAGAAAGCCTGCCCTGCTACTGAATATACTGTACCCACACCCATATACTGAAATGTTGTTAAAACCTATCATTGTCATGGTTCTTAATATTCCAAAAAGCAACCAGTCATCACCAAGTTATCAGTCACCTTGTTTTTTAAGCTGTTAGTCATTCTGGCTACATCTCACTGTTTGACCATTGTTCAGAGAGAAGATACAAAAATCAGGATTAAAAAAAAAGACTGTAAAACATTATCCATATATTGTTTTATTAAACAAAATTTGTTAGACACCTCCTCTGTATTTGAACAAGTAAATTAATGAATCTGCTCTAGGTCAATATCCAAGTTATTGACTTGGCCAGTTGTGTGGAGAAGTGTGCACTCAACCATGAAAAGAATACTGAAAAAGCTGCAAGTGAGGTTCCAAATAATTGAAGTTCTGAAATGCTTAAAAGGCATAAGGCAGAGATACATGAAAAAAGTAGGAAACATGGCCTAGGAACTCAAGAGAAATACAGCCTGAAGAATAATATTCAGAGCCATATCAAATATTTGGGAATTCAATTATATTTAAAATTAACAAAGTAGATATACAGGCAAAGAATGAAGGAGGAATACATAGGGGTTATCAACAATTATGGCTAGAAAAGTTCAAAATCAGGAACATCAGGAAAGATCAAAGAGCTTTATATTAATTTTAAGAAAAAAGTCTTGGTTATCACTATTAAATAGTCTTAGAGGGGTCAATTAATGAAATGCTTTTAAAAAGTGAGTATTCATTAAGAGAAAACCTGTGATCTTCATGGAGGATGATAAAGAGAAGTGTCCAGGGGAGAAAAGAGATTGTCCCATGTCAAAGGAAAAGTTGTACTGGACAAAGTTAAAAAGACAAGACTTTATTCACAGCTACTGTGACAAGGGAGAAAGTTCAGACCCAGTCTAGGATCAATTCTAGTGAAAGAAAGGGCTAGAAAGTTAAAGCGATGGGGCGGGGGCATTTTAGGCCATCTGTGTTTGCTAATTGGCTTTACTCACAGATACTAACTTTCTCCGAAATGATGATATACAAACATATATAACAGTATTAGTTTTATACAAAGTTTAAACTGCTTATTATTTGATTATGTACAGAAAGCCTGCCCTGCTACTGAATATACTGTACCCACACCCATATACTGAAATGTTGTTAAAACCTATCATTGTCATGGTTCTTAATATTCCAAAAAGCAACCAGTCATCACCAAGTTATCAGTCACCTTGTTTTTTAAGCTGTTAGTCATTCTGGCTACATCTCACTGTTTGACCATTGTTCAGAGAGAAGATACAAAAATCAGGATTAAAAAAAAAGACTGTAAAACATTATCCATATATTGTTTTATTAAACAAAATTTGTTAGACACCTCCTCTGTATTTGAACAAGTAAATTAATGAATCTGCTCTAGGTCAATATCCAAGTTATTGACTTGGCCAGTTGTGTGGAGAAGTGTGCACTCAACCATGAAAAGAATACTGAAAAAGCTGCAAGTGAGGTTCCAAATAATTGAAGTTCTGAAATGCTTAAAAGGCATAAGGCAGAGATACATGAAAAAAGTAGGAAACATGGCCTAGGAACTCAAGAGAAATACAGCCTGAAGAATAATATTCAGAGCCATATCAAATATTTGGGAATTCAATTATATTTAAAATTAACAAAGTAGATATACAGGCAAAGAATGAAGGAGGAATACATAGGGGTTATCAACAATTATGGCTAGAAAAGTTCAAAATCAGGAACATCAGGAAAGATCAAAGAGCTTTATATTAATTTTAAGAAAAAAGTCTTGGTTATCACTATTAAATAGTCTTAGAGGGGTCAATTAATGAAATGCTTTTAAAAAGTGAGTATTCATTAAGAGAAAACCTGTGATCTTCATGGAGGATGATAAAGAGAAGTGTCCAGGGGAGAAAAGAGATTGTCCCATGTCAAAGGAAAAGTTGTACTGGACAAAGTTAAAAAGACAAGACTTTATTCACAGCTACTGTGACAAGGGAGAAAGTTCAGACCCAGTCTAGGATCAATTCTAGTGAAAGAAAGGGCTAGAAAGTTAAAGCGATGGGGCGGGGGCATTTTAGGCCATCTGTGTTTGCTAATTGGCTTTACTCACAGATACTAACTTTCTCCGATCTTCATAACAGGCTCTACAACTTGGAGCAAGATGTCTCCTATATGTCAGGTGTCCACTGTTTCGCAGAAACTGACAGCTAAGGGCCCTGTCTTCCTTGATCACTGAGGAATGACTCCCAAGTCTTTGAAAAAAGACATTCCTTGGTTGTAGCAATAAAACTGGCAAGAGGCCTTTTATTTTTTGCCCAACTAATAGCTACTGACATTTCTTATGGACACAGTGACTAACTGCAATACCGTGGTGGTGCTCACACAATACATTCAGGAGAAGTTATCGTCCTTGTGCCAGAAATGTGAGGTCACAGGAGGTGTGCAGTTCTGAGGTGTAGGAACAGGGCACTTAGCCTTTAACCCCCTCGACTCAAAGAGAACAGGAAGCAGGGTGGACCCAATGTGGACCAATCGCCACAATGACACACTGCACAGTCACAGTACAGTCAGGGTTTGCCTAAAACCACCAGGCACGGCTTTCTTGGGGAGCAGAGGGGTGGGAAGTGGGTGGGGTCCTATCCTTCTCTATCCCACATCAGATAAGCTGGCCTCCCTGCTGGCTGAGTGACTCCTCAGGCTTCCAGTCAAGGGTGACAGACATCCAGGTGGTTGCTCCTTGCCCACCAGCTGCCACCTGTGTGTGTCACCTCCAGGTAACAACAGGCAAGCGCAGTCCATGGTAAGAATGCCAGGAAGGCCACGGCAGCCTTTCCCTTTAAGGCTGGCCTCCACAGTAGCCTCCACTGTGCCCCTAATGCAGCTAAAAGTCAAAATGAAATGCTTTTAAAAAGTGGTTATCACTATTAAATAGTCTTAGAGGGTCAATAAGAGAAACCTGTGATCTTCATGGAGGATGATAAAGAGAAGTGTCCAGGGGAGAAAAGAGATTGTCCCATGTCAAAGGAAAAGTTGTACTGGACAAAGTTAAAAAGACAAGACTTTATTCACAGCTACTGTGACAAGGGAGAAAGTTCAGACCCAGTCTAGGATCAATTCTAGTGAAAGAAAGGGCTAGAAAGTTAAAGCGATGGGGCGGGGGCATTTTAGGCCATCTGTGTTTGCTAATTGGCTTTACTCACAGATACTAACTTTCTCCGATCTTCATAACAGGCTCTACAACTTGGAGCAAGATGTCTCCTATATGTCAGGTGTCCACTGTTTCGCAGAAACTGACAGCTAAGGGCCCTGTCTTCCTTGATCACTGAGGAATGACTCCCAAGTCTTTGAAAAAAGACATTCCTTGGTTGTAGCAATAAAACTGGCAAGAGGCCTTTTATTTTTTGCCCAACTAATAGCTACTGACATTTCTTATGGACACAGTGACTAACTGCAATACCGTGGTGGTGCTCACACAATACATTCAGGAGAAGTTATCGTCCTTGTGACAGAAATGTGAGGTCACAGGGAGGTGTGCAGATCTGAGGTGTAGGAACAGGGCACTTAGCCTTTAACCCCCTCGACTCAAAGAGAACAGGAAGCAGGGTGGACCCAATGTGGACCAATCGCCACAATGACACACTGCACAGTCACAGTACAGTCAGGGTTTGCCTAAAACCACCAGGCACGGCTTTCTTGGGGAGCAGAGGGGTGGGAAGTGGGTGGGGTCCTATCCTTCTCTATCCCACATCAGATAAGCTGGCCTCCCTGCTGGCTGAGTGACTCCTCAGGCTTCCAGTCAAGGGTGACAGACATCCAGGTGGTTGCTCCTTGCCCACCAGCTGCCACCTGTGTGTGTCACCTCCAGGTAACAACAGGCAAGCGCAGTCCATGGTAAGAATGCCAGGAAGGCCACGGCAGCCTTTCCCTTTAAGGCTGGCCTCCACAGTAGCCTCCACTGTGCCCCCATAATGCAGCTTCCTGCTGGAGAGCTGTGGGTCTGTCCTCCATACTGGGCTCCGGTCAAGAGGCCTTTCAAAAGATACACATTTCTAAGGGGAGAGAAAGAACAGAAACGTACATACTTTTTAAAGTAAATGCTCTAATAAAAGGAAAGTTACAGGCTTAGACCTAGGCAGGCGTCATCCTAAAGTACAGTCAACATGAGGGAATTTTTAAGGCTGACTTGGTCAACTACTTAAAAGGGTATATTGAGATAAAATGTTGGAGACAAAGATAATAAATTACCTCTTTAAGAAGTTCATGTATGAAGGGATGAAGACACTGAAACTAGAGAGAGTTCAGGATTAGAGACTAAATATAAGTTTATATAACAGAACAAAAGAACTTTACAATTTGAATGAAAATGAGAGGGTATCATATAGATGTCTGTAGGAATAACCACTGAAACAAAGACTTCGAGCAAAAGTCAGAGTACTAGGTACATTATTAAGGGTAGACAACAAGAATTTCTCTTCCACTGAGATCATAAGGACAGAGGACTCAAAAAAAAAAAACTTTTGTAGCATAGTTTAGTAAAATAAAAATATACAGAAGTTGATTAAAACTACTCTTCCTCAGAAGAGAGGCCTGATATCAAGAGAACAACAAAAAAAAAAAATACAAAAACTCACATTTTACTAAACTATTTTCAGGTATTCTAGAACAACAGCTACAACTGATGACTCCAGAAATTACATGAAGTTTCTCATTGCTCAGGAATGACTGCTGTCTTTGAAGGAGTGACAAGCTGTGTGTAAACAATAGCTGCTTAGACTGAAGGTAGGATTCTGAACTGAAGGTTAAACGCAGCCTTCTTTCCAGTCAGCAAGAAAAATGTTATAATCTTGGGTTTTTATATGGTTGCCTGAGTGCTGGAATATTTCATGTGACAAAATAGAAATATACTTAAATATAAGTGGGCTCTGCTAAGTAAGTGAACCCCTAAATCACACACAAAATCCTATACACCATCTGGAGTAGCAGCTTTTACATTTTGTGGAGTCATGATACTCCACGAGGTTGATGAAATCAACAAGCACACAAATTTCCTCCGGTATAGGTGGAATTCATTGCCTTTGCTCTCAGTTGGAAATATTATAGTGGGACAAAACAGAGAGCCTACCATAATCTTTAAGGAAAAGTAGAAAGAATATTAAAATGGCCTGTTCTCATAAACTGAAATAGAGTTCCAGGTAAAAAATTGTTACTTTCTGTCAGTTATCTATATTTCAATATTATATAATTCTATAGATTTACTTTAGTAATATTTCCATAGAAGATAGAATATTAAATTTAGGCTCTAATTTAACATTTGAGAAATCTTTTGAATATCTTCACATGTGGATCATACTGGACTACTTTGACACAAAATGAAAATATTGGTTACTTCAAATGATTCTCAGTAAATTAAAAAGTTTGCAGTTAAAAATTAGGAGATATCCATAAGAAATGTTTACCTTGGAAAGAAATCACTAGAGAAGCATCAACATCCTAGCACTCAGTAAAAGGAGATCTTTTAAAGAAATAAGCAATTTAATGTTAAAAATTTTCTATCTAACATTAAAATTTATTTGCATAATAATGCCAAATATTGCTTTGCTCTTTGAACCAATATAATTAGGAAAAGTTATGTCACTTACCAAAATTTGTTTTAATATAGATCTTATAAGTTTAAGTAAAGCAACCAAAAACACATGATATATAGGAGTATTAAAATAATACAAAGAACAAGCTTAAAAAACTGCCAAGCAGACCAAAAAAATCACTTAAGCCACATAAGCAAAACTAAGTTTAACTAATTTCATAGATACAATTGAAACTTACTTCAGATCATTTCTTAAACCATAATAAAAGAAACTTAAGACATCCTCCAAAATAATAATTTTGCTCTGAGTCAGGATACAATTTAAAAGCTGCTTAGACTGAAGGTAGGATTCTGAACTGAAGGTTAAACGCAGCCTTCTTTCCAGTCAGCAAGAAAAATGTTATAATCTTGGGTTTTATATGGTTGCCTGAGTGCTGGAATATTTCATGTGACAAAATAGAAATATACTTAAATATAAGTGGGCTCTGCTAAGTAAGTGAACCCCTAAATCACACACAAAATCCTATACACCATCTGGAGTAGCAGCTTTTACATTTTGTGGAGTCATGATACTCCACGAGGTTGATGAAATCAACAAGCACACAAATTTCCTCCGGTATAGGTGGAATTCATTGCCTTTGCTCTCAGTTGGAAATATTATAGTGGGACAAAACAGAGAGCCTACCATAATCTTTAAGGAAAAGTAGAAAGAATATTAAAATGGCCTGTTCTCATAAACTGAAATAGAGTTCCAGGTAAAAAATTGTTACTTTCTGTCAGTTATCTATATTTCAATATTATATAATTCTATAGATTTACTTTAGTAATATTTCCATAGAAGATAGAATATTAAATTTAGGCTCTAATTTAACATTTGAGAAATCTTTTGAATATCTTCACATGTGGATCATACTGGACTACTTTGACACAAAATGAAAATATTGGTTACTTCAAATGATTCTCAGTAAATTAAAAAGTTTGCAGTTAAAAATTAGGAGATATCCATAAGAAATGTTTACCTTGGAAAGAAATCACTAGAGAAGCATCAACATCCTAGCACTCAGTAAAAGGAGATCTTTTAAAGAAATAAGCAATTTAATGTTAAAAATTTTCTATCTAACATTAAAATTTATTTGCATAATAATGCCAAATATTGCTTTGCTCTTTGAACCAATATAATTAGGAAAAGTTATGTCACTTACCAAAATTTGTTTTAATATAGATCTTATAAGTTTAAGTAAAGCAACCAAAAACACATGATATATAGGAGTATTAAAATAATACAAAGAACAAGCTTAAAAAACTGCCAAGCAGACCAAAAAAATCACTTAAGCCACATAAGCAAAACTAAGTTTAACTAATTTCATAGATACAATTGAAACTTACTTCAGATCATTTCTTATAAATGCCTCTGATAACCATAAAAGAAACTTAAGACATCCTCCAAAATAATAATTTCTAACCAATCCCCTGCTGAATGGAAACCCCCAAAGTGATAACTAATCCTTGTAAAGGTTGAACAACTTCCTGATTTTTCACATTGTAAGTCATCCTGTAACATTATGGCCCTGAGCTCATGTCAGGTTGAGGCCTGAAGTAACCCTAGTCTTAAACAGTTTGTTTCTCGCTCGATAACATGTTCATATCAGGTAAAGCTCTCTGAATCATCTTGTAACAGTCCAGAGCTAACAATCAGAGGGGGGTTAGATTTGTTTTAATGTTTTCAAATTGATTAACAAGCATTTTTGATATTGGTAAAATGTCTAGAAAATAAGATTTTTTTCTTCCCTAATAATGTATTCAAAAGAATATTAAGGGGCGGGAATCATGACACAGAAAACAAGATGCATGGCATGTTAACATATGCCACATAAAACACAGAATAAATGCTCAAAAGTGGTTCCCTTTATGCAGTAGAGGAATGAGATTCTAAATCTACCTATAACTGAGACCAATAGCTTATTACAGAATAGGAACTACTTTCAGGTCCAAATTCACTCTCAACCTTAGTGAATGAAGAAATATATGGGCTTCCCTGGTGGTCCAGTGGGTAAGGACACCGCCTTGCAGTGCAAGGGGCGCCGGTTCCATCCCTGGCCTGGGAAGATCCCACGTGCCGCGGAGCGGCTGGACCCATGTGTCCAATTACCGAGCCGGAGCTCTGGAGCACATGCGCCCAGAGCCGGAGCTCTGCAGCGACAGACACCACCGCAATGGGAGGCCCACAGGAGCCAAAGAACAAAGATGGATGAAAATGGAGAAATGAAAGACCAATAGAAGTGGCCCGCCTGCTCCCCTCCCTCCCCATCCCACCCACCTCCAAAATAAATAAATAAATCTTTAAAAAAAAAAAAAGAAATATAACGATGTAATATCTATTGTACTAAACCACACTTGGGAAACCTCATGACTGATTCTCACAAATGAAATCAGTATCTCTAGAGAAGAAGAGAGCTGTTAGAGCACTGGAAGGCGATGGTCTCCAGGGTAATTATTATAAACCAAAGAAGCAATGTTTATGATCAATCTATTAGCTGTCAAGTCTGATAACCATAAAAGAAACTTAAGACATCCTCCAAAATAATAATTTCTAACCAATCCCCTGCTGAATGGAAACCCCCAAAGTGATAACTAATCCTTGTAAAGGTTGAACAACTTCCTGATTTTTCACATTGTAAGTCATCCTGTAACATTATGGCCCTGAGCTCATGTCAGGTTGAGGCCTGAAGTAACCCTAGTCTTAAACAGTTTGTTTCTCGCTCGATAACATGTTCATATCAGGTAAAGCTCTCTGAATCATCTTGTAACAGTCCAGAGCTAACAATCAGAGGGGGGTTAGATTTGTTTTAATGTTTTCAAATTGATTAACAAGCATTTTTGATATTGGTAAAATGTCTAGAAAATAAGATTTTTCTTCCCTAATAATGTATTCAAAAGAATATTAAGGGCGGGAATCATGACACAGAAAACAAGATGCATGGCATGTTAACATATGCCACATAAAACACAGAATAAATGCTCAAAAGTGGTTCCCTTTATGCAGTAGAGGAATGAGATTCTAAATCTACCTATAACTGAGACCAATAGCTTATTACAGAATAGGAACTACTTTCAGGTCCAAATTCACTCTCAACCTTAGTGAATGAAGAAATATATGGGCTTCCCTGGTGGTCCAGTGGGTAAGGACACCGCCTTGCAGTGCAAGGGGCGCCGGTTCCATCCCTGGCCTGGGAAGATCCCACGTGCCGCGGAGCGGCTGGACCCATGTGTCCAATTACCGAGCCGGAGCTCTGGAGCACATGCGCCCAGAGCCGGAGCTCTGCAGCGACAGACACCACCGCAATGGGAGGCCCACAGGAGCCAAAGAACAAAGATGGATGAAAATGGAGAAATGAAAGACCAATAGAAGTGGCCCGCCTGCTCCCCTCCCTCCCCATCCCACCCACCTCCAAAATAAATAAATAAATCTTTAAAAAAAAAAAAAGAAATATAACGATGTAATATCTATTGTACTAAACCACACTTGGGAAACCTCATGACTGATTCTCACAAATGAAATCAGTATCTCTAGAGAAGAAGAGAGCTGTTAGAGCACTGGAAGGCGATGGTCTCCAGGGTAATTATTATAAACCAAAGAAGCAATGTTTATGATCAATCTATTAGCTGTCAAGTTATTAATAAATTATGAAAATGTATTTACAATTGAATATAGGCAATAAATTTAATAGATATCCACCTCCATTGTTTCACTATGGTGCATACCATCATCAAGACCACAATGAGCTTTTGTGGACCACTACAATAATAATGCCGCCTGCTAGTCTCACTGAAGCATAAGTAAACTAGCATCAGTGCCAATAATAAATACCACCCTTTATTACTATTTACTGAAGGGGAATTGCCTACCACAGTAAAACGTTTTTATACACTGTTGATAACTTTTTATTCTTTTTGAGGTAAAAGGAAAATACACAGCAGCTGTTTGCTGAAGTAACTTTACTGTAGTGAGATGTAAGTTATCAACAACACACAGGAAAGCACGAGTAACAGAAAAATGTACGGAATTAGATACACGTAGATATATAATTAGAAATATAAATCTATATCCATTTAGATACATGAAATATATGACAGTCTCAAAAGTCATAAAGCACTGAATTTAGGCACTCTGAAAATGAGGTTCAAATACTGAAGCAATACTTCAGCTTACTAGCAAATAGTAATAACTGATGAGCAACTTGCATCTAACCATCTTTTTCTTCCTTGCTGTGTCCCTTCTTTCATCTACTCTTCTTTCTTTATTGCTTTCTTCCAACACTTAAGTGTCTACACTTTCTTTGTGCTACATGTGCTCAGTTATGTCTGACTCTTTGTGACCCCATTTTGACTATAGCCTGCCAGGATCCTCTGTCTATGAAATTTTCCAGGCAAGGATAATAGAGCAGGTTGCCATTTCCAACTCCAAGGGATCTTGCTGACCCAGGGATCAAACCTGTGTCTTCTGCATTTCCGACACTGGCAGGCAGATTCTCTACCACTGAGCTACCTGGGAAGCCTTCTTTGTGCTATACATCACTCAATGTGTTGGCACACAGTCTTTGTTTTTAAGCTAATATATTCTCTACCATAACTGCCTTCCAATGAAGAAAGAGCGTAGTTGATTTCCAATGTTGTGTTAGTATTTTCAGGTATACAATAAAGTGATTCAGTTATACATTATCTATTTTTTTCAGATTCTATTTCCTTATAGGTTATTAAAAAATATTTGATCATAGTAAAGAAATGAGTATCAAGCCATGAAAAGACCTGAAGAAAATTGAAGCAATGTAATTCAGTGGAAGAAGCCAAATGAAAAGGGAAATACTGTAGTTATTCCTAATGCATGACATTCTAGAATAGGCAAGGGGTGCTGTGTGACGGCCTAGAGGGGTGGGATGGGGGGGATATACATATGACTAATCTGGGAACATACATATCTGTAAACAACAAAACTCTGTAAAAGTTAAAAGTAAAATAAAAGCTTAAAAAAAAAAAAAAAAAGAAGTTGCCTAGGAGGAGGAGGGAATGATGAATAGGCAAAGCAGAGAGGATTTTTAGAGTAGTGCATATACTGTGTGTGATACCATAATGCTAGACACATATCCTTATACATTTGTCCAAACCCATAGACTGTACACCACTATGAGTAAAGCCTACTGTAATGTGTGGCCTTGGGTGATAAGCATGTTATGCTATAGGTTTATCAATCATAACAAATGTACAACTCTTGTGGAGGATGTCAAAAATGGGGGAGGCTATGTGTTGGGGGCAGGGAGCATATGCGAAATCTCTGTACCTCCCCCTCAATTCACTATGAACTAAAAGTGCTCTAAAAAGATACAGTCTTTAATTAAAAATAATTTTTAAAGTATGGTTACTTACATTCTTTCAGTTACACATGGACACAATACTATTACTTAACATATCAATGATGTCCTTCAGCTTATAAAATACTTTTATTACATTATCTCATTTCACACTCACAACCTTTTACAGTACACAGATATTTTTAATCCTCATTTTGCATATGAAACAATGAAAATTTTAAAGTCTAAGATAATTCTTTTTTTTTTTAATTTTGGCCTCTTTTATTGGTATTTATTTATTTATTTTCATCCATCTTTATTCTTTGGCCTGTGTGAGACTGCCATTGCAGTGGCCTCTCTCACCGCAGAGCTTTAGCTTTGGGCGCATGCACTGCAGAGCGCTGGCTCTTAATTGGACACATCCTCCCAGCCGCTCTTTGACACGTAGAATATTCCCGGGCCAGGGATCGAACTGGCACCCCTTGCTGCAAGGCAGACTCTTTACCCATTGAAACACCAGGGAAGACGAAGTCTAAGGTAATTTTGACCACAGTTAAGATACTAATAAAAGGAGTCCTGATTTTATAATCAAAACACATACAAGTATGTAGATGTCATTCATTAGTAAAATCCACCATAATATGAATATAGCATACATAAAATAAGAAGAAAAACTCCTTTCAAATATCTCTAAGCGAATCTTCTCCATGGTTTCCTCCACTCTACTCACTGCGAAAGCCTTTCTCATGTAAACGTCTCCAACTTCATCTAACATCAGTTTCTACTAATCTCCCTGTATGGGCTCTATACCACAGCAGTGTCTAACTCCCTTTGGTTAGGCACTAATGTGATACATTAGTGCACTGCTACTTTTTAAAGAAAACACAACAATCTGAGTGACTACCTTGGAAAACTAGTGATGTCATACTTTGAAAAGGAAGTAAATATATATTAAATTCTCCCTCACTTCATGTTTTTTACTATGCCTAGGGACCAGTGTAAAGATCTACTAATAACATTATTTAGTGACAATATTCTGTAAGTTGCTTTTAATTCTATCCCATTTCACAATGTTAGCCGCACAAAGCTTAAAAATATGTTCGACAAATTTTGTTTATAAACTGTGGAAATGCAGAAATTAACAAAATTATTTAGGCCCAGTTACAACCATAAGCTACAATAACCTTGAAGTTATTACACATGAGTACCGTACAGGTACATTTGGAACATGTTCAAGTCTTAATCTCATCAGTAAGTACACTCTGGCTTCTGGGATCAAGCAAGCTATTTTGGCTCAATATATTTCTTCTCCCCTCAACAATGACCCCTCCCATTCCCTCTGTCCTGAGGGCATCAGAACCCTTTCTATGAGATATCTATGTCACTGTCAAGGTTATAATATCCTTTCCTCTGGAATATCCTAAGAGAAGACATCATAAAGAGCTTCCCTGGTGGGGAAGTGAAGAATACACCTACAATGCAGAGAACTAGAGTTGAATCCCTGAGTCAGGAAGATCCTCTGGAGCAGGGCATGGCAACCCACTCCAGTATTCTTGCCTGAAGAATCTCTTGGACACAGGAGCCTGCTAGGTTACAGTTCATGGGGTTGCAAAGAGTTGGACATGACTGAAGTGACAGCGTGCATGCACACTCCTTCTATACCCAACTTTCTGAGATTTTATGTTGAAAGAATGCTGAAGTTTGTCAAATTCTTTCTGTGCATCTATTGAGATAATGGTATGATTTCCTTCCTTCATTGTGTTAATATGGTGTATCACTTTACTGATCTGTGGTATGATAAATCATCTTTCCATCCTAGGAATAAACCCCACTTGATCATGGTATATGGTTCTTTAAATGTGTTATTAATATAAGAAGGATTGGCCTTAATCTTTTAAATGTTTGGCAGAATAGGTATATTCAACTCCCTTTGGTTAGGCACTAATGTGATACATTAGTGCACTGCTACTTTTTAAAGAAAACACAACAATCTGAGTGACTACCTTGGAAAACTAGTGATGTCATACTTTGAAAAGGAAGTAAATATATATTAAATTCTCCTCACTTCATGTTTTTTACTATGCCTAGGGACCAGTGTAAAGATCTACTAATAACATTATTTAGTGACAATATTCTGTAAGTTGCTTTTAATTCTATCCCATTTCACAATGTTAGCCGCACAAAGCTTAAAAATATGTTCGACAAATTTTGTTTATAAACTGTGGAAATGCAGAAATTAACAAAATTATTTAGGCCCAGTTACAACCATAAGCTACAATAACCTTGAAGTTATTACACATGAGTACCGTACAGGTACATTTGGAACATGTTCAAGTCTTAATCTCATCAGTAAGTACACTCTGGCTTCTGGGATCAAGCAAGCTATTTTGGCTCAATATATTTCTTCTCCCCTCAACAATGACCCCTCCCATTCCCTCTGTCCTGAGGGCATCAGAACCCTTTCTATGAGATATCTATGTCACTGTCAAGGTTATAATATCCTTTCCTCTGGAATATCCTAAGAGAAGACATCATAAAGAGCTTCCCTGGTGGGGAAGTGAAGAATACACCTACAATGCAGAGAACTAGAGTTGAATCCCTGAGTCAGGAAGATCCTCTGGAGCAGGGCATGGCAACCCACTCCAGTATTCTTGCCTGAAGAATCTCTTGGACACAGGAGCCTGCTAGGTTACAGTTCATGGGGTTGCAAAGAGTTGGACATGACTGAAGTGACAGCGTGCATGCACACTCCTTCTATACCCAACTTTCTGAGATTTTATGTTGAAAGAATGCTGAAGTTTGTCAAATTCTTTCTGTGCATCTATTGAGATAATGGTATGATTTCCTTCCTTCATTGTGTTAATATGGTGTATCACTTTACTGATCTGTGGTATGATAAATCATCTTTCCATCCTAGGAATAAACCCCACTTGATCATGGTATATGGTTCTTTAAATGTGTTATTAATATAAGAAGGATTGGCCTTAATCTTTTAAATGTTTGGCAGAAGTCACCTGTGAGGCCTATGATTCTGAATGTTTGTTTGTTGAGAGATTTTTGATTACATATGCAACCTTATTTCTCTTTAACGGTCTGTTCAGATTTTTTGTTTCTTCATGTTGAATCTTGTTTCTAGGAATTTACTTCTTCTAGGTTATTCTGTTTGCTGATATATGGTTGTTCACAGTGGTCTCTTACAATCGTCTGTATTTCTGTAGTAGCAGCTGTAAAGTCTCTTTCATTTACAGTTTTATTTACTTGAATCCTAGTGTTTCTGCCTGGCCTAGCAAAACATTTGGCAAATATTTTTATCATTTAACAAAACCAACTCAGTTTTGCCTTGTTCTATGGTTCTTCTAGCTTTTCACCTATTTCCACTCAGCTATTTGTCATTTGCATCTTTCTACTAAATGTTAACTTACTTTCTACTTTTTTTAACTTACTTTCTTCCTTAAGTTTTAGTGATGGTTGTTTGCCATCTTTGTTCTAGATACAGGCATTTATTAACAATAAAGTTTATTTCTTAGAACTGCTTTAATGAAGTATCAAGATGACAACACATAAATTTCAGCACTCAGAAATCCCCTCTCAGAAACACCAATTTGAGCACGTATCTATGCAAAAAAACACCTTCACAAGCGTTTAAGTTTCCAGGTGAGGGTTTACAGCACCTGGGTGAAGATAAGCAGTAAAAGGCACACTGAAGATGTCTAGGAAGGATAGTTTCACATTGCTCTATAACATCTTCCTCAAGCCTGGTTAGGCCAAGATACAGAGAAATACATTCCCCAAGGGGAAAAGTAGAGCAAACACCAAAATTCTCCACAGACCTCAGTACTCGCCTTCAATTGTTTCAGATTGGCTCCAATGACTTCATTGTCCTGGCCTACTCCAGTTTCAGGGTTCGTCCCCACCCTCTTCCCCTGATCATGACTACAAACTGGTTCCTGCTCAACACCAGCACCAACACCAAACCCACCCCATGACTCTAGGCAAGCTCTCTAAGATTTAGACTTCTAGTCCACCCCAACACAAAGCAGGCTTCCAAAGACCTTAACTCCAGCCAGGCACCTCGAACCCATGCTCCTAGCCTTTCTAAGTATGAGGTTAGCCCCCATGGACCTAGCCTTCAGGCCAATCCCACAAACCAAGGCTTCCAGTCTACCCCAAGACTAGATCAGCTTTCACAACCTCTGGCTCTAGAAAACCTCCAGCAGATCTAGGCTTCTGGACCATCCCAGCCAGAGGCCAGACCCTGTGGACCTTGCTTGCCTCTAGACCAACTGCCTTTAACCTAGACACTAGGCTAGCCCCTATGAATGAAAGGGTTAATAGGCAGAGTTGGTAGGGAGGCCAGTGATTCCCAAAGGAGGAGGAGGAGGAAGGGGAACAAACATTTTCTAGTCTACAAGCTTGGCTGGAAAGTAACTTTCCTTAAAGCCCAGAGTTATCCCTATTGTTTTATGGATGAAAAATATTTCACTTGAAACTGTCTCCTTCTAGTCTTATGATATCCAGAGACTATCCTTTGGCTAATCCTATATCAGTTATCTCAAGACATATGTTGTGGGGGTGGGGGGAGGGGTCTGGTAAGACCTTTACAACATTAAGATATTGTTTTGATCTATTTAATAACCAACTGAACAAGTGCATAATGTTCTGCTTTAACTAGTTGAGCAGGTATTCTCCTATCCCCTTCCAGCGCTTTTGCTGGAAGCTTTCTCTATCCATGTTACTTTAACGAACTGTTGCATGAAGTTCTGAGCAACAAAAGCCTTGTCATTTCATCCTGAAGTGAAATTTTCTCCTTTGGAAGTCACAAATCTGAGACTGTTCACCATAATCTATCCACTGTCATCTATCATGAATCCAAGTACCAAGACTGCCCACCTTCTGGCTCAGGTACCAGACCTGCCTGTCCCAAAGCTCCAATTGTTATTAGCCTAAAATAATGTTATGTCTGTAAGATATATAAGCCTTAAGGCAACCCCAAGAAAAAAATCTATAGGTAGGTAGACACACAAAATATAGAGAAGGTAATCACAATTATCAATGGAAAATCATCAATCAATAAAGGAAAACAGCAAGAGAGGAAGAAAGGAACAAGGGAAGTGCAAAGCAACCAGAAATCAATGAATTTGGAGGCAATGGTAACCCCTATCTACAATGACTTGTGTCTATGCTCAGTCGTTCAGTCGTGTCCAATTCTTTGTGACCCTATGGACTATAGCCCACCTGTCCATGGGATTTTTCAAGCAAGAATTCTGGAAAGTGAAAGCCAAGTCACTCAGTCGTGTCCAACCCTTTGTGACCCATGAACAAGCCATGGAATTCTCCAGGCAAGAATACTGGAGTGGGTAGCCTATCCCTTCTCCAGGGGATCTTCCCCAACCAGAAATTGAACCGAGGTCTCTTGCATTGCAAGCAGATTCTGTGCCAGCTGAGCTAAATTATACTGGAGTGGGTTGCTATTACCTGCACTAGGAGATCCTTCCAACCCAGGGATTGAATCTGTGTCTCCTGCATTGCAGGCAGAATATATACCATTGAGCCATTGGGAAAGCCATATATGAGACTTTAAATGCTGATAAATTAAATATTTCAAAAGACAGTAAGTCGCTGAAAAAACCAGTCTTATGATATCCAGAGACTATCCTTTGGCTAATCCTATATCAGTTATCTCAAGACATATGTTGTGGGGTGGGGGGAGGGGTCTGGTAAGACCTTTACAACATTAAGATATTGTTTTGATCTATTTAATAACCAACTGAACAAGTGCATAATGTTCTGCTTTAACTAGTTGAGCAGGTATTCTCCTATCCCCTTCCAGCGCTTTTGCTGGAAGCTTTCTCTATCCATGTTACTTTAACGAACTGTTGCATGAAGTTCTGAGCAACAAAAGCCTTGTCATTTCATCCTGAAGTGAAATTTTCTCCTTTGGAAGTCACAAATCTGAGACTGTTCACCATAATCTATCCACTGTCATCTATCATGAATCCAAGTACCAAGACTGCCCACCTTCTGGCTCAGGTACCAGACCTGCCTGTCCCAAAGCTCCAATTGTTATTAGCCTAAAATAATGTTATGTCTGTAAGATATATAAGCCTTAAGGCAACCCCAAGAAAAAAATCTATAGGTAGGTAGACACACAAAATATAGAGAAGGTAATCACAATTATCAATGGAAAATCATCAATCAATAAAGGAAAACAGCAAGAGAGGAAGAAAGGAACAAGGGAAGTGCAAAGCAACCAGAAATCAATGAATTTGGAGGCAATGGTAACCCCTATCTACAATGACTTGTGTCTATGCTCAGTCGTTCAGTCGTGTCCAATTCTTTGTGACCCTATGGACTATAGCCCACCTGTCCATGGGATTTTTCAAGCAAGAATTCTGGAAAGTGAAAGCCAAGTCACTCAGTCGTGTCCAACCCTTTGTGACCCATGAACAAGCCATGGAATTCTCCAGGCAAGAATACTGGAGTGGGTAGCCTATCCCTTCTCCAGGGGATCTTCCCCAACCAGAAATTGAACCGAGGTCTCTTGCATTGCAAGCAGATTCTGTGCCAGCTGAGCTAAATTATACTGGAGTGGGTTGCTATTACCTGCACTAGGAGATCCTTCCAACCCAGGGATTGAATCTGTGTCTCCTGCATTGCAGGCAGAATATTTACCATTGAGCCATTGGGAAAGCCATATATATGACTTTAAATGCTGATAAATTAAATATTTCAAAAGACAGTAAGTCGCTGAATAAATTTTTTTATAAAACCCAACAATATGCTGCATACAGGAGATTCACTTTAGCTTTAGGGACACACATAGGCTGAATGTGAAGGGATAGAAAAAGATACTTCATGCAGATGGAAACCAGAAGAGATAAAAGGTGACTATACTCATATCAGCCAAAGTAGATTTTAACTCTAAAACTGTAAAAATAGAAAAGGGGCATTATAAAAATAATAAAGGGGTCCATTCATCTTGAGCATGTAACAAATGTAAATAAACATGCACCATATCAGCACACCTAAACTTTGTAAGCAAATACTAACATATCTGAAAGGGGAAATAATAGAATAGTAGCAAGGGAGTTCAAACCTTACTTTCAACAATACGTAATCTCTAAAGAATATGCATAAACAAAGAGTGGACTTACGCTATACTTTAAACCAAATGGTCCTAACAGACATGTGTGTGATATTTCACACAACAGGACCCACACAGACATTACTTTCAAAAGCACACAAAATATTCTCTAGCATAGATCATCTGTAGGGTCACAAAAGAAGTTTTAGTAAATTTAAGATAATTAAAATCATTTCAAATTTATTTTCCAAACATAGTGGTATGAAATGAAATCAACAGCCAAAGGAAAAATGGAAAATTCACAAAATGTGGAAATTAAACAACCCATTCCTGGCCAATCACGAGTCAAATAAAAAATCAAAAGTGAAATTTAAAAAGTATATTGAAATGAATGCAACAGAAATTTGAAGGGATGGGGCTAGTGGGAGAACCCAGCCTAAATGAACCTGTGGTTGAATCCATAAGGTGACAAGACTGTTTCAGGCTAGTAACTGGGACCATGGTTGGCAATCCTGCCACATGGATGCAGACGTGGCCTCGAAAATGACCTTTCTCAATCCTGGGCTCTGCTAGTGTTTCACAATCTCCTACCTGGATCCCAATGGATTCCAAAGCCCTCAGAAAGGATCCTTTATCCACAGACAGCTAACAAATGACTCTTGCTATGGGGGAATACAAGTGGGGGACATCTTATTTTATCACCTTGTTGACATCACATCTAGCAGCTATGGATTTGTAAGTGACAATACAACTTACTTATATTACCAAGTTAAGCTTTCTTTTCTTGAAATTCTACTAACATTATCACTTTAAAATGGATCTGCAAACCCAGATTTCATGAAAGATAATCAAGGATCTGATTTTCTAAACAGATACGTTGTATAACTACTGTCAACTACTACAGTTGAACAAATGAATATGATTTCTACCATATTAATAAAAGAAACTGGTTTCATAGGATGGATGTTATATGGAATCAATAAGTCTTTCTTAAAATAAATACACAGATAACATAAGTGAGAATAATTTGTAAATGACAGTTTACTATGTTATACTAGTTTGAGTATTACCACTGATAGTAGTATTAATAGGAATTAGTATCATAATCATTATTAATTCTTTTTTTTTTTTAAACCTTTATTTTACTTTTAACTTTTACAGAGTTTTGTTGTTCACAGACATTCATGTTCTCAGATTAGTCACATGTATATCCCCCCCTTCCCTCCCCTCCCGACCATCACACAGTACCCCTGAAGGATCCCCTTTTCTCACAGAGCAATGACTAGAGCTATTTTCTTCACTTATGATAGTACAGGCCTTCATGCTACTTCCTTTACGCCTCTCACCTTCTGTTCCTTCCCCACAATGTCCATATGTCCACTGTCCATGTCTGTTTTTCTGTCGCTTCACTGCATGTGCCATCATCACCATCCTACTAGATTCCATATATATGTGTTAATATACTGTATTTGTCCTTCTCTTTCTGACTGACTTCACTTTTGATGATACGTTCTAGATCCAGCCACCTCATCAGGGTTGATTCTTCTGCATTTCTCTTTACAGCTGTGTAGTATTCCATTGTATATATGTACCAGAGCTTTTGGATCCATTCGTTCGTCAATGGACATCTAGGTTGCTTCCATGTTCTAGCTATTGTATAGAGAGCTGCAATGAACATTGAGGTACAGGTGCTTCTTTCAGTTTTGATTTCATCAGGGTATAAGCCTAAGAGTGGGATTGCTGGGTCATATGGTGCTTCTATTTTTAGTTTTTTAAGAAATCTCCAGACTGTCTTCCATAGAGGCTGTATCAATTTACACTCCCACCAGCAATGCAGGAGTGTTCCCTTTTCTCCACACCCTCTCCAGCATTTATTGTCTGTCGATTTGTGGATGATGGCCATTCTGACGGGTATGAGGTGATATCTCATTGTAGTTTTGATTTGCATTTCTCTAATTATTAGTGAAGTTGAGCATTGTTTCATGTGTTTTTGGGCCGTCTGTATGTCATCGTTGGAGAGGTGTCTGTTTAGCTCCTTTTCCCATTTTTTGATTGGGTTGTTCGTTTTTCCAGTGCTGAGTTGTCTGAGTTGCTTGTAGATTTTGGAGATTAATTCTTTGTCTGTTGTTTCATTTGCTATGATTTTCTCCCACTCTGTGGGCTGTCTGTTCAGTTTTTTTGTAATTTCTTTAGCTGTACAAAAGCTTTTAAGTTTCATTAGGTCCCACATGCTCATTTGTCTTTTTAGTTCCACTATTCTAGTAGGTGGGTCAGAGAAGATCTTGCTTTGATTGATGTCCTTGAGGGTTTTGCCTATATTCTCCTCTAAGAGTTTGATGGTTTCTGGCCTTACATTTAAGTCTTTAATTCATTTTGAGTTGATCTTTGTGTATGGTGTCAGGGTATGTTCCAACTTCATTTTCTTGCATGTAGCTGTCCAATGAGGGGTGAGTAACCATTTACCATAATCTAAGATGGAATAATCACAAGCAACATTATTTAACTGTGCAGTCCAAATTTTATTTCTGGTCTTTTCAAGGAATTACACCTCAGTGACTTGCTTGTATTTCTCAGTTCTTTCTCAGTCCTGGAATTGAGGCTGTTTTTGAAGGATACTTTCAGCATTTTCAAGCAAGCATGTTTCAGATTTTAACATGATTTTGCATAGATGATGGATCTGGTTGTTCAACATGCAAATAAGATTCTCTTTAGGTTACAAAATAACTCCCCATATTTACATTTCATTATTGAGACATTTGGTAAAATAATCACACTAAATGAGTTGTTTCACTAGAAGCTCTTTTAAAAACTTTTGCCATATTAAAGAACACACTCCTAAGGATTGTAAGAAAAGAATTCTTATTTTATAGACTGTCATGATCGGCCATAAATTGAGTGTTCCATTTTCTCCATGCACTCTCTCCACCCCATTTATTTTGTCAGGAGTGTTCCTTTTCTCCACACCCTCTCCAGCATTTATTGTCTGTCGATTTGTGGATGATGGCCATTCTGACGGGTATGAGGTGATATCTCATTGTAGTTTTGATTTGCATTTCTCTAATTATTAGTGAAGTTGAGCATTGTTTCATGTGTTTTTGGGCCGTCTGTATGTCATCGTTGGAGAGGTGTCTGTTTAGCTCCTTTTCCCATTTTTTGATTGGGTTGTTCGTTTTTCCAGTGCTGAGTTGTCTGAGTTGCTTGTAGATTTTGGAGATTAATTCTTTGTCTGTTGTTTCATTTGCTATGATTTTCTCCCACTCTGTGGGCTGTCTGTTCAGTTTTTTTGTAATTTCTTTAGCTGTACAAAAGCTTTTAAGTTTCATTAGGTCCCACATGCTCATTTGTCTTTTTAGTTCCACTATTCTAGTAGGTGGGTCAGAGAAGATCTTGCTTTGATTGATGTCCTTGAGGGTTTTGCCTATATTCTCCTCTAAGAGTTTGATGGTTTCTGGCCTTACATTTAAGTCTTTAATTCATTTTGAGTTGATCTTTGTGTATGGTGTCAGGGTATGTTCCAACTTCATTTTCTTGCATGTAGCTGTCCAATGAGGGGTGAGTAACCATTTACCATAATCTAAGATGGAATAATCACAAGCAACATTATTTAACTGTGCAGTCCAAATTTTATTTCTGGTCTTTTCAAGGAATTACACCTCAGTGACTTGCTTGTATTTCTCAGTTCTTTCTCAGTCCTGGAATTGAGGCTGTTTTTGAAGGATACTTTCAGCATTTTCAAGCAAGCATGTTTCAGATTTTAACATGATTTTGCATAGATGATGGATCTGGTTGTTCAACATGCAAATAAGATTCTCTTTAGGTTACAAAATAACTCCCCATATTTACATTTCATTATTGAGACATTTGGTAAAATAATCACACTAAATGAGTTGTTTCACTAGAAGCTCTTTTAAAAACTTTTGCCATATTAAAGAACACACTCCTAAGGATTGTAAGAAAAGAATTCTTATTTTATAGACTGTCATGATCATGTTTTACAGAAAACAGTAGCTAGAAAACTCTACCCTTCACTATTTTGGCAAAAATTACTCCAAAGGAGGCATGACTTCAAGAAGAGAGGAGAAATGACGAGGAAGGTGCTATAAAAATTTCCTTTGGGAACTGTTGGTTTCATCCTATTTTTCCCCATTGGCTCATATACAAAGATTTGAGCTGGGCATCAGGCCAAGGCAAAGACTCAAATCAGACCACGGAAGCAGAAGCACACTCAGATTGCAGATAAAAATCAATGAGATGACCAAAAATAATTCCAAGAGAAGATAACCTGAACAGATCTAAAAATTGGGAAAAAAAGATATAAAAGAGTTAGTCCCAAAAAAATTCCCAGACTAAGTACTTGAGCTCACCACATGAAGACAGTTTTGCTATAACCCTTGTTTTAAATAGTGAATTTGTTCCAACATGATTGGAATATTAAGCAGAAAAATTTAGCACATCCGGAATTTTGTGTTTACTTAAAATGTGATTTCATCTACAAGAAATATTTGATGATGGCAGGAAATCACACCCAGCTGAAACAGAGATGGTAGAAATACAAAATACAAAGACACACACAACACACACAGCCCTACCAGCCACCTCAGCTCACAGTGTGTATTCCAAGTCACACTCACCCATAAATGGTGTTACAACTTTCCCTCCATTTCAGCTAACCTTAATTCTTCCACTTTGAGATAACTCATCTGCAACTAGTCTAACTCCCACTCCATGAGGAACACATTAAGTCTTTTTATTAAAAAATGTGTAGGGCTTCCCTGGTAGCTCAGTGGTAAGAAGTTCACCTGCCAAGGCAAGAGACGTAGGTTCGATCCCTGATCCAGGAAGATCCTACATACTGGGAGCAACTAAGCCCAGGAGCCACAACGATGGAGCCTGTGCTCTAGAGTCTCGGAGCCGCAAAATGTGCTGCAACTACTAAAGCCTGTGTACCCTGGAGCCCGAGTTCCACAACAATAGAAGTCACCACAACAAGAAGCCTGCTCATCTCAACTACAGAGTACTTCCCATTCCCTGCAACTAGGAAAGAGCCTGCAGCAGCAGTTAAAACCCAGAATAACCATTAATAAATAAAACTTGTTTAAAAATCAAGTACCATTTTTTATTTTAAAAAAATTTTTAAGATAATTACTGTTCAAATCACTCTTATATATAATAAAATGCTAGAAATTCCTTGCTAAAGTGAGCACACTATGTTTCAAAGTATCAGTAATAATTTCAATCTGCAACGCCTAAAACAGAAGTGATGAAGCAAAAACAACTACCAATTTTTTTAGAAATTCACCAGATTTCAAAAACATTCACTTAAATAAATTAAAGTAGAACAGCCAACTGAAAAATATTTATATTAATATTTGTTAAATGACTGTTCTCAGGTACCAAAGGAGTGGATTGTTTAATGTAGGGGAACCGTTAACCAAATCATTAACAATAATAAAGAAAGAAAATAGCTAACATGGAATATGTTTTTAACTAGATAAATTGTATCTTTTTATAGAAATGCATGCAAAATATGTAAATTATCAGAGACTGAAAGAAAAATACCCTGTTAACTCAATGGGAACAAACTACTTGTAAACAAACAAACAAAAAACTTGGATTCTTCCCAAAATAAGATTCCACTGGAGCTCAGAATTGAAAATAAGTTTAAGGAAATTATAAAGAAATTCAAGCAGAGAATTAACAATGAACCAAGAATTTTTATAAGAGATTTTGACAAAGAACTTGCATTATCATATTTAAATGACAGAAAACCTGTATAATAGTATAGTAGCATGCATACTATATGCATGCTATTTATATAAACATAAATAGAAGGCAAGACATATCTTAGAAATATGTTTTTAATATAACATTTGGGCTTCCTAGGTGGTGTTACTGGTAAAGAATCTGCCTGCCAATGCAGGAGATATTAGAGATGCAGTTCTACCCCTGGGTCAGGAAGATCCCCTGGAGTAGGAAATGGCAACTCATGCCAGTATTTTTGCCTGGCAGGCTACGCAGAGTCCATGGGGTCACACAGAGCTGGACACGACTGAACAACTGAGCATACATAATATAAAATCTAATATGTGATAAACTACTAAGAAGCCTGCTCATCTAAATCGAGTACTTCCCATTCCCTGCAACTAGGAAAGAGCCTGCAGCAGCAGTTAAAACCCAGAATAACCATTAATAAATAAAACTTGTTTAAAAATCAAGTACCATTTTTTATTTTAAAAAAATTTTTAAGATAATTACTGTTCAAATCACTCTTATATATAATAAAATGCTAGAAATTCCTTGCTAAAGTGAGCACACTATGTTTCAAAGTATCAGTAATAATTTCAATCTGCAACGCCTAAAACAGAAGTGATGAAGCAAAAACAACTACCAATTTTTTTAGAAATTCACCAGATTTCAAAAACATTCACTTAAATAAATTAAAGTAGAACAGCCAACTGAAAAATATTTATATTAATATTTGTTAAATGACTGTTCTCAGGTACCAAAGGAGTGGATTGTTTAATGTAGGGGAACCGTTAACCAAATCATTAACAATAATAAAGAAAGAAAATAGCTAACATGGAATATGTTTTTAACTAGATAAATTGTATCTTTTTATAGAAATGCATGCAAAATATGTAAATTATCAGAGACTGAAAGAAAAATACCCTGTTAACTCAATGGGAACAAACTACTTGTAAACAAACAAACAAAAAACTTGGATTCTTCCCAAAATAAGATTCCACTGGAGCTCAGAATTGAAAATAAGTTTAAGGAAATTATAAAGAAATTCAAGCAGAGAATTAACAATGAACCAAGAATTTTTATAAGAGATTTTGACAAAGAACTTGCATTATCATATTTAAATGACAGAAAACCTGTATAATAGTATAGTAGCATGCATACTATATGCATGCTATTTATATAAACATAAATAGAAGGCAAGACATATCTTAGAAATATGTTTTTAATATAACATTTGGGCTTCCTAGGTGGTGTTACTGGTAAAGAATCTGCCTGCCAATGCAGGAGATATTAGAGATGCAGTTCTACCCCTGGGTCAGGAAGATCCCCTGGAGTAGGAAATGGCAACTCATGCCAGTATTTTTGCCTGGCAGGCTACGCAGAGTCCATGGGGTCACACAGAGCTGGACACGACTGAACAACTGAGCATACATAATATAAAATCTAATATGTGATAAACTACTAAGTCAATAAAGATGATGTATTATTTAGTAAATGCTAATAGGCAATCAAAGAGTTGTTAGGAAAATAACTCCCATAGCACCTTAGAATAAATTCCAGATGGATTAAAGCACTCAACTATTTTTCAAACCTTAGTAATATTTGCCAAAAAATACTAGCAAAGAGTATCCAAGGAAAAGTTGTATCTCTAGTCCTTAGATAAAAGGCTTGTTTCTAAGTATAAAACTAAATAAACTGCAGAAATCTATGTTAAAAAATAGCAAAAAAGATGAAAAACTGAAAAATCACTTACTCAAAACGAAGAGCCATTAAAATACTTTTTTAAGGACAATAACATTAATATCACACAAAAAAAATGGGTCAGGCATTAATCAGTTTATAAAAGGATAAACACAAGGATAAACACAGGAAAAAGAAAAGCTTACTTCTAATTAATGTAAACACAAATCAAGTCAATCAAAAACAGTTTTGAATTTAATACTTAGCTAATAGTTTAAAATGTTCAACACTGAGTACTGGTGATGTTGTAACAAGGCAGGTCCTCTCATATTCTACTTGTGAGGTTATTATTACATTTTATTATGGCTACCAAAACAAAGTATGACAGCCTGAATGACAAACTATAAAAATATATTCTCTCACAGTTTCAAAGAGTAGAAGTCAGAAATCAAGGTGCTAGAAGGGCTGGCTTATAACGGCCATCTTTGCCATGAACTTGCATTATCATATTTAAATGACAGAAAACCTGTATAATAGTATAGTAGCATGCATACTATATGCATGCTATTTATATAAACATAAATAGAAGGCAAGACATATCTTAGAAATATGTTTTTAATATAACATTTGGGCTTCCTAGGTGGTGTTACTGGTAAGAATCTGCCGGCCAATGCAGGAGATATTAGAGCTGCAGTTCTCCCCCTGGGTCAGGAAGATCCCCTGGAGTAGGAAATGGCAACTCATGCCAGTATTTTTGCCTGGCAGGCTACGCAGAGTCCATGGGGTCACACAGAGCTGGACACGACTGAACAACTGAGCATACATAATATAAAATCTAATATGTGATAAACTACTAAGTCAATAAAGATGATGTATTATTTAGTAAATGCTAATAGGCAATCAAAGAGTTGTTAGGAAAATAACTCCCATAGCACCTTAGAATAAATTCCAGATGGATTAAAGCACTCAACTATTTTTCAAACCTTAGTAATATTTGCCAAAAAATACTAGCAAAGAGTATCCAAGGAAAAGTTGTATCTCTAGTCCTTAGATAAAAGGCTTGTTTCTAAGTATAAAACTAAATAAACTGCAGAAATCTATGTTAAAAAATAGCAAAAAAGATGAAAAACTGAAAAATCACTTACTCAAAACGAAGAGCCATTAAAATACTTTTTTAAGGACAATAACATTAATATCACACAAAAAAAATGGGTCAGGCATTAATCAGTTTATAAAAGGATAAACACAAGGATAAACACAGGAAAAAGAAAAGCTTACTTCTAATTAATGTAAACACAAATCAAGTCAATCAAAAACAGTTTTGAATTTAATACTTAGCTAATAGTTTAAAATGTTCAACACTGAGTACTGGTGATGTTGTAACAAGGCAGGTCCTCTCATATTCTACTTGTGAGGTTATTATTACATTTTATTATGGCTACCAAAACAAAGTATGACAGCCTGAATGACAAACTATAAAAATATATTCTCTCACAGTTTCAAAGAGTAGAAGTCAGAAATCAAGGTGCTAGAAGGGCTGGCTTATAACGGCCATCTTTGCCATGAACTATCCAGTGGTCTTCTTGTTGTGTATCTGTATCCTAATGTGGGCCTACCCATATGACTTCATGTTACCCACTAGCCACTTTAAAGGTTCTATCTCCAAATATAATCATATTCTGAAGTACCTGGGGTTAAGATTTCAACATATGAATTTGGGGGGTGGGGCACAACTCAACCCTTGTCAGATGTCAAAGTAAAAATTATACTGGCCAAGGAAGACTGTGATCAAGGCTATTGCAACAGAGGCCAGAGTTCAGTCTAAACTCAACTCTACTGAAAGGAAGGGCTAGAGACTTTTAAGAGCTGGGGTGAAGGGGATCTTAGGGCACCTGTGTTTACTAACTAGCTTCACCCAAAGGAAAAGTCTCTTCAATTTATGATAGGAGGCAGAGCACCTATCTTCCATGATGATTACATTTTAGAGGGATGGCTCCCAGGCCTTTGAGAAAGACAGTTCTGATAGGAAAAACTGGCAAAGATCTTTAAGAAGATTTACACCTCAATGGGCGAAGAAAGTGTGAACAATTACAAGTCCTCTAAAGTAAACACTCTAAGAAAAGGAATGTCCAGGACCCACAGCCAGGAAGATGACTATCTACAGTTTAACCAATCTGAAGAAAAGGCTAAGGCCATCTCAGTCAGGGAGGATTACTTTACTCTTTCTCATAAGCATTTTGAAAGCTGTGTCAAAGTTCTTGTCAACTGATTTCTTTTGAAACACTCGTTTTAATTTGGGGGATGCTACTACAAGTGAGAAAAAAAAATTAAACATATAAAGAAACGTGTTTTGAAAGTGAAACAAGAATCAACAAATTGAGGGACAAAAATCACATGATCATCTCAATAGATGCAGAAAAAGCCTTCGACAAAGTACAACATCCATTTATGATAAAAACTCTTCAGAAAATGGGCGTAGAAGGAACCTATCTCAACATAGTGAAAGCCATCTATGAGAAGCCTACAGCAAACACTGTCCTTAAAGGTGAAAAACTGAAAGCATTCCTGCTAAGATCAGGAATAAGACAGAGGTGTCCACTTTCACCACTACTATTCAACATAGTCCTGAAAGTTCTAGCAATGGCAATAAGAGAAAAGAAAGAAATCAAAGGAATCCAGATTGGAAAGGAAGAAGTCAAGCTCTCTCTTTTTGCAGACGACATAATATTATACATAGAAAACCCCAAAGACACGGTTACAAAGCTACTAGAGCTATCAATGAATTCAGCAATGTCACAGGATACAAAGTCAACACACAGAAATCACTGGCATTCCTATATACAAACGATGAAAAATCAGAAAACGAAATCAAAAAGGTAATCCCCTTCACCATTGCAACCAAAAGAATCAAATGCCTAGGAATAAACCTACCCAAAGAAACAAACGAATTGTACACAGAAAATTACAAGACACTCATGAGAGACATTAAAAAAGACTTAAACAGATGGAGAGATATTTCATGTTCCTGGGTCGGAAGAATCAATATTGTGAAAATGACCATACTACCAAATATCATCTACAGATTCAATGCAATCCCTATCCAACTATCATTGACATTTTTCACAGAACTAGACCAAACAATCACACAGTTCATATGGAAACACAAAGGACCTCAAATAGCCAAAGCAATCCTGAGAAAGAAAAATGGAGCTGGAGGAATCAGCCTCCCTAACTTCAGACTCTACTACAAAGCAACAGTCATCAAGACAGTATGGTACTGGCACAAAAACAGAACTATAGATCAGTGGAACAAGATCGAGAACCCAGAGATAAACCCACGCACCTATGGGTACCTTATTTTTGACAAAGGAGGCCAAACTATAAAATGGGACAAAGACAGCCTCTTCAACAAATGGTGCTGGGAAAATTGGACAGCTACATGCAAACAAATGAAGTTGGAACATTCCCTGACACCATACACAAAGATCAACTCAAAAAGGATTAAAGACCTAAATGTAAGACCAGAAACCATCAAACTCCTCTCCTTATAGAGGAGAATATAGGCAAAACCCTCAAGGACATCAATCAAAGCCAGATCTTCTTTGACTCACCTACTAGAGTAGCAGAACTAAAAAAAAAAATGAACATGTGGAACCTAATGAAACTTAAAAGCTTCTGTACTGCAAAAGAAATTATAAAAAAGCTGAACAGACAGCCCACAGAGTGGGAGAAAAGTATAGCAAATGAAACAACAGACAAAGAATTCATCTCCAAAATCTACAAGCAACTCAGACAACTCAGCACAGGGAAAACGAACAACCCAATCAAAAAATGGGAAAAAGATCTAAAGAGACGCCTCTCCAAAGCAGACATACAGATGACCCAAAAGCACATGAAACGATGCTCAACCTCACTTATCATTAGGGAAATGCAAATTAAAACCACAATGAGATACCACCTCACACCCGTCAGAACGGCCATCATCAATAATTCAACAGACAATAAATGCTGGAGAGGGTGTGGAGAAAAAGGAACACTCTTGCATTGCTGGTGGGAATGTAAACTGATACAGCCTCTATGGAAGACATTATGGAGATTCCTTAAAAAACTAAACATAGAAGCACCCTATGACCCAGCAATCCCACTACTAGGCCTATATCCTGATGAAATCATAACTGAAAGAAGCACCTGTACCCCAATGTTCATTGCAGCTCTCTATACAATAGCCAGAACATGGAAGCAACCTAGATGTCCATTGACGAATGAATGGATACAGAAGCTCTTGTACATATATACAATGGAATACTACTCAGCTGTTAAGGGAAATGCAGAAGACTCAGTCTTAATGAGTTTTCTTGCTCTAGAACCTATCATAAAAGTGAAGTAAGTCAAAGGAGAAGGACAAGTACAGTATACTAACTCATATATATGGAATCTAGTAAGATGGGACCATTTTTAAAAACTATAAAATGGGACAAAGACAGCCTCTTCAACAAATGGTGCTGGGAAAATTGGACAGCTACATGCAAACAAATGAAGTTGGAACATTCCCTGACACCATACACAAAGATCAACTCAAAAAGGATTAAAGACCTAAATGTAAGACCAGAAACCATCAAACTCCTCTCCTTATAGAGGAGAATATAGGCAAAACCCTCAAGGACATCAATCAAAGCCAGATCTTCTTTGACTCACCTACTAGAGTAGCAGAACTAAAAAAAAAAATGAACATGTGGAACCTAATGAAACTTAAAAGCTTCTGTACTGCAAAAGAAATTATAAAAAAGCTGAACAGACAGCCCACAGAGTGGGAGAAAAGTATAGCAAATGAAACAACAGACAAAGAATTCATCTCCAAAATCTACAAGCAACTCAGACAACTCAGCACAGGGAAAACGAACAACCCAATCAAAAAATGGGAAAAAGATCTAAAGAGACGCCTCTCCAAAGCAGACATACAGATGACCCAAAAGCACATGAAACGATGCTCAACCTCACTTATCATTAGGGAAATGCAAATTAAAACCACAATGAGATACCACCTCACACCCGTCAGAACGGCCATCATCAATAATTCAACAGACAATAAATGCTGGAGAGGGGTGGAGAAAAAGGAACACTCTTGCATTGCTGGTGGGAATGTAAACTGATACAGCCTCTATGGAAGACATTATGGAGATTCCTTAAAAAACTAAACATAGAAGCACCCTATGACCCAGCAATCCCACTACTAGGCCTATATCCTGATGAAATCATAACTGAAAGAAGCACCTGTACCCCAATGTTCATTGCAGCTCTCTATACAATAGCCAGAACATGGAAGCAACCTAGATGTCCATTGACGAATGAATGGATACAGAAGCTCTTGTACATATATACAATGGAATACTACTCAGCTGTTAAGGGAAATGCAGAAGACTCAGTCCTGATGAGGTGGCTAGCTCTAGAACCTATCATAAAAAGTGAAGTAAGTCAAAGGGAGAAGGACAAGTACAGTATACTAACTCATATATATGGAATCTAGTAAGATGGTCATGATAACACACGCAGTGAACTCATGGAACAAAGAATAGACATAGGGACATTGTGGAAAACAAACAGTGAGAGGGAGGCATAGAGGAAGTAACATGGAAACCTACACTGTCATGTGTGGAAAAGATAGCTACTGTCATTGTGCTAAGGGAATAGGAGTGCCTACAATCACTTGGGGCGATGGTCCGGAGGGGTGGGAGCGGGAAACTAGCTGGGGGGGTGGGGGGAGGTGAGGAGAAGGAACAGTGATATGCATATGAATGATCTGTGTACATACATGTTGGTGAACAACAACACTCTCTAAAATCTTTAAAATAAAGAATTAAAAAAAAAAAAGAAAGTGAAACAAGAGGGAAGGGGGTAGGACAAAAACTTTAAAAGTATAACATAGCCTGAGGGCATGACATAAAACTGATTATAACCAAGGTCCAAGATGGCAGACAAATCAACTTCCACTATACCTTGAGCCTCAGTATACACTCAATTGTAACACATCAGCAAGCTAAATGATACACTCAAACGTGCCATGACAATTTTGAGGCCAATCATCAAAGACCAAAAAGTAGACAATGGCCCAATTCCTGGAAATCTCTGCCCCCTTCCCTGAAACAGCTGGAATAATCCTCCCAAAATTCATTAGCCTAACAAATCACCCAGCCCATAAACTCATCATGCTGTATTTCAAAGCTACTCTCATCTTCTGGGATGGCCCACACTTTGCCTGTGGGGTGTGTTTCTCTCTAAATAAATCTACTTCTTACCTATCATTTTGTCTCCCACTGAATTCTTTCTACAATGAGACATGAAGAACCTGAGCTTCAGTTAAGTCCTGAAACCAGGTGTGTGATTCCAATTGGAAAACAATGGATTCTGGCCAAGTCCAATTCCTGGCTGCATGGGTTCAAGTCTCAGTCTGAGGTACACAGTTTTGAAAGTGTTATTTATAATACTAAACTCCTTAAATTCATATTAAGCTTATGCTATTTACCACAAAATATGATCTAACTACTATCAATATGGTTTATTACATATTTTTCCCAAAGAAACCACCCAAGATTTCTTTTTAAGGAAAAAAATGAATACCAGTATAATCTGATCTGCAAAAATATTTGACATATATGCAAACATACACACACAGATTCAATGACAGATTTGAAGCTAAGTCAAAAATATTTATAGCATGTACCTGTTAGATAACTATGAGATTTTTATATTTATTTTCATATATTTCTAATTTTTAAATATAACATAAGTAGGTCAAAAAAGTAAACAAAAGTGATACCAATGAAACAGACTAATAATCTGGTGGAAGGGCAGAACATATAATAATAATAATAATGAAGGGGAGTAGAATTTGTCACTCCAAAATACGTTTCCTTCACATAAGAATTATTTTTAAGAAATAGCAGACCTAGCAAAAGCTCTGAAAACTGAGAAGTTACCCATCTGTGAGAGAAGCGTATAACATAGCCTGAGGGCATGACATAAAACTGATTATAACCAAGGTCCAAGATGGCAGACAAATCAACTTCCACTATACCTTGAGCCTCAGTATACACTCAATTGTAACACATCAGCAAGCTAAATGATACACTCAAACGTGCCATGACAATTTTGAGGCCAATCATCAAAGACCAAAAAGTAGACAATGGCCCAATTCCTGGAAATCTCTGCCCCCTTCCCTGAAACAGCTGGAATAATCCTCCCAAAATTCATTAGCCTAACAAATCACCCAGCCCATAAACTCATCATGCTGTATTTCAAAGCTACTCTCATCTTCTGGGATGGCCCACACTTTGCCTGTGGGGTGTGTTTCTCTCTAAATAAATCTACTTCTTACCTATCATTTTGTCTCCCACTGAATTCTTTCTACAATGAGACATGAAGAACCTGAGCTTCAGTTAAGTCCTGAAACCAGGTGTGTGATTCCAATTGGAAAACAATGGATTCTGGCCAAGTCCAATTCCTGGCTGCATGGGTTCAAGTCTCAGTCTGAGGTACACAGTTTTGAAAGTGTTATTTATAATACTAAACTCCTTAAATTCATATTAAGCTTATGCTATTTACCACAAAATATGATCTAACTACTATCAATATGGTTTATTACATATTTTTCCCAAAGAAACCACCCAAGATTTCTTTTTAAGGAAAAAAATGAATACCAGTATAATCTGATCTGCAAAAATATTTGACATATATGCAAACATACACACACAGATTCAATGACAGATTTGAAGCTAAGTCAAAAATATTTATAGCATGTACCTGTTAGATAACTATGAGATTTTTATATTTATTTTCATATATTTCTAATTTTTAAATATAACATAAGTAGGTCAAAAAAGTAAACAAAAGTGATACCAATGAAACAGACTAATAATCTGGTGGAAGGGCAGAACATATAATAATAATAATAATGAAGGGGAGTAGAATTTGTCACTCCAAAATACGTTTCCTTCACATAAGAATTATTTTTAAGAAATAGCAGACCTAGCAAAAGCTCTGAAAACTGAGAAGTTACCCATCTGTGAGAGAAATTTACATTTATAATGGAAATTTCCCTTTGTAAGAATATCCTCCTCCCTTTCTCAGGAAGATTACCAAAACTCCTGAAACTCTCATCAATAAAGAGGGCAGGAACTTCAATCTGCACCACAGTCACACTTGTGTTTATTCTGCTTTCATACCCATTTACCATAACTGGATTCTCCCCCGACCCCAACCTCAACACTTGCTTCTCTTTAGCTTGAAACAGTATTTAAAATGAAGGTTTGGGTCATTGAAGGAGATACTTTTACTAGGTAACTCCCACGTATATAAGACATATATACATTTCATTAAACTTCTGTTCTTATACTGTTAATCTATTTTTCATTAGGTGGAGTGCAGAGGCGGGTCCCAGTCAAGAACTTATAAGGAAAGAAGGAAAAATTTTTTTCTCCCCACATCAGTGTTTTAGAAATAGCTCTGATTGCTAGTTACAGGCTAGATTTCAAAACTGAAATCAAGTTAATAGAATAAGAGCTAACTACTAGCATATTCTTAGCTTTTAAGACCAGAACTGAATGAACACTGCTAGTATTTTAAAGTTGAAAGAATTTTCCAAATTAACTTTCTCTTGGGTCATTTTACTTTTTCTTTTAGTGTATCTGAGGTGCTCTGTCCTCTACATTTTTCATCTCACTCACTCTGTGTAGTGGGAAGGAAATGTTTCAGCAATGTGCTGGAGCTGGCTCATACTAACTTACAACAGTCTAATATTGCAATATCTCTTGACAGTGATGTCAAGTTCGAAGTGTGGAGTCTGCAGTGATGGAATTATTCACACCAGGACAGTAGCTACAAATCAGGGCATTTTTCCCCCTTAAGAGTCAGCTGTTAACTGGATGCGTATGAAAATGTATCAAAGTAATGCAATGGAAAGCAATCAGTAATATTTACAAAGAAATATATTTCTCTTGGAGATGCTATTAAGACTGTGAAGATCCAACACAACTGGGGCTTGCAGACATAAATTCAAAGATAGCTGCATGAAACAGGAATTTTCTTGGAGAAACTCAGGGTTGTGAGGAGATTTAGCTCCATCAGAGAGAGGGAGACCAAGAAGATGGTACTTGTATAAGGGGATTCAGCACTGGTTGAAAAGGAACTGGAAGGAAACAGTCAACAAATGATCATACAACCCTGTAAATCAAGAGAATATGGCCTCAGCCAAGCAGGATCCTATGGGTCTTCCCAGGACAGGCCCTTTACCCATATCCTGTGCTTTAGTTCCTCACTGAAGTACCTAAAAAATAGTATTTGAGGCACATTTTCTGAGTTGTTGTACAGATAGTAACTATCCCCACTCACCACTACCAAATAGAAGATGTTAACTTCGTGATGACCATAAGCACATAACCCCAGGCCTCACTGGGTCTAAGAACTGATGAAGTTGACCCCTGGGACAGCACCCTGTTACCACCATCAGCCACCCAGAGAACTGTGCATGATTTGATCTGCAACCTCCCCTTTCCAGACCTAGTTTTTAAAAATGCTTTACCTGAAACCTTTTAGGAGCTTGGGAGTTTCTGGAACACAAGCCACTCACTCCTTGCATGGCCCTGCGATAAACCTTCCTGCGACAAACTCTGATGTTTCCGTTTGTTTGGCCTTACTGTGTGTCGGGCAGACAAACCTAGTATTTTAAAGTTGAAAGAATTTTCCAAATTAACTTTCTCTTGGGTCATTTTACTTTTTCTTTTAGTGTATCTGAGGTGCTCTGTCCTCTACATTTTTCATCTCACTCACTCTGTGTAGTGGGAAGGAAATGTTTCAGCAATGTGCTGGAGCTGGCTCATACTAACTTACAACAGTCTAATATTGCAATATCTCTTGACAGTGATGTCAAGTTCGAAGTGTGGAGTCTGCAGTGATGGAATTATTCACACCAGGACAGTAGCTACAAATCAGGGCATTTTTCCCCCTTAAGAGTCAGCTGTTAACTGGATGCGTATGAAAATGTATCAAAGTAATGCAATGGAAAGCAATCAGTAATATTTACAAAGAAATATATTTCTCTTGGAGATGCTATTAAGACTGTGAAGATCCAACACAACTGGGGCTTGCAGACATAAATTCAAAGATAGCTGCATGAAACAGGAATTTTCTTGGAGAAACTCAGGGTTGTGAGGAGATTTAGCTCCATCAGAGAGAGGGAGACCAAGAAGATGGTACTTGTATAAGGGGATTCAGCACTGGTTGAAAAGGAACTGGAAGGAAACAGTCAACAAATGATCATACAACCCTGTAAATCAAGAGAATATGGCCTCAGCCAAGCAGGATCCTATGGGTCTTCCCAGGACAGGCCCTTTACCCATATCCTGTGCTTTAGTTCCTCACTGAAGTACCTAAAAAATAGTATTTGAGGCACATTTTCTGAGTTGTTGTACAGATAGTAACTATCCCCACTCACCACTACCAAATAGAAGATGTTAACTTCGTGATGACCATAAGCACATAACCCCAGGCCTCACTGGGTCTAAGAACTGATGAAGTTGACCCCTGGGACAGCACCCTGTTACCACCATCAGCCACCCAGAGAACTGTGCATGATTTGATCTGCAACCTCCCCTTTCCAGACCTAGTTTTTAAAAATGCTTTACCTGAAACCTTTTAGGAGCTTGGGAGTTTCTGGAACACAAGCCACTCACTCCTTGCATGGCCCTGCGATAAACCTTCCTTTGCGACAAACTCTGATGTTTCCGTTTGTTTGGCCTTACTGTGTGTCGGGCAGACAAACTCGTACTAACTCCAGGATTACTGGTTTATTTTATTTCTTCAAAGCTTTATCACTTTAAGAATTGGAAAAGCTTCAATGTGGTCTCAAGGAGTTTTATAGTTCATAGAACCTAGCAACTGCAATATACATAATAGGCACAAAATAGACAACTGTCAAACAGAAATAAACAAGAACAAATTTCCCCTTTTTCTATTTTCCCTTTTATCAAGCATATATGATAAGACTATATCACCATAGAGCTTTATCAAGCTTTAAAGAGAATAAATTCTATCTGAAAAGAATCCTAACAGGCAAATCAACTCAAACAGTGTTCTAAAATGCAAATCTGTTCACTCATTTCTCTCCTGATAAAACCATTTTACAGTTTGTCACTGTCAATAAGATAAGTTTCAAAATTCTTAGCATAGTTTATTAGACAATTTATAACCTGGTTCTGCCAACTTGCCAAGCTTTTCAAATGTAGCTGCATAATACCTCCCTTAGACCCTACATATAAACCAGATCCTCACCCACCTGGGTAGATTCACTAACTAGATTCTGTATTCAAAGAGTGCAGTAAAAGTTTCCCTACCACAATCCTAATAACCTGGATTTTTAAGTCCTAAATCCGCATCCGTTAAATAATCTAATTCAGCAAGACTAGACTATAGTCAACCTATACAGTACTTTCCCATGCACTGTGAAGAAATACAAGAAATATTTTTGGAAGAATGAATGTTTAAGGCTTAAAGGCTTCAAGGAAAGAAAAACTAGTACTTAGTTAACAGAATATAATTTCTACACTGTTTATTCTTTGCAGATTATAATGGAATTTATTACTGGAAAATGCCCAAAGGTCCTCAGATAGTGAAGTGAAGGTTGCTCAGTCATATCCAACTCTTTGCAACTCATGAACAAGCCATGGAATTCTCCAGGCAAGAATACTGGAGTGGGTAGCCTTTCCTTTTTCCAGATGATCTTCCCAACCCAGGGACTGAGTACAGGTCTCCCACATTGCAGCCAGATTCTTTACCATCTGAGCCACCAGGGAAGTCCAAAAATACTCTAGTGTGTAGCCTATCCCTTCTCTGGGGAAACTTCTAGACCCAGGAATCGAACTGGGATCTCCTGTATTGCAGTTAGATTCTTTACCAGCTGAACTATGCCTCAGATAGTTAATGGGGTGTAAACCTAGCACTTTGCTTTTACATTAGCCTGTCAATTTAAATAAAAATTCCTTTGTATTTGGTTAGAATCAGTTGCTGCCATTTCAGACTAACCTGTTACAGAAAGAATAAAACCTGACTCCATATTGATTCGGTTTCTTTTACTTTAACCTTTGCTTCCAGTTGCTTTTATTTACTAAAAAGACACTATGTATACATAATGGCCTGTCTCAGCAAACTCTGCCCCTTTGCCTGAATGTTAAACCAAAGTGCCTTTGTTCAGGCCCTGTTCATCAATGAGTGGCTGCAAGAGGAAGAAATTAACATATCCTTTACCTGAGGTTGGCCATTCTAGGAGATGTCTGCATGACCTTTTTACTTAACTACTTCTTCTCTGTTCTGTAAAAGAACCTGGCACTCGGACCCCAACGAGATGGTTATTTTGAGACATTAGTCTGCCATCTTCTCCATCTACCAGCTTTCCAAATAAAGTCATTAATTCTTGTCTCAACACCTCATCTCTGATTCATTGACCTGTCATGCAGCAAACAGCAAGCATGGACTTGGTAACACAACCACTATCCTCGCCTTACTCAAAGAAAGTCTAACCAAAAAAAAGGGTTACATTTAGTGAATATATTTCTAAATTTGACTTACTATATATAGTGTGCCTTAACTCTCTGAGGGAATGTATGTCTGTGTGTAAATATGTATACAGAAGTAGACAGATACATATTGACAATCCAAACTGAAAGATAAAGCAAACAAGAAAAAAAATTTGAATTGACAAAAGAAAGATGCATGTCAATTTCTAGAGCAAATTGAATAACCTACCTCTTCTCCTTCCAAATCCAACCACATCATTCTGCCTAGGGGAACCAAGTGATGTTCTCTATTGATTAAAAATGAAATGTGTGGCTAAATCTGTGCACTTCAATCAAGGCTCATTTTTCTTGAGAATGACCCAACATTTACTTCTGCATAAATCTGCCTAGCAGGCAGTCCCATATATAGTTTTTAATAGTGTGAATGTCTATCGCCAGACATCTGTTTTAAACCCATCTTCATTGTAGTTCCTCTAACTAATTGCATTATTTTGGTAAACAGAAGAAAGTAATTTAAAATGGCATCTGGATCAGTCCCAAACTAATTAGCTATTTTTTTCTTTCCCAAAAGATGCAAAAGCAGATGTTTCTGTTATTCTACCCTGATACTACATATTTTTTTTATTATGGAATCAATTTGTTAACCTTTTCCATTTTCTCTTTTCAAATGACACTACCACTTGCAATCTTACATAGAACTAGTCTTAAAACATTTACACTTGAAATTGTTAGGTGGTAACTGCAAAATTTCAAACCTAACATACTTTGAGGTGAAGGTATCATATACCCCACCCCACCCCCACCACTGAATCAGCCCAGCATTTGTATTGCAAGATTTCAAATAAGAAATTCATGAATAAATATTAGTTCTGATAAAAATTAACCTGTGGTAAAGGTAACTATTCTGAAAATTTGTTTTCTTATCTGCAAGATTAAGAAGTCAGAGTAGCAGATTAGACTGTTACTCAAGACAGTAAAAAGAATGAAATAATGTAATTTGTGGCAACATAGTGAAGAAGAGATGGCAATCCACTCCAGTATTCTTGTCTGGAGAACCCCCATGGACAGAAGAGCCTTCTGGGCTACAAGTCCACTGGGTCACAAATAGTTGGACATTACTAAAGTGATTTAGTACATGTGCACATGGCAACAGAGATGGACCTACGAGACTCTCATACTGAGTGAATTAAGTCAGAGAAGGAAAAATACTGTATGACATCTCTTATATGTTGAATCTAAAAAGAAATGATACAAATGAACTTACTTACCAAACAGAAAGACACTCACAGACTTAGAGAACAAACTTACAGTTGCCAGGAGGAATGATCCAACCACATCATTCTGCCTAGGGGAACCAAGTGATGTTCTCTATTGATTAAAAATGAAATGTGTGGCTAAATCTGTGCACTTCAATCAAGGCTCATTTTTCTTGAGAATGACCCAACATTTACTTCTGCATAAATCTGCCTAGCAGGCAGTCCCATATATAGTTTTTAATAGTGTGAATGTCTATCGCCAGACATCTGTTTTAAACCCATCTTCATTGTAGTTCCTCTAACTAATTGCATTATTTTGGTAAACAGAAGAAAGTAATTTAAAATGGCATCTGGATCAGTCCCAAACTAATTAGCTATTTTTTTCTTTCCCAAAAGATGCAAAAGCAGATGTTTCTGTTATTCTACCCTGATACTACATATTTTTTTTATTATGGAATCAATTTGTTAACCTTTTCCATTTTCTCTTTTCAAATGACACTACCACTTGCAATCTTACATAGAACTAGTCTTAAAACATTTACACTTGAAATTGTTAGGTGGTAACTGCAAAATTTCAAACCTAACATACTTTGAGGTGAAGGTATCATATACCCCACCCCACCCCCACCACTGAATCAGCCCAGCATTTGTATTGCAAGATTTCAAATAAGAAATTCATGAATAAATATTAGTTCTGATAGAAATTAACCTGTGGTAAAGGTAACTATTCTGAAAATTTGTTTTCTTATCTGCAAGATTAAGAAGTCAGAGTAGCAGATTAGACTGTTACTCAAGACAGTAAAAAGAATGAAATAATGTAATTTGTGGCAACATAGTGAAGAAGGGATGGCAATCCACTCCAGTATTCTTGTCTGGAGAACCCCCATGGACAGAAGAGCCTTCTGGGCTACAAGTCCACTGGGTCACAAATAGTTGGACATTACTAAAGTGATTTAGTACATGTGCACATGGCAACAGAGATGGACCTACGAGACTCTCATACTGAGTGAATTAAGTCAGAGAAGGAAAAATACTGTATGACATCTCTTATATGTTGAATCTAAAAAGAAATGATACAAATGAACTTACTTACCAAACAGAAAGACACTCACAGACTTAGAGAACAAACTTACAGTTGCCAGGAGGAATGATAGGGGAAGGGATAGTTAGAGAGTTTGGAATGGACATGTACACATTGCCATATTTAATCTGCATAACCAATAAGGGCAGACTGTGTAGAACAGGGAACTTGCTCAATGTTATGTGGCAGCTGGAAGGTTAGTAGTTTAGGGGACAATGCATACACATATACATATGGTTGAGTCCCTTTGCTGTTCACCTGAAACTATCACATCGTTAATTGCCTATACCCCATAAGTAAAAAAAGAAAGATAAAGAAGTCAGAAAAGTGTGGCTGTTAAAATAGTGCTAGAAAAAGACAAAGAAAAGGAACAGGTTGGAAAAGCTACAACAGATCACTGTTGTAAGCCCAGAAAGAAAACAGCTGAATAAAGAATGAGGTTTTCCAGACATAGAGAACAGACGTATGGACATTGTGGGAAATGAACTGTGAGTGGGCAATGTAGAGGAGTAACATGGAAACCTATACTATCATACATGAAAAAGGTAGCTATTGTCATTGCGCTGTGGGAATAGGGGATCCTGCAGGGGTGCTGTGTGATGGCCTGATGGGGTGGGATAGGGGAGACTGTGGGGGTGAAGGATGGAGGGGGCCAGCGACATATATATGACTAATCTGGGAACATACATATCTGTAAACAATAAAATTCTGTAAAAGTAACATAAAAATAATCATTAAAAAAAGAATGAGGTTCTCAATAGAGCCAAAGGGCAATAATAATCTTTACACTAATATAGTATTTTCCAGCTTCCAAATATTCTTTCTTACATTAAAGTTTGTCACCAATGAAAACCCTGTGATGGAAGCAGGATACAGACTCATTTTCATATTTTATGAACTAAAAAGTCAGGGTTAAGGAAGATTAGGACAAACATATAAACATGACTACAAGTAAATCCAAATCATAAAATACTTTGCTTCACAGTTATGACTTGTTATAAGCACAGTTTCTGATTTGGAAAGCCTCAGCTCAATTTTAGGATCACTGGCTCTTTACTGGCTCTTTGACCACCCTGGGCCTCAGGATGCCTATCTGTAAAATACAGGTCCTGAATAAACTTAACAAAAAGACCTGAGATAAGGATTAAAAACCTGGATATACATGTAAGGAAGTAAGACAATTCCCTGGCCCTTGGTAAGTGTTAGCTGCCATTATTACAGTCAATAAGGTGACCAGTAGACAGGAAATATAGCCACAACATCACTGCCCTAGTTTATGGGGCCTTCTCTTTACGAGGCTCTGGAGGAGTTGATAAGACAAAGGAAATGCGTCAAAGGAATCAATGAGCCACAGCCATATTGCCACGTAAGGAAGTAGACAAGCTCTAAGGCCCCATTCTTTGCCACAAATATTGGAAGAGGTGAACTCTGCACTGGACAGCCTCACCAGAGGAGAGCCTATGAGCAGATAGCCAGAATTTTCTCATTTACAAGGAATTTACATAATTCAACTAAGGGCTTTATTTTAAGCAGTGTTACACAAAGTCATAACATGTGAATTTAACTCCAGTCTAAGAAATTGTACAAGTGCAAGCATGTAAGTTAATTACTTTTAATGTTGAAGACAAAATTAACTCATGTAGTAACATCTGGTGAGCCTATTTGCTTTTTCAAATTAGGATAATTAGAACTGACAAAGTATTTTCATTTCAAATTCTTTCTCATCACCCCTTGGATTATTTGCCAGTTTATATTTTGTTGTTGTAGTGGCAGTTTTTTCTTTCATTTCACTCAACATCACTCAATTTGTTTTACATTAAACTACAGTAGGTAATCATTATTGTGCCATTGTTCATAATTCACACTTATATTACACTGAAAAATTTTATTATGTACTACATAGCATTTAAATGGTTGTTGTGTGCTAGTTGCTCAGTCGTGTGCAACTCTTTGCAAACCCTGGGGCTTTAGTCCACAAGAGTCCTCTCTCCATGGAATTCTCCAGGCAAGAATACTGGAGTGAGTTGCCATTTCCTTCTCCAGGGGATCTTCTCTGGGGATCAAACCTGTGTTTCCTCCATTACTGGCAGACTCTTTACCATCTGAGTCACCAGGGAAGCCCTTAAATAATGCTCATCCACATTTATATTGATGGGATCTAGGATACAGGTTGAAAACAACTTTCTAAAAGACCGTCTAAAGACATTCACTCTAGCATTTCAAGCTTTTAGAACAGGTCTTTAACATACAGTAGGCACTCAATAAATATCTGTGCCATGAAAGAATAAATAAACCAGTCAATCATCTATATGCAATTGCATGTGGCTATGTATCATGTAGAACAATTATTTTGCCTTTATTTCAGAAGGTTTCTACAGCCATTTTTATTTAAGAAACTTTATAACATTTGTTCAAATTTGTATCTCCCTTGGATCATGTGTCTCTTTCATTGTGTGCCTCCTAAAAACTCTAACAATGCTAGGAAAAATGCCTGCACATATAAAACTCTGATATTATGCTTTATTTGAAGTATAGGATTATGCATTCTAAAAATTTACAATGACTTCTGACCAACCCTTTATAACTGATACAATATTCAGAACAGTTGCATACATATCCATTTAGGCCCTTAAACAATTCACTTAATCTCCCTGCACCTAAATATCTTCATCTACACAATGATAAGAATCATACACTTATTTTCCTTAGTTCAGAGCATTATTCTAGAGACCAAATTTGTTAATGAAAAGTTACATAAAATGATCAAATTAGACTGGACCTTAATGTGTGTCTCCTTCAAGGAGTATAGATTCTGAAATTTTCACACTATATTTGAAAAGATTTTATTATGTACCAGTTTATATTTTGTTGTTGTAGTGGCAGTTTTTTCTTTCATTTCACTCAACATCACTCAATTTGTTTTACATTAAACTACAGTAGGTAATCATTATTGTGCCATTGTTCATAATTCACACTTATATTACACTGAAAAATTTTATTATGTACTACATAGCATTTAAATGGTTGTTGTGTGCTAGTTGCTCAGTCGTGTGCAACTCTTTGCAAACCCTGGGGCTTTAGTCCACAAGAGTCCTCTCTCCATGGAATTCTCCAGGCAAGAATACTGGAGTGAGTTGCCATTTCCTTCTCCAGGGGATCTTCTCTGGGGATCAAACCTGTGTTTCCTCCATTACTGGCAGACTCTTTACCATCTGAGTCACCAGGGAAGCCCTTAAATAATGCTCATCCACATTTATATTGATGGGATCTAGGATACAGGTTGAAAACAACTTTCTAAAAGACCTTCTAAAAGACATTCACTCTAGCATTTCAAGCTTTTAGAACAGGTCTTTAACATACAGTAGGCACTCAATAAATATCTGTGCCATGAAAGAATAAATAAACCAGTCAATCATCTATATGCAATTGCATGTGGCTATGTATCATGTAGAACAATTATTTTGCCTTTATTTCAGAAGGTTTCTACAGCCATTTTTATTTAAGAAACTTTATAACATTTGTTCAAATTTGTATCTCCCTTGGATCATGTGTCTCTTTCATTGTGTGCCTCCTAAAAACTCTAACAATGCTAGGAAAAATGCCTGCACATATAAAACTCTGATATTATGCTTTATTTGAAGTATAGGATTATGCATTCTAAAAATTTACAATGACTTCTGACCAACCCTTTATAACTGATACAATATTCAGAACAGTTGCATACATATCCATTTAGGCCCTTAAACAATTCACTTAATCTCCCTGCACCTAAATATCTTCATCTACACAATGATAAGAATCATACACTTATTTTCCTTAGTTCAGAGCATTATTCTAGAGACCAAATTTGTTAATGAAAAGTTACATAAAATGATCAAATTAGACTGGACCTTAATGTGTGTCTCCTTCAAGGAGTATAGATTCTACCAAGTATAAATGCACAAAGAACTATAAATGCTAGCATTTCAGTGATAATTTTATTGAGATTATTTAAAGTAGGAATTTACTCTGCCTTAGGCAATCTAACAATGCCAGAGTATAACAAACATTCTAATTTCCAAAGCATTAATGAAGCAATTAGCAAAGAGATGAATGCAAATTATAAGCAGTTATGGGGAAATGGGAAATGAAAAGAAGAAAAATCCAAGTCATTGAATACATGAGTGTTTTCCCTACTCAGTACCTTTGAGGATTACCTGGCTTTCCCATTAAAAAATGACTGTCTGTCAAAACCATTGTATATATGATGCTTTTCTGTTTTAAACATGTGTACCAGATGGTAGAACTTACTGTAGAAATTTATCTCCAGAGTATAGTCAATTCTTAAACAAAAGCCTTCAGCATTTGCAGATTATCTTTTATTCAAGGACCCTACAGGATATTTCAGGAAAAAAAAAAAGAGTGGGGAAGGATTTATACCTCCTCCATAGTGTCTATCAGTCCCACGCAGTAGGTAAAGAGTCACATTAACTATGTATGAGGTTAGAGGATACACTGAAAGGTATTCTCAAGTCTCAAAGAATCAATGCACAGATTTCCCCTGGCTCTTTTACCTATTGTTCAAAGAGAAGTTTCACTGAAATTTTTGGTTGGGTTTATTCCCATTGGCATTTAGTATGAGCTAGGAACAAAATTCACTTCATTCAGCAATGGAATTAAGACCTACTGTAAAAATATATAATGATTTTAAGTGACTAAATTAAGCCAAGTTAATTCTATTACAAATATTGTTCATCCTTTTTTTCAAAAGGACCAGAATAAAGACCAAAAAAAACAAGCTATTTTGAATCCCAGTCAGCCAAGTGTTGTGTAACTTCTGGAAAGTCCTTAATTTTTATATTTAAATTCCTTGTTTATAAAACGCAAAGACAAAAGAAGCTGTTTCACTTGTTTTCAGATTGAAACTAATGAAAACTAGTAAAGGATTTAGCTAAGTGACCAATTCACGTAAGCACTCAAAACAATAAATAATCTAAAAACATAAGAAGAAAAACAGCTCCTATTCCCTGCCACACTGAAAACCTTAATTCATTGAGGAAATTGGTTTTCATGTATCATTCTACACCACTACTTATATATACAAACATAAACACATATAAGGTTTCAGAGTACTGAGAATTTAACAAGCACAGGAAATTCCTCTTCTTTACCCTGACAGGTAAATCTAGGCAAAATTTTAATTTTGTCTTGTGGTATATTTGATACACCAAAATCATTCTACTTCAAAATTTCTATTTTTTTTAATTACAAGTGAAATAATTTAACTATCGCTTCCAAAAATATAACCCAATACAATGGTCAGTAGCCACATGAAATGCAGCTACTCTGAAAAGTCAAAAATATACACTGTAAGCCAAAACTACATATTGATTAAAACAGAAAAATACACATTGAAGTTTGAAGACAGACTAGTGATAAACATAAAATAGCTCACTTGTAAGTTCTGTATATTACATGTTGAAATAACATTTGGGATATATTGGAGAAAATGTTTAATGAACTTCACCTTTTTTCTTTACTCTTTAAATTACTCCACACTCAGCGTCTGGCAAAGACTGAACACTGTGACACCTGCAGAGTGCTGTTTTTTCCTGAAGTAGGAGAGTGAATAATGCTTTTCCTTCTCCCCATGACAATGCTTTTGCAGCTGCTTTTCTTGGCTACTTTGTCAGTCCTAAGCTCTTCCTTCTCTATTAAATAAAAAGTAAGTATTTTTACTTGTTTTCCAATTTCATTCACTATATTTTACTTTTTTGTTAAAGAAACTGATCTTATCTTGTCGAAGATATATATAGCTTGTCTATATTCCTAATACCTAACACAACATCAAGTGGATATAAGAGGTTCTATAAATTCTGAATGATTAAGTAAATGCACACTGTCCAGTGCTTATGCCCTCACTACATAAAAATAGCAAATGCAGCACTCAGAGTTTAAAATATTCAGGAATCTGCTAAAACCCTACTTATCTAACTTCAGAAGCCATTATGATGTTTCTGAAGGCACGGAGATCTCATTTCCTTGTTAGTTTGCAGACAACTTAAGTTACTCGTGATTTGTTCCTAGTAACACAGGAACACTCAAGTGAATCAGAAACAGAACGGGTGTGCATTTTGTGTGATAAATCCCCCTGTCTTCTCTGTGTACAAATATGCTGCTAATTCACAGTGAGAAGGCCCGAATGTTTCCATCTGCAGGGACTTGCTGGACTTGCACTGAGGTATCTCACTCTCTGGATTGTTCTATCAGTGAGGATGGGGAAGGACTGTGATGAGGGTGCAATTTGTAGTTACAAAACAGTTGCAATCTACCTGACTACAGTGATTACAGTGAATCTTAAATCAGTGATACTGAACTCATCATTAACACTTACCAACTATACAGCTATGCCTGCTCCAGGATTTTGTAATTCAAACGCTGCTTCTGAGAACAAAGTACAGTACTACTACCAACTTTTAAATGATTTTTTTTTCTTCTTCAAAAGTCACGTGAGCCTAATTATTTTCTGTCTCACACTGATGATAACACTTGATATGCTGTTTCAGAATGTCTATATTTTCAAGTAGTAAAGAAGAAGGCACGTTGGGACAGAAAGGAATTGCAAAGCTGAACATTTACCTACATGTATCTCGGGAGGCAATTGTTGCAAGGAGGAAACCAATTCTGATCCATGATGAAACTGTTCCTTTGACTTGCTCCTGTTATTCTTATAACAAAATAAGAAAGCTTTTGTTATTATGATCATACAGAATGGTTTGCCTCAGAGAATCCTGCCCCTCTGCCTGACTTTTAAACCAAAGTGCCTTTGTTCAGAACCCTGTCTACCTGTTAATGGCAGGGAGAAATTAACACATCCCTGGCCTGAGACTTACATTCTAGAATATGTTTGCAGGATTAATGGTCTTGTGACTTTGCTTCCTCACACCCCCACCAACCATCTCTAATCTATAAACAAACCTGGCATCCAAATCCCAGTAAGATGGTTATTTTGAGGTGCAGTCTGCCATCTCCGCAGTCAGTTGCTTTCCCAATAAAGTCGTTTTCCTTGCCTCAACATCTTGGCTCTCAGATTCACTGGCCTGTTGTGCAGTGAGCAGAGTGAGCTTGGACTCAGTGACAAAACCATGATTTTTTTTTTTAGCTTCATCTTTTCTCCTTTTAGAATACTGTGTGAACCACAGAGCTGCAAGTGCTCATGCATTAAAGTAGAATAAAGTGACTGATAGTCAACAAAAATGTCTCAAGAGTGAGAACAAAGTTGCTTAACATATGTTTTTGTCCCTCAGTGATAAGGCATGAACTCTTAAGAGGTTAAGCTACAAGTGAAAAACCAAAGACATTTTGGGCGACCGCTTGAGGAAATCTATCAGAGGATGGGGACTGTGATGAGGTGCAATTTGTAGTTACAAAACAGTTGCAATCTACCTGACTACAGTGATTACAGTGAATCTTAAATCAGTGATACTGAACTCATCATTAACACTTACCAACTATACAGCTATGCCTGCTCCAGGATTTTGTAATTCAAACGCTGCTTCTGAGAACAAAGTACAGTACTACTACCAACTTTTAAATGATTTTTTTTTCTTCTTCAAAAGTCACGTGAGCCTAATTATTTTCTGTCTCACACTGATGATAACACTTGATATGCTGTTTCAGAATGTCTATATTTTCAAGTAGTAAAGAAGAAGGCACGTTGGGACAGAAAGGAATTGCAAAGCTGAACATTTACCTACATGTATCTCGGGAGGCAATTGTTGCAAGGAGGAAACCAATTCTGATCCATGATGAAACTGTTCCTTTGACTTGCTCCTGTTATTCTTATAACAAAATAAGAAAGCTTTTGTTATTATGATCATACAGAATGGTTTGCCTCAGAGAATCCTGCCCCTCTGCCTGACTTTTAAACCAAAGTGCCTTTGTTCAGAACCCTGTCTACCTGTTAATGGCAGGGAGAAATTAACACATCCCTGGCCTGAGACTTACATTCTAGAATATGTTTGCAGGATTAATGGTCTTGTGACTTTGCTTCCTCACACCCCCACCAACCATCTCTAATCTATAAACAAACCTGGCATCCAAATCCCAGTAAGATGGTTATTTTGAGGTGCAGTCTGCCATCTCCGCAGTCAGTTGCTTTCCCAATAAAGTCGTTTTCCTTGCCTCAACATCTTGGCTCTCAGATTCACTGGCCTGTTGTGCAGTGAGCAGAGTGAGCTTGGACTCAGTGACAAAACCATGATTTTTTTTTTTAGCTTCATCTTTTCTCCTTTTAGAATACTGTGTGAACCACAGAGCTGCAAGTGCTCATGCATTAAAGTAGAATAAAGTGACTGATAGTCAACAAAAATGTCTCAAGAGTGAGAACAAAGTTGCTTAACATATGTTTTTGTCCCTCAGTGATAAGGCATGAACTCTTAAAGAGGGGACTCTCCCAAAGCTACAAGTGAAAAACCAAAGACATCTTTGGAACGACCGCTTGAGGAAATGTTATCAAAGTTGCCATATACTCTCTCACATGTCCCACTGCTCCATTTTTAAACAACACAACTCTTAATTTATCTTTTTCTTGTCACTAAATGGCATATGAAGACATTGAACTGAATTCATATGAGGCACTGAACTGAATTCATATGAGGACATTGCTATGAGACAACTGCATATTATAGAGTATGAATTTAAGCTGCAGTAGTAGTGCAATACACCCTAACACAAAGATTCTTCTGTGCCAGTAGATGCAAATTCAAATTCTTATGATTATTAGGGAAAGCAGGTCTTATAACCAACTATTTTACAGTCAAATGTGTAACAGTTTCTAACCTGATTTTTTCCTCTAGGAGATAAAGAAGTATAGTTAGCTTTCTTTGTATACAATTTTATAAATATAGTTGGTGGGAATGTATAAATTGGTACAGCCACTATGGAAAACAGTATGGAGGTTCCTCAAAAACCGAAAAATAAAACTACCATAATATCCAACAATCCACACCAGGAAGAAAACAGTAACACTAGTTTAGAAAGACACATGCACCTCAATGTTCACAGCAGTATTATTTACAATAGTCAAGATATTTGTCCAAAAGATGAATGGAAAAAGATGATGTGGTATACATACATACACACACACACACATACAATGGAATACTACTCATTCACAAAGAAGAAACTGAATTTTGCCATTGGTGACAACATGGATAGACCTAGAAGGTACTATGCTTAGTGAAATAAATCAGACAAAGGTAAATACTGCATATTATCACTTATATGTGGAATCTGAAAAGTAAGACAAATAAACATATGAATGGACATAACAAAACAGAAACAGACTCACAAATACAAAAAGAAAAAAAGGGTGGGGGGCTTCCCTGGTGGTTCAGTGGGTAAGGGACACCGCCTTGCAGTGCAAGGGGTGCTGGTTTGATCCCTGGCCTGGGAAGATCCCATGTGCCGTGGATTGGCTGGACCGATGTGTCCAACTACTGAGCGGAAGCTCTGGTGTGCATGTGCCCAGAGCTGGTGCTCTGCAGCAAGAGAGGTCACTGTGATGGGAGGCCCACACAGGCCAAAAGAACAAAGACAGAAATAAATGAAAGACCAGTAGAAGTGCCCCCCGCCCCCCAAAAAAAGAAACTAGTAGTTACCAGTGGAAAGAGGAAGGATGAGAGGGCAAGGTAGGGGTAAGGGATTATGATGAACATACTGTTCAGTATAAAATAAATTACAAGAACAAACTACAGCACAGGAAATGTAGTCAATATTTTATGATAATTTTAAATGGAGTATTACGATGTTACACACCCAGAAGTGATATAATAAGTAAACTGGATACAATTAAAACAAATTATAAATATAGTGCTCTCACAGCTAAGTATGGCTGACTTTTTAAATTCTCTACATGATGTCACATTCTAGGAAATGGTATTTCTAAGTCCACAATAAATGTCAGGAGAAAAATTCTCCTTGATATGGAAGATTATAAAATAAATGATTTATTATATCACAAAAAGAATTCTAACTCCCTGCCTAGATTTATAATTAGATATAGTTTATAATGATTATTCTTCATGAGATTTTTCCAAATGAATGTAGCTAGAATTTCCTCTTTAAAAATTACAAAATTGACTGTTTACTAATTTAAATGCAAAATGCTTATAAATTTTTGTCTAAGAGTCTTTCTATGATCTTTAAAATTATTACTAATAATTTGCTTTGTGGTGGAACACAAGAAATACTGTTAACAAAAGAAGTAAATACCTATTTTTTTTAATTAAGTGTTCTTGTCCCCTCTCATTTTAGTTTGGGATAAAATGTTTTTCAGTATAATATATATAGCTAACCAAGTTTTAAATGCTCAATGCAAATTTCCACTTTAAAAAGTAACATTTTTAAGATAAAATTCAATATGTAACTTTACCAGTGACTTTTCATCTCAATTTTTCATCACTTTAATTGTTCTTGGTGGATTATTAACACACATTGAGTTAATATGTGCTAAAATAAAATAGTAAACTATTACTAAGAAACAAGAGAATGACTTAATTATCCATTAATAAAGTATATTATATTATCATTTTAAAAGGCTTTCCTTGGATCATGAGCGATAAAGGCAAGAACAAGCTGAGTCAAACTTTCAACCTAGATTTATAAGAAGGCACCAACAAGCTTTCTGCTTCAAGTTTTTGCTTTATTTTATTGAAACCAGACAGACTTAAGAGCTAGAAATAAGCAGAAAGTATTTAGACTGGCACACAAAGGTCACAAAAAGACTTCATGAAGACAGAGCTCACAGAGGTCTGTCTTCCTAAAATTAGGAAACAGGGCAACTAGAAAAGGTCTTTAAGTATACACACAATGAATCTTAGTTTCTTGCTCCTCCAGACTTCTTTCAAAAACACAGTAATATTAAAAAATATATCAACAATAAAATTATTCCGAGCATCTGCTCAAGTTTTACTATATACAATTGTACTGAATTAATGTATTCATAACTTGTTCATAAAACATTGACTTCCTCTTGTTTATTTCATCTTTATTTCTTTTCCTCTGTATTTGTTGGAGAATGCCCTCAGGCACTGATTCAATTAGCTTATATTCAACCATCATAAACTAAAAAAAAGTTTGAAAAACAGCCCTAGCTACATATTATTTAAAATCATATTCATGATCCCTAAGTTACTAGAAATTATCTACTCTGTGCAAAATGGAAAGTTACATATGGAGAAATGAGAGAAGCATTTTGGCCAATGTGGTTTATGAAAAATACATTTATATTCAGTGTGCAGATATAAGCTGAATTAGTCAGGCTTTGTTTTAGAAGACTGCTAACCTTTCAAAATATCTGTGTTTTAATGGTCAAACTTCTGCGGACAAAGGAGGAATTTATATTATTATAAGTGTTGTGGAAAAAAACAACAAAGGATTCAAAGGTTGTAATAGCACTAATGAACAGTTTAATTTAGAAGAAAAATGCGTAGGGGAGCAAGAGAAGGGAAACAGAGCACAAGGAGACAGCTGAGGCCTGCTAAGGTCAGGGAGTCTTTGACAGACAGCTGCCTACTCAAGAGTAATCACCGAGAAAACCATGTGCTTTCAGGATCCTGGTCTCTCCTCTGTATCTTATTAAATGTTTTACATTTAATGCTAAGGACTAAAGAAAACCTTAGTGCAGAGAAATACATGAGAACGTTAAAATATATGGGGACATGTATTTTAAAGCAGTTGGTAGTCAGAATTTTAAAAACAGGTCAACACAGAAACTGCCAGCAAAGTCATAATTAAACTATTAATTTAGCAAATTAGGCTCCTGTTTACTTAAATTGGGGACATGTATTTAAAGCAGTTAGAAAGTATTTAGACTGGCACACAAAGGTCACAAAAAGACTTCATGAAGACAGAGCTCACAGAGGTCTGTCTTCCTAAAATTAGGAAACAGGGCAACTAGAAAAGGTCTTTAAGTATACACACAATGAATCTTAGTTTCTTGCTCCTCCAGACTTCTTTCAAAAACACAGTAATATTAAAAAATATATCAACAATAAAATTATTCCGAGCATCTGCTCAAGTTTTACTATATACAATTGTACTGAATTAATGTATTCATAACTTGTTCATAAAACATTGACTTCCTCTTGTTTATTTCATCTTTATTTCTTTTCCTCTGTATTTGTTGGAGAATGCCCTCAGGCACTGATTCAATTAGCTTATATTCAACCATCATAAACTAAAAAAAAGTTTGAAAAACAGCCCTAGCTACATATTATTTAAAATCATATTCATGATCCCTAAGTTACTAGAAATTATCTACTCTGTGCAAAATGGAAAGTTACATATGGAGAAATGAGAGAAGCATTTTGGCCAATGTGGTTTATGAAAAATACATTTATATTCAGTGTGCAGATATAAGCTGAATTAGTCAGGCTTTGTTTTAGAAGACTGCTAACCTTTCAAAATATCTGTGTTTTAATGGTCAAACTTCTGCGGACAAAGGAGGAATTTATATTATTATAAGTGTTGTGGAAAAAAACAACAAAGGATTCAAAGGTTGTAATAGCACTAATGAACAGTTTAATTTAGAAGAAAAATGCGTAGGGGAGCAAGAGAAGGGAAACAGAGCACAAGGAGACAGCTGAGGCCTGCTAAGGTCAGGGAGTCTTTGACAGACAGCTGCCTACTCAAGAGTAATCACCGAGAAAACCATGTGCTTTCAGGATCCTGGTCTCTCCTCTGTATCTTATTAAATGTTTTACATTTAATGCTAAGGACTAAAGAAAACCTTAGTGCAGAGAAATACATGAGAACGTTAAAATATATGGGGACATGTATTTTAAAGCAGTTGGTAGTCAGAATTTTAAAAACAGGTCAACACAGAAACTGCCAGCAAAGTCATAATTAAACTATTAATTTAGCAAATTAGGCTCCTGTTTACTTAAGACAGGCTTAGACAGGCAAACAAAAAAGAAACACTAGAATGACATAAAATTTTTAATGAGCATTTTCAAGAAAGAGCACTTATGGTTCCTAAGACTACTGAGACCGACTTTAAGTCATTTAACATTTGAAGTACGTTTTAATATAAATACGTGAAAAGTTCAAACTGAACAGGATATTCATAACATCATCATTAATCTTAACTACAACTGAATTTAAGATCAAATAATCTACACATCAAAACCTTGTGCCACGTGTAATCATGTTATATTACCAGTTGTAGAATGAAGTTGCACCATTTTTAAAAAGAGTAAAAACTGTTCAAATCTCTCTAATTTAAATAAAGCATTGTCCTTGGTCTATAATTATTGTCCAGAAAAAAATTCTTAGTGGAAGAAGTAACCTTTAACATTTATCCGAACAGCATTCTGATTTTTTTTTTTTTTTTGGTAACTATACTTCTTAGAATAAAAAGGAGTTTGGATTTTTTTTTTAAAAAAGGAATATATAAAATAGTCACTGAAGTGTGAACTATCTAGTCATTTTTTTTTTTTTAAGATTTATTGATTTATTTTGGTGGGGGTGGGGTGGGGGGGGAGGGGAGCAGGCAGGCCACTTCTATTGGTCTTTCATTTGTCCATTTTTCATCCATCTTTGTTCTTTGGCCCATGTGGGCCTCCCACCGCTGGGGCCTCTGTTGTCACAGAGCACCGGCTCTGGGCACAGGCGCTCCAGAGCTCCGGCTCGGTAATTGGACACATCAGTCCAATGCACCCCTGAGGCCTGCTAAGGTCAGGGAGTCTTTGACAGACAGCTGCCTACTCAAGAGTAATCACCGAGAAAACCATGTGCTTTCAGGATCCTGGTCTCTCCTCTGTATCTTATTAAATGTTTTACATTTAATGCTAAGGACTAAAGAAAACCTTAGTGCAGAGAAATACATGAGAACGTTAAAATATATGGGGACATGTATTTTAAAGCAGTTGGTAGTCAGAATTTTAAAAACAGGTCAACACAGAAACTGCCAGCAAAGTCATAATTAAACTATTAATTTAGCAAATTAGGCTCCTGTTTACTTAAGACAGGCTTAGACAGGCAAACAAAAAAGAAACACTAGAATGACATAAAATTTTTAATGAGCATTTTCAAGAAAGAGCACTTATGGTTCCTAAGACTACTGAGACCGACTTTAAGTCATTTAACATTTGAAGTACGTTTTAATATAAATACGTGAAAAGTTCAAACTGAACAGGATATTCATAACATCATCATTAATCTTAACTACAACTGAATTTAAGATCAAATAATCTACACATCAAAACCTTGTGCCACGTGTAATCATGTTATATTACCAGTTGTAGAATGAAGTTGCACCATTTTTAAAAAGAGTAAAACTGTTCAAATCTCTCTAATTTAAATAAAGCATTGTCCTTGGTCTATAATTATTGTCCAGAAAAAAATTCTTAGTGGAAGAAGTAACCTTTAACATTTATCCGAACAGCATTCTGATTTTTTTTTTTTTTTTGGTAACTATACTTCTTAGAATAAAAAGGAGTTTGGATTTTTTTTTTTAAAAAGGAATATATAAAATAGTCACTGAAGTGTGAACTTTTTAGTCATTTTTAATTTTTTTTAGGATTTATTTATTTATTTTGGGGGTGGGTGCGGTGGGGAGGGAGGGGAGCAGGCAGGCCACTTCTATTGGTCTTTCATTTGTCCATTTTTCATCCATCTTTGTTCTTTGGCCCGTGTGGGCCTCCCACCGCTGGGGCCTCTGTTGTCACAGAGCACCGGCTCTGGGCACAGGCGCTCCAGAGCTCCGGCTCGGTAATTGGACACATCAGTCCAGCTGCTCCGCGGCACATGGGATCTTCCCAGGCCAGGCCGGCGCCCCTTGCACTGCAAGGCGGTGTCCTTACCCACCGGACCACCAGGAAAGCCCTATCTAGTCATATTTAATCAGTTATTTCATTATAGAAAGCTTATCCAAGTGGAGCTATACTGTTTAAGGCTATACTAAGATTTGAAATCATTTAAATCATCAAGAGTTCCAAATTAAAAAGGCCATGACTTTTTTTAAAAAATGTAGAATAAAATGTAGAAGTCACAGTTTCCTTGCCTTTTTGTTTGAAAAAAGTAGAAATCACAGCTTCTTGCCTATTTTCCTTCTTCTTTATAGTAATTTAGAGAGAACTTTATTTCATAGAATGTTGTCTTTTATTTGACTGAGGCTGAGAAAACTTCTCTTTCAGCTTTGTCACTAACATGTTGTGTGCTCTTGGGGAAGTAACTTTACCATTCCGTATAATTAGATAATTGAATCTGATGCTCAGTACTACAGTTTACTCTAACCCTCTGAGGCAACATTTAGAAAAATGAGGCAACTCATCTTTTTACCTTATCTTCATCACTAAATCAGGCCATTAAGCATAATTCAGCAGGTAGAACTAGATTAGTTTACAAGATGATCAAAGATGATCATAGTCTAAGTGTTTTGTGTAGGTTAATCCATTCGTTCAGGGGCCTAAAAATATTTTATATGATCACAGGGACATAATTTCAGCTTTCTTACGGAATTGTATAGCAACTTAAACAATGTGCAATATGACATCTTAATTACAAATTAAAAATCAAGCCAACAACTTTATTTTCACTCTTAACTACTATGAGTTTGGTATTAGTTTATGACAATTTCTTCTAATTGCTTGGTTTTTATATATTTTTATCAGCAATGTCAAAACAAAGGCTAATTATAATTTTCCTTACTTGTTAGGCAGCTTAAGGTAGATTAGCTTTTAAAATCTACCCCCAGACTTTTTGCCAGTAGTAAATTAGCAGAATCAAAAAATCATGTTCACTAAAATATCCCTTTGTCTATGATTTAGGAAAACCAAGGTTTTAGTGTGATCCTCTCAGTAGAGAATAAATCGTTGGGGAGTGGTCTTTTTCCTCCCAAAGGAAAGACAATTATCCTGCATCATAATGACGGGACAGCATAGAGGGTTTTGTTTTGTACTCTTTAAGGAAGGACAAGTGACTAGGGTAAACATTCTTAATTAGTTGGCATTCTCAAGACAGGAAGGAGTCAGTCTTATGAAAGACAAGGTTGTAAATATAACATATTAATTGAATTGCTTTAAAGTAAAAGAGGTTTTCTAATGCATATTTTTAAAATTCTTTCTCTTCCATTATTTACTCTGTAAAAATCTCTAATACAAAGAATCCTTCACAAGAACATGGAAGAGGAAGAACCTTTATTGTTCTGTGATATGTATAGAATACATACATCTAATGAATTTTAAAATTTACTAACCAAGAGATATTTACCTTTTTTTTGAGGCAAACCCATTTAAAGTTGTGTGCTCTTGGGGAAGTAACTTTACCATTCCGTATAATTAGATAATTGAATCTGATGCTCAGTACTACAGTTTACTCTAACCCTCTGAGGCAACATTTAGAAAAATGAGGCAACTCATCTTTTTACCTTATCTTCATCACTAAATCAGGCCATTAAGCATAATTCAGCAGGTAGAACTAGATTAGTTTACAAGATGATCAAAGATGATCATAGTCTAAGTGTTTTGTGTAGGTTAATCCATTCGTTCAGGGGCCTAAAAATATTTTATATGATCACAGGGACATAATTTCAGCTTTCTTACGGAATTGTATAGCAACTTAAACAATGTGCAATATGACATCTTAATTACAAATTAAAAATCAAGCCAACAACTTTATTTTCACTCTTAACTACTATGAGTTTGGTATTAGTTTATGACAATTTCTTCTAATTGCTTGGTTTTTATATATTTTTATCAGCAATGTCAAAACAAAGGCTAATTATAATTTTCCTTACTTGTTAGGCAGCTTAAGGTAGATTAGCTTTTAAAATCTACCCCCAGACTTTTTGCCAGTAGTAAATTAGCAGAATCAAAAAATCATGTTCACTAAAATATCCCTTTGTCTATGATTTAGGAAAACCAAGGTTTTAGTGTGATCCTCTCAGTAGAGAATAAATCGTTGGGGAGTGGTCTTTTTCCTCCCAAAGGAAAGACAATTATCCTGCATCATAATGACGGGACAGCATAGAGGGTTTTGTTTTGTACTCTTTAAGGAAGGACAAGTGACTAGGGTAAACATTCTTAATTAGTTGGCATTCTCAAGACAGGAAGGAGTCAGTCTTATGAAAGACAAGGTTGTAAATATAACATATTAATTGAATTGCTTTAAAGTAAAAGAGGTTTTCTAATGCATATTTTTAAAAATTCTTTCTCTTCCATTATTTACTCTGTAAAAATCTCTAATACAAAGAATCCTTCACAAGAACATGGAAGAGGAAGAACCTTTATTGTTCTGTGATATGTATAGAATACATACATCTAATGAATTTTAAAATTTACTAACCAAAATGTCAGAAGAAGCTGCCCAAAGATATTTCTTCAAGAAAGGCAAGCCTATACTTTCTGTCAAGCACTGTATCAAGATTCATTCATAGTCATTCATTTTCCCGTCTCTATACTCTCATCAGAAACTTTTGCTGAAGTCATATCAAAACTCTAAGAAAAGTTTACATCAGTCTCATTTCACCTCTATGGTTACCAACCTTTCATAATCTGACAGGCTAAGAATGTAGCTCAGTCGGTAAAGAATCTGCCTCAATGTAGGAGACCTGGATTCTATCCCTGGGTTGGGAAGATCCCCTGGAGAAGGAAATGGCAACCCACTCCAGTATTCTTGCCTGGAGAATTCCATGGACAGAGGAGCCTGGCAGGCTACATGTAGTCCATGGGGCCACAAGAGTTGGACACAACTTAGTGAGTACACCACCACCATTTCAAGAAATACAAAGGGGCTGAGGGAGAAATGGGACAAGATTTCAATGGAAAAAAATATTTTAAGTTTTTTTTCTCTGTAATTTGCTATCTTGAAATCTTCCCTTTTGTTTCCTTCCTTCCTCGAGCTCTCCTATTCTCTTAAGGTCCTTCTTCCTTTGAAGTCCACCATTTTGCAAGCTGTATTCCTTCTTGGAGATCTTTAAACATTGCCCAAGGCTAGACTCATGGGACATGATCCATGAATAAGACTGCTAGACCCATCTCCAGCATGATCAAAACACTTCTCTCATTTTTTAAAATTTTTATTTTAGTTTTTACTTTTACAGAGTTTTGTTGTTTACAAATAAGTTTGATCCCAGATTAGCCATATGTATATCCCCCCCATCCCACCCCTCCAGACCGTCTCACCCCACCCATGCAGGATCCCTTTTTATCACAGCGCAATGACAATAGCTATTTTTTTCACATATGATAGTACAGGTTTTTAGGCTACTTCCTTTACGCCTCCCACCCACTGTTCATTCCCCACAGTGTCCATACGTCTACTGTCCATGTCTGCTTTTCCATCACCGCACTGCATGTGTTATCATTACCATCCTACTAGATTCCATACACATGTGTCAGTATATTATAGTTGTCCTTCTCTTTTTGACTGACTTCACTTTCCATGATAGGTTCTAGATCCAACCACCTCATTAGGACTGATTCTTCTGCATTTCTTTTTACTGCTATGTAGTATTCCATTGTATATATGTACCAGAGCTTCTGTATCCATTCATTCGTTGATGGGCATCTAGGTTGCTTCCATGTTCTAGCTATTGTATAGAGAGCTGCAATGAACACTGGGGTACAGGTGCTTCTTTCAGTTTTGATTTCATCAGGGTATAAGCCTAAGAGCGGGATTGCTGGGTCATAGGGTGCTTCTATTTTTAGTTTTTTAAGAAATCTCCATACTGTCTTCCATAGAGGCTATATCAGTTTTCATTCCCACAAGCAATGCAAGCGTGTTCCCTTTTCTCCGCACCCTCTCCCGCATTTATTGTCTGTCGATTTGTGGATGATGGCCATTCTGACTGTGTGAGGTGATATCTCATTGTAGTTCTGATTTGCACTGCTCTAATTATCAGCGAGATTGAGCATTGTTTCATGTGGTTTTGGGCCATCTGTATGTCCTCTTTGGAGAGGTGTCTGTTTAGGTCCTCTTCCCATTTTTCCGATGCTTAGTTGTCTGAGTTGCTTGTAGATTTTGGAGATTAATTCTTTCTCTGTTGTTTCATTTGCTATTGTTTTCTCCCATTCTGTGGGTTGTCCAGCTTTTTTGTAGTTTCTTTTGCTGTACAGAAGCTTTTCAGTTTCATTAGGTCCCATACGTTAATTTTTGGTTTTAGTTCCACTAATCTAGTAGGTGGGTCATGGAAGATCTTGCTCTGATTTATGTCCTTGAGTGTAAAACACTCCTCATTTTTTCACACTGAACAATTCCAAGTGTTTCACGATCAGGTTCAAGATCTCACATTTCCTAAAAACTCCAACAACCATATGCTGAAGTTTCCAGTCATAGTACAGGTTTTAGGCTACTTCCTTTACGCCTCCACCCACTGTTCATTCCCACAGTGTCCATACGTCTACTGTCCATGTCTGCTTTTCCATCACCGCACTGCATGTGTTATCATTACCATCCTACTAGATTCCATACACATGTGTCAGTATATTATAGTTGTCCTTCTCTTTTTGACTGACTTCACTTTCCATGATAGGTTCTAGATCCAACCACCTCATTAGGACTGATTCTTCTGCATTTCTTTTTACTGCTATGTAGTATTCCATTGTATATATGTACCAGAGCTTCTGTATCCATTCATTCGTTGATGGGCATCTAGGTTGCTTCCATGTTCTAGCTATTGTATAGAGAGCTGCAATGAACACTGGGGTACAGGTGCTTCTTTCAGTTTTGATTTCATCAGGGTATAAGCCTAAGAGCGGGATTGCTGGGTCATAGGGTGCTTCTATTTTTAGTTTTTTAAGAAATCTCCATACTGTCTTCCATAGAGGCTATATCAGTTTTCATTCCCACAAGCAATGCAAGCGTGTTCCCTTTTCTCCGCACCCTCTCCCGCATTTATTGTCTGTCGATTTGTGGATGATGGCCATTCTGACTGTGTGAGGTGATATCTCATTGTAGTTCTGATTTGCACTGCTCTAATTATCAGCGAGATTGAGCATTGTTTCATGTGGTTTTGGGCCATCTGTATGTCCTCTTTGGAGAGGTGTCTGTTTAGGTCCTCTTCCCATTTTTCCGATGCTTAGTTGTCTGAGTTGCTTGTAGATTTTGGAGATTAATTCTTTCTCTGTTGTTTCATTTGCTATTGTTTTCTCCCATTCTGTGGGTTGTCCAGCTTTTTTGTAGTTTCTTTTGCTGTACAGAAGCTTTTCAGTTTCATTAGGTCCCATACGTTAATTTTTGGTTTTAGTTCCACTAATCTAGTAGGTGGGTCATGGAAGATCTTGCTCTGATTTATGTCCTTGAGTGTAAAACACTCCTCATTTTTTCACACTGAACAATTCCAAGTGTTTCACGATCAGGTTCAAGATCTCACATTTCCTAAAAACTCCAACAACCATATGCTGAAAGTTTCCCAAGTCTAAAATATAGATGTATGTTACAAAGTAAAGCTATGGATGAAAATTAACTGAAGATGGGCTTTAAATCATTAAGTCTCAGACCTGGCTGAACACTAGAATCATCTCCTGACTTGAAAAATAAAATGCAGAATCCCACAATCCGCACCCATTAAATCAGAATCTCTGAGGAAGGTATTTGGTTATTAGTAATTTTCTAAAGCTCCCAAGATGATCCTAACAGTCAGCAAGGTTTGAGAACTGCAGATATTAAATCAGAAGAGAAGATTATTTTTCCTTGGGGACTTCCAGTACCTGAAAATTGCAGTGAAGATGGTGAACAAATAAATACAAAATAGAAATTAAGGGATAAGACAGTTTCAATAAGTGGGAAAATGATCCTAAATGAAGAACGATGATTCTTGAATTTGCACGCAGTGGTGACTGAATGAGAATATGAATTTGTGAAGAGTTTTTAAAGATGAGAGATACTTTAACATACACAAATATGAAGAGAAAAATTCACCAGAAGGGGCACCAGAAAGGGAGAAATGGAAGGTATCAATACAGAATAGGGGAAAAACTACCCTTAAGGTCTCAGAGGCTGGATGAAGAGTTGGGATTTGCAGCACAGGAGAGGGAACTGACACCATCAAGACAGCATCTCCTTTTCTTCCTAAAAAGGAAGGAAAAATGGGAAATATGTGTTTGGAGGTGGTGAGATCATTCCAATTAAATGTTTTTTCTTGTTTCTCTAAAATAAGATCTGAAACTACATGCAGGTGGGTAGTGAACCTGTCTTATAAACAATGAATATTTTTTAGGCTATGAGTTAACAGAAATGTTAATAGAAAATGCCGAATTTTGTCTTTGGTTCCTGGCGCAGAGCCCCTGAAACCCTTGTAACATCCTAAGCAAAAAGAATACTAGGAGAATCGCTTGTTCTAATATTGTCTTTGAACCCATACTGCACACAGGGTTCTAAAATCTGCTTATTTGAGTGTAAAACACTCCTCATTTTTTCACACTGAACAATTCCAAGTGTTTCACGATCAGGTTCAAGATCTCACATTTCCTAAAAACTCCAACAACCATATGCTGAAAGTTTCCCAAGTCTAAAATATAGATGTATGTTACAAAGTAAAGCTATGGATGAAAATTAACTGAAGATGGGCTTTAAATCATTAAGTCTCAGACCTGGCTGAACACTAGAATCATCTCCTGACTTGAAAAATAAAATGCAGAATCCCACAATCCGCACCCATTAAATCAGAATCTCTGAGGAAGGTATTTGGTTATTAGTAATTTTCTAAAGCTCCCAAGATGATCCTAACAGTCAGCAAGGTTTGAGAACTGCAGATATTAAATCAGAAGAGAAGATTATTTTTCCTTGGGGACTTCCAGTACCTGAAAATTGCAGTGAAGATGGTGAACAAATAAATACAAAATAGAAATTAAGGGATAAGACAGTTTCAATAAGTGGGAAAATGATCCTAAATGAAGAACGATGATTCTTGAATTTGCACGCAGTGGTGACTGAATGAGAATATGAATTTGTGAAGAGTTTTTAAAGATGAGAGATACTTTAACATACACAAATATGAAGAGAAAGATTCACCAGAAGGGGCACCAGAAAGGGAGAAATGGAAGGTATCAATACAGAATAGGGAAAATCTACCCTTAAGGTCTCAGAGGCTGGATGAAGAGTTGGGATTTGCAGCACAGGAGAGGGAACTGACACCATCAAGACAGCATCTCCTTTTCTTCCTAAAAAGGAAGGAAAAATGGGAAATATGTGTTTGGAGGTGGTGAGATCATTCCAATTAAATGTTTTTTCTTGTTTCTCTAAAATAAGATCTGAAACTACATGCAGGTGGGTAGTGAACCTGTCTTATAAACAATGAATATTTTTTAGGCTATGAGTTAACAGAAATGTTAATAGAAAATGCCGAATTTTGTCTTTGGTTCCTGGCGCAGAGCCCCTGAAACCCTTGTAACATCCTAAGCAAAAAGAATACTAGGAGAATCGCTTGTTCTAATATTGTCTTTGAACCCATACTTCACACAGGGCTCTAAAACCCTTGTAAAATTTTAAGTGATATGAGCACTAGGAACATCCTTATTCCATTGAAATAATTCTGAATAGGGTCCTGGATGACTTCTGAATGCATAGGGGTCACCAGAAAGACTAAGCTATGACTAGAAGCTACAGATTTTTCAGTTCCACCCATCATCTTCTAGAAAGGGTACAGGAGCTTCAAATTTAATTAAAAACTGATCATGCCTATGTGAGGAAGCCTCCAAAAAATCCCTCAAGTACAGGGCTCAGAGAGTTTCCAGTCTGACTACCACATCCACACCAGGAGGACGACACACTGCAATTCCATGAAGACAGAGGCTCCTGAGCTTGGAACCCTCCCAGGCATCTCTTCATGTGGATGTTCATCTGTGTCTTTTATTCTCTAACATACTGGTAAACTTAAGTGTCTTCCTAAGTTCTGTGAGAGCTCCAGCAAATTTTGGAATCCAAAGAGGGAATCATGGAACCACCAATTTGCAGCCAAATCTGACAAAACTTGGGAGCCTACTAATTGCAGCTGGCATCTAAAGTGGTAAAGGGACTGAGCCCTTACCCTGTCAGCCCTGAACCTATCTCCACATAGATGGTGTCAGAATTGAGCTAAAGTATATGACACCCAGCTAGTATCAAAGATAATAGCTTGGTGTGGGGGAAAAGCATCCACACCAGAAGTAAAATGTATTGTGTGAGTAATAAAGGGGACACACAAAAGAGGAAAAAGGGAAGAATTGTTTTCCCCAACCTGGAAAGAAAAATATCTGAGTTTTTCCTATACACACGTGTTAACAGACTGAATTTCTCAACATACAGTATTGGTGTCCTTACTTACAGATAAGGAAACTACATGCAGGTGGGTAGTGAACCTGTCTTATAAACAATGAATATTTTTTAGGCTATGAGTTAACAGAAATGTTAATAGAAAATGCCGAATTTTGTCTTTGGTTCCTGGCGCAGAGCCCCTGAAACCCTTGTAACATCCTAAGCAAAAAGAATACTAGGAGAATCGCTTGTTCTAATATTGTCTTTGAACCCATACTTCACACAGGGCTCTAAAACCCTTGTAAAATTTTAAGTGATATGAGCACTAGGAACATCCTTATTCCATTGAAATAATTCTGAATAGGGTCCTGGATGACTTCTGAATGCATAGGGGTCACCAGAAAGACTAAGCTATGACTAGAAGCTACAGATTTTTCAGTTCCACCCATCATCTTCTAGAAAGGGTACAGGAGCTTCAAATTTAATTAAAAACTGATCATGCCTATGTGAGGAAGCCTCCAAAAAATCCCTCAAGTACAGGGCTCAGAGAGTTTCCAGTCTGACTACCACATCCACACCAGGAGGACGACACACTGCAATTCCATGAAGACAGAGGCTCCTGAGCTTGGAACCCTCCCAGGCATCTCTTCATGTGGATGTTCATCTGTGTCTTTTATTCTCTAACATACTGGTAAACTTAAGTGTCTTCCTAAGTTCTGTGAGAGCTCCAGCAAATTTTGGAATCCAAAGAGGGAATCATGGAACCACCAATTTGCAGCCAAATCTGACAAAACTTGGGAGCCTACTAATTGCAGCTGGCATCTAAAGTGGTAAAGGGACTGAGCCCTTACCCTGTCAGCCCTGAACCTATCTCCACATAGATGGTGTCAGAATTGAGCTAAAGTATATGACACCCAGCTAGTATCAAAGATAATAGCTTGGTGTGGGGGAAAAGCATCCACACCAGAAGTAAAATGTATTGTGTGAGTAATAAAGGGGACACACAAAAGAGGAAAAAGGGAAGAATTGTTTTCCCCAACCTGGAAAGAAAAATATCTGAGTTTTTCCTATACACACGTGTTAACAGACTGAATTTCTCAAAACATGAGACAGGTATTGGTGTCCTTACTTACAGATAAGGAAACAGCAGAGAGGGGCTAGGTAACCTTCCCAAAGCTTGTGGAGTTCACATGGTCTGTAAGCTTGGCTCTAAAGCATGGTATCTTAGCCACCACACTCCCTAGCATGTTAGCCAAGGTACCTCACCAAGGTAGACTAGAATGCAACACTCTCCTACATGAGACAGACCATATTTTAAATCTATTTCATAATCTACTTACATATATAAATGTATATGAGTCTTACATAAAGGTGTGTGTGTGTGTGTGTGTGTGTGTGTGTATATATATATGTATGTATATATATATATATATATATATATATATATATATATATATATATAAAGTCTTTTCTAGACTCAATTACATAAGCAAAATGGAAATAATAGGACCTTCCTTAGATGTTACTAAGAAAAGTGAAATTCCATTGCACATTACAGAGATACAGATTCCTGTTATGTATAAGGCACAGTTCTAAGTTCTAAATGTTGCTGGGAAAATTAGACAGCTATATGTCAAAGAACAAAATTATAACAGTCTCTAACATCATATAAAAAATAAACTCAAAATGGAATAAATTTAAGACTGGATACTATAAAACTCCTAGAGGAAAACATAGACAGGACACACTTTGACATTAAATGCAGCAATAATTTTTTGGATCCACCCCCTTTAGTGAAGAAAACAAATGAAGGAAATAAATAAATGGTACCTAAATAAACTTCAAAGCTTTTTCAAAGCAAAGGAATCCACCAACAAAATGAAAAGACAGCCTACTGAATGGGAGAAAATATTGGCAAATGGATGATTGATAAGAGATTAATATCCAATATATTATAAACAGCTTATTCAACTTATATCAAAAAAAATTAAAACTGGGCAGAACTAAACAGTTTTCCAAGGGGGAAACACAGGTGGTCAACAGGCACATGAAAAGATGTGCAATATCACCAATAATCAAAGAAATGCCAATCAAAATCACAATGTGGTGTCACCTGACACCTGTCAAAATGACTATTATCAAAAAGAATGCAACCTCATTTACATGCAGCTGTCCAATTTTCCCAGCACCATTTGCTGAAGAGGCTATCTTTATCCCATTTTATATTTTCACCTCCTTTGTCAAAAATAAGGTACCCATAGGTGCGTGGGTTAATCTCTGGATTCTCTATCTTGTTCCATTGATCTGTATGTCTGTTTTTGTGGCAATACCATACTGTCTTGATGACTGTTGCTTTGTAGTAGAGTCTGAAGTTAGGGAGGCTGATCCCTCCAGCTCCATTCTTCTTTCTCAGGATTGCTTTGGCTATCCAGGGTCTTTTGTGTTCTTGTATGAACTGTGCTATTTTTTGGTCTAGTTCTGTGAAGAATGTCGTTGGTAATTTGATAGGGATTGCGTTGAATCTGTAGATGATACTTGGAAGCATGGTCATTTTCATGATATTGATTCTACCAACCCAGGAACATGGAATGGGAAGGGTCAGGGATATACCTATTACAGATTTGGAATTATATGGAGTGGTAAACAACAAAACTCTGTAAAAGCAAAATAAAAAAAAAAAATTTTAGAAGGAATGCAGATAATAAATGTTGGCTAGAATGCAGGGAAAAGGGAGCCCTCATACAATGTTCGTGGGAATATAAATTGGTATAGTAACTATACAAAGCAAATATGGAGGTTTGTCAAAACAAACAAAAGTAAAAATAAAATACCATATGGTCTGGCAATTCATTCCCGAGTATATATTCAAAGAACAAAAACAAACCCCCTTCTAATTCAAAAAGATATATTCACCTCAATGTTTAGAGCAGCATTATACTAGCAACAGTTGTCAAGCCATGGAAACAGCCTAAATGTCCATCCACAGACAAATGAAGAAAGATGATGTGATCACACACAATATGGAGTATTTCTCAGCCATAAAGAAGAACAAAACGTTGTCATTTGCAGCAACAAAAATGGACTTGGAGGACGTCATGCCAAGTGAAATAAGTGAAAGAGAAAGATAAACATGGTATGGTACCACTTATATGCAGAATCCAAAAAAAAAAAAAAACCCTAACAACTAGTAAATTTAACATAAAAGAAGCAGACTCACAGATAAGAGAACATGGTTACCAGTGGAGAGAGAGGGTAACCTGTCAAAATGACTATTATCAAAAGAATGCAACCTCATTTACATGCAGCTGTCCAATTTTCCCAGCACCATTTGCTGAAGAGGCTATCTTTATCCCATTTTATATTTTCACCTCCTTTGTCAAAAATAAGGTACCCATAGGTGCGTGGGTTAATCTCTGGATTCTCTATCTTGTTCCATTGATCTGTATGTCTGTTTTTGTGGCAATACCATACTGTCTTGATGACTGTTGCTTTGTAGTAGAGTCTGAAGTTAGGGAGGCTGATCCCTCCAGCTCCATTCTTCTTTCTCAGGATTGCTTTGGCTATCCAGGGTCTTTTGTGTTCTTGTATGAACTGTGCTATTTTTTGGTCTAGTTCTGTGAAGAATGTCGTTGGTAATTTGATAGGGATTGCGTTGAATCTGTAGATGATACTTGGAAGCATGGTCATTTTCATGATATTGATTCTACCAACCCAGGAACATGGAATGGGAAGGGTCAGGGATATACCTATTACAGATTTGGAATTATATGGAGTGGTAAACAACAAAACTCTGTAAAAGCAAAATAAAAAAAAAAAATTTTAGAAGGAATGCAGATAATAAATGTTGGCTAGAATGCAGGGAAAAGGGAGCCCTCATACAATGTTCGTGGGAATATAAATTGGTATAGTAACTATACAAAGCAAATATGGAGGTTTGTCAAAACAAACAAAAGTAAAAATAAAATACCATATGGTCTGGCAATTCATTCCCGAGTATATATTCAAAGAACAAAAACAAACCCCCTTCTAATTCAAAAAGATATATTCACCTCAATGTTTAGAGCAGCATTATACTAGCAACAGTTGTCAAGCCATGGAAACAGCCTAAATGTCCATCCACAGACAAATGAAGAAAGATGATGTGATCACACACAATATGGAGTATTTCTCAGCCATAAAGAAGAACAAAACGTTGTCATTTGCAGCAACAAAAATGGACTTGGAGGACGTCATGCCAAGTGAAATAAGTGAAAGAGAAAGATAAACATGGTATGGTACCACTTATATGCAGAATCCAAAAAAAAAAAAAACCCTAACAACTAGTAAATTTAACATAAAAGAAGCAGACTCACAGATAAGAGAACATGGTTACCAGTGGAGAGAGAGGAGGGGTAACATAGGGGTGCAGAAATGGTCAATACAAACTGCTGGGTGTAAGGCAGGCTCAAGAATGTACTGTACAAAGAATATAGCAATATTTTGTTATAAGCATAAATGGAAAGTAACCCTAAAAACTATAAAATATATTTTAAAAGTTTTAAAGATAACCAAAAGTGTAAAATCAAACTTTAGAATCTGATATTTACATTATATATATATATATTTATATATATATATATGTATATATGTATCTCCAACAAATAATCTGTATACATTGTAAAACTCTACATACCAACCCAAATTAAAATTTGTCAAAGACTTCACAAGAGAATGTTTAAGTGGCCAGCATGCAGATGGAAAGGTGCTCAATTTTTTTCATAATGAAACTAAAACCTATTAAATTCTATCATTATATCTCTACTAAAACGGCTAAAATTAATCTAATAAAAAGACAGTATGTGGCTTTCCTGGTGGTCCAGTGGGTAAAGCATCTGCCTTGCAGTGCAAGGGGCACCGGTTCGATCCCTGGCCAGAGAAGATCCCACGTGCTGTGGAATGGCTGGACCAGTGTATCCAATTATAAGCCAATGCTCTGGGGCAAATGCACCCAGAGGCAGTGCTCTGCAGCGAGAGCGGCCACTGCAATGGGAGGCCCACACAGGCTGAAGAATAAAGATGGATGAAGACAAATAAATATAAAAACAATAAAAAGAGGCCAGAAGTTTAAAAAAAATTAATTAAAAAAATGACAATACGAAGTGTTGGGAAGGAAACAGAGATATATGAGATCTCAAGAATTCCTTCTGAGTGTGTAAATCAGTACCATTTTGGAAAAATATGGCTATACCTCCTAAAGCTAAGCATATACATACTCCGAGATGCAGCAGTTTTATTCTTAAGTATACACTCAATAGAAATGCACACGTGGCATTCTATACTGTAGTGAGAATCATCACTCCACAGTCACAACAAAATACGGTAGTCTCTAACAAAACACTCCACCCAGTAAGGAAAAGAAAGTATGGTAAAGCAAAAAAAAAATGTAAATTTAACATAAAAGGCAGACTCACAGATAAGAGAACATGGTTACCAGTGGAGAGAGAGGGTAACATAGGGGTGCAGAAATGGTCAATACAAACTGCTGGGTGTAAGGCAGGCTCAAGAATGTACTGTACAAAGAATATAGCAATATTTTGTTATAAGCATAAATGGAAAGTAACCCTAAAAACTATAAAATATATTTTAAAAGTTTTAAAGATAACCAAAAGTGTAAAATCAAACTTTAGAATCTGATATTTACATTATATATATATATATATTTATATATATATATATGTATATATGTATCTCCAACAAATAATCTGTATACATTGTAAAACTCTACATACCAACCCAAATTAAAATTTGTCAAAGACTTCACAAGAGAATGTTTAAGTGGCCAGCATGCAGATGGAAAGGTGCTCAATTTTTTTCATAATGAAACTAAAACCTATTAAATTCTATCATTATATCTCTACTAAAACGGCTAAAATTAATCTAATAAAAAGACAGTATGTGGCTTTCCTGGTGGTCCAGTGGGTAAAGCATCTGCCTTGCAGTGCAAGGGGCACCGGTTCGATCCCTGGCCAGAGAAGATCCCACGTGCTGTGGAATGGCTGGACCAGTGTATCCAATTATAAGCCAATGCTCTGGGGCAAATGCACCCAGAGGCAGTGCTCTGCAGCGGGGCGGCCACTGCAATGGGAGGCCCACACAGGCTGAAGAATAAAGATGGATGAAGACAAATAAATATAAAAACAATAAAAAGAGGCCAGAAGTTTAAAAAAAATTAATTAAAAAAATGACAATACGAAGTGTTGGGAAGGAAACAGAGATATATGAGATCTCAAGAATTCCTTCTGAGTGTGTAAATCAGTACCATTTTGGAAAAATATGGCTATACCTCCTAAAGCTAAGCATATACATACTCCGAGATGCAGCAGTTTTATTCTTAAGTATACACTCAATAGAAATGCACACGTGGCATTCTATACTGTAGTGAGAATCATCACTCCACAGTCACAACAAAATACGGTAGTCTCTAACATAATACTGAGATTCAAAATGAACCTACCCTATAAAGTCTATTTGCATAAAACATGAAACCAGGCTAAACTAGGACTTTCCAGATGGTGCTAGTGGTCAAAAAAAAGAAAGAAAGAAAGAAAGAAAAAAACCCTGCCAATACAGGAGACATAGGAGACATAGGTTGGATCCCTGGGTTGGAAAGATTCCCTGAAGGAGGGGTCATAGGAACCCACTCCAGTATTCTTGCCTGGAGAATCCCATGGATAGGGGTCCAAAGGGTCACAAAGAGTCAGACATGACTGAAACAACTTAGCTTGTATGCATACAAGGCTAAACTAGCCTTTGTGTTAGATGAAAAAGTTACTCATGCATGAAAGGTACTTCAATTTTGTTCAAAATCAAAACAAACAATGCATAAAAATATAGCTGTATAGCTTTTATGGTTAACCTAAGTATTTTTACCTTACTCTTTGCCATTTATATAATTTTCCTTTTCTTAATAAAACTAGCTTGAAAAATATGAAAGGCTTAAAAGTTTACCAAATCAAAAAAATTGCAATAATCATTTTCTATTAATTATACCTTTCAGCATCTATAAAAAGATATAATGTGAAAAATGTTTATTGTATCTCATCTTGAAAATATTCCACAGTTCTCCATTATCTACAAGGGAAGGCTTGTGGGGGTTTTTACATTTTAAAAATTGTATATACAATGACCTTCACTTATTTTTCAAGATTCAAATCCTTTTACTCATTATTTCATTCATTTGCATGTTAAGAAACAACTGACTGTGATCTTACTATGTCCCAGGCACCATTTTAGAAGTTATCTCTATAGAGTTAAATGAGATGCAAGCTCCCTTCAGCCAGTGGGTTATAATCTTGTGTAAATTTGCCTACAAGAAATTATATACACGGAGTCTACACTCCTCATATCTGACCTCTAGCCCCACAACTAGTTACCCAAAGCTAGCAGAAGATGCTTTTGGTTTTGTTTCACTTTATGCGGCTGAAACTGATTCTAACAGATGTGTTTAAAATGCTACATTTAGGGCTTCCCTGGTGGTCCAGTGGGTAAAGAGTCCACCTTGCAGCGAAAGGGGAGCCGGTTCAATCCCTGGCCTGGGAAGATCCCATGTGCTGAGGAGCAGCTGGTCCCCTGTGTGTCCAATTACGAGCCAGCACTCTGGAATGCATGCGCCCAGAGCCAGTGCTCTGCAATGAGAGAGGCCACTATGATGGGAGGCCCACACAGGCCAAAGAACAAAGATGGATGAAAATAAATAAAGGACGGACCAATAAAAGTGGTCAAAAAATTAAAAATAAAAAACATATGCATGAAATGCTACATTTAAGAAGTGAGAGGAGGTAATACAAGGTAAACAAAGTTATTCAGAAAACTTGTATGAAATATCTCAGTTTTACCAGAGGAAGCCATTTGAGAGGCAAGACTGGATTCTAATGATCCTCATGTAGGTATTGAGTCAAAAGCCACTGTTAACTTCCTTTTTTCTTACTTGAAATTAAATCCCAGGTGTGATGTGGTGTTTAAAAATATGCACTATCTACAAACACTTGCAAATTTTTGAGAAATTACCAGCGGGCTGCAGTTCTCAGTCACTGAAAATTCTTATCAGTTCTCCTGCACAGAAGTTATTTTGAAACCTGAAGGTATCAGGTAAGTTTTCATTAAGACCAAACTTCAGAATATATCAAACTATCTCTACTGCATTGCATTCCCTATTATAATGGTCATCTCAGGATTTTATAGCAAAACATCATGCTCTGAATAGCTTAACAGCTATTTTCTAACAGTTCTGGAAGCTGGTAGTCCAATATGAGTGCCAACATAGTCAAGTAATAGGAGTCCCTCCCTCCCTGGCTTGCAGACAGCTGCCTTCTATGTCCCCACACAGACTGCAGAGAGAGAAGTTTCTCTTCTAAAGGCCACCAGGTTTACAGGTTTAAGACCTCACCCTCATGACCTCATTTAACTATAATTACCTCCTACAAGCCCTGCCTCCACACAGTGTTATTAGCATTAGTCACACTGCGAGTTAGCACTTCCGTATGTGCATCGGGACTGGGAGTAGTGTACAGTTCCATCCAAAGCAATTCATATGTTCAGAAAATACACATCAAGTCACGGGAACTACTGATGGCAGCAGAAGCATTATTTTCACATTTTAAGATGCTAATGGGCCTAAGTGTTAGGCAGTTTGCACCCAGGCTTCTGTATTCACACTTCAACATCCACAGGCTATGCAATACTTTGGAACATATTTACTGAAAAACATCTGCATGGAAGTGGACCTATACAGTTCAAACCTGTGTTGTTCAAAGGCTTAAAGTAGTTGGAAATGAAATAACCTTTGTAAAAAATACCTTGTTTGAGGACCTCTGGAGACGTGGCAAATGAACTGATCTTGACTTTGGTTTTGATTTAAGCATCCCTCACCTTGACCCAACTTCAGACAAGTTTCTTCCTGATCATAAGCCTCTGACCTCCCTTCTTCACTTTAGAAAAGTGACATGAGTTCTCTTATTTTAGGTGCTATTTTAAGTTCTTTCTCTGCTCCTTTAAGATATAAACCTTCTCCAAGCCTTTTGCCAGTTTTAGTTTAGAAATGTATGTCTCAAAGACCTGGAAACCATCCCTTTCAAATGTTATCATCCAGAAAGACAGTGATCCAGTTGGTGGGTAGAAGCCATCACTAATTTGCAAACAGTTGGCCTAGTCACTGACCAACTGCCTCAATAATGTGTCTCTCAGTTTTTCACTAGCTCACCTCAGTGCTTACACATTTCTTCAGCCTTTTGTTTGAGGGGAGTTGAGTTCCATCCTGCCCGTTTCTCACCTCCCCCAAATTGCAACAGTCTTGAATTGCAATGAGTCTTCCCTGTCTAACTCATCTAGTCCAATTTTCCTTCACAGTTTTAAATCAAAGTATGGGCAAACATATTTACATTCTTATCTTACTGAGCAGCACATTTTATAGTTGTCATCAGCATTATTAAAACATATACATTTTACCAAGAGGAAAATGAAGTTACTAAAATGAGACTTGAACTGATTAAAGTTTGAGCTGAAGGTTCCTCTTTCAAAATGCTAGTCAACAAAAAAACCCTTTCATTGGGACAAGTGAATGCTTCACACTGCGAGTTAGCACTTCCGTATGTGCATCGGGACTGGGAGTAGTGTACAGTTCCATCCAAAGCAATTCATATGTTCAGAAAATACACATCAAGTCACGGGAACTACTGATGGCAGCAGAAGCATTATTTTCACATTTTAAGATGCTAATGGGCCTAAGTGTTAGGCAGTTTGCACCCAGGCTTCTGTATTCACACTTCAACATCCACAGGCTATGCAATACTTTGGAACATATTTACTGAAAAACATCTGCATGGAAGTGGACCTATACAGTTCAAACCTGTGTTGTTCAAAGGCTTAAAGTAGTTGGAAATGAAATAACCTTTGTAAAAAATACCTTGTTTGAGGACCTCTGGAGACGTGGCAAATGAACTGATCTTGACTTTGGTTTTGATTTAAGCATCCCTCACCTTGACCCAACTTCAGACAAGTTTCTTCCTGATCATAAGCCTCTGACCTCCCTTCTTCACTTTAGAAAAGTGACATGAGTTCTCTTATTTTAGGTGCTATTTTAAGTTCTTTCTCTGCTCCTTTAAGATATAAACCTTCTCCAAGCCTTTTGCCAGTTTTAGTTTAGAAATGTATGTCTCAAAGACCTGGAAACCATCCCTTTCAAATGTTATCATCCAGAAAGACAGTGATCCAGTTGGTGGGTAGAAGCCATCACTAATTTGCAAACAGTTGGCCTAGTCACTGACCAACTGCCTCAATAATGTGTCTCTCAGTTTTTCACTAGCTCACCTCAGTGCTTACACATTTCTTCAGCCTTTTGTTTGAGGGGAGTTGAGTTCCATCCTGCCCGTTTCTCACCTCCCCCAAATTGCAACAGTCTTGAATTGCAATGAGTCTTCCCTGTCTAACTCATCTAGTCCAATTTTCCTTCACAGTTTTAAATCAAAGTATGGGCAAACATATTTACATTCTTATCTTACTGAGCAGCACATTTTATAGTTGTCATCAGCATTATTAAAACATATACATTTTACCAAGAGGAAAATGAAGTTACTAAAATGAGACTTGAACTGATTAAAGTTTGAGCTGAAGGTTCCTCTTTCACTATGAGGAACATGCTGAGGTAGTCAACAAATTATGCCAGAAAGGTAGTCCAGACAACTTTACTCAGGGTTTAGGAGGAAAAGCTGTAAGAATATGTTAAATGCTTTCCAACACACAGTTCTTTATATGATCTATTATTTATAAACAAATAATACTTATCCTAATTTTAGCATTAATTTTTTAAATATAATTACCTGAAAAAAGAAAAATCTTAACTTTTTATAAAGGATATTAATTAATAAAAAACAAAGACTTTGTGGTCTTGATTTTTGCTGCTCTTATCAAAAATAAGTCATCTGGCCCTTATATTGCTACTATTGGTTTAAAAATACCTTTACTGACAAAAAAATGATACTCATTATTGTTGCTTTTTCCCCTGCTCTACATTTCATCTCCACACCAGCAACATACATTTATTTATCCAAAAGGAGGACAATGAAACTAACAAAACAAAGTATTACTCTTATCTTAGGTTATTTTCTTATTATTCAAGGTCAAATACAACAAACAAACAAGCTTCAAGTTAAATGTAAGCAATGCAATAAGCCAATAACTTATAATTGTCTTAAGAGATATAAATTCTTGAGGAACTTTTTATATTTTAATGGGAGAAATAAATCTAACATGATGATTTACAAAATGCTCCCACAAAATAGTATTCAGTAAATTATTCTACACAACCTTACATCTCCCACAAGGCAGGGCTATTTTCTTAAGCATACTTAAATGTAATCTCAACAAACAATCTTATTTTCCAAACTGCTCTTTTGGTCACATTTCATTTTAGCAATGAGGCACATCTCATTTGCTCCTTCATGAAAAGCTGTATTTTTGCTCTCTTCATTTATCTATAAGCCATCATAAGTCAACAAAAAGTAATTCATCTGCTTTGCTTTTCAATTGTAAATTGCATTTGACATAGCTTTCCAATTAAACTATTAAAAATTATTGTATACACCCCCAAAGTCCTTCAATATATACCCCACATTGGACTCAGGTGCACATTTGGGGAACATCCTTAAAGCACAAATTGGTGTTTCCTATAAGCTTTTTTTTTTTTTTTTAAGTATGTCCTTCAACTGCTTGACAGAAAAACCAGCTTTGAACTTTCTAATGCTTATTTCCTTTGGCCTTGCAGAAGGAAGGTACACAGGATACTTAAGAGTGAACTGACTTTGTCCTGTGCTACTTCTCGCTTATTTTCTCAATGTTAGCCTTCCCACACTTGCAGTAGTAATCAATTGGTTTCTTCGATAGGGATGCTGCTGTTTACTTTCAGAGGAAACTAGAAGCAGTAGAAGCTAGTCAGAAATGCAAAAAATACTACCATTTGATCAAAAGCTTTCCTACCCTGGGTTTTTATTTATGTTACTATTTCACCATTAGGTAAGCAGCTGACAATGTTAAAGGTACACACCCTAAGACACTCAGGAATGATTAATAGTGATTACAACCCTACCCGGAGGCCCGTATGCTCTTGGACATCCACAGTATTTGGTGCGGAAGTAGGAAAGTCACATTTAAAGGATTAAAGAAAGGAACTTTTCTGGTGGCGCAGTGGATTAGAATCTGCCTATCAATGTAGGGGACAGCAGTTCAATTTCCGGTCTGGGAAGGCTCCACATGCCTTTGAACAAGCCTGTACACACGCCACAGCAATTAGTAGCTGTGTTGCAACAACTATTCATGTGTTGCAACCACTGAAGCTTGTGCATTGAGAGCTTATGCTGCACAATGAAAACTCCCTGTACCACAACAAAGAGTAACCCCCATCTGATATAACTAGAGAAAGTTCCTGTGTAGCAGGTAACACCCAAAGGAAGTCTCTGTATTATCATATCTAAGTAAGCCATCAGCTATAATCCAGCTTTACAATACCACCTTTTTATAAGTTGTATTCAATTATATCAAATTGTGCTCATGGAGTTTAAAGTCATTCCCTTAATTGGAGACAAAATTGACATTAGTGGAAATTGGTCTACTTGGACAAGAGTTCTTCAGATTCAGTAATATTCCAAAGTAGATTATTTTATACTCAAAACTGAATTATACTGGCATATCTTAGTGAAGGGATCTAAAACTCCTTTTCAAAATTGTGATATGTATGCATTGTACACTTAAACATTATAGGAAAAGACTCAATTGTCTGTACAACCTGTGTAATACTGCTGCACTAGAGCTTAGTGGATGAAGCACTGCTTACAGAAACGGAATATGGTGACAAAACAAAAGAGGCAAGGACCATTGAAAAATGACCCTTTTTTGAACAGTCAAGAAAATCACAAGCAGTAGTTGTGCAGACAATTTATACATAAGGCAGAGCACAACCACTTAGAGTAAGCTCAGTAAAGTCGCAAGACTTTTGACAATACATGAAAAAGAAACAATGAGTTGAATATTAATGGATTACAAAAATAGAGGGGCTAGTCAGAAATGCAAAAAATACTACCATTTGATCAAAAGCTTTCCTACCCTGGGTTTTTATTTATGTTACTATTTCACCATTAGGTAAGCAGCTGACAATGTTAAAGGTACACACCCTAAGACACTCAGGAATGATTAATAGTGATTACAACCCTACCCGGAGGCCAGTATGCTCTTGGACATCCACAGTATTTGGTGCGGAAGTAGGAAAGTCACATTTAAAGGATTAAAGAAAGGAACTTTTCTGGTGGCGCAGTGGATTAGAATCTGCCTATCAATGTAGGGGACAGCAGTTCAATTTCCGGTCTGGGAAGGCTCCACATGCCTTTGAACAAGCCTGTACACACGCCACAGCAATTAGTAGCTGTGTTGCAACAACTATTCATGTGTTGCAACCACTGAAGCTTGTGCATTGAGAGCTTATGCTGCACAATGAAAACTCCCTGTACCACAACAAAGAGTAACCCCATCTGATATAACTAGAGAAAGTTCCTGTGTAGCAGGTAACACCCAAAGGAAGTCTCTGTATTATCATATCTAAGTAAGCCATCAGCTATAATCCAGCTTTACAATACCACCTTTTTATAAGTTGTATTCAATTATATCAAATTGTGCTCATGGAGTTTAAAGTCATTCCCTTAATTGGAGACAAAATTGACATTAGTGGAAATTGGTCTACTTGGACAAGAGTTCTTCAGATTCAGTAATATTCCAAAGTAGATTATTTTATACTCAAAACTGAATTATACTGGCATATCTTAGTGAAGGGATCTAAAACTCCTTTTCAAAATTGTGATATGTATGCATTGTACACTTAAACATTATAGGAAAAGACTCAATTGTCTGTACAACCTGTGTAATACTGCTGCACTAGAGCTTAGTGGATGAAGCACTGCTTACAGAAACGGAATATGGTGACAAAACAAAGAGGCAAGGACCATTGAAAAAGGACCCTTTTTTGAACAGTCAAGAAAATCACAAGCAGTAGTTGTGCAGACAATTTATACATAAGGCAGAGCACAACCACTTAGAGTAAGCTCAGTAAAGTCGCAAGACTTTTGACAATACCATGAAAAAAGAAAACAATGAGTTGAATATTAAATGGATTCCATAGACAACTTCAATCCCCCGTTCAGGCCCTGTAAAGCCCAAATTATTCCTCATGCTTATGAAAATTCACATGAGACTTACTCTCTAGTTTTACTCATATAGCTGGCAGCATGACACAGCATCACCCACCACGTCAACTGGGCAATGACCCACCTTCCTTCTTCCCCCAGATTCTCTTTCCTTGAACAGATCAAGCTCCTCAGCACATGCTAAACCCTGCTTAGTGTTGAACACAGGTTTAAGAATCTCAAAAGGGTCGATCCTGGATTTAGGGCATCCCTAAACACAATGACGATTTCTTTCTAAGAAAGGCTGAGGGAGACGTGTGATGCAGCCACTCTCAAGACAGAAGACATTGTGAAAGCACAGGTGGAAACTAGAGTATTCAGATTACAAGCAAAGCAACATCAAGGGAGGGCATCTGCCATTGTGAGCCAGGAGAGAGGCACAGATAGGATTTTTGTCAAAGCCTCCAGAAAGAAGTGATCCTGCTGACACCTCGATTCTGGGCTTATAGCTTCCAGAACTGGGATAGAATAAATACTGTAGTTTAAAGCCACCAGGTCTGTGGTGGTTATTCCAGCCCTAAACAACCAATACCCAGGGACATGTATCCCTCTTACTGGATGGTCTCTGCTTTGGGTCTGCCAAAAGGGCCCCTCCTAAAAGAAGCTTTCTTTGGCCAAACCATTAAAATAGATCTCTAAACGTCCAAGTTTTTTATCCTACCAAGCCCTAAACAAGCCTAACTTTCACACTAAACTATAAACTCTATAAAGGTTTTCTGGCATATCTTAGTGAAGGGATCTAAAACTCCTTTTCAAAATTGTGATATGTATGCATTGTACACTTAAACATTATAGGAAAAGACTCAATTGTCTGTACAACCTGTGTAATACTGCTGCACTAGAGCTTAGTGGATGAAGCACTGCTTACAGAAACGGAATATGGTGACAAAACAAAAGAGGCAAGGACCATTGAAAAATGACCCTTTTTTGAACAGTCAAGAAAATCACAAGCAGTAGTTGTGCAGACAATTTATACATAAGGCAGAGCACAACCACTTAGAGTAAGCTCAGTAAAGTCGCAAGACTTTTGACAATACCATGAAAAAAGAAAACAATGAGTTGAATATTAAATGGATTCCATAGACAACTTCAATCCCCCGTTCAGGCCCTGTAAAGCCCAAATTATTCCTCATGCTTATGAAAATTCACATGAGACTTACTCTCTAGTTTTACTCATATAGCTGGCAGCATGACACAGCATCACCCACCACGTCAACTGGGCAATGACCCACCTTCCTTCTTCCCCCAGATTCTCTTTCCTTGAACAGATCAAGCTCCTCAGCACATGCTAAACCCTGCTTAGTGTTGAACACAGGTTTAAGAATCTCAAAAGGGTCGATCCTGGATTTAGGGCATCCCTAACCACAATGACGATTTCTTTCTAAGAAAGGCTGAGGAGACGTGTGATGCAGCCACTCTCAAGACAGAAGACATTGTGAAAGCACAGGTGGAAACTAGAGTATTCAGATTACAAGCAAAGCAACATCAAGGGAGGGCATCTGCCATTGTGAGCCAGGAGAGAGGCACAGATAGGATTTTTGTCAAAGCCTCCAGAAAGAAGTGATCCTGCTGACACCTCGATTCTGGGCTTATAGCTTCCAGAACTGGGATAGAATAAATACTGTAGTTTAAAGCCACCAGGTCTGTGGTGGTTATTCCAGCCCTAAACAACCAATACCCAGGGACATGTATCCCTCTTACTGGATGGTCTCTGCTTTGGGTCTGCCAAAAGGGCCCCTCCTAAAAGAAGCTTTCTTTGGCCAAACCATTAAAATAGATCTCTAAACGTATCTATCTCTATCATTGTATCCTATTTTCTATAGCCCGTACCAAAAGTTACAATTACATACTAATGTGTTCATCTACTAAAGTGCCTAACTTTCACACTAAACTATAAACTCTATAAAGGTTCTTTTTGGTTTTCTTCAATGACACTCAGTGTGTCCAGCAACTCATACATGTCCAGTGCACAGTTTGGTTCAAAAGTCGTTGCTGAATACATATATTCATAAATGTATAATCTGTCTGTAAAATCATTCACCCATTTACAAATTAAAGCACACATACAACACTGACGAGCACAGGATTTACTAAAGAACAGAAGACAGATAAACTATATCACCCACTGAACAATAAGTAACTCAAAATCCTGGCTATCACCATTCTCAAAATCCCTTATGGTAGTGCCAGAGTTACAGATTTTTCTTAGCCTTTTTCCATACAGTGCTCAATCTTCTTTTTTCTTTAACTTACGTCTTTTTCTGGTCCCTTCTCTATTATTTTATCTCCAACCCCCACCACAAGTCTTGGGAATAAAAATAATTTATATCTTCTGCAGAGGAGTTTATTCTCTAATCTTAAACCTAAACATAAGCCATTTTCCTTTGTTTTAAAATATTTATAGGCTGCTTCTTACACATCAAGACTGCTATTGAGAAAAATACATTCACACTTGGCAACAAGGCAAAAGCAAAGCAGCCTAGTTTTTGAGTATCACAATGGAGCACTGTTTAACCAGCAACAGGTCTCTGCGGAAATGGCACTAGATACAAAGTGTATGACAGGCCATTTCCTTTAAATATTTCCCTTCATTTTGGCAAATATTCCTAAATCATCAGTAAAAATAATGTCCAAGTAAAGTCACTGACAGATTAATGATACTCAGATTTTATCACCATCAATATTTAAATTAGAAGAGTCAGAATCAAAACCTCATCAGGCTATATATTATAAGCATACACAAGCACTTACCCATATGCTTACATTTAAATTATACAACCAATACCCAGGGACATGTATCCCTCTTACTGGATGGTCTCTGCTTTGGGTCTGCCAAAAGGGCCCCTCCTAAAAGAAGCTTTCTTTGGCCAAACCATTAAAATAGATCTCTAAACGTATCTATCTCTATCATTGTATCCTATTTTCTATAGCCCGTACCAAAAGTTACAATTACATACTAATGTGTTCATCTACTAAAGTGCCTAACTTTCACACTAAACTATAAACTCTATAAAGGTTCTTTTTGGTTTTCTTCAATGACACTCAGTGTGTCCAGCAACTCATACATGTCCAGTGCACAGTTTGGTTCAAAAGTCGTTGCTGAATACATATATTCATAAATGTATAATCTGTCTGTAAAATCATTCACCCATTTACAAATTAAAGCACACATACAACACTGACGAGCACAGGATTTACTAAAGAACAGAAGACAGATAAACTATATCACCCACTGAACAATAAGTAACTCAAAATCCTGGCTATCACCATTCTCAAAATCCCTTATGGTAGTGCCAGAGTTACAGATTTTTCTTAGCCTTTTTCCATACAGTGCTCAATCTTCTTTTTTCTTTAACTTACGTCTTTTTCTGGTCCCTTCTCTATTATTTTATCTCCAACCCCCACCACAAGTCTTGGGAATAAAAATAATTTATATCTTCTGCAGAGGAGTTTATTCTCTAATCTTAAACCTAAACATAAGCCATTTTCCTTTGTTTTAAAATATTTATAGGCTGCTTCTTACACATCAAGACTGCTATTGAGAAAAATACATTCACACTTGGCAACAAGGCAAAAGCAAAGCAGCCTAGTTTTTGAGTATCACAATGGAGCACTGTTTAACCAGCAACAGGTCTCTGCGGAAATGGCACTAGATACAAAGTGTATGACAGGCCATTTCCTTTAAATATTTCCCTTCATTTTGGCAAATATTCCTAAATCATCAGTAAAAATAATGTCCAAGTAAAGTCACTGACAGATTAATGATACTCAGATTTTTATCACCATCAATATTTAAATTAGAAGAGTCAGAATCAAAACCTCATCAGGCTATATATTATAAGCATACACAAGCACTTACCCATATGCTTACATTTAAATTATAGCAATAATATTAAAGAAGCAATCTGTAGTTATACTAATTTACAGCAGACTAACAATTTGACTGAATTAAACTTGAAGATTACAGAAAAGATACTGTGTGCCTCAAAATGACACATCAAACATCAAAATATCTATTGTCTGTCACTTAATATTTGTTTTTAAAATAACGGAGACATTAAAAAACTACTAACATAGTTGTTTTAGGACATCAGATAAAAAGCTTACATCATTACCAGATAAAAGAGTGAGAGTTGTGTGGGTGTATTCACACATACTATGCTTCTATATGCTTTTTGTCATATACAGATTATGAAGGATGAAATTTAAGCATTTTCTTATGAAATATATTTTATAATACATTTTCTTGATGAATTATTAGATTTAAGCATTAATATAAAAAGTCATTTTATCCTATGCTTTCACATATAACTGCAGGTCATTCACAGAAGAAAGTAATGTTAATATAGAGTATGTGATAATATTTCACTATTCAGTAAAGAGGTTCTGTCGGCAAAAAGACAGAAGGTATGACTTGTTTTTGCTGTCTTATTGTTAACTTGCTTTATTGACATTTAGCCCAAGTATTAGTATCATAGAATATTTTCTGTGTTTTCTCTGGGATTCATCTACAGTATCCCTTTTGAAGGGAAGTCTTCAAATACAAAAGCCTGCAAATACACACATGAGGGTTCTTTCCTCTAAATTACAGAACTGCAGCTATGTAAGTGTTCAAACCAGTAACTAATAAATTAGGCACAATGGGGACCATTCACCAGAAAAAACAAACAAGCAAAAAGCCCTAAACAGTAATTATACACACAGGATATCTGCCAGTAATTCCAACATGGTTTTGATCAACCATATGCTGCTTTATTCCTCATCAGCACCAAGGGCCACCAGTGCTGAGCAAGACCTACAGGGTACTCTCAAAAGATGTAAAGACTTAGTAGACAGTTTTGAAAAAAAGTCAGGTAGAAAGGATAAATGGAACAAAACTGTTAAGAGGGAAAGAATAATAAACTCTGAAGCATGAAAGATCCAACTAATGACAAATGCCAAAAGAAAGACCTTCCAATGTCAGCCTTTTTTGATTTTTTTACATAAACTAAAACTCCAAGTCTCTCCATTCTTTATTCAAGGAAAGTAAATAAAAATACCGTTAATCTGTAGTTATACTAATTTACAGCAGACTAACAATTTGACTGAATTAAACTTGAAGATTACAGAAAAGATACTGTGTGCCTCAAAATGACACATCAAACATCAAAATATCTATTGTCTGTCACTTAATATTTGTTTTTAAAATAACGGAGACATTAAAAAACTACTAACATAGTTGTTTTAGGACATCAGATAAAAAGCTTACATCATTACCAGATAAAAGAGTGAGAGTTGTGTGGGTGTATTCACACATACTATGCTTCTATATGCTTTTTGTCATATACAGATTATGAAGGATGAAATTTAAGCATTTTCTTATGAAATATATTTTATAATACATTTTCTTGATGAATTATTAGATTTAAGCATTAATATAAAAAGTCATTTTATCCTATGCTTTCACATATAACTGCAGGTCATTCACAGAAGAAAGTAATGTTAATATAGAGTATGTGATAATATTTCACTATTCAGTAAAGAGGTTCTGTCGGCAAAAAGACAGAAGGTATGACTTGTTTTTGCTGTCTTATTGTTAACTTGCTTTATTGACATTTAGCCCAAGTATTAGTATCATAGAATATTTTCTGTGTTTTCTCTGGGATTCATCTACAGTATCCCTTTTGAAGGGAAGTCTTCAAATACAAAAGCCTGCAAATACACACATGAGGGTTCTTTCCTCTAAATTACAGAACTGCAGCTATGTAAGTGTTCAAACCAGTAACTAATAAATTAGGCACAATGGGGACCATTCACCAGAAAAAACAAACAAGCAAAAAGCCCTAAACAGTAATTATACACACAGGATATCTGCCAGTAATTCCAACATGGTTTTGATCAACCATATGCTGCTTTATTCCTCATCAGCACCAAGGGCCACCAGTGCTGAGCAAGACCTACAGGGTACTCTCAAAAGATGTAAAGACTTAGTAGACAGTTTTGAAAAAAAGTCAGGTAGAAAGGATAAATGGAACAAAACTGTTAAGAGGGAAAGAATAATAAACTCTCGAGAAGCATGAAAGATCCAACTAATGACAAATGCCAAAAGAAAGACCTTCCAATGTCAGCCTGATGTGATTTTATAAAAACGTCCATGCCTTCCTGCTTGTTACATAAACTAAAACTCCAAGTCTCTCCATTCTTTATTCAAGGGAAAGTAAATAAAAATACCGTAGGCTTTGTATTTGGATTATTTATCTGTTACACATAAAGAAAACACTAGCTTTCATTTTACTGAATAATATCAGAAAGGCCATAAGTAAATGAAAACATTTAACTAAATCCTGTTATTGGAAAATGTGGGCACAGGGACTTCGCCAGTGATCTATGCTTCTAATGCAGGGAGCTCAAGTTCAATTCCTGGTTAGGAAGCTAAGATGCCCGCGTGGCATGTGATGTGGCAAAAAAAGTGGACACAAAATGTATCAAGAATCAACTCTCCTTTTCTCTTTATCCATTGAATTAACCAAAAAATTATTTATGTATCAGCCAACTGGTCTGTGCACATAATAAAAATCAGTTGTATTTTACACAGTCCCTTCATTACTCAATGCATTATTTAGGCAATTTAGGTATCAAGCATTCCGCTGTATAATATACATATGCTGAATAAAACCTTGTACTGATGGATCGCAGATTGTGTCAACCAATATTAAATTAATAATCCATCACTAATATATAAATGTATATTTAAAATCTTGTTGACTACAATAAAGTGTTAGGAGAGCAGTTAAGTATAAGCATAACACTTACTGGGGTGGATGGCACTTTTCTACACGTGTATTTTACTTCACAATGTCACTGCTTAGTCACTTCAGTCGTGTCCAGCTCTGTGCAACCCCCATAGACTGCAGCCTGCCAGGCTCCTCTGTCCATAGAATTCTCTAGGCAAGACTATTGGAGTGCTGCCATGCCCTCCTCCAGAAGAACCTTCCCAACCCAGGGGTGGAATCCAGGTCTCTGGCACTGCAGACAGATTAGACTGCTCACCGCTGAGCCATCAGGGAAGCCAGATATCTATCTACCTATCTATGGATAAACAGATATTTGAAAAAAGTCAGGTAGAAAGGATAAATGGAACAAAACTGTTAAGAGGGAAAGAATAATAAACTCTCGAGAAGCATGAAAGATCCAACTAATGACAAATGCCAAAAGAAAGACCTTCCAATGTCAGCCTGATGTGATTTTATAAAAACGTCCATGCCTTCCTGCTTGTTACATAAACTAAAACTCCAAGTCTCTCCATTCTTTATTCAAGGGAAAGTAAATAAAAATACCGTAGGCTTTGTATTTGGATTATTTATCTGTTACACATAAAGAAAACACTAGCTTTCATTTTACTGAATAATATCAGAAAGGCCATAAGTAAATGAAAACATTTAACTAAATCCTGTTATTGGAAAATGTGGGCACAGGGACTTCGCCAGTGATCTATGCTTCTAATGCAGGGAGCTCAAGTTCAATTCCTGGTTAGGAAGCTAAGATGCCCGCGTGGCATGTGATGTGGCAAAAAAAGTGGACACAAAATGTATCAAGAATCAACTCTCCTTTTCTCTTTATCCATTGAATTAACCAAAAAATTATTTATGTATCAGCCAACTGGTCTGTGCACATAATAAAAATCAGTTGTATTTTACACAGTCCCTTCATTACTCAATGCATTATTTAGGCAATTTAGGTATCAAGCATTCCGCTGTATAATATACATATGCTGAATAAAACCTTGTACTGATGGATCACAGATTGTGTCAACCAATATTAAATTAATAATCCATCACTAATATATAAATGTATATTTAAAATCTTGTTGACTACAATAAAGTGTTAGGAGAGCAGTTAAGTATAAGCATAACACTTACTGGGGTGGATGGCACTTTTCTACACGTGTATTTTACTTCACAATGTCACTGCTTAGTCACTTCAGTCGTGTCCAGCTCTGTGCAACCCCCATAGACTGCAGCCTGCCAGGCTCCTCTGTCCATAGAATTCTCTAGGCAAGACTATTGGAGTGCGCTGCCATGCCCTCCTCCAGAAGAACCTTCCCAACCCAGGGGTGGAATCCAGGTCTCTGGCACTGCAGACAGATTAGACTGCTCACCGCTGAGCCATCAGGGAAGCCAGATATCTATCTACCTATCTATGGATAAACAGATATTTGAGAAACCATGGACTAGAGCCTGCCAGACTCCTCTGGTCCATGGAATTTTTCAGGCAAGAAGACTGGAGTGGGTTGCCATTTCCTTCTCCATACTTCACATTAAGAAGTTTTAAAATATTGATAAATCTCAGTGGCAGTGTCAATTAGGCAACTGGATCCATAAGTAAAATGTTCTATGTTAGACCATAAGTGGTCAGATTTAAGTATGTAGGTAGCATTTAATATCACAAAAATACTTAAGAAAAACTACGGAAAGCTCACTACTATCCTCCAATGCTATCCTCGTAAGAAACATTTAAATGTTAAAATTCAGTGTTAATCAAGTATAAGTTACTTAATTCTTCAGTTTCATCTTTTAGCCAATGTGCTATTTAAATAAAAGTCATTTTTAGTGATTCCCACCTTTGCTTCCAAGTGCTGTCAGAGGAACTAAAGTCAGCTTTAAAACAATGCCATTTCTTGGTTATTTAAAATGAGGAATGACTGATGGGGGTACACTTTTCAATCCAATCACTAATGATTGTTTAATTTCACATTATTATAAGAGAACAAATAAAAAACAGCTTGGATAAATACAATACACTTCTGTTCATGAATATCGTTCTATTCACTTAAAGATAATTAATGCTTCTTCAATTCTTATATTATCAATATCTGACTGCACAGTCTACCCTGATATAACCAGAATAAAAGAAATAACACAAAACAACAGGAAAAATTTTTATCCTGATATAAAGTGTTAGGAGAGCAGTTAAGTATAAGCATAACACTTACTGGGGTGGATGGCACTTTTCTACACGTGTATTTTACTTCACAATGTCACTGCTTAGTCACTTCAGTCGTGTCCAGCTCTGTGCAACCCCCATAGACTGCAGCCTGCCAGGCTCCTCTGTCCATAGAATTCTCTAGGCAAGACTATTGGAGTGCGCTGCCATGCCCTCCTCCAGAAGAACCTTCCCAACCCAGGGGTGGAATCCAGGTCTCTGGCACTGCAGACAGATTAGACTGCTCACCGCTGAGCCATCAGGGAAGCCAGATATCTATCTACCTATCTATGGATAAACAGATATTTGAGAAACCATGGACTAGAGCCTGCCAGACTCCTCTGGTCCATGGAATTTTTCAGGCAAGAAGACTGGAGTGGGTTGCCATTTCCTTCTCCATACTTCACATTAAGAAGTTTTAAAATATTGATAAATCTCAGTGGCAGTGTCAATTAGGCAACTGGATCCATAAGTAAAATGTTCTATGTTAGACCATAAGTGGTCAGATTTAAGTATGTAGGTAGCATTTAATATCACAAAAATACTTAAGAAAAACTACGGAAAGCTCACTACTATCCTCCAATGCTATCCTCGTAAGAAACATTTAAATGTTAAAATTCAGTGTTAATCAAGTATAAGTTACTTAATTCTTCAGTTTCATCTTTTAGCCAATGTGCTATTTAAAGAAAAGTCATTTTAGTGTTTCCCCACCTTTGCTTCCAAGTGCTGTCAGAGGAACTAAAGTCAGCTTTAAAACAATGCCATTTCTTGGTTATTTAAAATGAGGAATGACTGATGGGGGTACACTTTTCAATCCAATCACTAATGATTGTTTAATTTCACATTATTATAAGAGAACAAATAAAAAACAGCTTGGATAAATACAATACACTTCTGTTCATGAATATCGTTCTATTCACTTAAAGATAATTAATGCTTCTTCAATTCTTATATTATCAATATCTGACTGCACAGTCTACCCTGATATAACCAGAATAAAAGAAATAACACAAAAACAGAATCTGATATTGGAAAATAAATAATATTTACATTATTTTGTTTCTTCATCCATGACTCTCTTTAGACTGGCTAAGCAATCTTTAGAAACAATCACAATCCTGGTATTTGGCTTACCCCCTAGACTTTTTGATACCTGAAGTAAAAAGGACTGACACTTCTTAGACAGACTTTACTTACTCTGCAGATGAGTAGATCAATAATATTGTAAGCCAAATACAAAATCTCAAATACAGTATATTAATCATCTTAAGAAACACTCAACCAAGGAAACCTATAGTGTTATGTGTGGAAAAGATAGCTAGTGTCACAGTGCTAAGGGAATAGGAGTGCTTACAATGGCTTGGGGCAAAGGTCTGGAGGGGTGGGATGGGGGGATCTGGGTGGGTGGGGACCATGGATATGCGTATGACTGATCTGGGAACATACATGTATGTGAACAACAAAACTCTGTAAAACCTTTAAAATAAAGAATAAAAATAAATAAAATTAAAAAAAAAAAAAAAAGGAAACACTCAACCAAAGATGTTGATCATCTTTGGTTGACCATCAACCAAAATTCTGAAAACCCCGTATCACACATACTCACATACCTTTCCAGACAGGATTTCTAGTTATATATCATATAACTTGAAAATCACTTAAGTCAAATTTATATATACATTTAATTTTTCAACGTGTGTTTAAATGATCAAGACATCCCTTAAGCTTGAATATGCTGGTATATGCAACGTGAATTCTTCTACATACCTTTATGCAAACAATTCTGTCATTATGACAGCATCCTCTTAGCAAAGGAGCTACTGTATATTTACCAAGAAGACAGATTAAAAGTCATCTGGGTAAAGCTTTACTGTACTAATACACACACATTCACATACACACACACACACACACACATATATATATATAATATTATGTTACATTATCCTACACATTTCTAGGATTTACATTTCTAAAAGGTGCTCTTGCCTGTTCAAAGACTTAGCTACCATCTCTGATGAAATCCTTTGCCTTTTTGCTAATGTTAGCACTTGAACTGGTTTCAGTCAACTCTTAAGTTACTTGTCTTTGTTGTCTTAAGTTTAGAATGATCAAGTTCACTACACTTCAACACAGGAGATCAATGTTAAAAGGCAATATGCAAATGGGAAAAAGATCTAAAGAGACGCCTCTCCAAAGAGGACATACAGATGGCCCAAAAATATATGAAACAATGCTCAATCTCGCTTATTATCAGAGAAATGCAAATTAAAACCACAATGAGATACCACCTCACACCCGTCAGAATGGCCATCATCAACAAATCGACAGACAGCAAATGCTGGAGAGGGTGTGGAGAAAAGGGAACCCTCTTGCATTGCTGGTGGGAATGTAAATTAATACAACCTCTATGGAAGACAATATGGAGATTCCTTAAAAAACTAAAAATAGAAGCACCCTATGACCCAGCAATCCCACTATTAGGCCTATATCCTGATGAAATCAAGGGTGAAAGAGGCACCTGTACCCCAATGTTCATTGCAGCTCTCTATACAATAGCCAGAACATGGAAGCAACCTAGATGTCCATTGACGAATGAATGGATACAGAAGCCCTGGTACATATATAAAATGGAATACTATTCAGCTGTTAAAAGAAATGCAGAAGACTCAGTCCTAATGAGGTGGCTGGCTCTCGAACCTATCATAAAAAGTGAAGTAAGTCAAAAAGAGAAAGACAAGTATAGTATACTAACTCATATATATGGGATCTAGTAAGATGGTCATGATAACACACGCAGTGAACTCATGAAAAAACAAGAGAATAGACGTAAAGACATTATGGAGACCGAACAGTGGGAGGGAGGCATGGAGGGAGTAACATGGAAACCTATACTGTCATGTGTGGAAAAGATAGCTATTGTCATTGTGCTAGGGGAATAAGAGTACCTACAACCACTTGGGGTGATGGTCTGGAGGGATGGGAGGGGGGAACTGGGTTGGGGGAGGGTCCAGGGATATGCATATGAATGATCTGGGAACATACATGTAAAAAATTAAAATTAAAATTAAAAAAAAAAGGCAATATGCAGATAGGCTCCATGCTCAGTCATTTGATCAATTGATAAAGCACAATTAGTACAGACAACAGCAGAAATACGACCACCAAAGAGAAAATATAGAAACTACTGCCTTGTTCTGAAAGGCACCGATAAATTTGAATTAATTTTTCTCATGTTTATGGCAGCTACTTGAAAATTATTTGCATAAATTTCATATGGACTGAGTTCAGTAGAATGATTGCAAATGTTTGGTGGTAACCCATTGACCAAACCCAGTCAGAACTTTAAATTAGGTCAGCCAGGTCACCAAAACCAAATCTCTAAAACAGATTAGTTTCAGGGGAAGTCATTTCAAAACTGCCCAATTTTCAATTCTGACTTTAGTTTTCTAATAACTAATATCTTTTGAATTACTCTCATTGAATATAATTGAGAACAGTTAGAAAACAAGGATCCTGGGAAGTTTACTTCTAGGATTCTCCTGGAGAATATAGGGAAAATGCAGCAGTGGGTGTCGAGGATTTCAAGTTTATGACAGAAATATATCCGATGAAGTACTAGTCTATACTCTGGAAGATAAGGCTTCTGATAGATAAGCAAAGATTCTCTGCTTTATTCATAATGGAAGAATAACAAATGCTAACAAAGATGGAAAACAGCAATGAAATTTGGTATTGTTTTTCATCATTATCTATAACAGTTTAAAGTGACCAAAAAAGTCAATATTCAGCTCCTGGAGTATGATTCATCCAATCTATGGGATGTCAGTCAACAGGAAAAATGAATATATTGTAATGGAAAGAAATAAAGCAGACTAAAATTTTTTAAATATCTAATATACTTTTGAGGGGAAATCTGCAGCAGAACAGGAAAGCTGGTATGAACCCATGTATACAAAATATACTTTAATGCACAAAAAAATCTAAAAGAATGTATGTATGTATGTGTATACATATATATATGTGGTCAGAGACTGACTTTAAATATATATGCACACACACACACCATTTACTTGGCCTAGCTTATTTGTTACTACTACATCTTTTTATAAGAGAAGTATTTTCACATTTTTACTGAGGTATAATGGCCTACATATTAGCTTCATGCTTACAACAAAACAATTCAACATTTCTATGTACTGTGAAATGACCATGACAATAAAGTCTAGCTGACATCCATCACCATACATATTTACAGACGTCCGTTTCTTGTGGTGAGAACTTTAAATTCTCTCAATACCTTTCAAATATGCAATATATAGTTGCCATGCTATAAGGTATATCCCCAAACCTTATTTTATAATTAGAAGTTTGTACTGTTTGATGCCCTTCATCCTCTTCACCCACCAACTACACTCTTGCGTGTAGCAAGCACCAACATGATTTCTTTATCTATGAGGCTTGGTTTACTATTTTGGTTTACTTTTTATTACACATACAAGTGAAATAAACATTTGTCTTTCTCTGACTTACTTAGCCTAATACCCTCAAGAAGGCTGCCCTGGTGGCTCAGTGGTAAAGAATCTACCTGCCAGTGCAGGAGAAGTGGGTTTGATCCCTGAGTCAGAAAAATGGCCTCGAGTGGGAAATGGCAACCCCTTTCAGTATATACGATGAAGTACTAGTCTATACTCTGGAAGATAAGGCTTCTGATAGATAAGCAAAGATTCTCTGCTTTATTCATAATGGAAGAATAACAAATGCTAACAAAGATGGAAAACAGCAATGAAATTTGGTATTGTTTTTCATCATTATCTATAACAGTTTAAAGTGACCAAAAAAGTCAATATTCAGCTCCTGGAGTATGATTCATCCAATCTATGGGATGTCAGTCAACAGGAAAAATGAATATATTGTAATGGAAAGAAATAAAGCAGACTAAAATTTTTTAAATATCTAATATACTTTTGAGGGGAAATCTGCAGCAGAACAGGAAAGCTGGTATGAACCCATGTATACAAAATATACTTTAATGCACAAAAAAATCTAAAAGAATGTATGTATGTATGTGTATACATATATATATGTGGTCAGAGACTGACTTTAAATATATATGCACACACACACACACCATTTACTTGGCCTAGCTTATTTGTTACTACTACATCTTTTTATAAGAGAAGTATTTTCACATTTTTACTGAGGTATAATGGCCTACATATTAGCTTCATGCTTACAACAAAACAATTCAACATTTCTATGTACTGTGAAATGACCATGACAATAAAGTCTAGCTGACATCCATCACCATACATATTTACAGACGTCCGTTTCTTGTGGTGAGAACTTTAAATTCTCTCAATACCTTTCAAATATGCAATATATAGTTGCCATGCTATAAGGTATATCCCCAAACCTTATTTTATAATTAGAAGTTTGTACTGTTTGATGTCCTTCATCCTCTTCACCCACCAACTACACTCTTGCGTGTAGCAAGCACCAACATGATTTCTTTATCTATGAGGCTTGGTTTACTATTTTGGTTTACTTTTTATTACACATACAAGTGAAATAAACATTTGTCTTTCTCTGACTTACTTAGCCTAATACCCTCAAGAAGGCTGCCCTGGTGGCTCAGTGGTAAAGAATCTACCTGCCAGTGCAGGAGAAGTGGGTTTGATCCCTGAGTCAGAAAAATGGCCTCGAGTGGGAAATGGCAACCCATTTCAGTATTATTGCCTGGAAAATCCCATGGACAGAGAAGCCTGGAGGGCTACAGTCCACAGGGTTGCAAAAGAGTTGGACCTGAGTTAGTGATTAACAACAAATACCATGCCCTGAAGGTCTGTCCATAATGATTTAAACAGAAAAATTTCATTCTTACAGTTGGATAGCATTCCACTGTATATACACATAGCATATTACCTTCATCTATATATCCACTGATGGACACATGTTTCCATAACTTGGCTATTGTAAATAATGCTGAAATAAACATGTGGTACAGATATCTTTTCAAGACAGTATTTTAATTTTCTTTGGATAAATACCCAGAATTTAAGCTACTAGATCATATAGTAGCTATACTTTTACACATCCTTCCCAACACTTGTTGTTTCTTGTCTCTTTGAAAATAGCTATTCTCACAGGTGTGAAGTGATATCACACTGAGGTTTTCTTTGTTTAGTTTTGTTTTGACCACTTCTATTGATCTTTCATTTATTTACATCTTTTGTTCTTTGGCCTGTGTGGGCCTCCCATCATAGTGGCCTCTCTCGTTGCAGAGCACCGGCTCTGGGCACATGCACTCCAGAGCGCTGGCTCATTAGTTGGGCACATCGGTCCAGCCACTCCACGGCATGTGGGATCTTCTCAGGCCAGAGATCGAACCGGCACCCCTTGCACTGCAAGACGGTGTCCTTACCCACTGGACCACCAGGGAAGCCCCACAATGGGGTTTTGATTTGCATTCCTCTGATGATTAGTGGCATCTTTTCATGTACTGTTGGACACATCTGTATGTCTTTTTTGGAAAAACATCTATTCAGATCCTCTATCCACTTTTTTAAAGATTTATTTATTTATTTTGGGTGGGGGTCGGGTTGGGGAGGGAGGGGAGTGGGTGGGCCACTTCTATTGGTGTTTCATTTCTTGATTTTCATCCGTCTTTGATCTTTGGCCCGTGTGGGCCTCCCATCACGGTGGCCTCTGTCGTTGCAGAGCGCTGGCTCTGGGCACATGCACTCCAGAGCTCCGGCTCAGTGATTGGACACATCGGTCCAGCCGCTCCGCGGCACGTGGGATCTTCCCAGGCCAGGGATCGAACCGGCGCCCCTTGCATTGCAAGGCGGTGTCCTTACACACTGGACCACCAGGGGAAGCCCTATCCACTTTTTTAAACTGGATTTTCTTGCTATTGAGATATATGGGTTTTTTGCATATTCTGGATGTGTGTTCAGTCACTCATAAAGAGCCAAGAATACACAATGGGGAAAGGTAAGCCTCTTCAATAAATATATGCTCAATGCTTCATACTGTGGCTATTAGCCCCTTATCAGATACATGATTTGTAAATATTTTCTCCCATTCAGACAGCTGCCTTTTCATTTTGCTGATTTCTTTTCCCGTGCAGAAGTTTTAGAGTGATGTAGCCCCATGTTTTTTTTTGTTTTTTGTTTTTTTTTTCTCCTTTTCTGTTTTTGTTTCCTTTGCTTTTGTTGTCAGATCAAAAGAAAACACTGTCAAACCAATGTCGAGGAGATTATCCACCATGTGTTCTTCTAGAAATCTTGTGGTTTCAGGTCTTAGGTCCAAGTCTTCCCATTTGAGTTAATTTTTGTGTATGGTCTACGAGAGTGGCCCAATTCTCCCAACAGTATTTACTGAAGAGACTCATCTTTCCCATTATATATTCTTGGCTCCTTTGTTGAGAACTAATTGACTATATACATGTGAGGTTTTTGTAGGCTCTCTGTTTTGTTCCACTGACCTGTTTTAACGCGTCTGTTTTTATGCCAGTACCATACTGTACTGATTATTTCTCAATTGCATGGGGTATTCAGGGTCCTTTGTGGGTCTATATAAATTTTAGGATTGCTTGTTCTACTTCTGTGAGAAATAACATTGACATTTTGATAGGAATTGCACTGACTTGAGAGATTTCTTTGGGCAGTATGGATATTTAACAATACTAATTCTTTGAATCCACCAGCACATAATACCTTTCCATTCATTTGTGTCTTCTATTGCTTTCATCACTGCCTCATACCTTTCCATGCACAGGTCTTTCATTTCCTCTGCTAAGCTTTTGCCTAGGTATTTATGTTTTCTGATGCAACTACAAATACACTGTTTCCTTAATTTCTCCTGCTGTTAGTTCACTATTGGTGTATATAAATGCAACAGATTTCAGTATATTGATTTTGTATCCTGTTCCTTTACTAGTTTTTTAGCTCCATTTTTGGTGGAGTTTTGGTTTTTCTACATGTACTATCGTGTCATTTGCAAACAGTAAGTTGTACTTCTTCCTTTCCAGTCCAGATACCTTTAATTTTTTTCTCTAATTGTCTGACTAGAACTTTCAATACCATGTTGAATAAAAGTGGCAAGAGTGGGCATGTTTATCTTGTTCTTCATTTTAGAGGAAAAGTTTTCTATTTTTGAGCAATGAGTGTAATATTTGATATAGGCTTATCATATAAGGCATTTATTATACTGAAGTACATTTCCTTCACAAGATGTATTTTTAATAGAAATTATTACAGCAATTTTATCTAGTTACAGAGAAAGATTATCAGGATAAGGAATTATTTATTATCAAGTAACCAAAGAAATCTAACACCCTGGTTTTATGAAAGGCAGAGTCTGGATATGAATTGTTTAGAGCAATGTTATAACCCATTACCTTCAACAAACAAAAATATCCAATAAATATTAACTGAGCAAATGGGGGCTTCCCTGGTGGCTCAGTGGTAAAGAATCTGCCTGCCGATGCAGGAGACACAGGCTGGATCCCCAATGCTGGAAGATTCCACATGCCTTGGAGCAACTAAGCCCATGTGCCACAGCTATTGAGCCTGGGGGCTTGCAACTACTGAGCCCATGTGCTACAACTACTGAAGCCTGCTCACCTTAGAGCCTGTGCTCTACAACAAGAGAAGCCATCACAACGAGACGCCTGTGTACCAAAACTAGAGAGTAGTCCTTGGCTCACCTCAACTCAAGAAAAGTCCTTGCAGCAACAGACTCAGCAGAGACAAATAAATATATAAAATATTAAATAAATAAATAAAAATATTAAGTGAACAAATGAATGCTTTAAAAGTCTTATGATAGATAACAAGACAGAAACAGAAAACAGATGGATCACACTAGACACAGAACACAGTTAATTCATTAAGTAAAACTGAGTTGGATACCATATTACATAATATCTGACATTTTCTCAGAAAATTAAATCATGCCTAAATATTGTTTTACATTTATGTTTAAATAGACATCAGTATTAGTAATAAGGACATAAGTTTATGAAGTTATAAACTATTATAAATTACATAAAGAACTATTAAAAGATTTCAGTATATTGATTTTGTATCCTGTTCCTTTACTAGTTTTTTAGCTCCATTTTTGGTGGAGTTTTGGTTTTTCTACATGTACTATCGTGTCATTTGCAAACAGTAAGTTGTACTTCTTCCTTTCCAGTCCAGATACCTTTAATTTTTTTCTCTAATTGTCTGACTAGAACTTTCAATACCATGTTGAATAAAAGTGGCAAGAGTGGGCATGTTTATCTTGTTCTTCATTTTAGAGGAAAAGTTTTCTATTTTTGAGCAATGAGTGTAATATTTGATATAGGCTTATCATATAAGGCATTTATTATACTGAAGTACATTTCCTTCACAAGATGTATTTTTAATAGAAATTATTACAGCAATTTTATCTAGTTACAGAGAAAGATTATCAGGATAAGGAATTATTTATTATCAAGTAACCAAAGAAATCTAACACCCTGGTTTTATGAAAGGCAGAGTCTGGATATGAATTGTTTAGAGCAATGTTATAACCCATTACCTTCAACAAACAAAAATATCCAATAAATATTAACTGAGCAAATGGGGGCTTCCCTGGTGGCTCAGTGGTAAAGAATCTGCCTGCCGATGCAGGAGACACAGGCTGGATCCCCAATGCTGGAAGATTCCACATGCCTTGGAGCAACTAAGCCCATGTGCCACAGCTATTGAGCCTGGGGGCTTGCAACTACTGAGCCCATGTGCTACAACTACTGAAGCCTGCTCACCTTAGAGCCTGTGCTCTACAACAAGAGAAGCCATCACAACGAGACGCCTGTGTACCAAAACTAGAGAGTAGTCCTTGGCTCACCTCAACTCAAGAAAAGTCCTTGCAGCAACAGACTCAGCAGAGACAAATAAATATATAAAATATTAAATAAATAAATAAAAATATTAAGTGAACAAATGAATGCTTTAAAAGTCTTATGATAGATAACAAGACAGAAACAGAAAACAGATGGATCACACTAGACACAGAACACAGTTAATTCATTAAGTAAAACTGAGTTGGATACCATATTACATAATATCTGACATTTTCTCAGAAAATTAAATCATGCCTAAATATTGTTTTACATTTATGTTTAAATAGACATCAGTATTAGTAATAAGGACATAAGTTTATGAAGTTATAAACTATTATAAATTACATAAAGAACTATTAAAATCAGTAAAGATGTGAGAGTTAGAAGTTGATATGAATTCTTTGGTCACAAATCTATGATATATTGTTTGGGAATCTGTTTTTAGATATGTTATAATCACTCATATAATAATAAGTATCATAATCACTTAAAGAGTAGGGAATACCACATCATCTCACCTTCCTCCTGAGAAACCTGTATGCAGGTCAAGAAACAACAGCTAGAACCAGACATGGAACAATGGACTGGTTCAAAATTGGAAAAGCAGTACATCAAAGCTATATATTGTCACCCTGCTTATTTAACTTATATGTAGAGTACATCATGCAAAATGCCATACTGGATGAATCATAAGCTTGAATCAAGATTTCCAGGAGAAACATCAATAACCTCAGATATGCAGATGACACCACCCTTATGGCAGAAAGCGAAGAGGAACTAAAAAGCCATTTGATGAAGGTGAAGTAGGAGAGTGAAAAAAGCTGGCTTAAAACTCAACATTCTAAAAACTAAGATCAGGGCATCCAGTCCCATCATTGCATGGCAAATAGATGGGGGAAAAAATGCAAAGAGTAACAGAGTTTATTTTCTCAGGTTCCAAAATCACTGCAGATTTTGACCGCAGTCATGAAATTAAGAGACTCTCATTCCTTGGAAGAAAAGCTGTGACAAACGTAGTGTATTAAAAAGTAGAGACATCACTTTGCCTACAGAGGTCCACACAGTCAAAGCTACAGTCTTCCAGTAGTCATGTATGGATGTGAGAGTTGGACCATAAAGAAGGCTGAACACTGAGGAATTGATGCCTTCAAAGTGTAGTGCAGGAGAAGACGCTTGAAAATTCCTTGGACAGCAAGGAGATCAAACCAGTCAATCCTAAAGGAAATCAACCCTGAATATTCTGATAGATAACAAGACAGAAACAGAAAACAGATGGATCACACTAGACACAGAACACAGTTAATTCATTAAGTAAAACTGAGTTGGATACCATATTACATAATATCTGACATTTTCTCAGAAAATTAAATCATGCCTAAATATTGTTTTACATTTATGTTTAAATAGACATCAGTATTAGTAATAAGGACATAAGTTTATGAAGTTATAAACTATTATAAATTACATAAAGAACTATTAAAATCAGTAAAGATGTGAGAGTTAGAAGTTGATATGAATTCTTTGGTCACAAATCTATGATATATTGTTTGGGAATCCGTTTTTAGATATGTTATAATCACTCATATAATAATAAGTATCATAATCACTTAAAGAGTAGGGAATACCACATCATCTCACCTTCCTCCTGAGAAACCTGTATGCAGGTCAAGAAACAACAGCTAGAACCAGACATGGAACAATGGACTGGTTCAAAATTGGAAAAGCAGTACATCAAAGCTATATATTGTCACCCTGCTTATTTAACTTATATGTAGAGTACATCATGCAAAATGCCATACTGGATGAATCATAAGCTTGAATCAAGATTTCCAGGAGAAACATCAATAACCTCAGATATGCAGATGACACCACCCTTATGGCAGAAAGCGAAGAGGAACTAAAAAGCCATTTGATGAAGGTGAAGTAGGAGAGTGAAAAAAGCTGGCTTAAAACTCAACATTCTAAAAACTAAGATCAGGGCATCCAGTCCCATCATTGCATGGCAAATAGATGGGGGAAAAAATGCAAAGAGTAACAGAGTTTATTTTCTCAGGTTCCAAAATCACTGCAGATTTTGACCGCAGTCATGAAATTAAGAGACTCTCATTCCTTGGAAGAAAAGCTGTGACAAACGTAGTGTATTAAAAAGTAGAGACATCACTTTGCCTACAGAGGTCCACACAGTCAAAGCTACAGTCTTCCAGTAGTCATGTATGGATGTGAGAGTTGGACCATAAAGAAGGCTGAACACTGAGGAATTGATGCCTTCAAAGTGTAGTGCAGGAGAAGACGCTTGAAAATTCCTTGGACAGCAAGGAGATCAAACCAGTCAATCCTAAAGGAAATCAACCCTGAATATTCTTGGAAGGACTGATGCTGAAGCTCTAGTACTTTGGCCACCTGATGTGAAGAGGCGACTCTCTGAAAAAGACCTTGATGGTGGGAAAGATTGAGGGCAGGAGGTGAAGGGGGTGACAGAGGATGAGATGGGTGGATGGTACCATAAACTCAATAGACATGAGTTCAAATAAATTCCAGGAGATAGTAAAGGACAGGGAAGTCCATGGGGTCAAAAAGAGCCAGACATGACTGAACAACAACAACAAATCTCTCATAATATGTGCTAATAACCCAGGGGAATTTTGCCTTTTAATAATGTGTCACAGAAACCCATAAAGCCTCTAAGAAATAATTTTCTAGATATGAATACATAGTTATGGTGCTATGTAATATAGTATGTTTTAGAAAAAGAATCTGATAATAGGACAAAAAAGCCAGCTACCTTCTGATGTGTGTGTGTGTATATATATATATATATATATATATATATATATGCTGTTTTAAATTTTTTTTTATTCTTTAAAGATTTTACAGAGTTTTGCTGTTCACCAACATGTATGTACACAGATCATTCATATGCATATCCCTGGACCCTCCCCCCACCCAGTACCCCACTCCCACCCCTCCAGACCATCACCCCAAGTGACTGTAGATACTCCTATTCCCTTAGCACAATGACCATAGCTATCTTTTCCACACATTACAGTACAGGTTTTGATGTTACTTCCTCTATGCCTCCCTCTCACTGTTAAGTCTCCACAATGTCCTTATGTCTATTCCCTGTTTTTCCATGAGTTCACTGCATCTGTTATCATGACCATCTTACTAGATTCCATATATATGAGTTAATATACTGTACTTGTCTTTCTTTTTTGACTTACTTAACTTTTTATGATAGGTTCGAGAGCCAGCCACCTCATTAGAACTGAGTCTTCTGCATTTCCCTTAACAGCTGAGTAGTATTCCATTGTATATATGTACCAGGGCTTCTGTATCCATTCATTCGTTGATGGACATCTAGGTTGCTTCCATGTTCTAGCTATTGTATAGAGAGCTGCAATGAACATTGGGGTACAGGTGCCTCTTTCACCCTTGATTTCATCAGGATATAGGCCTAATAGTGGGATTGCTGGGTCATAGGGTGCTTCTATTTTTAGTTTTTTAAGGAGTTTCCATACTGTCTTCCATAGAGGCTGTATCAGTTTACATTCCCACCAGCAATGCAAGACGGTTCCCTTTTCTCCACACCCTCTCCAGCATTTACTGTCTGTCGATTTGTTGATGATGGCCATTCTGACGGGTGTGAGGTGGTATCTCATTGTGGTTTTAATTTGCATTTCTCTAATGATAAGTGAGGTTGAGCATCGTTTCATAAGTGAGGTTGAGCATCGTTTCATGTGCTTTTGGACCATCTGTATGTCCACTTTGGAGAGGCGTCTCTTTAGATCTTTTTCCCATTTTTTGATTGGGCTGTTTGTTTTTCCTGTGCTGAGGTGTCTGAGTTGCTTGTAGATTTTGGAGATTAATTCTTTGTCTGTTGTTTCATTTGCTATGATTTTCTCCCACTCTGTGGGCTGTCTGTTCAGCCTTTTTGTAATTTCTTTTGCTGTACAAAAGCTTTTAAGTTTCATGAGGTCCCACGTGTTGACTTTTCTTTTCAGTTCCACTATTCTAGTAGGTGGGTCAGAGAAGATCTTGCTTTGATTGATGTCCTTGAGGGTTTTGCCTATATTCTCCTCTAAGAGTTTGATGGTTTCTGGTCTTACGTTTAGGTCTTTAATCCATTTTGAGTTGATCTTAGTGTATGGTGTCAGGGAATGTTCCAACTTTATTTTTTTGCATGTAGCTGTCCAATTTTCCCTGCACCACTTGTTGAAGAGGCTGTCTTTGTCCTATTTTACAGTTTCGCCTCCTTTGTCAAAAATAAGGTACCCATAGGTGCATGGCTTTATCTCTGGGTTCTCGATCTTGTTCCATTGGTCGATATTTCTGTTTTTGTGCCAGTACCATACTGTCTTGAGGACTGTTGCTTTGTAGTAGAGTCTGAAGTTAGGGAGACTGATCCCTCCAACTCCATTTTTCTTTCTCAGGATTGCTTTGGCTATTCGAGGTCTTTTGTGTTTCCATATGAACTGTGTGATTGTTTGGTCTAGTTCTGTGAAAAATGTCAATGGTAGTTGGATAGGTATTGCATTGAATCTGTAGATGATATTTGGTAGTATGGTCATTTTCACAATATAGATTCTTCTGATCCAGGAACATGGAATATCTCTCCATCTGTTTAAATCTTCTCTAATGTCTCTCATGAGTCTCTTGTAATTTTCTGTGTGCAGTTCTTTTGTTTCTTTGGGCAGGTTTATTCCTAGATATTTGATTTTTTGGTTACAATGGTGAAGGGGATTACCTTTTTCATTTCGTTTTCTGATTTTTCATTGTTGTGTATAGGAATGCCAGTGATTTCTGTGTGTTGATTTTGTATCCTGCGACTTTGCTGAATTCATTGATTAGCTCTAGTAGCTCTGTAACAATTTCTTTGGGATTTTCTATGTATAATATCATGTCGTCTGCAAAAAGAGAGAACTTGACTTCTTCCTTTCCAATCTGGATTCCTTTGATTTCTTTCTCTTCTCTTATTGCTGTTGCTAGGACTTCCAGGACTATGTGGAATAGTAGTGGTGAAAGTGGGCATCCCTGTCTTGTTCCTGATCTTAGAGGGAAAGCTTTCAGTTTTCACTGTTAAGGATAATGTTCGCTGTAGGCTTCTCATAGATGGCTTTTATTACGTAGAGAGTTTCCTTCTATGCCCATTTTCTGAAGAGTTTTTATCATAAATGGATGTTGTACTTTGTCGAAGGCTTTTTCTGCATCTATTGAGATGATCATGTGGCTTTTGTCTTTCAATTTGTTGATATGGTGTATCACATGGATTGATTTCCGGATGTTGAAGAATCCTTGCATGCCTGGGATGAACCCTACTTGATCATGATGTATGAGTTTTTTGATGTGTCGTTGAATTCTGTTTGCTAGGATTTTGTTGAGGATCTTGGCATCTAAGTTCATCAGTGAAATTGGCCTATAATCTTTTTTGTGTTGTCTTTGCCTGGTTTGGGTATCAGGATGATGGTGGCCTCATAGAATGTGTTTGGAAGTTTTCCTTCCTGTGCAATTGTTTGGAAGAGTTTTAGAAGGACAGGCATTAGCTCTTCTTTAAATGTTTGGTATAATTCGCCTATGAAGCCATCTGGCCCTGGGCTTTTGTTTTGGGGTAGATTTTTAATCACAGATTCGATTTCTGAGCTTGTGATGGGTTGTTCAAAGTTTGTTTCTTCCTGGCTCAGTCTTGGGAGATTAATCTTCCCCAAGAAACTGTCCATTTCTTCCAGGTTGTCCAGTTTGTTGCCATACTAGTCATAATAGTCATATTAGTCCCTTAGAATCCTTTGGATTTCTGCATTATCTGTTGTAATCTCTCCTTTTTCATTTTTGATTTTGTTGATCTGGTTCTTCTCTCTCTTTCTCTTGATGAGTCTGGCCAGTGGCCTGTCAATTTTGTTTACCTTTTCGAAGAACCAGCCTCTCCTTTTGTTTATCTTTGTTTCTTTCATTTCTTTCTAATTTATTTCTGCTCTGTTCTTTATGATTTCTCTTCTTCTGCTGACTTTGGAGTGTCTTTGTTCTTCTTTCTCCAACTGTTTTAAGTGGAGGGTTAGGTCATCTGCTTCATTTTCTCCTAGTTTCTTAAGATTGTATTGCTATAAATTTCCCTCTTAGAACTGCTTTTGCAGTATCCTATAGGTTTTGCACTGTCGTGTGTTCATTGTCATTTTCTTCTAGGAATTGTTTAATTTCTCCTTTGATTTCCTCAGTAATCCATTGGTTTTTTAGGTATGTATTGCTTAATCTCCATGTGTTTGTATTTTTAGGGTTTTTTTTTCCGGTAGCTGATCTCTAGTCTCATTGCATTGTGGTCCAAGAAGATGGCTGATATAATTTCGGTTTTCTTGAACTGACTGAGGCTTGATTTGTGGCCCAAGATGTGGTCTATCCTGGAGAATGTACCGTGAGCACTTGAGAAGAAAGTGTATTCTTCTGCTTTTGGGTGGAATGTCCAAAAGATATCGATGAGGTCCATCTTTTCCAGTGTGACATTTAAGGCTTGTGTTTCTTTATTAATTTTCTATTTGGATGATCCGTCCATTGGTGTGAGAGAAGTGTTGAAGTCTCCTACTATTACTGTGTTATTGTTGATTTCTTCTTTTATGTTTGAAAGTATCTGTCTTATGTATTGAGGTGTCCCTGTGTTGGGTGCATAGATATTCATGACTGTTAAGTCTTCCTCTTGGATAGATCCCTTAATCATGATGTACTGACCTGCCTTGTCTCTTAGAATCTTCTTTACTTTAAAATCTGTTTTGTCTGATATGAGGATTGCTACTCCAGCTTTCTTTTGATTTCCATTTGCATGGAATATCTTTTCCCAACCTCTCACTTTCTGTCTATGAGTGTCTCTAGGTCTGAAGTGGGTCTCTTGTAAACAGCATATATATGGGTCATGTTTCTGGATCCATTCAGCCAGCCTGTGTTGTTTGTTGGAGCATTTAGTCCATTTACATTCAAAGTAATATTGATATGAATGTTCCTATTGTCATCTTCTTAGAAATTTGGGGTTTGATTTGTAAGGCTTCTCCTACTCTTGTATTTATTGGCTATATCAGGCCCTTTAACACTTGTTGTAGGGCTGGTTTTGTGGTACAGAATTCTTTTAGTTTTCGTCTGTCTGAGAAGCTTTTGACTTCACCATTGATTCTGAATGAGATTCTTGCTGGGTAGAGAATTCTTGGTTGGAGCTTATTCTCTTTTAGCCGTTTAAATGTGTCTTGCCATTCTCTTCTGGCCTGCAGGGTTTCTGTTGAAAGATCCGCTGTTAGACGTATGGGCTTTCCTTTATATGTTATTTGTTGTTTGCTCCTAGCTGCTTTTAGTAATCTGTCTTTATATTTAGTCTGTGTTAGTTTGCTTAGAATGTGCCTTGGTGTGTTTCTTCTGGGGTTTATCCTGTATGGAACTCTTTGTGCTTCTTGGACTTGGTTGACTATTTCCTTTCCCATGTTGGGGAAGTTTTCAACTATAACCTCTTCAAGAATTTTTTCATAGCCCTTCTTCCCCTCTTCTTCCTCTGGAACTCCTATAATTCTAATGTTGGTGCGTTTGATATTGTCCCATAGGTCTTTGATGCTATCCTCAGTTCTTTCAATTCTTTCAGTTTTGTTGTGTTCTTCAGCACTTATTTCCACCATTCTGTCTTCCAGCTCACTTATCCATTCTTCAGCCTCTGATACTCTACTGTTGAGACCTTCTATAGTATTTCTGAGTTCAGCAATTGAGTTGGTTGTCTCCATTTGCTTATTTTTCATTTCTTGCATGTCTCTTCTCAATGCACTAATTTCCTCTAATATTCTTTTTTCGGTGTTTTGCATCCTTATTAGTATAGCTTTTCTGAATTCTCTTTCAGATAGTTTGTCTATTTCCTCCTCTGTCATTTGAAGCGGTGTTTCTCTAGTTTGGTCCTTCATTTCTGCAGTGTTTCTCTGACATTTCATTATTAGGTTACTTCTTGTTTCTTTGTGTGTGTCTGTGTGTGTGGAGTTCTTTTTCCCTCACCAAGCTTCTTGGTTGAATTATCCCTTCCTTTGGGTTTCTGTCCTTCTAGAAGGGTTCAGTGGTTTGTGACTTGGATGGTGTTAGGTCTTGTTTACAGATGAATAATCTCTAGTGTTGTATATTCTTTGATAGTGTGGGGTCTTGGAATCAGGGCTTCTGCTCTGAGGATCCTTGGTTTGATGATTGGTCAGGGGGTGTAGGCTCTATGTCTGGTTTGCTATTGTGTTCCGTGATATTAGTTCACATACTAGCATCTGAGGAACAAGAGGTGCATCCGTGATGGGTGACAGTCATAAAAGCATGCAGATGTTTTCTAACACAATTGTAAGATATACACACATACACAGCAATCCCCACAACTGACCAGTTTTACAGAGATAAGTCACAGGAAATCTTTCTGGCAAATCACACAATCATAGATGATACTTGCCCCTTAAGCTTTGAATTAATTAAAATAGTGCCTGAATAAACAAATCCAGCGCAAGGTCCTGGCTTGGATAATTACAATGAGAGCAATTTTTAACTAGGACATGTGTTGGGGGTGACGAGGAGGAGAGTGTATAGGTAATGAGAAGGAATAGATTCGTCTTGGAAGGATTTTATAGGGTTAGGTAGCAAAGATTAGTGTGTGTGTTGTTTAGTGTATTTGTAAGAGAATACTGGAGACAGGAAGATAGGAAATAATTTATCTAGAGGATATTGGTAGATAGGAAAATGTTTTACATTTAGAACATAGAGTCTACTGTTTAAAGGGCCCTTTTTCCCCCCAGCTCACTTATCCATTCTTCAGCCTCTGATACTCTACTGTTGAGACCTTCTATAGTATTTCTGAGTTCAGCAATTGAGTTGGTTGTCTCCATTTGCTTATTTTTCATTTCTTGCATGTCTCTTCTCAATGCACTAATTTCCTCTAATATTCTTTTTTCGGTGTTTTGCATCCTTATTAGTATAGCTTTTCTGAATTCTCTTTCAGATAGTTTGTCTATTTCCTCCTCTGTCATTTGAAGCGGTGTTTCTCTAGTTTGGTCCTTCATTTCTGCAGTGTTTCTCTGACATTTCATTATTAGGTTACTTCTTGTTTCTTTGTGTGTGTCTGTGTGTGTGGAGTTCTTTTTCCCTCACCAAGCTTCTTGGTTGAATTATCCCTTCCTTTGGGTTTCTGTCCTTCTAGAAGGGTTCAGTGGTTTGTGACTTGGATGGTGTTAGGTCTTGTTTACAGATGAATAATCTCTAGTGTTGTATATTCTTTGATAGTGTGGGGTCTTGGAATCAGGGCTTCTGCTCTGAGGATCCTTGGTTTGATGATTGGTCAGGGGGTGTAGGCTCTATGTCTGGTTTGCTATTGTGTTCCGTGATATTAGTTCACATACTAGCATCTGAGGAACAAGAGGTGCATCCGTGATGGGTGACAGTCATAAAAGCATGCAGATGTTTTCTAACACAATTGTAAGATATACACACATACACAGCAATCCCCACAACTGACCAGTTTTACAGAGATAAGTCACAGGAAATCTTTCTGGCAAATCACACAATCATAGATGATACTTGCCCCTTAAGCTTTGAATTAATTAAAATAGTGCCTGAATAAACAAATCCAGCGCAAGGTCCTGGCTTGGATAATTACAATGAGAGCAATTTTTAACTAGGACATGTGTTGGGGGTGACGAGGAGGAGAGTGTATAGGTAATGAGAAGGAATAGATTCGTCTTGGAAGGATTTTATAGGGTTAGGTAGCAAAGATTAGTGTGTGTGTTGTTTAGTGTATTTGTAAGAGAATACTGGAGACAGGAAGATAGGAAATAATTTATCTAGAGGATATTGGTAGATAGGAAAATGTTTTACATTTAGAACATAGAGGAAGAAAGCAGTGGGAAAGAGGAAAGAGAATTAGAGGTTTCCAAGAATTAAAAGGAAAATTAAAAAAAAATAACAGTAAAATAAAAGTCAAAAAAAGAAATTAAAAAGGGCAGAAAAAATTAATGAGACCAAAAAATAAACACAAAAAACAAAAGAAATGAAAACCAAAAAAAACAAACAAATAAAACAGAACAAACAAACTAATAAACCCCAAACCAGACCAATCAATTGAATAAGCAAAATAGTCCACCACAAACAAACAAACAAAAAAAAGCTAAAAACTGTCCCTGGTTTTTATCTTCTCATCTGCCTGTTGGAAACCAATCTGCTCTTGATGGTGGCGTCTTGATGGCGTTGTCTTTCCCTTATAGCGCCGGTTACTGTGGTTTCTGTTTTTGTGTTCAGCAAGATGAGGGCTTTGCTGCCATACTGGGTGCTGGCCGGGATGGTGGGCTGATCCCAGTCCGTCGGGTGGGGGCCCCGGCACGCATAGCCCCGTGTTGGAGGTGGGCGCCCTGGCTCTACCACGCACCAGCCAGTAGTCTCCTGTTCCTGCTCTTTCCCCGGCTTCCTCCACTGCTGCTGCAGCTCTAGGGGTGTGTGGGTTCCTCCACGGCTGGTACATGTGCACTGTCAGTTACGTGTCTAAGTCCCAAAAGCGGGCGCAAGCTTTCCCGTCCAGCTCGTACCCCATCCCTGGTCAGCAACCCGTGGGCGACTTCCCCTCTCCGTTCAGCAAGCCCTCCAATCGGAGTGGTTGAACTTACCCGCCATGCAGCGCTTCTCGCGGCGCCCCGGCTTCTCGCTCCGGGTTCCGGCGGCTTCTCGCTCCGGGTTCCGGCGGCTTCTCGCTCCGGGTTCCCGCGGCTTCTCCTCTAATTCACCCAGAACTGGAGCGTCTCGACCCCATCGGGCTCAGCCGATCTCCATGGGCGAGGCTCCTGATGTACTTTTAAAGCTGACTCTTTCCCTGGAACTCCTGAAAGGAGAACAATGCCTATTTCATGTTGGTGGATCCCAAGGCTTGAGGCAAGGGATCCATCAAGGCAGCTGTAAGAAGAGGACAGAGTCAAGGGCAAGGAATATACTATGGGGAGTTTAGAAGAAAGTAATTTATAAATAACAGTAAAATAAAAGTCAAAAAAAGAAATTAAAAAGGGCAGAAAAAATTAATGAGACCAAAAAATAAACACAAAAAACAAAAGAAATGAAAACCAAAAAAAACAAACAAATAAAACAGAACAAACAAACTAATAAACCCCAAACCAGACCAATCAATTGAATAAGCAAAATAGTCCACCACAAACAAACAAACAAAAAAAAGCTAAAAACTGTCCCTGGTTTTTATCTTCTCATCTGCCTGTTGGAAACCAATCTGCTCTTGATGGTGGCGTCTTGATGGCGTTGTCTTTCCCTTATAGCGCCGGTTACTGTGGTTTCTGTTTTTGTGTTCAGCAAGATGAGGGCTTTGCTGCCATACTGGGTGTTGGCCGGGATGGTGGGCTGATCCCAGTCCGTCGGGTGGGGGCCCCGGCACGCATAGCCCCGTGTTGGAGGTGGGCGCCCTGGCTCTACCACGCACCAGCCAGTAGTCTCCTGTTCCTGCTCTTTCCCCGGCTTCCTCCACTGCTGCTGCAGCTCTAGGGGTGTGTGGGTTCCTCCACGGCTGGTACATGTGCACTGTCAGTTACGTGTCTAAGTCCCAAAAGCGGGCGCAAGCTTTCCCGTCCAGCTCGTACCCCATCCCTGGTCAGCAACCCGTGGGCGACTTCCCCTCTCCGTTCAGCAAGCCCTCCAATCGGAGTGGTTGAACTTACCCGCCATGCAGCGCTTCTCGCGGCGCCCCGGCTTCTCGCTCCGGGTTCCGGCGGCTTCTCGCTCCGGGTTCCGGCGGCTTCTCGCTCCGGGTTCCGGCGGCTTCTCGCTCCGGGTTCCCGCGGCTTCTCCTCTAATTCACCCAGAACTGGAGCGTCTCGACCCCATCGGGCTCAGCCGATCTCCATGGGCGAGGCTCCTGATGTACTTTTAAAGCTGACTCTTTCCCTGGAACTCCTGAAAGGAGAACAATGCCTATTTCATGTTGGTGGATCCCAAGGCTTGAGGCAAGGGATCCATCAAGGCAGCTGTAAGAAGAGGACAGAGTCAAGGGCAAGGAATATACTATGGGGAGTTTAGAAGAAAGTAATTTATAAAGACACACGGAACACGTCTGAATTCATTGATATGTACCACCCTCTTTTATGTGTCCACGCAATTAGATTATCAATTTTATTCCCATGGCCTAGGAACCAGACTATTTTTTCATTAGAATTTCCTTCTTGGTCCAGTGTATCTGCATATTTTTAAAGCTTTTTTTCTCCCTACAATTCTTTCCCTAAACGAAAACCTCTTCTTGGTGTTTTCTGAGGTGGTCACTACCAGCAGCAATGTCACTCTTCACATTCCACCTCACTGGCACCCACAAGGAGAACACAAGGAGGGTAGAACCCAGTGTGCCTGAAAACATACAAGATGGAAGTAAACTTAAACTGTATTTTAGAGCCCTTCTCTCCAGCAAATTGAGCAGAAAGCAAGGATTTTGAGATACACAGGAGCAGGACAGACAAGGTCAGAGGAAAATACACCAGAATAGCAGAGTGGGGAACAGCAGTATTCTCTCCCTACTCTTCATGAGCCCTTATGATTTCTAGTCCTAATAATCTATTTTTAAACAGACAGTGTTATTAAAAAAAAAAAAAAAGTTAACATAGGACCAGAGTTTGAACGAAAGACTTGCAATAACAGGAAAGGAATAGGAAAGCATATCATAAACTGCAGCATCTAGAAGAGTTGGATAATTCCAGAAGACGCTTGGCTGAATTATTTTTAAAGAAACCTTACTTTTAAGATAAGCACATAAATTAATCACAAGGACTGTCTATGCACAAAAATAAAGATAAAGACTACAAATTTTAATTGGTGTTATCTATTTCTAACAGAAGTTACTAACATCATATGGAATATAGTATAATAAACTGGTGAGGTATCTGACATCAAAGTAGTAGCTCAGCTAGAATGTTAAACAGCCTAACACATACAAGGCAGAGCAACTGTCATGTAGTAGGCAATTAACGTCAACTACGTTTTTTCCTGATAATGTAAAACAGCATTAATAGTGTGTTCAGTCGCACAGTCGTGTCCGATTCTTTGCGACCTCATACACTGCAGTCCGTCAGGCACCACTGCCCGTGGAATTTTCCAGGCAAGAATACTGCAGTGGGTTGCTATTTCCTACTCTGAGGCATCTTCTCAACGTAGGGATCTAATCTGCATCTCTTAAGTCACCATTAATTGCATTTCCCAAATAAACTCAAGTTGAAATAATGTGAACATAATTTTCACTCTTATTTCATATAAAAGTGACTCTCAACTTTGGGCACTATTTGTATTGCTCCACTCTAACTGCTGTACCATGGTAATGACATTTCCTGCCGTTTCCAATATCCTAAATCAAATCAATCAAAAAAGGCTAAGAGAAAATGCGATATATTAAGGTCATTTTCTCCCCTCAGAAAAGACAGGTCAAAAACCTAGAAATTTTTCAATTATTTAGAAATTAGTTCAGACTACATTCACTCTCCAACAATGCAAAATAGCTGGTGAGTACATATGATTCAGATATGGATATGGAGATCTGTAATTTGCCATAATAATTGTTTGAAGGTTGTGCATTATCTGCCATCAAAAACTAAGGTCAGAGGAAAATACACCAGAATAGCAGAGTGGGGAACAGCAGTATTCTCTCCCTACTCTTCATGAGCCCTTATGATTTCTAGTCCTAATAATCTATTTTTAAACAGACAGTGTTATTAAAAAAAAAAAAAAAGTTAACATAGGACCAGAGTTTGAACGAAAGACTTGCAATAACAGGAAAGGAATAGGAAAGCATATCATAAACTGCAGCATCTAGAAGAGTTGGATAATTCCAGAAGACGCTTGGCTGAATTATTTTTAAAGAAACCTTACTTTTAAGATAAGCACATAAATTAATCACAAGGACTGTCTATGCACAAAAATAAAGATAAAGACTACAAATTTTAATTGGTGTTATCTATTTCTAACAGAAGTTACTAACATCATATGGAATATAGTATAATAAACTGGTGAGGTATCTGACATCAAAGTAGTAGCTCAGCTAGAATGTTAAACAGCCTAACACATACAAGGCAGAGCAACTGTCATGTAGTAGGCAATTAACGTCAACTACGTTTTTTCCTGATAATGTAAAACAGCATTAATAGTGTGTTCAGTCGCACAGTCGTGTCCGATTCTTTGCGACCTCATACACTGCAGTCCGTCAGGCACCACTGCCCGTGGAATTTTCCAGGCAAGAATACTGCAGTGGGTTGCTATTTCCTACTCTGAGGCATCTTCTCAACGTAGGGATCTAATCTGCATCTCTTAAGTCACCATTAATTGCATTTCCCAAATAAACTCAAGTTGAAATAATGTGAACATAATTTTCACTCTTATTTCATATAAAAGTGACTCTCAACTTTGGGCACTATTTGTATTGCTCCACTCTAACTGCTGTACCATGGTAATGACATTTCCTGCCGTTTCCAATATCCTAAATCAAATCAATCAAAAAAGGCTAAGAGAAAATGCGATATATTAAGGTCATTTTCTCCCCTCAGAAAAGACAGGTCAAAAACCTAGAAATTTTTCAATTATTTAGAAATTAGTTCAGACTACATTCACTCTCCAACAATGCAAAATAGCTGGTGAGTACATATGATTCAGATATGGATATGGAGATCTGTAATTTGCCATAATAATTGTTTGAAGGTTGTGCATTATCTGCCATCAAAAACTAAGTAATACCTAAATCAGACATTTCTCTGGAACTTTAAATGGTTCTTTTTTTTTTTTTTAAAGATTTATTTATTTATTTATTTTGGGCGGGGGTCGGGTTGGGGAGGGAGGGGAGCGGGCGGGCCACTTCTATTGGTCTTTCATTTCTCTGTTTTCATCCATCTTTGTTCTTTGGCTCCTGCGGGCCTCCCATCACGGTGGCGTCTGTTGTCGCAGAGCGCCGGCTCTAGGCGCATGCGCTCCAGAGCTCCGGCTCACTGATTGGACACATCAGTCCAGCCGCTCCGCGGCACGTGGGATCTTCCCAGGCCAGGGCTCCAACCGGCGCCCCTTGCACTGCAAGGCGGTGTCCTTACCCACTGGACCACCAGAGGAAGCCCTAAATGTTTCTTGACATTAGAAACAACAGCATGCTTATCGTTTGTGTCCTAAGGCCCCTAACACAGTGTCTGGCATATGACAATAGAGGCAATCAATAAATGCATAAAATGTATAATGGTATTTCATTTGGAACCATGGAGGGCCAAGATGTGATTCTGTTCTCACATATTATCATTACATCACTCTCCTTCTTGTTCTAAGACTCTTGGAAAAGAGGTAATGTCCAGCAACAAAAGAAAACAGTTATAGTGGATAATCTTAGAAGAAGGCAGCAAAGAGAAAGACGTTTAATAATGAAGAGTCAAGACAATAGGCAAAGAAGAAAAAAGCCATCTAGAAATAAACAGATGAAATGAATGGGAGCTGTACAAACAGCAAGAACAAGGGTGAGGAATAGCTTCTACCTCTTACATCTCTCACTAACAGACTAGTGAAGGATTAAGACTAAATTAGAAAGCTTCAGCTAATCGGGGAAAGAAGGAGATTGCACAGTACAGGTAAAAGACAAAATAAAAGCATTCAGAAAATTAAACTTCTGATATATATTCCTTAACAAAATAATTTAAGAGTCTGAAAGTCTGTGTGAAGTTCATTTTCATAAGAAGCTGAAGTATCTGGTGGCTACTTACAAAAGAAAATCTCATCTGTGGAAATATTCATTCTTTGAGGATGGCAGCCACAAATGCTTTTGTATTTTTTAACATTAACTAAAAAGAGTTCTCAAAAAAATCAGAGATCTAAATGACCAAAATGGTAATCTGAATTGCTCTCACAGAACACACAGCATAGATGCATTAAGCTAAATTTCTTAGATTAGCCTATTATTCTCCCGTCATAAACAAAAGCACTCATGATTTTATTCTAATTTATGTTGAGAGTTTGAAAAAAATAAAATCAAATGAATGTCCCATAAAGGACAGAAAATCTCCACTGATGACAGGGGGAATGAAGAAAACAAGTCTCTTAAGGGCTGTGGCTTACTAATTTCACCAGAATCCCAGACCAGTTATTTCTTAAGAACTGATTTAGTAGATTAAATTTCTTTCTCATCCCTATTATTCATGAAGAAATCTAAAAAATTTAAGAGAGGCAAATAGGCATACCATCTTTCATTGCCTATTAATGTAAGACAATTTTTTAACATAGCCCAGGGCAGGGAAAGGCGGGTGCTCTTGCGTTCTGATAAGACCAGAGTTATTAGCTATTTGTTTGTTACAAATAAGGTCAAAGTTACGTTAATAGGAAGAATATGAATTTCTCACAGAGACCAGATGGGGACCTTTAGAAATAAGTGAGTCATCACATTGGGAGGTGTGTTTGACTTCAAGTACTTTGGGTGAAAATCAGTTACAGCCTGCAGCAAAGAGAAAGACGTTTAATAATGAAGAGTCAAGACAATAGGCAAAGAAGAAAAAAGCCATCTAGAAATAAACAGATGAAATGAATGGGAGCTGTACAAACAGCAAGAACAAGGGTGAGGAATAGCTTCTACCTCTTACATCTCTCACTAACAGACTAGTGAAGGATTAAGACTAAATTAGAAAGCTTCAGCTAATCGGGGAAAGAAGGAGATTGCACAGTACAGGTAAAAGACAAAATAAAAGCATTCAGAAAATTAAACTTCTGATATATATTCCTTAACAAAATAATTTAAGAGTCTGAAAGTCTGTGTGAAGTTCATTTTCATAAGAAGCTGAAGTATCTGGTGGCTACTTACAAAAGAAAATCTCATCTGTGGAAATATTCATTCTTTGAGGATGGCAGCCACAAATGCTTTTGTATTTTTTAACATTAACTAAAAAGAGTTCTCAAAAAAATCAGAGATCTAAATGACCAAAATGGTAATCTGAATTGCTCTCACAGAACACACAGCATAGATGCATTAAGCTAAATTTCTTAGATTAGCCTATTATTCTCCCGTCATAAACAAAAGCACTCATGATTTTATTCTAATTTATGTTGAGAGTTTGAAAAAAATAAAATCAAATGAATGTCCCATAAAGGACAGAAAATCTCCACTGATGACAGGGGGAATGAAGAAAACAAGTCTCTTAAGGGCTGTGGCTTACTAATTTCACCAGAATCCCAGACCAGTTATTTCTTAAGAACTGATTTAGTAGATTAAATTTCTTTCTCATCCCTATTATTCATGAAGAAATCTAAAAATTGAAGAGAGGCAAATAGGCATACCATCTTTCATTGCCTATTAATGTAAGACAATTTTTTAACATAGCCCAGGGCAGGGAAAGGCGGGTGCTCTTGCGTTCTGATAAGACCAGAGTTATTAGCTATTTGTTTGTTACAAATAAGGTCAAAGTTACGTTAATAGGAAGAATATGAATTTCTCACAGAGACCAGATGGGGACCTTTAGAAATAAGTGAGTCATCACATTGGGAGGTGTGTTTGACTTCAAGTACTTTGGGTGAAAATCAGTTACAGCCTGCAAAAACAAACAAAAAACCCTTCCCCACAACAAGATCTATTTCCTCTGTCTAAATGGGAAACAAGGGCTCCATTTTTCTTCTCTGATAGTCAGAAGACAAACACGAGCACAAAGCATCCACCTCTTGCAGAGCCAGCAGAAAAACATCAAGAAAGGTCAGAAAAGCCTTTAGCTCACCTGCTTTAGGCTACAAAATTTGAAAGATACACAGGATAACTGAAAAGGGAGGGGTTGGGAAATTCTGTGTGTGTGTGTGCGGTTTAGGAGGAGGGCCTCCATACAAAAGGGGGCTAGACTGAGACTAAAGAAAAGGGGCAGAAAACGAAGATTGAAGTTTAAAATGTTCAATTAGGACACCTACCCGTAACACTAGTTCAAGACCTATTCCAAATTATTAATCCTGATGTGACAAGAAGCAGTCAGGAAGTCAAACCACTTCATCTTCCATCTATAAACCAAGCAACAGGAATTTAGGGTCAACTACCTGAACCCTACAGTAAATTCATTATATTTCCCTTAATATTCTATATATGTAACTTTGCGAACCAGAGATTATAATAGAATCTAGCAGAAAGAAGGTATACCTCCATCCCCATACCATAGTCAACAGCAAACTTCAGCAGCACCCTAAATGTACAAAAATGAGTGGGATCTATCCTCAGGGCCTAGGCACAGAAGTCAGACCTCTCAAATTTAATACTTTTTCTAAACAATGACTTGAGGCAACAGAGGTGTGTAGATAGGCAAGTAAAGATCACCATGTGGATTACAAGCCATTTTATTTCTCTTGAAAATACAGCTCTCAGTGTTAAGATTCTTAAAACTTAACATGGAATCACCAGAAAGATTTCTTCCCTACCTATGGCCCTCAGAATATCACAATTACAGTTCAATAAAATCACTATAAAACCTTAGGTAAGAAAGATTCTTCAAAAAAAAAAAAAGAAAGAAAGACTCTTCAGGATTAAGAGCATAGAGAAGAAATATAAATGTAAATATTAATAAAAATACAAAATGAAAGCTCACAACTATAACATTCTCTAGGTTTTTCAGGAAGTTTAACATTTCTTTCAAGGTATTCGTATATGCCATTAATATTCCATGAGAAGCGACACCCAGAGTCAGCTGCACCAAGGCAAAGACTTTAGGTGACTTATTTTTGGAAAAGTATATACTTTTTACATCCAATTGTTTCTTTAAAAAAAAAAACAAAAACCAAAAACCTATAATGACTTGTGGTTCAATCACTGAGTCATGTCCAACTCTTTGCAACCCCATGGACCGAAGTACGCCGGGGTTCCCTGTCCTTCACCGTCTACCAGAGTTTGTTCAAATTCAGGTCCCTTAAGTTGGTAATGGCATTCAACCATCTCAACCTCTATCAGCTCCTTCTCCTCCTGCCTTCAATCTTTCCAAGTCTCAGGGTCTTTTCTAATGAGTCGGCTCTTTGCATCAGACAGCCAAAGTATTGGCGCTTCAGCTTCAGTCCTTCTAATGGAATATTCAGGATTGACTTTCTTTAGGGTTGACTGGTATGATTTCCTTGCTGTCCAAGGGACTCTCAAGAGTCTTTTCCAGCACTACAGTTTGAAAGCATCAATTCTTCTGGGCTCAGCCTTCTTTATGGTCCAACTCTCACATCCGTACGTGACTACTGGAAAAACCATACCTTTGACTATATGGACCTCTGATAGCAAAGTGACGTCTCTGCTTTTTAACATGCTGTCTATGTCTGTCACAGCTTTTCTTCCACGGAGCAAGCATCTTTCAATTCATGGCTGCAGTCACCATCTGCAGTGACTTTGGAGCCAAAGAAAATAAAATCTGTCACTGTTTCCATTGTTTCCCCATCTATTTGCCATGAAGTCATGGGACAGATGCCATGCATAGAATATGAAAGAAATAAGAGACTAGAAAAATTTTTTAAATGTAAGCAACCAACTTTGCTCTACTCAAGTTAGTAGAGACTTAAGTGCATATTAGAGAAGATATCAATATAAATTTTTTAAACTTTTGACAAAATAATACAATTACAATGTATAGATTTACTCTTCATGTCATATGTAGACTATATAAAAGATTTATATATAATATACACATGTGTATATATATAAATGTAATCAAATTTAGAGCTGTATTTTAATATTTCAGCAAAAAAAATTAACATGCAAAAGCTCAGGGTTAAGGTTATTCTATGTTAATCATGAGATCAACCAGCTAGAATTCATAAATGTGCCTAGGGCTGTGATAGTATTTGAATGTTCTTTTTACTAAATAAAATGTATAGGGAAGATTAAACATCTCAAGGCTTTATTTTTAAGGCTTGCCAGTTTAAAAAATCAAGTTTAATTTTATACCTATAATGTGTTATAAAAGAAACAGTCTGATAAACACAGAAATTGACAAAATAAAGAAAAAATGTTAAAATCCACATAAATGTAAGAAACAAGGAAGCAGTACACTATGATCAACTGCACACTGAAGCCCACTATTTCCAAATAAATTTTTCTACCTCAGAAACTGTGATTTCAGGGTTGTCATACATAATAACTTCTGAGCTATGTCTGTATTCCCTCCGTCTTGCAAAGGGCAATTGGAACACGATAGGAAAAATAATCTGAATAAAAGTAAAAAAGAAACTGAAAAAGTCTCCTAACATGATTCCTCTCTTCTCCTCCATAGCTAAGTTCTTCCTGGTCTATATAGAAACAAGTGCCAATAACATACAATTAGGGCAGAGACAAAAAGGCATGAAAACCTGGGTTTATTCCTTTAAAACAATTATTTTCCTTATTATTTCCTTATTTTTGCTGTATTTTTCCCTCTAAAACACTCATTCTGGAAACTTTTTTTTTAACTTCACCCTAACATATTCCTTTTCAGTTTTCTTCATTTGTTTTTCTTCTTTCCTTAAAAAGTGATCTCTAAACTTCCTCCACATTTCCTCTTTAGTTGTTTTTTAGTTGATCAAATCAGACAAAAAGAGAAAGTAAAGAGAGGTGACTATTATTTCTATCAGATGAAATACCCTTTATGGAAATAAATGAGCAGAATAAAAAAACAACTCTTTCACAAATATTTCCAATTTTAACAAGCAATTAATGAACAAATTATCAATTAGATATCAGGGAAGGCTAATTTACACTTCTGAGTAGATTATTTTCTGTTAGCATTTTTCAAAGATTTACTTTAATGCCCCACAACCTTAGTAAAATTTTAGTTTTCGGCTATATCTCTATCATTCCCCTCAAAAATCTAATCCTTTCAGAAATACAGTAAAGAGATACCATAAAAATAAACAATAAAAATTGAGAAGTTTCAGGGCTTCCCTGGTGGTCCAGGGGGTAAACAGTCCGCCTTGCAGTTGTGAGGTGCACCGGTTCGATCCCTGGCCTGGGAAGATCCCATATGCTGCGGAGCAGCTGCACCAGTTTGACCAATTGCAAGCCAGAGCTCTGGAGCACACGAGCCCAGAGCTGGTGCTCTGCAATGAGAGACCACTGTGATGGGGGGCCCACACGAGGCCAAAGAACTAAGACAGATAAAAATAAATGAAGGACCAATAAAAGAGGCCAAAATTTAAAAAAAAAAAAAGAGTTAAAAAAATTGAGAAATTTCAAAAGAAAATCTCTTGTAAATATTATACGTAAGTATTCTACAACTTTCAATATTTTTTAACTTACTTTTCTTTCATCATTAATGTAAAGCTTCTGTACTTTGTCTGGAACTATGTCATTTCCATTCCTTTCTGAAAAAGGTTCTCTAAACTCATTGTAGACAAAAACTACATATGGAAAGCAGAGTCCTCAGGAGTTAAAACACGTGTATTTAACATTTTTGTGGAGATTTACAATTTCCCTCTAGCAAACTCATATAGACACATTCCCACACTAAATGACAATGACTCTCTATATGAAAGAAAAGTATATAAGCAAATATAGTTGAGAGACTGAGCAATCATAAAAGGCTGGAGGTTGGAAATGGAAGACTTTAATAAAATGATGTATAGTGGCATATAAAACTTCTCACAAAACACCATGCTGGAGATATAAAGCTCCAAAACTGTATGGATATCATAGATTTTTTTTTTTAATTTTGGTTTCTTTTATTGGTTTTTTGGGGCCTCCCATTACACTGGCCTCTCTCTTTGCAGAGCACCAGCTCTGGGCACATGCACTCCAGAGCTCTGGCTCATAATTGGACACATGGGTCCAGCCGCTCTACAGCACCTGGGATCTTCCCATGCCAGGGGTCCAACCAGTGCCCCATGCACTGCAAGGCGGACTCTCTACCCAGTGGACCACCAAGGAAGCCCCATAGGTTTTTTTTTTTTTTCTTCAGTTAATTCACACAAGTACACACACACCTTAATTACACTATTTCCAGTCTGATGGATGTTATTTATGTAGCTTAAGGGATATTTATTCTCCCTTAGATTTTTTTTTGTTTGCCTTTCAGCTCAACTTTCTACTGACATGCCTTTAAGCTCAGATTTTTTTCCAGTTGCTGATCCCACTACAGATAATCTTTTTCTTTACTAAGTGTTTGCGATTTCTAGCCATTTCTTTTGAATCTCTAAGTTTTAACATGATTATCTGTTCTTGTATATTGTTTACTTTTTCCATTTGGGTCCTTAGCATATTAATAACAGCTAAATTCCCAATCTGGTAATTCCCAAATCTCTGTCATATTTCAGTCTGGTCTGACCCTTGCTTTGTCTGTTCAGACTATTTTTTGCTTTTCACCATACTTCGCAATTCTCTGTTGAAACCCAGACATGACATATCAGGAAAAAGAACCAGGGGTAAATAATCCTTTAGTGTGAGGTTTTATGTTTAGCTGGCTAAGAGTTAAGCTTTCTTTACTCTTTGCTGCAGGTGTCATTTCAAAGGCAAAAATTTCCTCTGGTATCCTTCTTTTTTGTCTCCCTTGTTGTCCATTGGTTTCCCTAGATATTCCTTCTTAAATAGTGCCTGATGCCTATAGTTCTTTCAACTTTAACTCATTGTTTTACAGGAGCCCTATTGATGTGGTGGTAGGTATGTGGCAGGGAGGAGTAGGCATTCTATATTCCTATGATTAAGTTTCAGTTTTTTATTGAGACTGTATCCCTGGACTGTGACCTTCATAAATGTTTCTCAGCTTTGTTCTTTTCCTATTCTCTTAGGTGACAGGAAGGTTAGAGGATGCCAGAGTTAGATAGGGAAGTTAGAGTTTGATAAAACCCAAGTCAATTAGACTCTGGGAAAATAGTTTCCATTCAGTTTAGTTCAGTCAGTTGTGTCTGACTCTTTGAGACCCCATGGACTGCAGCACGCCAGGCCTCCTTGTTCTTCACGACCTCCTGGAGCTTGCTCTAACTCATATCCATTGACTCAGTGATGCCATCCAACCATCTCATCCTCTGTCATCCCCTTCTCCTTCTGCCTTCTATTTTTCCCCACATCAGTGTCTTTCCAAAGAGTCATCTCTTCTCATCAGGCGGCCAAAGTATTGGAGCATCAGCTTCATCATCAAGTCTTTCCAATGAATATTCGGGGTTGATTTCCTTCAGGATTGACTGGTTTAATTTCCCTGGAGTCCAAGGGACTCTCAAGAGTTTTCTCCAGCACCACAGTTCCACTGAGTATAGGCCTTAGTTCATTTCAAAATGGTTATTTTGCCCTTCTCCCTGATAAAAGCACGGAGGGAATTTTACTCTAATTTATCTCCCTGAGAATCTGGTGCGGCTCCTGGTGGTAAAACTTGGGAAAGTGGGCTTCCCTGGTGGTCCAGTGGGTAGAGAGTCCACTGGTTTGATCCCTTGCCCAGGAAGATCCCACGTGCTGAGGAGCAGCTGGGTCCATGTGTCCAATTATGAGCCAGTGGTCTGGAGCGCGCGTGCCCAGAGGCAGTGCTCTGCAACAAGAGAGGCCACTGTGATGGGAGGTCCACACAGGCCAAACAACAGTGATGGATAAAAATAAATGATGACTTAGAGGCAAATTAAAAAAATGTATCTATCTGTCTATTATATATATATTTTTTCTTTTCTAAGAGACAGAGGAACCATGTTTTCACATCTCCGAGGTCATGTTTCAACTTTTTTAAATAAAATGACAGATGAGAATAACACTAAACTTGATCAATTTTCTTTCAGTATTTCTCCTTAGTAGAAAGAAAATGCCTTCATGGATAAAAAGACAAAGGAAAAAAAACACAAACTGAAACTTGAAGGGAGGTGGGGACTAATGATTTATGAAAATTTAATAGGCTTCAGAACACCTACTCTGCTGTAACTTCATTTGTTAAAGAACAGTAGAAGCAGCAGTTCCGAGTAATGTGAATAAAGGTTATTAGCAATAATAGTGGTTTTCTAGTTATAAATTTGCAGATTAAGCAACCTCTGCCGTGGAGGTTAATAATATTTCAAAGATACTGCTCAAAAGAGAACAGTATGAGTATTATTTTACTTCTGTATTAAGAAAACTAGGCTCTTTACACCAAAGTGTATGGCAACAGATGTCTTGCTTCTCTCATCTTTCAGTTGAATGGGCAGTGAGAATTCTACCCAGTACTGGAAATTTTATGACATTTCACCCATTGGCTCACATAGGGCTCTAGAATTATGTTTAGACCTTCTGCTACTCTGTTCCTGTTAAAGATCACATCAGAAAAAGTATAAACCTATTTCATATCCAGGTCAGTTTTATAATAAAAGTAATTAATAATGTAAGTTTTTCCATTAGGATTGCACTTTTGTCACTTTTGTAGTGAAAATAAATAGCCAGTGCTAAATTTTCAAAATGGCCACTAGGTCTCAGACATTTGTGTTTTCATTTATTAGACGGAATGCCTTTAGGGAAGAAGCTTTGAAACTTTCATAAAGTAGCTGGAGGGTGTCAGGTGATCTGATTAGCTAGGCTGGTGGTCAGATATGCAAGTGTAGACCAACCATGTGATTATTTGGTTGATAACACCAGGAATTCAAGAAGAACATGGCATCCAGTTGAGTGCACTGTGCATGTGATTTAGTCTCATCTATGCAACTTGGTGAACTTTCCATCACGAAGCCTTGTTTCATGACTTCTCCTAGTGGAAGTCTCCTGCACTGCAGGTAGATTCTTTTCCACTGAGCCACGAGAAAAGCCCACTAGTGAAAGTCAAAGCCACTCAAATTATAATAACTTCATTCCTTTTCAATTCAATTACTCTTTGATCTAAGCTCCCTATTGCAAATGCTGTCAGTAGTTCTGTGAACATTCAGTATTAGTACCAACATTCAGTACTGGCCAATTTGGATAAAATAACAAAATTTACAAATCACTAAAGTAGATCTTGCCTATGTGTCCTAGAGGCATTATTTTCCAGATACTATTCTCAAAGCTCATGCTTTATCCATTAGGCCACTCGGTCCAGATGCTATTCTAAAAAACACAAGTATCTTCGAGAGAGAACAGAGTACACTTTAACAGTCATTTCCCTGAGACTGTGTTCCAGAGAGCCATGAAGTAACTAGACCAGGATAACTGACGGTGCCTGAGCCCACCCTCAGCCTAAATCACAGTCAATTTAGGAGGCAAAATGTCAACACTACAGCCTAACAGACACAGAGCTCGAGTCAATCTGGCGGCCCAACTTATGAAGGTAATGATCATAGTTCATAATATAACCCCAGAGAAGTAAAGATAAGAAGCAAACCTAAGATTTGAAGATGAATATGATAATAAAGATATAAACTCAGGTACCACGAATGAATTCCTTAGTCCCTTGGTTTTCAAATGTTGCTGCATCCTTGAATCACTGATGGGAAAATTATTTAAGGTACAAATGTTAAGCTGTTTCCTTTAAAATAGGGAGCTAAGGTTTTTCAAATAGATCTGCAGTTTATATCAAAGCCCCATTCCTTTTCCCTTTCAGTAACTGGGAGGCATAAATGTCTCTTTCCTTTGCCACCTTAGGTCTGGCATTACATCCAGAATAAAAGAGTGTTCCTAACTCAGGAACCAAATGAGACTAGCAGATTGCACAAAAGTCCATCAGGAGCATCTTGTTTTCATTCCTGAAATATAGATTTTGCCTATATATTAAAAGTTCTCACCATAGGTTCCCTAAGTGTGGTGTCAGACCAGCATCTTCAATATAATCTGAGAATATTTTTAAAATGCAAATTAACCCCATACTTACTGAATCAGTTACTCTGAGGGTGGAACTTGGCTATCAGCATTGTAACAAACCCTCTAGGTAATTTTGGTACATATCTTACAAGACTGAGAAGCACTGGACTTTACAAAATAGATGTGGCCTATTCCCTATTTTTTTCCCTCAAGTAGTGGGCAGTCCTGTAATAAATCTGTATATCATTAAGATTTTCAGATTCAATTATCTTTGTCCTGAATTTTTATTCAAATACAAACTCTGCCTTGGCCTGACTGCATATTTTACTCATAGTTTTAAAAGTTAGAGGGAATACTTGTTATCAGTCTCATTAAAAGGACTCTGAACTACTTTTGCAGATAGTTCACAGAGATTTTCTGGACAAAAAATGAATCTATCATTTTCCAGGACATCCCTTTTCTGTCTGCTACCTTGTGAACAATCTAGAATAGCCATAAGAGGAGGAAGTCTCAAATCAGAGGGCCCAATTAAGTCTTTGGTTTCTACTGTAACTAGAAGCATGACTTGACAATTTTGTGAGCCTCAATTTTCACATAAAGTGTAAACAACAAAGTAAAATGAAAATAGGGCTTTTCTGATAGTTCATTGGTAAAGAGTTTGCCTGCCAATGCAGGAGACACAGGTTCGATCCCTGATCGGGAAGATCACACATGCTGTGGAGCAACTAAGCCTGTGAGCCACAACTGTTGAGCCTGTGCTCTAGAGTCTGAGAGCCACAGCTACTGAGCCCATGTACCACAACAACGGAAGCCCATGAGCCCCAGAGCCTGAGTTCCAAAACAAGAGAAGTCACTGCAATAAGACTAGACACCTCACATCAACTAGAGAATAGCCCCTTCTCCCTGCAACTAGAGAAGAGCCTGTGGCAGCAGTGAACACCCAGAATAGCCAAAAATAAACAAATAAATAAAATAAACTTGATTTAAAAAATAAATAAAAATAAAATGTTTCATATGATGATAACTGAAATATCATTTTTGTGGGGGAGAAAAGTCCTACCCAAAATTAATTCACACATTTTACTTAATAGTTCTGTGTACTGCTGTCAAACTGTTGCAAGGCAAGAAGCTTTGAAACTTTAATAAAGTAGACGAAGGGTGCTGTGTATTGCAATTAGGTAGCCTGGTAGTCAGAAATGCAGGTATGGACCAACCATGTGTTATTATTTTGGTAACACTAGAAGTTCAAGAAGGTCTCTCAGAACATAGCTCCAAAGTTGACTACACTGTGCATGTGGTTTAGCCTAATCTATGCAGCTTTCCAAAGAGTCCATTGAAAACATGATGCCTTGTTTCATGACTTCTAGTACAAGTCAGAACCACTCAAATTATATGACCAATTCCATTCCTTTTCAATAATAATTACTATTTGACCTAAGCTCACTCTATTGCAAAAGCCATCGGTAGTTCTGTGAAAATTTAATATTAGTAACAACTCTCAGTACTGGTCAACTTGGCTTAAATAACGCAGTTATGTTACTTTGCTATGGCACTAGCAGGAAACTAATTTTTGTCATTCTCTCCAAGTTACTTTAAAATGTAAAACTGGGGTGTGCCCCATCCATAAGTCTAACAGGAAAACTGACATCCAAATGCATCCTAGAAGCATCATTACAGCTATATGCAAGGTAGTTACTAGAGGCAAGCATTGCATACCCTCCCTTTCACTGACTCAGAGAGCAACTCATCTCAAGAAAACACTCAAATCACCATGTGGCAATGAAACTGGACCTTTGATCTTTTCAGCTCACTTTTGAAAAGAATGCTCTCTCTTCTTCAAGCCCTAGCCACCATAAAACAGAACCATACTTACCACTAAGTTTCCCCAGGGAGAAATCAGAAATCAACAGACATAGTAAAACAATGAGTTTTTTAAAGTGCCCAAATGATTTGTGTTTGCCTAGCATAGTAGGCCAATAACGTAAGGAATGAACCATGAGCTCATTGAGTTTTTTTTTTAAAAATCTGCAGACAATTGTTTTACTGGTAGAAATACAGTCTAATAGTTTTGAAAAGAAATGGAAATGTACCATATTGATACTGTGTTTTGTCAGGACTATAAACAACCAGAATCTCTCGTTTCTATTTTCAAGATTTATAATAGTAATATTTTTTTTTAAAGTGAAACTTATCCATCCACATGGAATGTTTTTATTCATAGAGTCAGATTTTATTTTTTAAATTTTGGCCTCTTTTATTGATTTTTTTATTCATTTATTTTCATCCATCTTCATTCCCTGGCCTGCGTGGGCCTCCCATTGCAGTGGCCTCTCTCACTGCAGAGCACTGACTCTAGGCTCATGCGCTTCAAAGCGCTGGTGCACAATTTGACACACTGCTCCAGCCACTCCGCAGCACGTGGGGTTTTCTGGGGCCAGGGATCGAACCGGCGCCCTTTGCACTGCAAGGCGCACTCTTTTCCCACTGGACCACCATGGAAGCCCTAGTAGTAATATTTCAAGTATAAACAGAAACATGAACTGGGAAAATATGGGATTACAAAGAGGTTTAAGTAGTTTCTATATAAACTAGATAGAAATTATTTCTCAGATGCTTAACAGACAGTGATCTTTTCACTATATCTTTACTTGGTAAAGAGTAGATAGAGTAAGTGCCCATATTTCTTCCATAGGGGCACTAATTCTATTCATGAGGGCTCCGTCTTCATGACCTAATTACATCCCAAAGGCCCCATCAGCAATACCGTCATATTGGGAATTAGCATTTCAACATATAAATGAAGGGAGTATACAAACATTCAGCCTGTAATAGAAGACAAACATTTAATCATTATACCCTCCCTGGCCAAGTCAGTGTCTCATGAATCATTTAAGCATGGATGAAGTGGACTACAGGATCCTTATGCAGGCCTATGGTGTCTTAAGACACATGTTTGGGATAAAGACTCTGACAGTCTGGGTGGAGTGAGCGGGAGGGTTGATCCCTTAATGCAGGCCTAATGGTGTCTTAAGACACATGTTTGGGATAAAGATCTGACATTGGAGCCAATAACGTAAGGAATGAACCATGAGCTCATTGAGTTTTTTTTTTAAAAATCTGCAGACAATTGTTTTACTGGTAGAAATACAGTCTAATAGTTTTGAAAAGAAATGGAAATGTACCATATTGATACTGTGTTTTGTCAGGACTATAAACAACCAGAATCTCTCGTTTCTATTTTCAAGATTTATAATAGTAATATTTTTTTTTAAAGTGAAACTTATCCATCCACATGGAATGTTTTTATTCATAGAGTCAGATTTTATTTTTTAAATTTTGGCCTCTTTTATTGATTTTTTTATTCATTTATTTTCATCCATCTTCATTCCCTGGCCTGCGTGGGCCTCCCATTGCAGTGGCCTCTCTCACTGCAGAGCACTGACTCTAGGCTCATGCGCTTCAAAGCGCTGGTGCACAATTTGACACACTGCTCCAGCCACTCCGCAGCACGTGGGGTTTTCTGGGGCCAGGGATCGAACCGGCGCCCTTTGCACTGCAAGGCGCACTCTTTTCCCACTGGACCACCATGGAAGCCCTAGTAGTAATATTTCAAGTATAAACAGAAACATGAACTGGGAAAATATGGGATTACAAAGAGGTTTAAGTAGTTTCTATATAAACTAGATAGAAATTATTTCTCAGATGCTTAACAGACAGTGATCTTTTCACTATATCTTTACTTGGTAAAGAGTAGATAGAGTAAGCGCCCATATTTCTTCCATAGGGGCACTAATTCTATTCATGAGGGCTCCGTCTTCATGACCTAATTACATCCCAAAGGCCCCATCAGCAATACCGTCATATTGGGAATTAGCATTTCAACATATAAATGAAGGGAGTATACAAACATTCAGCCTGTAATAGAAGACAAACATTTAATCATTATACCCTCCCTGGCCAAGTCAGTGTCTCATGAATCATTTAAGCATGGATGAAGTGGACTACAGGATCCTTATGCAGGCCTATGGTGTCTTAAGACACATGTTTGGGATAAAGACTCTGACAGTCTGGGTGGAGTGAGCGGGAGGGTTGATGCAAATGGGAGCGGCTTGTAGACTTGTATTATTTCACAGCCCTTCTTTAAAAGACTACTTAAACTGGGTTGGAAGTCAGTCTCACTAGGGTTAGAGTCCAGCACCATCACCTAATACTTACATTTATTCTAGAATGTCACTGAGCTCCAGTTACCAGTCTATCAGATGGAGATGTGTCTGATCATATGGTTGTCATCAGTATTAAATGGGACAATCTGGGACAATCTAAATACCTGCCTAATCCTGGGCATGTAGTGAACATTCAATAATATTAACTATTATTGAAATTATTGATCATGATTATTATTCTAGGTCCTCTGCTACACTAACATAGGTTGGTAATGAGAAAAAGTAAGAGGAAAAAGCAACAACCTGTGTTATCTTCTTCCTTTTTTTTAAACCAAGGTATATCACAAATTGGTCCAGACCTGGGTTATGGAAGACACCAAGTGAGGATCTTGTGGGACAAAATAGGAAATAGCAGGGTGGTTGTCAGCTATGTAAATACAGAAAAAGAAGGTGAAAGGTGTCCCTGAGTATAACTGGTGGGCTAGATGACAAGGTTCTTGATCCCTAGGCTGAGGAAAATTTGGCTGCAAATAATTATGCTAAGTCTCACACACAAGTACAATGGAACCTTTTTTGTGCATTCCTAAAATGAGAGTTGGCACTACTTGGCAGTGTGTTCAGTTTATGCCCCTTTCTCATGATAGGTCCAAGCGTCTAGAAATCAGTGCTCAGTGATACTAACACCAATCATCACTGGTGATGAGTGGGTTCCTGAACAAAGCTGAAACAGCCGTCTTTTGAAACCCATCCCAAAGGCCCCATCAGCAATACCGTCATATTGGGAATTAGCATTTCAACATATAAATGAAGGGAGTATACAAACATTCAGCCTGTAATAGAAGACAAACATTTAATCATTATACCCTCCCTGGCCAAGTCAGTGTCTCATGAATCATTTAAGCATGGATGAAGTGGACTACAGGATCCTTATGCAGGCCTATGGTGTCTTAAGACACATGTTTGGGATAAAGACTCTGACAGTCTGGGTGGAGTGAGCGGGAGGGTTGATGCAAACGGGAGCGGCTTGTAGACTTGTATTATTTCACAGCCCTTCTTTAAAAGACTACTTAAACTGGGTTGGAAGTCAGTCTCACTAGGGTTAGAGTCCAGCACCATCACCTAATACTTACATTTATTCTAGAATGTCACTGAGCTCCAGTTACCAGTCTATCAGATGGAGATGTGTCTGATCATATGGTTGTCATCAGTATTAAATGGGACAATCTGGGACAATCTAAATACCTGCCTAATCCTGGGCATGTAGTGAACATTCAATAATATTAACTATTATTGAAATTATTGATCATGATTATTATTCTAGGTCCTCTGCTACACTAACATAGGTTGGTAATGAGAAAAAGTAAGAGGAAAAAGCAACAACCTGTGTTATCTTCTTCCTTTTTTTTAAACCAAGGTATATCACAAATTGGTCCAGACCTGGGTTATGGAAGACACCAAGTGAGGATCTTGTGGGACAAAATAGGAAATAGCAGGGTGGTTGTCAGCTATGTAAATACAGAAAAAGAAGGTGAAAGGTGTCCCTGAGTATAACTGGTGGGCTAGATGACAAGGTTCTTGATCCCTAGGCTGAGGAAAATTTGGCTGCAAATAATTATGCTAAGTCTCACACACAAGTACAATGGAACCTTTTTTGTGCATTCCTAAAATGAGAGTTGGCACTACTTGGCAGTGTGTTCAGTTTATGCCCCTTTCTCATGATAGGTCCAAGCGTCTAGAAATCAGTGCTCAGTGATACTAACACCAATCATCACTGGTGATGAGTGGGTTCCTGAACAAAGCTGAAACAGGTTATTTTCTCCAGAGACACTGAAACTTTGAATATGGCTCAACCTACCTACCACATATGATGTAGGTAAAGAGGGGTTGCCATACCCAAGTATATGTAGTAGAAGAGAGAACTTGTTTGCAAAAATACACAGTGAAACAGACATGTAGGGAAGAATCAAAAATGAATGATGGCAAGTCCCAAAGGTTTTTCCTGTTTATGTTATGTAACTGAGTCTTGAATGAATTTCTGTTCCTGGACTTTGGCTATGCCCCAGAACTCTCACTATTGGAAAGATTTCAAGTTGGTTTTCAGTACTTCATATCAAAGAATTCTAACAATGTAATTATGTAACTTCTGCTACTGAACCATGGATTTTTGTCTCAATGATAACCCTCTAGCTCATTTTGAAAATATTATCAAAAACTTCCTCTTGAATAGTGACAGTAATGGGCAGAAAGTAACAATAGCCTAATTCTGTTAACTCATGAAAGGTTTTCTTGTGTGTTGATACTACTTTATAGAGTTAACAGTATGGTAACTCTGATTTCAAATAATAAACTTGACCCAACTGCAATACCACTAACATCTCATGAGCTATCTTAGTATCACTGGGATTCACACAATGCAGTGTGAAAGTCCAGATTACTGGAAATATGTGCATACATATACCCATATTTTTCTGTGTTTTAACACTGTTCATCAAGTAAGCAATGCATTACTTTGTTTAAGAAAGTTCTTACATTTTAGTGGTTGGCTTGTTTTGAAGAGAATAACTGAAAAATCCTAAAGAAAGGTTAATGCCACAACATACATTTTATTGGGTTTTTTAAAGAGTACATGTTCCATTTTAAAACACATCTCTTCCAATAGGGTGGGGGAAAACACCATATAAAACAATCAAAATACAAATCACAAAGCATAAAGGCTTCACTTTCAAATAAAATTTCAACCTGTTTATGTGCTGTAATGAACAGATTGCAATTCTTTCCAGTCCTTTCTGGTATCATATGAAATGAACTATTACTAAGTTATATTCCTAGTATCTATCATCATATTCATCCATAGTAATTAATCCTTGAAGACTAAGTTATATTCCTAGTTAATTAGTTTTCTTTTCTCCAGAGACACTGAAACTTTGAATATGGCTCAACCTACCTACCACATATGATGTAGGTAAAGAGGGGTTGCCATACCCAAGTATATGTAGTAGAAGAGAGAACTTGTTTGCAAAAATACACAGTGAAACAGACATGTAGGGAAGAATCAAAAATGAATGATGGCAAGTCCCAAAGGTTTTTCCTGTTTATGTTATGTAACTGAGTCTTGAATGAATTTCTGTTCCTGGACTTTGGCTATGCCCCAGAACTCTCACTATTGGAAAGATTTCAAGTTGGTTTTCAGTACTTCATATCAAAGAATTCTAACAATGTAATTATGTAACTTCTGCTACTGAACCATGGATTTTTGTCTCAATGATAACCCTCTAGCTCATTTTGAAAATATTATCAAAAACTTCCTCTTGAATAGTGACAGTAATGGGCAGAAAGTAACAATAGCCTAATTCTGTTAACTCATGAAAGGTTTTCTTGTGTGTTGATACTACTTTATAGAGTTAACAGTATGGTAACTCTGATTTCAAATAATAAACTTGACCCAACTGCAATACCACTAACATCTCATGAGCTATCTTAGTATCACTGGGATTCACACAATGCAGTGTGAAAGTCCAGATTACTGGAAATATGTGCATACATATACCCATATTTTTCTGTGTTTTAACACTGTTCATCAAGTAAGCAATGCATTACTTTGTTTAAAAAAGTTCTTACATTTTAGTGGTTGGCTTGTTTTGAAGAGAATAACTGAAAAAATCCTAAAGAAAGGTTAATGCCACAACATACATTTTATTGGGTTTTTAATGAGTACATGTTCCATTTTTAAAACACATCTCTTCCAATAGGGTGGGGGAAAACACCATATAAAACAATCAAAATACAAATCACAAAGTATAAAGGCTTCACTTTCAAATAAAATTTCAACCTGTTTATGTGCTGTAATGAACAGATTGCAATTCTTTCCAGTCCTTTCTGGTATCATATGAAATGAACTATTACTAAGTTATATTCCTAGTATCTATCATCATATTCATCCATAGTAATTAATCCTTGAAGACTGAATTTTTATGTGATAATTATGTTTTTTTGAAAAGAAATTGTATTTTTAGATAAAAAGTATTCACAATCTATTTAGAATTACTAATACAGAGAAGAAAAAACAGATGATGCATATTAATCTAGCTTTAAGTGACATTAGTTTTCTTTTTTAACCAAATATTTATTAATCTCAGTGACAGAGTTATATACTAAAATGCTGAAATTTCACTGGATCACTGATGAGGATGGTAGGTAGAGACGTTACAAACACTCTGAACTGAGGAGTACACACTACGAGGAGTGAAATGAGCAGTGCGTCATGAGCCTATATGTCTAGCTAGTAACAGTATGGACCACAGTCCAGCCCCTCTCTTGGCTGAGAGCAGACCTGAGGATCTCAGAGCGGCTGGATTTTGTGCCCTGTGGACAGATACTCCAAGATGGAAGGTATTAGCAGGAGCCAGGAGGAGCTGCGTCTTTCCCAGATAAAAGATACAGTCCCCACATTTCTCATTCTCAAGGTCAAGGAAACCTTACCAACTACGCAGGAACAGACAGGCTCCTTGAAGGCCACAACAGGAGGGGAATGGCCACCCACAGCAGGTGATGTCCACCTACCCATAAGTCTCTTCACTAGAATCCATTTTGGCTATGCAATGGGTGCACCCACAAGAGAGGACCCAGAGATAAGCAAAATAATTACTCAGGGCCAGGCAAAGCAAGATGAATGGCCAGAAGAAACCCACCCAGAAGAAATGCCCCATAAAAGTGATTCAGACTGCCACAAGGCCACTACTCTCTCTCTGAGCCAGGCCATGTGAGTCTATTCATTCATATTCTTTTGTTGTAATAAACACTTTACTTGTTTCACTATTTTTCATCTCTATGGAAATTCATTTATACAAAGTCAGGTTAGTGTCACAGGCCCCATGGTCTTGAGGCTAGGATTCAGCACTCTCACTGCTATGGCCAGACTTAAGTCTCAGGTTCAGGAACTGAAATCCTCCTTCAATCCTCTGCAGACCAAGGTTATGCAATATAAGACAGGCCTCAAGTTACAGGATTTGAAGCCAAAGTGAATATATCCTAGTAATTAATCCTTTTGAAGACTGAATTTTTATGTGATAATTATGTTTTTTTGAAAAGAAATTGTATTTTTAGATAAAAAGTATTCACAATCTATTTAGAATTACTAATACAGAGAAGAAAAAACAGATGATGCATATTAATCTAGCTTTAAGTGACATTAGTTTTCTTTTTTAACCAAATATTTATTAATCTCAGTGACAGAGTTATATACTAAAATGCTGAAATTTCACTGGATCACTGATGAGGATGGTAGGTAGAGACGTTACAAACACTCTGAACTGAGGAGTACACACTACGAGGAGTGAAATGAGCAGTGCGTCATGAGCCTATATGTCTAGCTAGTAACAGTATGGACCACAGTCCAGCCCCTCTCTTGGCTGAGAGCAGACCTGAGGATCTCAGAGCGGCTGGATTTTGTGCCCTGTGGACAGATACTCCAAGATGGAAGGTATTAGCAGGAGCCAGGAGGAGCTGCGTCTTTCCCAGATAAAAGATACAGTCCCCACATTTCTCATTCTCAAGGTCAAGGAAACCTTACCAACTACGCAGGAACAGACAGGCTCCTTGAAGGCCACAACAGGAGGGGAATGGCCACCCACAGCAGGTGATGTCCACCTACCCATAAGTCTCTTCACTAGAATCCATTTTGGCTATGCAATGGGTGCACCCACAAGAGAGGACCCAGAGATAAGCAAAATAATTACTCAGGGCCAGGCAAAGCAAGATGAATGGCCAGAAGAAACCCACCCAGAAGAAATGCCCCATAAAAGTGATTCAGACTGCCACAAGGCCACTACTCTCTCTCTGAGCCAGGCCATGTGAGTCTATTCATTCATATTCTTTTGTTGTAATAAACACTTTACTTGTTTCACTATTTTTCATCTCTATGGAAATTCATTTATACAAAGTCAGGTTAGTGTCACAGGCCCCATGGTCTTGAGGCTAGGATTCAGCACTCTCACTGCTATGGCCAGACTTAAGTCTCAGGTTCAGGAACTGAAATCCTCCTTCAATCCTCTGCAGACCAAGGTTATGCAATATAAGACAGGCCTCAAGTTACAGGATTTGAAGCCAAAGTGAATTATTGGCTAAAATCTTGCACAGTCACAAGCTAGGAATCCAAAATAAATCTGAACAACAAAACACACAAAGCAAGATTTAGTTCCCAAAATAAAGCATAACTTAGTCAAAAGGTGGGACTTGACAAGTACTTCTGGACAGAAGTAGTAAGCTGAATGGTCAAGTCCACAGAAAAGTTACAGGGGATCACATTTCCCTCTCCTAAGGGAATTGCTCTGGGGCTTCCCTGAATCACCTAATGCTGTGTTCCCCACCCAGAACGTACATTAAATCACCTGAGGGGCTTTGAAAAAACTACTAATACCTTCATTTCACTCAAGACCAGTTTAGTCATAATCTTGAGGAGTTCAAAAGGGACTTCCCCAACGGCTCAAGCAATAAAGAATCCACCTGCAATGCAGGAGAAACAGGAGATGTGGGTTTGATCCCTGGGTTGGGAAGATCCCCTGGAGGAGGGCATGGCAACCCACTCCAGTATTCTTGCCTGGAGAATCCCATGGACAGAGGAGCCTGGCAGGCTACAGTCCACGGGACCACAAAAAAGTAGGCCATGACTGAGCACACATGTACACTAAGTGTTCAAAAAACACAAGCACTGAGAACTACTAATTGCTGGAAAGCATTATTCAACTCAGAGAAATGGTGAAACGTAGGTTCCTACAAGGAATTCCTCTAACCAAACCTTCCCAGGGGTGTGTGCACAAAGCTCATAGGGCTTGTAGAGCCACCAGCAGCCACGTGGAGAGGGAGCTGCCAGGCACTAAGCCAGTTCAGAAAACAGGCTTAGCACTGAATTGTAGAAAAAGATTACATCACCTTGTTCACAACTTGATGTCTATAATGAAGTATATCCCAAAATGAATTACCACAAAATGGTTATGAATTAATACCCTATGTAAGTGCCTATTAAAAGCAAACAATGAGATACACCCTTAGTTCTGTTCAGCTTCAGTCCAAGGCCTAATGCAGATCTTTTGTCTAAAGTTCACCAAAAGGATCTTAATTTCTAAAATCTGACTTGTCCCAAATGTTCACAAGTTCATTTCACACAAAAACAGAATAAAATCATATGTAAAAGAGATAAATATTGTCAAGGCGCTGTGAGTTAAGGGGTCTTATATGGGGGCTATGCGATGGCCTGGAGGGATGGGATAGAGGGGACGGGATATACACATGACTAATCTGGGATTATACACATCTGTAAACAACAAAACTCTGTAAAAGCAAAAAATCAAAATTAAAAGAAAAGAATAAAAACAAAAAAATCTAAGAAGCTGATTCTTATAGCTGCAATACTGTTCCATCCTGAAAAGCTGTATCCTTCTGTGTATTTTTAGATGCTTTTCTCTCTAAAATGTGCACCTGACAACTGAAATGAGATGCCATGCCCTCCTCTGTCTGGGAGTCAGCAAAGGGGCTTCCAGTCTTTGCCTCGAGGAGGTAAAAGCCCCCTTGGAATGTGTCCATCATTAAAACAGTGCTTGAGGGCATTTACTTGCTCATATTTTAATTATTGTCCTACTGATGTTATTTATGTTAACCCTATAGGAAGTCAATTCCAAGCCCATTTTTAGCAATTAACTTTTCCTTTTTTATTAAGATATTTGAGTTTCCACCACCACAATAAACCACCTTTTTAAAATTCATCATATTCACAGCAGTACAGTGAAATCAGCTCCTTTACACCACTGGTGAAGGACAAGATCAACATGCCACATGAGCTAATATTTTAGCCTGAGTCAGCATAATAATTATGTTACTAGAGATTCTATTGTAGTGACTGGCATACATCAGCATACCAATTGACTTCAGTGAAAACGCCAAGCTCTTTCCCTTGAAGTGGATACGCTGGTGCAGGTCCCCACCTGCCCCCACTTTTTTCCGGTCCAGAGGAAGCTAGGAAGCTTAAAGCCAAAGAAGGTGTTGTTTTTGTTCGTTTTTTTTTAACACCTCTTCAGTCTGATAATGACAAGATTTACTAGGTAAATAAACTATTTTCCTGCCTTAAATATGTAACTTGAAGAGGTCAATTCTGCACAACACAGAAAGAAAAAGAAGCAGATCATGTCCTGGAAAGGATAGGGAGAATTCAACACTGAGGTTTGGATCTGGTGGATATCTACTCTAGAGCTCACTGGATGACTGTAAAATGAAAAAGACAGAAGATCATTCTCTTAAGTGATTCCTTGAAGACAGATTAATTCCTGGATGTCCTTGAAATTTTGTACTTTCTCTGTTCTAAAAGCAAAAGCTGGGTAAGAGGGAAATGTTCCTTCCTTGAGCCTCTACCCTTTCTATTCTCTTTACCTGCAATTTAGTAAATTCCATTTTTATTTACTTGTGGTTATTATTTACTTTTACGTGTAAGGTTTCAGAAGACAGAAATCACATATTATTGATTATTGCATGTCTCATGATGCCTAACACTCAGTATGCTTCTATCTGTTTATTATTTGCTTTGTTCAGGATAGGCAATAACATATCTGAAACATTTACTCAGAGCATCCAAAGTGGACAGAACGAATGGAAGTTCCTCTGCCAGCAGGTGTAACCTCCCATATTTGGCATGTGGAAATAAAAGCCACGTGGAATTTTTATATTAAAAATAAAATGTGGGGCTCCCCTGGTGGTCCAGTGGGTAAAGAGTCTGCCTTGCAGTGCAAGGGGTGCCAGTTCGATCTCCGGCATAGAAAGATCACAAGACCCCACGTGCAGCAGAGCAGCTGGACACCTGTGCCCAATTACGACGAGCCTGTGCTCTGAAGCGCATGCGCCCAGAGCTGGTGCTCAGCAACACGAGGGGCCACTGCAATGGGGGGCCCACACAGGCCAAAGAACAAAGATGGATGAAAGTAAATAAATGAAAGACCAATAAAATAGGCCAAAAAAATTAAAAATAAATAAATAAACAAAATGTATTTTGACCTATGTAAGGTCAAATTACATATCCAAATAGATAATTCATCTTACAAATAAAACCATTTTCAAGACTATGAATACAAATTGCTTAAAAGAAAGAACTTGGAATCACATATTCTAAAATGTACTTGGACCAAGACTGCAAGAATTTTTTTTTAACTTTGTTCTTTATCACGTCCTGTTTCACCTTTGAAGACACCCTATTTACTAGCACTCCTGCTTTATGACCTTCATCTTGTAAAGCTAAAAAAGCAGCAACTCTAAGCACTATATTGCATACAAATATATTTCAGTATATTCAACATACCTCAGGGCAATCAATATATTTAACAATTATAATAATGGTAATTATCCTGTTTAAATTTTGTACTTTCTCTGTTCTAAAAGCAAAAGCTGGGTAAGAGGAAATGTTCCTTCCTTGAGCCTCTACCCTTTCTATTCTCTTTACCTGCAATTTAGTAAATTCCATTTTTATTTACTTGTGGTTATTATTTACTTTTACGTGTAAGGTTTCAGAAGACAGAAATCACATATTATTGATTATTGCATGTCTCATGATGCCTAACACTCAGTATGCTTCTATCTATTTATTATTTGCTTTGTTCAGGATAGGCAATAACATATCTGAAACATTTACTCAGAGCATCCAAAGTGGACAGAACGAATGGAAGTTCCTCTGCCAGCAGGTGTAACCTCCCATATTTGGCATGTGGAAATAAAAGCCACGTGGAATTTTTATATTAAAAATAAAATGTGGGGCTCCCCTGGTGGTCCAGTGGGTAAAGAGTCTGCCTTGCAGTGCAAGGGGTGCCAGTTCGATCTCCGGCATAGAAAGATCACAAGATCCCACGTGCAGCAGAGCAGCTGGACACCTGTGCCCAATTACGACGAGCCTGTGCTCTGAAGCGCATGCGCCCAGAGCTGGTGCTCAGCAACACGAGGGGCCACTGCAATGGGGGGCCCACACAGGCCAAAGAACAAAGATGGATGAAAGTAAATAAATGAAAGACCAATAAAATAGGCCAAAAAAATTAAAAATAAATAAATAAACAAAATGTATTTTGACCTATGTAAGGTCAAATTACATATCCAAATAGATAATTCATCTTACAAATAAAACCATTTTCAAGACTATGAATACAAATTGCTTAAAAGAAAGAACTTGGAATCACATATTCTAAAATGTACTTGGACCAAGACTGCAAGAATTTTTTTTTAACTTTGTTCTTTATCACGTCCTGTTTCACCTTTGAAGACACCCTATTTACTAGCACTCCTGCTTTATGACCTTCATCTTGTAAAGCTAAAAAAGCAGCAACTCTAAGCACTATATTGCATACAAATATATTTCAGTATATTCAACATACCTCAGGGCAATCAATATATTTAACAATTATAATAATGGTAATTATCCTGTTTAAATTGTTAATCTTTCTTTTCTGTATGTAGAGCTTTTTGGTGGCTAGTATCTAATTCTATAAATCTTAATTCAATAATTCATGCATACTGTATGTAAGCATGAACATGTGTAAAGAATAGAATGCAAAGCATGGTTAAAGTAATCAATGTTCAAATGCACCAAATATATCCACATGCCTATAAGAAATTCTATACACTATAACTGATAGCTGTGCATGTGACTGATAGCTACTTAGTACTCAAAGATGAAAACCAAAAACCCATTTTAATAAGAATGTGCTGAAGTTTTTGGAATTTACTCAGTATATGAATAAATGCAAAAGCAAGTAATAACACAAGAAGATTTATACAGAACTGCATGTTTTAATTCTGTGAGCTCAGGGGGATGATGATCATTATGGGGAAATAAAGAATGGTGATATTAATTCATTTATCAAAAAAGGACTACATGTCAAAGACAAATAGCCTCAACAAATTATTCATGTAGGATACTAGTCATTATATATGTCACAAGGTGAGTCGGGCCACTACTGACTTTTCAGGCATATGCAAAGCTTCAATATTCTAGTATGCATACATCCTACTAGTTTAGTGGCGACTGTCTTTCCAGTCCCTCCTTCTCTGAATGATTCCTGAACAATCATGCTTGTGGTTTTCATGTGTTCATGAGGAGGAACGTTCTTCCTGTTAAACCAATGCACACAAAGCACAAAAAGCATCTATTAAAAAGCATCGGGGGGAGGAGTAAAGATATGCATATGACTGATCTGGGAACATACATGTCTGAACAACAAAACTCTGTAAAAATATTAAAAAATTTAAAAATTAATTAAAAAAAAAACAAAACAAAACCAAAAAAGCATCAATGCCCACAGACTATGGTAAAAATAACTCACATCTGAAATTTTGGAACCAAATATTTCAAAGAGTAATTTGTAGTCTTTCCTGACTCAACTATTTCATTGTTTATTATTAAAGTGTTATATCAAAGTTGTAAGTCAAAAGTGCTACTGAATGATTAAAATACTATTTAATTCCTTTCATGTTCCCTTCTCACTTGTTTGCAAAAAAATTTTTAAAAAGTATTTTCATTGTTTATGGTATGTAGAGCTTTTGGTGGGTAGTATCTAATTCTATAAATCTTAATTCAATAATTCATGCATACTGTATGTAAGCATGAACATGTGTAAAGAATAGAATGCAAAGCATGGTTAAAGTAATCAATGCTCAAATGCACCAAATATATCCACATGCCTATAAGAAATTCTATACACTATAACTGATAGCTGTGCATGTGACTGATAGCTACTTAGTACTCAAAGATGAAAACCAAAAACCCATTTTAATAAGAATGTGCTGAAGTTTTTGGAATTTACTCAGTATATGAATAAATGCAAAAGCAAGTAATAACACAAGAAGATTTATACAGAACTGCATGTTTTAATTCTGTGAGCTCAGGGGGATGATGATCATTATGGGGAAATAAAGAATGGTGATATTAATTCATTTATCAAAAAAGGACTACATGTCAAAGACAAATAGCCTCAACAAATTATTCATGTAGGATACTAGTCATTATATATGTCACAAGGTGAGTCGGGCCACTACTGACTTTTCAGGCATATGCAAAGCTTCAATATTCTAGTATGCATACATCCTACTAGTTTAGTGGCGACTGTCTTTCCAGTCCCTCCTTCTCTGAATGATTCCTGAACAATCATGCTTGTGGTTTTCATGTGTTCATGAGGAGGAACGTTCTTCCTGTTAAACCAATGCACACAAAGCACAAAAAGCATCTATTAAAAAGCATCGGGGGGAGGAGTAAAGATATGCATATGACTGATCTGGGAACATACATGTCTGAACAACAAAACTCTGTAAAAATATTAAAAAATTTAAAAATTAATTAAAAAAAAAACAAAACAAAACCAAAAAAGCATCAATGCCCACAGACTATGGTAAAAATAACTCACATCTGAAATTTTGGAACCAAATATTTCAAAGAGTAATTTGTAGTCTTTCCTGACTCAACTATTTCATTGTTTATTATTAAAGTGTTATATCAAAGTTGTAAGTCAAAAGTGCTACTGAATGATTAAAATACTATTTAATTCCTTTCATGTTCCCTTCTCACTTGTTTGCAAAGCTATGTGAAATAGGTTTCCGGGGAAACAGTATACATTTGTAGTGTACATTTGTAGCAATTCATCGTGCCGAGGTACATGAAGTAAGGAATCTTGTCCTTCTAATTCACTAAAGGACAAGATTCTCAGTAAGAATTGACAGTAATGACATTTTCATTAAAAATGTGAACTCACATTGAGACTAACTGTCAAGAGCAAGGAATATATATACACTCTCGGGGTTTTTATATTTGTCATCATTACATGCACTGTCACTCAGCCTCTAGAACTGTACGATTACCACTTCATTACAAGAAAGAAAAACTGATTGCAATAGTGAAAAATGAAAATGATTACGTTCAGACATCAGTCACAGTAGGAATCCTGTTGATATCTGGTTCTAGTTACATCAGAGGAGTTAAAGGTACAGATTATGTACTTAATTTGTGAATGGCATGTTACTATAGTCCAAAATATAAACTAAAATCTAGACTAGGAAATTCAGATTAAAGCAATTGGTGAGCGAAATTATTCATTCTATGTTAAGCATCTTTTTAAAAGCACATTATTCACTCCCAAAATATGGTATTACTGTACAGTATGTCTAATATTCAAGTGTTCTCAAATTAACACTAATTCTACAAAAAATAGCATACTTAAGTGTGCTTTATATTCTTCCTTTTCTCTAACATACTGTGCTTTCCGCAGGAAAATTTGCAGAACAATGTTCCTGGTGAGCACAGATTTTGGAAAAACTATCTCAAATCCAAATGACATCTTGAAAGTACTGAATTACCAAGGCTATGGGCTTGAGAGGCCCTCATCCCAGAGACAATGAAGTACAAAGGACAGAACCCAATATGCGTTACTGCTTTTCCCTTTAATGAAATCACTTGCTAATGTGTAAGTGAAGGATGGTGGTGCCGTGCACAGTCGTGTCTCACTCTTTTCAACCCCATGGGCTCCCAGGCTCCTCTGTTTACGGAATACTGAGTAGGCTGCCATTTCCTACTCCAGGGGATCATCCCACCCCAGGATCAAATCCACATCTCTTGCGTCTCCTGAATTGGCAGGTGGACTCTTTACCACTGCACCACCTGGGAAGCAAATGGTGAGGGCTAAAAAATTGAACAGAGTTTCTCATAGGGCCGGGGCAACAAACTGGAGTTGTGGGACATCAAGAAGCAGCAGTCCTGATAAACACCCCAGCTGGGACACATGAATGCTGCTATTATACAAGCAAACAGGACTATGTACCAAACACTTATATTGGCACTTGTGTGTATATGTATACACATATGCAACATACTTATTTCAGAGTTGACAGACAAGCAGCTCTAATACTGGACTGCAATTCTACAACTGTGCTGAATTGAATCAATATAATCTATCCCTTCTCTTTGCTTGAAGCAAAAGTGGATTCTCTCAAAAAATGTTCACAGACTAAAATTATCCCTAACATTTTCTATACACCATAGAAATTTAACATTTCATTACAATTTTTCAGGCATATCCAGAAAAAAGAACGAGTTACTCAAGGCCAAGTAGGAAAAAGGGAACAGAAGCAAACCCATGGTAGAAACAAGATACTGGAATTATCTAAGCATGAAAATAAATATGGTGGATATGGCTTCATGACAAGATGGAGATGTTCAGGTGAGAAATGTAAACCATAAAAGTTAATCAAATGGTTATTGTAGAAATAAAAAATTTTTTATGGGAAAGTTTAAATAACACTGACTCTAGGCATGTAATTACATTGATTAGACTCAATTCTATCCATATGAAATTAGTACCATCCTTTTTCTAAGTTAAGTATAAATTCTTCCTAAGAACAAATTAGCCATACCGATTTCCTAAGCAACTACTCCACTGCTATATGACATCTTGAAAGTACTGAATTACCAAGGCTATGGGCTTGAGAGGCCCTCATCCCAGAGACAATGAAGTACAAAGGACAGAACGCAATATGCGTTACTGCTTTTCCTTTAATGAAATCACTTGCTAATGTGTAAGTGAAGGATGGTGGTGCCGTGCACAGTCGTGTCTCACTCTTTTCAACCCCATGGGCTCCCAGGCTCCTCTGTTTACGGAATACTGAGTAGGCTGCCATTTCCTACTCCAGGGGATCATCCCACCCCAGGATCAAATCCACATCTCTTGCGTCTCCTGAATTGGCAGGTGGACTCTTTACCACTGCACCACCTGGGAAGCAAATGGTGAGGGCTAAAAAATTGAACAGAGTTTCTCATAGGGCCGGGGCAACAAACTGGAGTTGTGGGACATCAAGAAGCAGCAGTCCTGATAAACACCCCAGCTGGGACACATGAATGCTGCTATTATACAAGCAAACAGGACTATGTACCAAACACTTATATTGGCACTTGTGTGTATATGTATACACATATGCAACATACTTATTTCAGAGTTGACAGACAAGCAGCTCTAATACTGGACTGCAATTCTACAACTGTGCTGAATTGAATCAATATAATCTATCCCTTCTCTTTGCTTGAAGCAAAAGTGGATTCTCTCAAAAAAAAATGTTCACAGACTAAAATTATCCCTAACATTTTCTATACACCATAGAAATTTAACATTTCATTACAATTTTTCAGGCATATCCAGAAAAAAGAACGAGTTACTCAAGGCCAAGTAGGAAAAAGGGAACAGAAGCAAACCCATGGTAGAAACAAGATACTGGAATTATCTAAGCATGAAAATAAATATGGTGGATATGGCTTCATGACAAGATGGAGATGTTCAGGTGAGAAATGTAAACCATAAAAGTTAATCAAATGGTTATTGTAGAAATAAAAAATTTTTTATGGGAAAGTTTAAATAACACTGACTCTAGGCATGTAATTACATTGATTAGACTCAATTCTATCCATATGAAATTAGTACCATCCTTTTTCTAAGTTAAGTATAAATTCTTCCTAAGAACAAATTAGCCATACCGATTTCCTAAGCAACTACTCCACTGCTATATGAATTTCACCCTTATGCTTAAATACAGGCTATGGTTCTCATTGTCCATCTATGAAATCATCACTTATTATACACATGTAACGCTTAGAAATTGCATTTTTTCAAAGGTATTAAAAATGAGCTCAGGACTTCCCTGGTGGTCCAGTGGGTGGAGAGTCTGTCGATCCCTGGCCTGGGAAGATCCTACATGCCACAGAGTGGCTGGACCAGTGTGTCCAATTACTGAGCCAGCGCTATGGAGCACATGCTCCCAGAGCCGGTGCTCTGCTACAAGAGGGGCCACTGCAATGGGAGGCCCACACAGGCTGAAGAACAAAGATGGATAAAAATAGATAAATGAAAGACCAATAGAAGTGGCCTGCCCGCCCCTCTCCCTCCCCAACCAGCCCCTCCACTCTCCCTCCCTAACCAACCCCTCCCCTCTCCCCCAAAAAATAGGCCAAAAATTTTTTTTAAAAAAAATGAATTCAGAGGCAGGATCAAGGTGGTAAAGCAGCAAGATACTGAGCTCACCTCTTCCCATGGACACACCAAAACGACTACTACTTACAGAATAGTAAGAAAAGTGAGAATGACCTGGGAACCAGAAGAAAAGCTAGTCGTCTTCTACAACGAAGGACATAATGAGAAAAGAAAACAATCAAGATGGGTAGGAGGAGCAGAGATGAAGTGTAGTCAGGACCCATATCCACAGTATAGCAACCCACAAGCAAAAGCGGGTATCACAAAGGCAGAGGTCCTTACAAAGGAGCAAAGAGTTCAAGCCCCACAATAGGCACACCAGTTCTGGGGACCTGCACCAGGAGGATGAGCCCCATTACATCTACCTTTGAAAACCAAAGGGTCTTACTTTCAGGAGAGCCCAAGTGCTGGGGGAGAACAGACTTAGCTCTTAAAGGGCTTGTGCACAAACTCACTTGCTCTGAGACCTGGCACAGAAGGCAGGAGTTCGAAAAATCCTTGGGTCATACAAGAGAAAGATTCAGAGACTAGTTGTAGGCAAAGTGCTAAAGAGGCAAGGAATTTTTTCCTGGGACTGAAGCAATGGAAAGTGCCATTTTCCAAACTCTACCTAGCTAGCTCAGTCTTGGCCATTTCTGCCATCTGCCACCTATCCTGCTAGTACCACTGATGCTCCCACACTATGCGGAATGCAGTCCACCTAATCCACCTGCCCAAGTAGGGGCTCCCTCAAAATGGCTCCCACCCTGGAGGTCCAGTCCCACTCACAACAACCATAGACCAGCCTCACAGTCAGCTGCGCAAGAGGCCAGCCTTGCATACCTGTGTAATCCTTATTAAAATACTAATTCATTTTTCAGAGAATTGGAACAAATAAATCTAAAATTTGCATTAAACCTACAAAGACCCTGAATCACTAAAGCAATCTCAAGAAAGAACAAAACTGTAGCTCTCATATGCTCTGACTTCAGAGTATACTAAAACTACAGTCATCAAAATAGTATGGTACTGGCATAAAAACAGGCACTTAGATCAGTGGAACAAAATAGAGAGCCTAGAAGTAAACTCAGACAATATGTTAAATTCAGAGGCAGGATCAAGGTGGTAAAGCAGCAAGATACTGAGCTCACCTCTTCCCATGGACACACCAAAACGACTACTACTTACAGAATAGTAAGAAAAGTGAGAATGACCTGGGAACCAGAAGAAAAGCTAGTCGTCTTCTACAACGAAGGACATAATGAGAAAAGAAAACAATCAAGATGGGTAGGAGGAGCAGAGATGAAGTGTAGTCAGGACCCATATCCACAGTATAGCAACCCACAAGCAAAAGCGGGTATCACAAAGGCAGAGGTCCTTACAAAGGAGCAAAGAGTTCAAGCCCCACAATAGGCACACCAGTTCTGGGGACCTGCACCAGGAGGATGAGCCCCATTACATCTACCTTTGAAAACCAAAGGGTCTTACTTTCAGGAGAGCCCAAGTGCTGGGGGAGAACAGACTTAGCTCTTAAAGGGCTTGTGCACAAACTCACTTGCTCTGAGACCTGGCACAGAAGGCAGGAGTTCGAAAAATCCTTGGGTCATACAAGAGAAAGATTCAGAGACTAGTTGTAGGCAAAGTGCTAAAGAGGCAAGGAATTTTTTCCTGGGACTGAAGCAATGGAAAGTGCCATTTTCCAAACTCTACCTAGCTAGCTCAGTCTTGGCCATTTCTGCCATCTGCCACCTATCCTGCTAGTACCACTGATGCTCCCACACTATGCGGAATGCAGTCCACCTAATCCACCTGCCCAAGTAGGGGCTCCCTCAAAATGGCTCCCACCCTGGAGGTCCAGTCCCACTCACAACAACCATAGACCAGCCTCACAGTCAGCTGCGCAAGAGGCCAGCCTTGCATACCTGTGTAATCCTTATTAAAATACTAATTCATTTTTCAGAGAATTGGAACAAATAAATCTAAAATTTGCATTAAACCTACAAAGACCCTGAATCACTAAAGCAATCTCAAGAAAGAACAAAACTGTAGCTCTCATATGCTCTGACTTCAGAGTATACTAAAAACTACAGTCATCAAAATAGTATGGTACTGGCATAAAAACAGGCACTTAGATCAGTGGAACAAAATAGAGAGCCTAGAAGTAAACTCAGACAATATGTTAAATTTATCTATGATAAAGGAGCAAAACTATACAACAAACTGCAGTGTCTTCAATATGTGGTACTGAGAAAACAGCACAGCTACATGTGCAAAAACAAGTCCAGATCACTTTTTCTATATCATATACAAAAATAAACTCAAATATATTAAGACTTGAATGTAAAACTTGAAACTAAAACTCATAGACAAAAGCAAAGGCAGACAATTATTTGATACCAGTGCTAGCAATACTTTGTTATATATGTATTCTCAGGTAAGGGCAACAAAAGCAACAACAGTCAAGACTACAAACTTAACATCTTTTGCACAGCAAAGGAAACCCCAATGAAATGAAAAGGCAAACAAAAAAATGGGAGAAAATGTTTGCAAATCATAAATCCACCAAGAGGCAATATTCCGAACACATAAATAATTATATACCTTAATTTGAAACAATCTACTTGAAAAAAATAAGCAGAGGACCCAAACAGATTATTTTTCCAAAAAGGACATGGATGGCCAACAGGTACATGAAAAGATGCACAACATCACTAATCAAAAAGGAAATTCAGGGGAATTCCCCTGTGGCACTATGGCTAAGACTCCCCTGCCAATGCAGGCAACATGGGTTCAACCCCTGGTCTGTGAGGATTCCACATGTTGTGAAGCAACTAAGCCCAATGGGCTGCAACTACCTGAAGCTCACTTGACCTAGATCCTGTGCTCCACAATGAGAAGCCATTGCAATAAGAAGCCCTCACACTGCAACAAAGAGCAGACCCCACTGACCACAACTAGAGAAAAAAGCCTGCATGCAGCAATGAAGACCCAGTGCAGCCAAGAATAAAAACAAATTTTAAAAAAAAAGGAAATACAGGGGTTTCCCTGATAGATCAGTGGTAAAGAATCTATCTGCCAATGTGGGGGAAACAGGATGATCCTACATGCTAGAGAACTACTAGGCTTGTGCACTACCACTCCCAAGCCTGTGTTCTAGAGCCCAGGAGCCACAACTTCTGAGTCTAAGTGCAATACCTGCTGAAGTTCACATGGCCTAGAGCCCGTGCTCCACAACAAGAAAAGCCACTGAAATGATAGGCCTGTGTACCACTGACCACAACTAGAGAAAAGTCTGTAGCAATGGAGATCCAGCACAGTCAAAAATAATAAATAAATCATTGGGAAAAAAGGAAATACAAATTTAAAGCACAATGAGATAATCACCTCATATCTGTCAGAAAGGCCATTATTAAAAAGACAAAAGTAACAATATCAGTGAGAATGTGGCAGAAAAAACTCCTTGTTGGTGGGAGTGTAAACTGGTGCAGCTACTATGGAAAAAAGTATGGAAGTACACAAAAAATTAAAAACAGAACTACAATGCGATCCAGAAATTCCACTTGTAGATAGATTTCCAAAGAAAATGAAAACAGTAAGCAAAAAGATACATGCACACCTTTGTCTGCAGCATTATTTATAGCAGGACCTGTAAGCATCCAATTATAATGGAGGCAACTGAAGTGTCCCAATGATAAATGAATGAAGATGTGGTGTATATTATACAGTGAAATGTTACTCAGTCATAATAATGAAATCATGCCACTTGCCATAACATAAATGGGTCTACAGGCTATTATGCTTACTGAAACAAGTCAAAGACAATTACTATATGATGTTACTTACATTTGGAATCTAAAATCAGAACAATGAACAAAAGAGAATAAAGAGAAACAGATTCATAGACACAGAGAACAAACTGCTGGCTGCCAGAGAGATGGAAAGAATTAAGAGGCACAAATTGCCAATCATAAAATAAGTCATGGAGATATAATATGCACGAAAGAAAATAATAGTAAATAATACTGTAGTAAGTTTAAACAGTGACAGATGGTAACAACTTATGGTGATCTTAAAATAAATAAGCTTTGGGTAACTATGCTGTACACATGAAATATATGTAGTTCAAATATAATTCAATAATAGATAAAATGAAATGTAATTTTAAACAACTATAATTCATGATTACACTGCAGTCAAATTGAGCAAAGAAGGCTGGAATACTAAATGTATCTAAAAATATTTAGGTTTTTTATATGCAACACACATTTTTATATATAGCTCTAAGCCTTGTTTTAAAAGAGAATAGTTTAAAAGACAGCATTTTATATTTTTAAGCTTTGAGAGAATGATTTTATGAAAAACCTGTATTTGTTTAAATCAAGCAGAGGTTCCCCCCCAAACAAAAGTGTCAGTCATACTGCTTTTCCATTATTCTCTGTTCTCCATCCTTTCTACTGCTTTAGAGTCTTTCTCATCTATGTGGAGATATTCCTGACTACTGCTTTAGAGTCTTTCTCATCTATGTGGAGATATTCCTGAGAACTGTCTCCGTATTTGGAGACATACTGTCTACCTGCTGACGTTTGGCAGAAACTAATGCAACACTGTAAAGCAATTATCCTCCAATTAAAAACAAAAAACAAATAAGGAAATGTAATGAAGTGAGTTCCTAACCTACAAAAAAAAAAAAAAGACACTGCTTACACTAAAGGTAGTACTTTCTCTTAATTTTTTGCTAAAACTTCAAGAAAGTATTCATCAACTAGGGAAAAAAATTTAAATAAAAATTTTATATTCACCAGTTTTTATTTAACAAGTCTGAAAGCATGTATATGTATGCACACACGGAGGCAACTGAAGTGTCCCAATGAATGAATAAATGTGGTGTATATTATACAGTGAAATGTTACTCAGTCATAATAATGAAATCATGCCACTTGCCATAACATAAATGGGTCTACAGGCTATTATGCTTACTGAAACAAGTCAAAGACAATTACTATATGATGTTACTTACATTTGGAATCTAAAATCAGAACAATGAACAAAAGAGAATAAAGAGAAACAGATTCATAGACACAGAGAACAAACTGCTGGCTGCCAGAGAGATGGAAAGAATTAAGAGGCACAAATTGCCAATCATAAAATAAGTCATGGAGATATAATATGCACGAAAGAAAATAATAGTAAATAATACTGTAGTAAGTTTAAACAGTGACAGATGGTAACAACTTATGGTGATCTTAAAATAAATAAGCTTTGGGTAACTATGCTGTACACATGAAATATATGTAGTTCAAATATAATTCAATAATAGATAAAATGAAATGTAATTTTAAACAACTATAATTCATGATTACACTGCAGTCAAATTGAGCAAAGAAGGCTGGAATACTAAATGTATCTAAAAATATTTAGGTTTTTTATATGCAACACACATTTTTATATATAGCTCTAAGCCTTGTTTTAAAAGAGAATAGTTTAAAAGACAGCATTTTATATTTTTAAGCTTTGAGAGAATGATTTTATGAAAAACCTGTATTTGTTTAAATCAAGCAGAGGTTCCCCCCCAAACAAAAGTGTCAGTCATACTGCTTTTCCATTATTCTCTGTTCTCCATCCTTTCTACTGCTTTAGAGTCTTTCTCATCTATGTGGAGATATTCCTGACTACTGCTTTAGAGTCTTTCTCATCTATGTGGAGATATTCCTGAGAACTGTCTCCGTATTTGGAGACATACTGTCTACCTGCTGACGTTTGGCAGAAACTAATGCAACACTGTAAAGCAATTATCCTCCAATTAAAAACAAAAAACAAATAAGGAAATGTAATGAAGTGAGTTCCTAACCTACAAAAAAAAAAAAAAGACACTGCTTACACTAAAGGTAGTACTTTCTCTTAATTTTTTGCTAAAACTTCAAGAAAGTATTCATCAACTAGGGAAAAAAATTTAAATAAAAATTTTATATTCACCAGTTTTTATTTAACAAGTCTGAAAGCATGTATATGTATGCACACACAAAGGAAAATAAGTTACTCACCATTGAAAATATTAAGTCAGATATAACGATAAAGAATGTACTAGGAAAAAAAAAAAAAAGAATGTCCTAGGGCTTCCCTGGTGGTTCAGTGGGCAAAGAGTCCACCTTGCAGTGCAAGGTGTGCCAGTTCGATCCCTGGCCAGGGAAGATCCCACGTGCCATGGAGCAGCTGGATCAGTGTGTCCAACTACCAAGCCGGAACTCTGGAGTGCATGCTCCCAGTGTCGGTGCTCTGCAGCGAGAGGGTCCACTGCAATGTGAGGCCCACACAGGCCAAAGAATAAAGATGGATGAAAAATAAACAAATGAAAAGTCAATAAAAGAGGCCAAAACTTAAAAAAAAAATGTACTAAAGATTATCCAAAGAGGGGCTAGATGTTATTTAGTAAAGCAGTTATTAAGACACTATCACATTTTTATCACTGACTTAGACAAAATGAGGATGCCACTGGGGTCACAAACACACCAAGGAGATAATGCTGAGTATCTACATTGCCTCTTTCAGATTGTATTACATAGTTAAACATGCTGTTCTAAATTTTTTTCTATTACTTTATGATTTCAATCTTATTTCACCATTGAAATGATACATTTTATCCTGGGACACTCTCGATTCACAGATGTGTTACAATTCAGAAAGTCTTTTCTATGTCTGAAGCTTAGAACTGAAAAGATAAGTATTAAATATATCCTCTGCTTTCCCTCCTTAGAAAGACAGCATGGAGTAAGAAGCAGATTGCTCGAGATTCTACTCCAGGGCCTGTACACCAGCTATGAGTCTGGACATGGGCTTAATACAGCTGTGCTAAAGTTTCCTCCTCTATAAAAATTATCACCTACCTCAAGTGATTACTATTAAGATTAAATAACACATATAAAGGGTTTACAGCAGACACAGACACTGTGTGTCTGCTGTTATTTTCGTGACTTTATTACTACCACTGCTATTTACGTAGTCAAGTCCCTCTGCTTAGTGTGTATCTTCTTTCTTCCTTCACTTAAAACCTGACTCAAAAAACTGACCTGAACCTTTAGAACAACGTCCTTTCTCAGTACTATCATAATACTCTTTATGGCTATAATTAGTAATCAAGTTACATTGAAATTATTTATTTCGATGTCTAATATACCTGTACACACCTGTCTCCTCCCTCCCCACTAAGTTCCTGAAGAGCAAATGTCCCTTCTCCATTTGCTCCCTAGAACTGATCACAGCTGTATCAGGGAATCCCAAGGACACCTCCTTGGTCCAGTAGTTTACTAGCAGGGCTTGAAGGACTTAGCATACATTGGACTCATGGCTACCATTTATCACAATAAAAACACACAAAGCAGAATCAGCAAATGGAAAAGTTGCGAGGGCAAAGACCAGAGAAAACCAAGTTAAGATGTTGAGCCCTCTTAGGCTGCCCTGGTGGCCCAATGGTCCAGACACCTCACTTCCCTGCAGGGGGTATGGGTTTGATCCCTGGTTAGGGAACTAAGATCCCACATGCCACACAGTGTGATCAAAAAATAATAATAATAACTCACCCTTTGGACTCATTCAGAACATGCTGTTTCCCCCTAGAGCATGAAACTGTTCTAACACATGCAAAATACTGTCTCCCAGAGCAGCTCAGTAGAGTTTCAGGGCTGAATGGTCTGTAATATGAGGTGTTCATCACATAAAGTACTCTCTCCTCACTCATAGCAAAATCCCAGACTCACAAGGGGGAAAAAAAAGACAACCATTCAGCATAAACCACACTGCTTATATGGCGGAAGCAGAGTGAGCCCTTTTCTCTTTGAGCTGAAGCATCATACCACTGTAGGTAACTATTTACTTGTTAAGGTCCTAGATATCAGTTAAGGTACAGTCTTTCAAAAAGGGCTTTTATTCCTGCCCAGGAGCCTAACACAAAAAATTGAATCAGTAGCAACGTGTGTAGCCCAGACTGAGTTAAGCTACCAATGAAACAATGTTAACAGCAGTAAAATAAATCCAACTTGGCAAATCTCATAACTTATAAGAAACCAGCAGACACTGTCACTGTGTGTCTGCTGTTATTTTCGTGACTTTATTACTACCACTGCTATTTACGTAGTCAAGTCCCTCTGCTTAGTGTGTATCTTCTTTCTTCCTTCACTTAAAACCTGACTCAAAAAACTGACCTGAACCTTTAGAACAACGTCCTTTCTCAGTACTATCATAATACTCTTTATGGCTATAATTAGTAATCAAGTTACATTGAAATTATTTATTTCGATGTCTAATATACCTGTACACACCTGTCTCCTCCCTCCCCACTAAGTTCCTGAAGAGCAAATGTCCCTTCTCCATTTGCTCCCTAGAACTGATCACAGCTGTATCAGGGAATCCCAAGGACACCTCCTTGGTCCAGTAGTTTACTAGCAGGGCTTGAAGGACTTAGCATACATTGGACTCATGGCTACCATTTATCACAATAAAAACACACAAAGCAGAATCAGCAAATGGAAAAGGTGCGAGGGGCAAAGACCAGAGAAAACCAAGTTAAGATGTTGAGCCCTCTTAGGCTGCCCTGGTGGCCCAATGGTCCAGACACCTCACTTCCCTGCAGGGGGTATGGGTTTGATCCCTGGTTAGGGAACTAAGATCCCACATGCCACACAGTGTGATCAAAAAATAATAATAATAACTCACCCTTTGGACTCATTCAGAACATGCTGTTTCCCCCTAGAGCATGAAACTGTTCTAACACATGCAAAATACTGTCTCCCAGAGCAGGTCAGTAGAGTTTCAGGGCTGAATGGTCTGTAATATGAGGTGTTCATCACATAAAGTACTCTCTCCTCACTCATAGCAAAATCCCAGACTCACAAGGGGGAAAAAAAAGACAACCATTCAGCATAAACCACACTGCTTATATGGCGGAAGCAGAGTGAGCCCTTTTCTCTTTGAGCTGAAGCATCATACCACTGTAGGTAACTATTTACTTGTTAAGGTCCTAGATATCAGTTAAGGTACAGTCTTTCAAAAAGGGCTTTTATTCCTGCCCAGGAGCCTAACACAAAAAATTGAATCAGTAGCAACGTGTGTAGCCCAGACTGAGTTAAGCTACCAATGAAACAATGTTAACAGCAGTAAAATAAATCCAACTTGGCAAATCTCATAACTTATAAGACAACCACAATATCAGCTAATAATAAATACATTTATCTTAAACATTTTTCTATACACGCTGTACTATGCACACTATTAGGTCTTACAGATACAAAGATCAGTAGGACATGCACTCTGCTATCAATTGGATGCAATCAGGCAGGAAAGTCAGTTGTATAAAGAAATATTTAAAACTAGCTTTACAGACTGTATGTGAACATGCTAAGTTGCTTCAGCCATGCCTGACTCTTTGTGACCCCATTGACTGTAGCCTGCCAGGCTCCTCTGTCCATGGAATTTTCCATGCAAGAACTCTGGAGTGGGTTGCCATGCTCTCCTCCAGGGGATCTTCCTGACCCAGGGATGGAACTCGTATTTCACGCCTCCTGCATTGGCAGGTGGGTTCTTTACCACTAATGGCACCTGGGAAGCCATGCAGTGTGTGTGTGTGTGTACACAATTATAGCAATACTGGTAGTAATAAAAACCAATTTTATATAATTACACATTTCAATATTTTTAGGAGTCAAAAGATTGTTTCAATGAAAATACACTTCAAAAAGTGTCAGCCAATATCCAAAACTACATCTGTCGTTCTGCTTTGGAAAGTATGTTAGATAAGGTATTCTAAAGAGTCTTCCTCACACTGGGATCAAACCCAGGTCTCCTGCATTGCAGGCAGATTCTTTACCAATGAGCCACCAGGGAAGTCCATGAAGAGTCTTACTGCTACAAAACAATCAAATCAGATGTAAAGCATGTTTTTCCCCTTAGTTTTCAGAAATTAAGGGGAATGCACCTTTCCAGAGTGGGGCGGGGGTGGAGCAAGCATACAAATCAAATTCTGAAACCAGGGCAGAAACCTGTGAGTTAGAAGTAAATATGGAAAGCTAGGTTTGGCCATGAGCCAACGTCACTATGAACAGTGGAGCTAAAGCTATGCCCCGGGCCCACCACAAAGTAAGACAACTAAGTGGGAGCTTGGGTGCTATCAGGAATGTTTAAGAGGGGGTAGGAAAAAAGAGAGCGAGCAAATGTATAGCTTTCATCAGAGTCCCACTTGAACCTACCTTCAAACCAAATTAGGATCCACTGAGCTAGAGGTCTGTAGTCCATCTAAAGAGACAGCTTTAAGAATCTGGGCACCAGATGCTAATCTGGAAGCACAAGGGAACTGAAAAGGAATCATTCCAAGCTCCAAAAGAACAGAATTCACTATATTTGAAAGACATTTTGGGAGAAGATTCAGCACTGAGAAATGCCAAGAAATAATTGTTTTTGAAAGGTGTGATAAGCTCATTTGTATGGATTTAGTAAAATATATCTTCTCATCCTGGTCCAATTAACTTACTAGAAAATGCTGAGTAATTTTGAGCAATCATTCATGATATAATAACGCTCACACTCCCACTTCTACCAGGTCTTATATAAAATAGACCCTTTGAAGTTTGCCTTCTTTCAAAGTATTTCACGCCTCCTGCATCGGCAGGCGAGTTCTTTACCACTAATGGCACCTGGGAAGCCATGCAGTGTGTGTGTGTGTGTACACAATTATAGCAATACTGGTAGTAATAAAAACCAATTTTATATAATTACACATTTCAATATTTTTAGGAGTCAAAAGATTGTTTCAATGAAAATACACTTCAAAAAGTGTCAGCCAATATCCAAAACTACATCTGTCGTTCTGCTTTGGAAAGTATGTTAGATAAGGTATTCTAAAGAGTCTTCCTCACACTGGGATCAAACCCAGGTCTCCTGCATTGCAGGCAGATTCTTTACCAATGAGCCACCAGGGAAGTCCATGAAGAGTCTTACTGCTACAAAACAATCAAATCAGATGTAAAGCATGTTTTTCCCCTTAGTTTTCAGAAATTAAGGGGAATGCACCTTTCCAGAGTGGGGCGGGGGTGGAGCAAGCATACAAATCAAATTCTGAAACCAGGGCAGAAACCTGTGAGTTAGAAGTAAATATGGAAAGCTAGGTTTGGCCATGAGCCAACGTCACTATGAACAGTGGAGCTAAAGCTATGCCCCGGGCCCACCACAAAGTAAGACAACTAAGTGGGAGCTTGGGTGCTATCAGGAATGTTTAAGAGGGGGTAGGAAAAAAGAGAGCGAGCAAATGTATAGCTTTCATCAGAGTCCCACTTGAACCTACCTTCAAACCAAATTAGGATCCACTGAGCTAGAGGTCTGTAGTCCATCTAAAGAGACAGCTTTAAGAATCTGGGCACCAGATGCTAATCTGGAAGCACAAGGGAACTGAAAAGGAATCATTCCAAGCTCCAAAAGAACAGAATTCACTATATTTGAAAGACATTTTGGGAGAAGATTCAGCACTGAGAAATGCCAAGAAATAATTGTTTTTGAAAGGTGTGATAAGCTCATTTGTATGGATTTAGTAAAATATATCTTCTCATCCTGGTCCAATTAACTTACTAGAAAATGCTGAGTAATTTTGAGCAATCATTCATGATATAATAACGCTCACACTCCCACTTCTACCAGGTCTTATATAAAATAGACCCTTTGAAGTTTGCCTTCTTTCAAAGTATTAAATATTGGGCTAAAGAAAATTAAAATGTAGAAAATTAGTCTTGATTAACTGTAGATCACCTGAAAAATTACAGCTAAATTTTGAATACCATCTCTCTTTACTTTTTTTTATGAAAAAATGACAGAATTTAGTATCCATGAGAGACAAATTTGTGTAAACATGAAGGAAATGTGGTATTTACGAATAAATGACCACTGCTACTCACAATTAAGAGATTCTTTTCTGTTATGCATTATTAAAAGTCCAGAATTTTTTAAAAGGTAATTATAGGGCTTCCCTGGTGGTCCAGTGGGTAAGGACACTGCCTTACAGTGCAAGGGTCGCCAGTTCGATCCCTGGTCTGAGAAGATCCCATGTGCCACGGAGCGGCTGGACCCATGTGTCCAATTACTGAGCCGGAACTCTGGAGCGCATGCGCCCAGAGCCGGTGCTCTGCGACAACAGAGGCCACTGTGATGGGAGGCCCACAGGAGCCAAAGAACAAAGATGGATGAAGAAATAGATAAATGAAAGACCAATAGAAGTGGCCCTCCCGGGCTTCCCCTGGTGGTCCAGTGGGTAAGGACACCGCCTTGCAGTGCAAGGGGCGCCGCTTCGATCCCTGGCCTGGGAAGATCCCACGTGCCGCGGAGCAACTGGACTGATGTGTCCAATTACCGAGCCGGAGCTCTGGAGCGCATGCGCCCAGAGCCGGCGCTCTGTGACGACAGACGCCACCGCGATGGGAGGCCCACAGGAGCCAAAGAACAAAGACGGATGAAAATAGAGGAATGAAAGACCAATAGAAGTGGCCCGCTCACTCCCCTCCCTCCCCAACCCGACCCCCGCCCAAAATAAATAAATAAATAAATCTTTAAAAAAAAAAAAAAAAAGAAGTGGCCCTCCCTCCTCCATCCCTCTCCAACGCCCCCCCCCAAAAGACAAAAACAAACAAAAAAAGGTAATTATATGTGACCTAAAAATTCTATCTCCAAAAATTCTAACCATTAGCTTAAATATTATTATTTAGTCACTAAGTCGTCTCCAATAGCCCACGAGGCTCCTTTGTCCATGGGGTTTCCCAGGGGAGAATACTCTACTGGGTTGCAACTTTCTTCTCCAAGGGATCTTCCCCACCCAGGGACTGACTGTGCCTGTCCTGCATGGGCAGGTGGACTCTCTCACTAAGCCGCCTGTAAAACCCATAGAGTACCTATGTTTTATCCTAAATGACATGACAGTACTTCCATGTGCAGCCAACTTAAGGCTTATGCATCAGAAAGAAATTAAAATGTAGAAAATTAGTCTTGATTAACTGTAGATCACCTGAAAATTACAGCTAAATTTTGAATACCATCTCTTTTACTTTTATGAAAATGACAGAATTTAGTATCCATGAGAGACAAATTTGTGTAAACATGAAGGAAATGTGGTATTTACGAATAAATGACCACTGCTACTCACAATTAAGAGATTCTTTTCTGTTATGCATTATTAAAAGTCCAGAATTTTTTAAAAGGTAATTATAGGGCTTCCCTGGTGGTCCAGTGGGTAAGGACACTGCCTTACAGTGCAAGGGTCGCCAGTTCGATCCCTGGTCTGAGAAGATCCCATGTGCCACGGAGCGGCTGGACCCATGTGTCCAATTACTGAGCCGGAACTCTGGAGCGCATGCGCCCAGAGCCGGTGCTCTGCGACAACAGAGGCCACTGTGATGGGAGGCCCACAGGAGCCAAAGAACAAAGATGGATGAAGAAATAGATAAATGAAAGACCAATAGAAGTGGCCCTCCCGGGCTTCCCCTGGTGGTCCAGTGGGTAAGGACACCGCCTTGCAGTGCAAGGGGCGCCGCTTCGATCCCTGGCCTGGGAAGATCCCACGTGCCGCGGAGCAACTGGACTGATGTGTCCAATTACCGAGCCGGAGCTCTGGAGCGCATGCGCCCAGAGCCGGCGCTCTGCGACGACAGACGCCGCGATGGGAGGCCCACAGGAGCCAAAGAACAAAGACGGATGAAAATAGAGGAATGAAAGACCAATAGAAGTGGCCCGCTCACTCCCCTCCCTCCCCAACCTGACCCCCGCCCAAAATAAATAAATAAATAAATCTTTAAAAAAAAAAAAAGAAGTGGCCCTCCCTCCTCCATCCCTCTCCAACGCCCCCCCCCAAAAGACAAAAACAAACAAAAAAAGGTAATTATATGTGACCTAAAAATTCTATCTCCAAAAATTCTAACCATTAGCTTAAATATTATTATTTAGTCACTAAGTCGTCTCCAATAGCCCACGAGGCTCCTTTGTCCATGGGGTTTCCCAGGGGAGAATACTCTACTGGGTTGCAACTTTCTTCTCCAAGGGATCTTCCCCACCCAGGGACTGACTGTGCCTGTCCTGCATGGGCAGGTGGACTCTCTCACTAAGCCGCCTGTAAAACCCATAGAGTACCTATGTTTTATCCTAAATGACATGACAGTACTTCCATGTGCAGCCAACTTAAGGCTTATGCATCAGCAGATAAAAATTACAATTAAGTATTCAGTGTATCACAAATTCTGGAAAGATTCTCATACACTATTTAACTCAACTTCTGCTTACCTTTACAGGTTAAAGATTTTAGGTACACATATGCATAACTTTTATGATTATTTTAAATATTTCTATACATGCTTGGAACAGGGGAGAAAACAGATATACAAAGTATATCTAGATGCTATTATTTATACAATATAAACTCTTTGGGTAATATGGTATAACATTATTTAGTGATTTATTAATTCATGTAAGACTGCTCAAATTCAACTCCAAGGCCTCAGTTGTCCGTACATTTTAAAATCAAACAACACTGATGATGTTACTTAATAGGAATGTGATAGAAAGTAAACCAAAATATATCTTCTCTTTCTATAACTACTTCTATAGATACATTCGTCTGATTAGGCTAGGTTATGCTGCAGTTACCAACAATCCCCCATTGTTTCAGGAACTCAGGCGGAGAGAAGCTTCAATTACATGTTACAACAATTGCCAAGACAAAAGTCAGAAGAGAAAGAGGAGAGTAGACAATTCTGTACCACTTGCCAACTCTCAAATTTTTGCTTCTTCTCACATTCCACTGGCCAAAGCAAAAAGCATGTCTCATTTCTTCTGAAGTTTATGGAGAATGTCAGTTCTGTGAGATGCTCGGAAAGCAGCGAGTCAATAACATTTGGTGAACAGCACTAATCATCAAAATAATAGTCAAATACATGCCAAACACTGTGGTAGTTACTGCAGGCATCCATACTACAGACACAGAAGCATAGTCTTTTAATTTAAGAATCAGTTCAGGGCTTCCTTGGTGGTCCAGGGGATAATGAGTCTATTACTATTCTCCAAAAATTCTAACCATTAGCTTAAATATTATTATTTAGTCACTAAGTCGTCTCCAATAGCCCACGAGGCTCCTTTGTCCATGGGGTTTCCCAGGGGAGAATACTCTACTGGGTTGCAACTTTCTTCTCCAAGGGATCTTCCCCACCCAGGGACTGACTGTGCCTGTCCTGCATGGGCAGGTGGACTCTCTCACTAAGCCGCCTGTAAAACCCATAGAGTACCTATGTTTTATCCTAAATGACATGACAGTACTTCCATGTGCAGCCAACTTAAGGCTTATGCATCAGCAGATAAAAATTACAATTAAGTATTCAGTGTATCACAAATTCTGGAAAGATTCTCATACACTATTTAACTCAACTTCTGCTTACCTTTACAGGTTAAAGATTTTAGGTACACATATGCATAACTTTTATGATTATTTTAAATATTTCTATACATGCTTGGAACAGGGGAGAAAACAGATATACAAAGTATATCTAGATGCTATTATTTATACAATATAAACTCTTTGGGTAATATGGTATAACATTATTTAGTGATTTATTAATTCATGTAAGACTGCTCAAATTCAACTCCAAGGCCTCAGTTGTCCGTACATTTTAAAATCAAACAACACTGATGATGTTACTTAATAGGAATGTGATAGAAAGTAAACCAAAATATATCTTCTCTTTCTATAACTACTTCTATAGATACATTCGTCTGATTAGGCTAGGTTATGCTGCAGTTACCAACAATCCCCCATTGTTTCAGGAACTCAGGCGGAGAGAAGCTTCAATTACATGTTACAACAATTGCCAAGACAAAAGTCAGAAGAGAAAGAGGAGAGTAGACAATTCTGTACCACTTGCCAACTCTCAAATTTTTGCTTCTTCTCACATTCCACTGGCCAAAGCAAAAAGCATGTCTCATTTCTTCTGAAGTTTATGGAGAATGTCAGTTCTGTGAGATGCTCGGAAAGCAGCGAGTCAATAACATTTGGTGAACAGCACTAATCATCAAAATAATAGTCAAATACATGCCAAACACTGTGGTAGTTACTGCAGGCATCCATACTACAGACACAGAAGCATAGTCTTTTAATTTAAGAATCAGTTCAGGGCTTCCTTGGTGGTCCAGGGGATAATGAGTCCACCTTGCAATGCAAGGGGTGCTGGTTCAATCCCTGGCCCGGGAAGATCCCACATGCCACGGCCGGACCAGTGTGTCCAATTATGAGCCAGTGCTCTGGAGTGCATGCGCCCAGAGCCAGAGTGCTGCAGCGAGAGAGGCCACTGAGATGGGAGGCCCACACAGGCCAAAGAATAGAGATGGATGAAGACAAAAAAGAAAAAAAACAATGAAAGAGGCCAAAATTAAACAAACAAACCAAAAAAACAATCAGTTCAGTTCAGCTGTCTAGTCATGTCCGACTCTTTGCAATCCCATGGACTGTAGTATGGCCTGCTTCTCTGTCCTTCACCATCTCCTGGAGCTGAAAATTATTCCTCAAAGTCTTTCATTTTATATTTCTTATTTCTTTCTCCCAAAAGACTATTGTAAAATTGTTCTTTAGTTGAACATGTCAGGGGAAAAGTCTCATACTAAAAAGACATTACTTTTTAAATTAATTTTTAAACTATAATTTTCCAAAATCAAGCAGTTTGAAATCAAACTATTCTTGATATGTGACTCATAATTACTCTCACTACACTGATCCATTCAATTAACACGAAGTTCCTACAGTTCATAAGCTCAGAGCTAGCTGTTATGCAAGCTTTAAAGGTATCTTTAAGTTTCCCTACTATAAAATACTTAAACTTGCATTACCCTATTTCTTATTGAATGATGACTTAAATCCATGTCTATGAAGTGTCCTGGGTTCTAATATAGCAATATAGGTCTAGGTATGTAATTGAGATATAGAGTTTTTTGTTTTACAGCAAACTCAACAGTATTGCCTCAGGTTATTGAGCACACAGAAAGCAAACAGTAGCAGACTCTCATTAAAGTAGAGTCTTCTCTATAAAGAATCAGTTATTGAAGAATACTTTTAAATGGTATTAGATTTGAAGAGTGATCTAGTGGGAAGTCACAGGACTGTGTTCTAGTGCTTTGCCAAATTTTTATCTATAAATTCTCAGTATGAAACTAGTACTCAAATTCATGATGACAAAGAGCACAAAGTGTGAGGAGAAGCCAGCACACGTGTTTAAAATTGAGCAGTAAGTCAGAAGTCAGCATCTGGGATTTACTTCATTTGTAATTATCACCTTACTATTATCCCTTCCTTATTTCCTCAGAATTCTAAGTTAGCTTCCACTCTTGTGAATTCTGAAATGTTTGTTCCCAAAAAAGTAATCTGGTCATCTTGGGCCTCAACTCACCCAAATTCTAAAACAGTATGGAAAATACTATCAAAGTTAAATGTACAACATGGATAATAAAGTAGAGGGTCTAGACTCTATCTGACATCAAACTCTTCCCAAGTCCTAGAGATGTCAAAGAAATATGTTCACCTGGTTGAGAGGTATGCAAACTTTTTTTAAACAGATTAGATTGTAGCCACTTTCAACTAAGATCACTGGTTCTTTCCACTTTGCTTCTGCTCTGTGTTTCTTCCCACAGTTTAGATGCCACTGAACCAGCTACAAGCATTGTTTTGATATTCAGCTAAGGAACAAATGATTTGGGAACAAGTCTTGCTCAACAATGTCAGTTGAAATCATCCACACGTATATTTATGTGACTCATAATTACTCTCACTACACTGATCCATTCAATTAACACGAAGTTCCTACAGTTCATAAGCTCAGAGCTAGCTGTTATGCAAGCTTTAAAGGTATCTTTAAGTTTCCCTACTATAAAATACTTAAACTTGCATTACCCTATTTCTTATTGAATGATGACTTAAATCCATGTCTATGAAGTGTCCTGGGTTCTAATATAGCAATATAGGTCTAGGTATGTAATTGAGATATAGAGTTTTTTGTTTTACAGCAAACTCAACAGTATTGCCTCAGGTTATTGAGCACACAGAAAGCAAACAGTAGCAGACTCTCATTAAAGTAGAGTCTTCTCTATAAAGAATCAGTTATTGAAGAATACTTTTAAATGGTATTAGATTTGAAGAGTGATCTAGTGGGAAGTCACAGGACTGTGTTCTAGTGCTTTGCCAAATTTTTATCTATAAATTCTCAGTATGAAACTAGTACTCAAATTCATGATGACAAAGAGCACAAAGTGTGAGGAGAAGCCAGCACACGTGTTTAAAATTGAGCAGTAAGTCAGAAGTCAGCATCTGGGATTTACTTCATTTGTAATTATCACCTTACTATTATCCCTTCCTTATTTCCTCAGAATTCTAAGTTAGCTTCCACTCTTGTGAATTCTGAAATGTTTGTTCCCAAAAAAGTAATCTGGTCATCTTGGGCCTCAACTCACCCAAATTCTAAAACAGTATGGAAAATACTATCAAAGTTAAATGTACAACATGGATAATAAAGTAGAGGGTCTAGACTCTATCTGACATCAAACTCTTCCCAAGTCCTAGAGATGTCAAAGAAATATGTTCACCTGGTTGAGAGGTATGCAAACTTTTTTTAAACAGATTAGATTGTAGCCACTTTCAACTAAGATCACTGGTTCTTTCCACTTTGCTTCTGCTCTGTGTTTCTTCCCACAGTTTAGATGCCACTGAACCAGCTACAAGCATTGTTTTGATATTCAGCTAAGGAACAAATGATTTGGGAACAAGTCTTGCTCAACAATGTCAGTTGAAATCATCCACACGTATATTTATGTAACTCTTAGCTAAAAATGACTTTCAAGCATACCCTAGTGACCACTCACCCAGTGATTCTATCACGGAAGTACATGGCCTGAGATCACAGTGTATTTCCAATGTTTCCTGCATGGCCCAGTACTAGAATTATGTGGGCATTAGAAGAGAAGCATGCTTAAATGTAGTCAGAAAATCTTTCTTGGAAAATTACTCCAGCTTTTGGAACCATATATGATGAAATAAAGAGGTTCTTTCAACTCTGAAAATTCCAAATTTTTGCATGGCATTATCAATAAGAAGTTGTGGGGCTGAAAGAAACTTTTCTACACTATCAATTTTAAACGAAAATTCAGACAAGCATACTAAAGAACACACTTTGGTGTTTTGTTCTTTTTATAGAAAAGGATATGAAATTACTGTCATGTGAAGAAGTGGTCAGAATACACAGGTCAAACACAGAAAAATATATTCCAGAAGTGTTTTACACAGTTAATTGATAACCTTACATTATTTTTAAAAGATTATAATGGTTATGGTACCTAACAGCTTCTGAAGACATAACTCTGATATCTTTTCTCAGTGTAAATAATCACTTCATAAGTAAATCTGTATTTGTGATTATTGACATACTTTTATTGAGAATTCCCAAAATCCCTCCAACTGTAATTTAGGTCACACAAAATTTGGATCTACCCCTGAATTGGGATCTCCACCATCGTCATTCATCATCTGCATCATCACCATCTTCAGCACAGTCAAGGCAGAATTAAGCGAGAATGACAATCAAAAAACTCTAATCCCTAATTTTTTCTATTCATTTTAGTATCTATCATAGTATTTCAGTTGTCAGAATTGCTGGAGGTGTATATGTGTATTTCACAAGAAAGCTATCCCTCTGTCCATTCTTCCAGAAGTAATGAAGGAGGATACAATAGCTGGTTTATAGTCTCCCTCACTCTACTACCCTCAGTCAGGTAAAATGTCTTGGTCACATCACTGATAACTCCTAAGTTTCAGCTGCCTTATGTGAATAAGGTTGGTGTGGATAAACTCCTATAGTATCAAAGAAGGCTTTCCTAAGCAACTAGAATGAAAAAGTAAAACTGAAAGTACCCAGTATTTCATTCATGAGGTCTGTTAAATGGGAGAAAATTTATTATGTTTTCTTGACAAGAGCATAAATAGTTAAGAACTTAGGAATAACCCAGGATCCACTGAAATGAATAAACTGGCAAGTAAAAAAAAGAAATCAGGTGTGTTGACAACTCTTCCAAGAAGTCTGCTTATTAGGAAGGAGAGGGGAAAAAAAAAAAAAAAAACTGAAAGGGAATGCAAATTTGAAGGAGAAATAAGAAAATAAATATGCATGCGAAACTAAAAATAGGATGGCTGAGCTTAAAGATACATTATTACAAAGGGATAAACAATGAATAAAAGACAACAAACTATCTGGAAAGACCAGAGCCCAAATGGGTCTTTTCAAATTTTATAGAAAAGGATATGAAATTACTGTCATGTGAAGAAGTGGTCAGAATACACAGGTCAAACACAGAAAAATATATTCCAGAAGTGTTTTACACAGTTAATTGATAACCTTACATTATTTTTAAAAGATTATAATGGTTATGGTACCTAACAGCTTCTGAAGACATAACTCTGATATCTTTTCTCAGTGTAAATAATCACTTCATAAGTAAATCTGTATTTGTGATTATTGACATACTTTTATTGAGAATTCCCAAAATCCCTCCAACTGTAATTTAGGTCACACAAAATTTGGATCTACCCCTGAATTGGGATCTCCACCATCGTCATTCATCATCTGCATCATCACCATCTTCAGCACAGTCAAGGCAGAATTAAGCGAGAATGACAATCAAAAAACTCTAATCCCTAATTTTTTCTATTCATTTTAGTATCTATCATAGTATTTCAGTTGTCAGAATTGCTGGAGGTGTATATGTGTATTTCACAAGAAAGCTATCCCTCTGTCCATTCTTCCAGAAGTAATGAAGGAGGATACAATAGCTGGTTTATAGTCTCCCTCACTCTACTACCCTCAGTCAGGTAAAATGTCTTGGTCACATCACTGATAACTCCTAAGTTTCAGCTGCCTTATGTGAATAAGGTTGGTGTGGATAAACTCCTATAGTATCAAAGAAGGCTTTCCTAAGCAACTAGAATGAAAAAGTAAAACTGAAAGTACCCAGTATTTCATTCATGAGGTCTGTTAAATGGGAGAAAATTTATTATGTTTTCTTGACAAGAGCATAAATAGTTAAGAACTTAGGAATAACCCAGGATCCACTGAAATGAATAAACTGGCAAGTAAAAAAAAGAAATCAGGTGTGTTGACAACTCTTCCAAGAAGTCTGCTTATTAGGAAGGAGAGGGGAAAAAAAAAAAAAAAAACTGAAAGGGAATGCAAATTTGAAGGAGAAATAAGAAAATAAATATGCATGCGAAACTAAAAATAGGATGGCTGAGCTTAAAGATACATTATTACAAAGGGATAAACAATGAATAAAAGACAACAAACTATCTGGAAAGACATAGAAGTCAGAGCCCAAATGGGTCTTTTCAAATTGTATCAGAAGAGAAAGAGAAAGTATCACTGAAGTTAAATTTTAGGTGTGGGGGCGAGAATTAGAGACTTCCTTTGTATCTCATTACCTACAACAGGGGGTGACATGGTCCTATGTTCTTAGCAGTCAAAGCGGAATCATGGAGAAGACAGGACATTTAGATTGATGAAAAATTAATGTTTTGTCAAGGACATAAGGTGAAAATGACTGATAATGAAGTGGAGGGTATTGTCAAGAAAGTGATTATGTCATGTATAAATGAAATTATTCTAAAGAGAAGATAGCTAAAAAGGAAGAGTCATAACACTAACTCCTTCAATTCACTCATTCACTTGACATATCTATCAAAACCTAACCAATATCCATCTAAGCACTGAAGAGTCAGGGAAACAGCAATTTCAAAGATGTTGAAGAAGTGAAGCAATGTCACAGAAAGCTAAAAGTATAAAGTTATGGTCTGAAAATGAAACTTGAAATCAAGGTTATAGATATTATCCATTAGGAATGGATGATGTAAGAATGAGAACAAAAGTGATTAAATGAAAAGGTAATGAGGGACTTCCCTAGTGGTTTCAATCCCGAGTCAGGGAACGAAGATCCCACGTATGCCCACTGAAGCCCAGTATTCAAGTACAGAGCTCCTGTACTACGAGAGATCCCACATCCTGCAGTTGAGACTCAATGCAGCCAGATAATAAATAATATTTTAAATGAAAATGTAATGGACAGACTCATGTAAGTGAAAAATACGAGGGATAGTTAGCTTAATTCTTGAAGACACGGGCTTTCCTGGTGGCTCAGATGGTAAAGAATCCATTGCAAAGCGGGAGAGCCAGGTTTGATTCCTAGGTCTGGAAGATCCCCTGGAGAAAGGAATAGTAACCCAGTCCAGTATTCTTGTCTGGAGAACTCCATGGACAGAGGAGCCTGGCTGGCTACAGTCCATGAGGTCACAGAGAGTCAGACACGACTCAGCAATTAACACTAAAAGACATAGGGTTGAAATATCAGGACCTGAAATATCTCCATTCTTGGGCTTCCTTGATGGTTCGGGTAGGAGCCTGCAAAAAATGCGGGAGACCTGGGTTCAATCCCTCAGTCAGGAAGACCAGATGGAGAAGGGAATGACAAGCCACTCCAATACTCTAGTCTGGAGAATCCCATAGACAGAGGAGCCTGGAGGGCTACAGTCCCCGGGGTCACAAAGAGTTGCACATGACTAAGCAACTAACACATTCACTCTCTTGGTTATGAAACATGGTTTTTTTATTTTGCTTTATTTTATTTCATTTCAATGTATTACATGTATAAATGAAATTATTCTAAAGAGAAGATAGCTAAAAGGAAGAGTCATAACACTAACTCCTTCAATTCACTCATTCACTTGACATATCTATCAAAACCTAACCAATATCCATCTAAGCACTGAAGAGTCAGGGAAACAGCAATTTCAAAGATGTTGAAGAAGTGAAGCAATGTCACAGAAAGCTAAAAGTATAAAGTTATGGTCTGAAAATGAAACTTGAAATCAAGGTTATAGATATTATCCATTAGGAATGGATGATGTAAGAATGAGAACAAAAGTGATTAAATGAAAAGGTAATGAGGGACTTCCCTAGTGGTTTCAATCCCGAGTCAGGGAACGAAGATCCCACGTATGCCCACTGAAGCCCAGTATTCAAGTACAGAGCTCCTGTACTACGAGAGATCCCACATCCTGCAGTTGAGACTCAATGCAGCCAGATAATAAATAATATTTTAAATGAAAATGTAATGGACAGACTCATGTAAGTGAAAAATACGAGGGATAGTTAGCTTAATTCTTGAAGACACGGGCTTTCCTGGTGGCTCAGATGGTAAAGAATCCATTGCAAAGCGGGAGAGCCAGGTTTGATTCCTAGGTCTGGAAGATCCCCTGGAGAAAGGAATAGTAACCCAGTCCAGTATTCTTGTCTGGAGAACTCCATGGACAGAGGAGCCTGGCTGGCTACAGTCCATGAGGTCACAGAGAGTCAGACACGACTCAGCAATTAACACTAAAAGACATAGGGTTGAAATATCAGGACCTGAAATATCTCCATTCTTGGGCTTCCTTGATGGTTCGGGTAGGAGCCTGCAAAAAATGCGGGAGACCTGGGTTCAATCCCTCAGTCAGGAAGACCAGATGGAGAAGGGAATGACAAGCCACTCCAATACTCTAGTCTGGAGAATCCCATAGACAGAGGAGCCTGGAGGGCTACAGTCCCCGGGGTCACAAAGAGTTGCACATGACTAAGCAACTAACACATTCACTCTCTTGGTTATGAAACATGGTTTTTTTATTTTGCTTTATTTTATTTCATTTCAATGTATTACAGGTAATTAAAACTTTTTCCAACAGAGAAAATGGCCAGGAAGAGAGCTGTTACCAAAGACAACTTTATCTGAAAGACTTAATAGCAAGACAAACATTTGATTACCAAACATTCACTCCTTTCCTCCTCCTGTGAATCAACCCTCTCCTCTTTGAAGTGTCAGGCCCTTATCTCTTACCCTAAGCTCAGGACAGCATGTAAGCCTCAACAGTCAGACTGCCCTTAGTCTCATGCCTTTATGAGGTTCTCATACATACATAACTAAATTTGTGTCTTCTGTTAGTCTGTCATATGTCAATTTAATTATTAGACCCATGAAAGAAACAAGGAAAAAATTTTATACCTCAATGTTATTATTCATATTAATTTTTTTAATTACTCTAATGAAAAAGTGTTAAATGCCGAAGTCAACAGAACATGAAATGAGTTAGTGAAAGAGAATGTCTCCTTGCTTGTTCAGCCAACTTAGGTTATTCAAGTAGCTTACTACTAACACTCGTAATTTGTTTTTTACTACAAATACCTGTTACCAAAACTGGCATAATTTTTTATAATGGTTAGTATTGTGAAGAAAGATAAACTATATAGAAATTCAGATACAAGAACATGAAACAGGGCTTCCCTGGTGGACCAGTGGGTAGAGAGTCCGCCTTGCACTGCAAGGGACACCGGTTTGATCCCTAGCCCAGGAAGATCCCATGTGTCATGGAGTGGCTGGACCAGTGTGTCCAATTACCAGCCAGCGCTCTCAAGCAAATACACCCAGAGCCTGTGCTCTGCAACAAGAGGCTACTGCAATGGGAGACCTACACATGCCAAAGAATAAAACATGGATGAAAATAAACATAAAAATAAAAGATACATGATGGGGAGAAAAAAAAAAAGAACATGAGGGCTTCTCTGGTGGTCCAGTGGGTAAGGACACCGCCTTGCAGTGCAAGGTGCGCCAGTTCGATCCCTGGCCTGGGAAGATCCCACATGCCGCGGAGTGGCTGGACCCATGTGTCCAATTACTGAGCCAGAGCTCTGGAGCGCATGTGCCCAGAGCTGGTGCTCTGTGATAACAGAGGCCACTGCAATGTGAGGCCCACGTGGGCCAAAGAACAAAGATGGATGAAAATAGATAAATGAAAGACCAATAGAAGTGGCCCGCCCACCCCTCTCCCTCCCCACCCCATCCCCCTCAAAATAAATAAATAAATATTTAAAATAAGAGAACTTTAAAAAAAAAAAAACAGAACATGAAACATCTCGAAGCTAAATCCCAAGCATTGTTATCATGATTTAGTGAAGATATCATTATCCTATCAGAATTCCCATCAGATGCTGATATTATCTAGACCTCAGAAATGCATGTTGACTTTCTCATATTTTGAATATCTACAACTGAACGAGGTACTCCCCTTTCCCTTTTCTGCTCCACGCCTCCCATTCCACCTCTGCATTCTCATTTTTTTCTTTCTCTCTTTCCCTTTTTCTAAATGTAGCAGAGAAATAACCTGAGAAAAAAAAGTATTTTACTCTACAGCCACATATTTTCATACCTAAAACTCATATTTGACAAGAATTAAATTTATACAAATGAATCTAAACTTTTATGAGGAACTATTTCTTGGTTCATAAATAAAATGTTCCTCAGTGAGATGAAACAGTAGACAAAACAGCACTGTTTGGAAGGAAAATAAGGGCTTTCTTTCTATGTAAGGGAACTCAGTCATGAGAAATAGTTGAACTGATTTCCAAAGAGTGACAAATTCTTCCATTTCTTCTAATAAACTTCTAATGCAGCAATGCAAACAGTAAGAGTCCGCTTGTGAAATACTGTGTTACTATTCTGTATTGTAAAATTATAATCTGCATTAAACACAGTTCTAACTTTTTAGTATTTCTTAGATAATGCCAAAATTGATACCCACAATTTATGGTACTAACTTCATATAAAAATACATTCCAGATATTACTGTGAATAGGGAAATATGTGCAATTTATAATTATTTGCAGTCTAGTTACAAAAAGAAAGGACAGAGGAAGGTCATGAATGCTGAAAAATCTCAAGGGGTATTGAGGAGTTTTGTTTTGTTTAAACAGAGTATCTATGAATATACTCATGTTTATTTGTCCCAACATTCAGTTCTGAATTTTTTCTAGGAGAGGTGGCGAAAAATTTTAAAAGGAAATTACCCCAATGTGAGGCCCACGTGGGCCAAAGAACAAAGATGGATGAAAATAGATAAATGAAAGACCAATAGAAGTGGCCCGCCCTCCCTCTCCCTCCCCACCCCATCCCCCTCAAAATAAATAAATAAATATTTAAAATAAGAGAACTTTAAAAAAAAAAAAACAGAACATGAAACATCTCGAAGCTAAATCCCAAGCATTGTTATCATGATTTAGTGAAGATATCATTATCCTATCAGAATTCCCATCAGATGCTGATATTATCTAGACCTCAGAAATGCATGTTGACTTTCTCATATTTTGAATAACTACAACTGAACGAGGTACTCCCCTTTCCCTTTTCTGCTCCACGCCTCCCATTCCACCTCTGCATTCTCATTTTTTTCTCTCTCTTTCCCTTTTTCTAAATGTAGCAGAGAAATAACCTGAGAAAAAAAAGTATTTTACTCTACAGCCACATATTTTCATACCTAAAACTCATATTTGACAAGAATTAAATTTATACAAATGAATCTAAACTTTTATGAGGAACTATTTCTTGGTTCACAAATAAAATGTTCCTCAGTGAAATGAAACAGTAGACAAAACAGCACTGTTTGGAAGGAAAATAAGGGCTTTCTTTCTATGTAAGGGAACTCAGTCATGAGAAATAGTTGAACTGATTTCCAAAGAGTGACAAATTCTTCCATTTCTTCTAATAAACTTCTAATGCAGCAATGCAAACAGTAAGAGTCCGCTTGTGAAATACTGTGTTACTATTCTGTATTGTAAAATTATAATCTGCATTAAACACAGTTGTAACTTTTTAGTATTTCTTAGATAATGCCAAAATTGATACCCACAATTTATGGTACTAACTTCATATAAAAATACATTCCAGATATTACTGTGAATAGGGAAATATGTGCAATTTATAATTATTTGCAGTCTAGTTACAAAAAGAAAGGACAGAGGAAGGTCATGAATGCTGAAAAATCTCAAGGGGTATTGAGGAGTTTTGTTTTGTTTAAACAGAGTATCTATGAATATACTCATGTTTATTTGTCCCAACATTCAGTTCTGAATTTTTTCTAGGAGAGGTGGGGAAGGAAGATTTTTGAAGGAAAAGAAGAATAGAAATGGAGGAAATTACCCCAGGATCTGTCTCAGGTTCAAGTATGGAGATTTTGCTCCTAGTTAGAAGCTTTTTTCCTCTGAGAAGTAAACCTGGTAAAGGAGGTCAACTCTGTAAGAAAAAAATGCTTTAGGAATATAAATGTATTCATTCACTGAATAGCACCTACTAGCTCCAGATGAAACTGGTTTCCTATACCTGCTCTCAAGCAGTTCACACTAAAAAAGCTGTGGGACAGGCCAGAAAATATAACATTCTGTATGATACAGTCAAAATTCAGTAATATATATATATGCACTGTTTACTAAGGAAGAGTAGGAGTTAGCAACAGCAAAGAAGGAAGAAAGTATTCAACTAAGAGCAGTACAAATACACAGAGGGGGAAAAAAAAGGATGAATAAAAAAACTCAACAGCAAATATCTCAATATATCTGGAAACAGGACTTAAGTAAACATAAAACAAGGTGTCTGAAGAGTAGAGTTTTTAACATTGGCAAGAAGTTAGGAAATATTATAAACAAGGGGTGCCATTGAAGGACTTTCATCAAATAATGCATATTTTTAAAATACATCCAATTCTAGGAAAACAAAGCCCAAAGCAAATAAAAATCACATTTTTTAAGAAAATCAACATTAATTTTTATTTCATCTCTGTAAGTACAAAATAACGACTCCTATTTCATAAGATGATCACAATAACAATAGCAAACTGAAAAAAACATATATGAATTTCTTAATGATTAAAATACCCAGTTTGCTTTTAAAATTGTGAAACAGGATAATGATATGACCATAATCGCACTTGCAGTGGTAGGGAAGGGAAAACTGAGGTTTGTAGAGAAAATGCAAGACAGCACTATGACTTACAAGAAGCCTAGTGCAAAATTCTAGACTAGCAGTTAAGCCCAGAAGATGCCTGGCTTCTAGTTCAGGAAGCTCCCAGGCTGGAATCTACCTTCATTCAGCCGTATACTGACAGAGTAACTAGTTCTACCTGTATTGAAGATGATTCATTTTAAAGAAACACTATTTTTTTTTGAATGATTAGGCTTTCTAGAAAGGGAATTAACAAAATTCAAATATAAGATGACAAGAATTCTTAACTCTTGGGTCTCTTAAAGTTTGTGAACTTACAATAATTCATATATAATTATGAGGGCTTCCCAAGTGGCTCAGTGGTAAAGACTCCCTCCGCTAATGCAGGAGACACAGCAGATCTAGATTCAATCTCTGGGTGGGGAAGATCCCCTAGAGGAGCAAACAGCAACTTATTCTGGTATTCTTGCCAGGAAAATTTCACGTAGAGAGGAGCCTGGCAGGCTACAGTCCACGGGGTCACCAACAGTACGCTAAGCAACTGAGAACACACGCACAATATAATTCTGTGTCCTTTTATATAAGAGTATGATAGCCTTTAGGCCTTGAAGCAATGAGAAAATCATTGAAGGGAAATTTCTGACAATTTTAGCTTAGAAGGCAGTTTTTCTAGGAATTATGAAGGACAGAGACAAGGAGAAACAAGGGACTCCAGTTCTAAAACTACTTTTGCGCCATCATTCTTGGTACTGCCCTGTCCAAACCCGTCTACTTTCCCAATTAAGCCTGGAACACCCTCTTCCAACAGTCCTGGACCTCCTGAAGGATAAAATGAGATCTCCCCCTTTGTGACCAAAATAAACTTGAAAATTTGGGGAAGGAAAATCTCCACACTCACACCTCCAGAATTATACAGGCAGTGACCTGGAGGAAGGCAGAGGAGGGAAGGACCTTTTTTTTCTTTTAACCAAATATTCTTGCAGAAGATTTTTAGTACTTTTCCAACATACAACTCCATCCAACCCCTGACTCAATGAATAAACCCACCACATCCTAAGCCACTTTTAGTCCCTGCTTTCAACACCCCATTTGCTAGTATTATACATATATAAAGGAGCTGATTAAATTCTTACCATCCCCAATTTTAAAGACAGAAATTGAAGGAGGTAAGATTATAATATTTACAACCCATTTACAAACCAGACACTGTAACAGGACATTTTACCTCTGTTATTTCACCTAATGAGCCAATGCCTGATGGTTTAGCCACTGGAGTCATTTGATAATAGTAAAAATGTGCCAGAGAATTAAGACTGGAAGTATCCTATATCGAGTAATATAAAAAGTTGTAGGTTCTTCACTCACCTCTTAATTCAATATACGGGAAAATGGAAGTATCATCAATGAAATTATGAGGGCTTCCCAAGTGGCTCAGTGGTAAAGACTCCTCCGCTAATGCAGGAGACACAGCAGATCTAGATTCAATCTCTGGGTGGGGAAGATCCCCTAGAGGAGCAAACAGCAACTTATTCTGGTATTCTTGCCAGGAAAATTTCACGTAGAGAGGAGCCTGGCAGGCTACAGTCCACGGGGTCACCAACAGTACGCTAAGCAACTGAGAACACATGCACAATATAATTCTGTGTCCTTTTATATAAGAGTATGATAGCCTTTAGGCCTTGAAGCAATGAGAAAATCATTGAAGGGAAATTTCTGACAATTTTAGCTTAGAAGGCAGTTTTTCTAGGAATTATGAAGGACAGAGACAAGGAGAAACAAGGGACTCCAGTTCTAAAACTACTTTTGCGCCATCATTCTTGGTACTGCCCTGTCCAAACCCGTCTACTTTCCCAATTAAGCCTGGAACACCCTCTTCCAACAGTCCTGGACCTCCTGAAGGATAAAATGAGATCTCCCCCTTTGTGACCAAAATAAACTTGAAAATTTGGGGAAGGAAAATCTCCACACTCACACCTCCAGAATTATACAGGCAGTGACCTGGAGGAAGGCAGAGGAGGGAAGGACCTTTTTTTTCTTTTAACCAAATATTCTTGCAGAAGATTTTTAGTACTTTTCCAACATACAACTCCATCCAACCCCTGACTCAATGAACAAACCCACCACATCCTAAGCCACTTTTAGTCCCTGCTTTCAACACCCCATTTGCTAGTATTATACATATATAAAGGAGCTGATTAAATTCTTACCATCCCCAATTTTAAAGACAGAAATTGAAGGAGGTAAGATTATAATATTTACAACCCATTTACAAACCAGACACTGTAACAGGACATTTTACCTCTGTTATTTCACCTAATGAGCCAATGCCTGATGGTTTAGCCACTGGAGTCATTTGATAATAGTAAAAATGTGCCAGAGAATTAAGACTGGAAGTATCCTATATCGAGTAATATAAAAAGTTGTAGGTTCTTCACTCACCTCTTAATTCAATATACGCTGTGGCATCTAACTAACATGCATACAATGACTTTATTTTGGTCCATGTAAAGACTAACTGGAGAGATTCAGTACTGATTTGTGCAGAACTAAGGTCAGTATTGGAATCTGAGGGTCAGTAATTTTTAAACGTGTAACATTGCTGACCCCATGGGTTATCACTTATGAAATACATAACATTAGGAAAAGATACCTATGAGGAGAAACCATTTGCCATTTTAAAGCTACATTAATATAGGAAAAGTAACTATCAACTTAAGTCACTTGAGATTTTAAACAACTTCTGGATATCACTTTGAATTTCTATCCTCAAAGAGTTCCATACAGTGAGGGTGTCAGCAGGAGCTGTGCAGGGACAGCTGCAGAGAACTTGAAAACCATTTCGCCTTCTCCCTCACCCTGATGTTCAGTATGAACCCATGCTCCCTGTGCTTTTCATCTCCAGGTTTGTAAGAAGAGCAAACCAGGAAAAAAAAGCAAACATGTAAAAGGAAAATAAACCAGATACCAGAATGTGAGTAACCCTTCAGAATAATCTGCTCCAAAATCAAAGAAGGTAATTTAAGATAGCACAAGATCAAGAACAGCAGTTTTTAGCCAAAGACTTGGGCACTGCACAGAACCTCCTCAGCATCAGATGTCAAACAGAGGTCCCTCTAGAGAGGCAAGTGAGGCAACCAAACTCCAGAAATCTTTCAGGAAATTCACACAGTACTTCCTTCTGAAATAAGCTTTTTTCAGAATGGAATGCATCCTTACTGAGGACTGTTGTTTTTTCCCTAGAGTATAAGATTACACATATCCTAATGAGCAAAAGATACTTCTGAACCCTTTCCACATGGTTTCAATCGTGGCCAACAACTCTTAAATAAAAGACCTTGTCAATTCAAATTCTAGTGTCTGAAAGGTATTCTGCGCGGCAAGGACAAGCGGGACCAGGTCAGAGCAGAGACAACTCAGGCCATTTACTGGGACAACGCTCCCGGGTGAGATTCACGTGGCCCCAAGAGGCAGGGCCAGTGAATTTGCGCCTGGAGATGGGATGAGGGGATTTTTATTTGGGAAGAAGAAAAAGGGGAGAGGGGATTTTTTGGTGCATGTGCAGAGGCAAAGTCTTTGTTTAAGCAGAGTGACAGTGATGAGTCAGCAGTCCTTGAGTTGTCTGTGGGTATGGGGCGAGGGTCTCGGTGACTCATGTCTGGCATACGTGCAGTTTGTACTTTTCTAGACACAGTGAAAAGTCCTTGACGGAGCGAGTTTCTTATCGCTAGCTCTGTGAGATTCCCAAGCGCTGGCAGGTCAGCAGAAGGCTCTTTGTTGCTGACCTTGTAGGGCCTTCGATTTTGCAAGGCCTGCAGCATTACCCCTCTGTTAGCCCATCGGCCCAACAGTGTCCTATGTTGGACTTTATAACTTTTACTTTTTTAAGCCGATAGTTTCTCAAGCCCAGTTTGTGCAAAGGGTAATCACAGAAGGCTGGTTGATTAAATTTCACTTATTCTTTATGCAGAAAAAAATAACTGAAAACACTACAATTCCTGGTACTGTTAGACAGAGAATAGGATTTGGCTCCCCCAACCTAACTATTACAAGTACTAAAATACACATAGGTACTGAGTGTTCTACATGTCCCAGGCACTGAGAAGAACTTAACATGTTATCAACTCATTTTATCTCTTTTACCCTATGAGATATGTGCTAGTATTTGGGTTTTATACATAATAAAACTGAATCACAGACCGTTTAAAAAACCTACTCAAAGTAACTCAGGAGAAGATAAAAAAGGACTCATATCCACAGTTTGGCTTTATAGTCCTACATTCTTACCTACTCTGGCACATCATGTTTACTGCGTTTTCCTTCTGTTGGCTGGTGTTACCCTAAGTTTCTTCAGGTTATCAACTGTTTGAAGGCAAACAATTTAAAACAGAAGGAGTCCATGGACTGTATTAAGGGAAAGAGTGATGTACCTTTAAGAAGAGATTTGTCTAAGTACATTCTGGCATAAATCAGTGATTATCCAGATACAGAATTATCTAGGCCATCCTCCCAAAATGCCAAGTGAATTTCAGAACCATTTTTCTTAATGTCCACAAGGCAAGTGGCAAATATAAGATACTATTAGATACTGCCAATTAACGAGCAGTTAAAATGTATTCATTTTTACGTAAATAATTCAACAAAAATTGGCAATTCACAGAGTTGTGAGTTAATGAATACAAACTATGAGTCTTTGATTACAACTCGCAGAACTCTGTTTTAATGAGTCATTTTTGGAAGTGCTTTCTGTAGAAGAGTAACTCAAGGAGAAAATAGCTGTGTATAAAAATAGAGCAAGTACCCACGATGAGGCCCAAGCTGGAGAAAAGTAGGTTATGCTATCGTTCTTAGCAATCTGAGGAAAATAGTACAGAACCCTAAAAGGCTGGATATATAATAACTTATAAATTAATCTCTTCTGGTATTTCAGAGACCACTTCCTTGGAGGAGTCAAGAAACTCTTAGTTCCCTACCATTTTATTCAAGAATCCCATGATCCATTCCCCTCATAGGTAAAATACTTACAACTGTTAAGTTTGTTTTATTTGCATATATATGTCACAAGTATGTGTCTTCTCGTATTTGTTGATCTGGCAGTCTTATTTTATTTACTTGCCACGTATTTCAGAACTATCAATTAGATGCTATCTAGATAAAAAAACAGGGAAATGACATTAAGGGGTCTGGAGAAGTCACTGCTTGAGTGATATTTCGGTATAAAAAGGAAAAAAAGAGGAGCTCCTGGTAAATCTCTGAATATTTGAAGACAAAAAAATATATTCTGAGCCGCTCCTGCTTTAGGACATTAAACTGAGCTTCCGAAGTAAGGTTCTGGACGAGGATTTTTGATGGAGACTGAGAATCAGTGCAATGACTCAAGCCCCTCGGTGACACTGACGGGGGTTTAGAGCAGAGTCTTCTTGAAGAACAGAGGGGTGGGAAGCACTCCCTGCCAACTCTCTAAAGAAGAGGTGCTGTCGGGAGGGAAGGAGGTCCCTGAACAAGTGCCTGTCGTCTTTGCAGCTTCCAGGTTACGGTTGATCACCTGGCTCCCTTTTTATAAAAGCACAATGAAGACGCAATCCCCTGGTACCCTGTCAGACATGTTATCAGCCATCCTCCCAAAATGCCAAGTGAATTTCAGAACCATTTTTCTTAATGTCCACAAGGCAAAATATAAGATACTATTAGATACTGCCAATTAACGAGCAGTTAAAATGTATTCATTTTTACGTAAATAATTCAACAAAAATTGGCAATTCACAGAGTTGTGAGTTAATGAATACAAACTATGAGTCTTTGATTACAACTCGCAGAACTCTGTTTTAATGAGTCATTTTTGGAAGTGCTTTCTGTAGAAGAGTAACTCAAGGAGAAAATAGCTGTGTATAAAAATAGAGCAAGTACCCACGATGAGGCCCAAGCTGGAGAAAAGTAGGTTATGCTATCGTTCTTAGCAATCTGAGGAAAATAGTACAGAACCCTAAAAGGCTGGATATATAATAACTTATAAATTAATCTCTTCTGGTATTTCAGAGACCACTTCCTTGGAGGAGTCAAGAAACTCTTAGTTCCCTACCATTTTATTCAAGAATCCCATGATCCATTCCCCTCATAGGTAAAATACTTACAACTGTTAAGTTTGTTTTATTTGCATATATATGTCACAAGTATGTGTCTTCTCGTATTTGTTGATCTGGCAGTCTTATTTTATTTACTTGCCACGTATTTCAGAACTATCAATTAGATGCTATCTAGATAAAAAAACAGGGAAATGACATTAAGGGGTCTGGAGAAGTCACTGCTTGAGTGATATTTCGGTATAAAAAGGAAAAAAAGAGGAGCTCCTGGTAAATCTCTGAATATTTGAAGACAAAAAAATATATTCTGAGCCGCTCCTGCTTTAGGACATTAAACTGAGCTTCCGAAGTAAGGTTCTGGACGAGGATTTTTGATGGAGACCGAGAATCAGTGCAATGACTCAAGCCCCTCGGTGACACTGACGGGGGTTTAGAGCAGAGTCTTCTTGAAGAACAGAGGGGTGGGAAGCACTCCCTGCCAACTCTCTAAAGAAGAGGTGCTGTCGGGAGGGAAGGAGGTCCCTGAACAAGTGCCTGTCGTCTTTGCAGCTTCCAGGTTACGGTTGATCACCTGGCTCCCTTTTTTATAAAAAGCACAATGAAGACGCAATCCCCCCTGGTCAGCAGATAGTCAGCTGTAAAGAAAATAAATTTATCAGAATTTTCCATAGACAAGATGCAGGCCACATAAATGAAAGAACACGAACGGCATCATTTAAATTCCTCCCCCTGAAGACGACGGAAGAGGTGTGAAGGCCTCAGCACAAGAAAGAGTTAGTGACCAATTAGAAATGAGACATCAAAAAAACTGCTAAAGTAAACCCAACTGAAAAGGCTACATATTGTGTAATTCCAACTATCAACAATCTAGAAAAGAATAGCATGGAGACAGCAAAAAATACCTCAGTGGTTTCCAGGGATTAGAAGGCAGGGAAGGATGACAACAGCACAGAAGGCTTTTAGGACACAAAACCACTCTGCACAATACTCTCATTGCCAGTGTGTGATTATACATGTGTCAAACCCACAGAAGGTACAACTGAGTGAATCCTAATATAAATCATAGGGTATAGTTAATCCACGAAACATTCACTTGTCAGTTTTAACAAATGCACTATACCAATGCAAGATATTAACAGGAAAAACTGAAGGAAGGTGGAGAGGGGGATATATGGAAATTTCTCTACACTGTAATTGACTTTTCTATAAGCATAAGCTGTTCAAAAAAGTATCTTACTCTGCAATCCCACTCCTGTGCATACACCTGGAGAAAACATGACCCAAAAGATACATGCATCTCAATGTTCACTGTAGCACTGTTTACAAGAACCAAGCCATGGAAGCAGTCTAAATGCCCATCAAAAGAGCAATGAATAAAGATGTGGTACATATAAACAATGAAGTATTACTCATTCAAAAGAATGAAATAATGCCATTTGGAGCAACACTGATGGAGCCAGAAACTGTCGTACTGAGTGAGGTCAGCTAGAGAAGGACAAATACTCTATGATATCCCTTATATGTGGAATCAAAAAAGGAATGATACAAATGATCTCACAAAACAGAAACATACTCACATATTTAGAGAACAATCTTACAGTTGCTGGGAGAAAGGATGGGGGAAGGGATCGTTAGGGAGTTTGGGATGGACATGTAAACATGTGCACACAGTGCTATATTTAAGATGGATAACCGACAAGGACCTACTGTATAGCACATCGAACTCTTCTCAATGTTATGTGGCAGCCTGGATGGGAGGGGAGGTCTGAGTGAGGATGGATACACAGGTATGTATGGCCAAGTCCCTTTGCTATTTACCTGAAATTATCGCCACATTGCTCATCTGCTACACCCCAATACAAAACAAAAAGTTAAGAAAAAAGTCTATCTTGAAATAAAAATAAAGATCTGGGGCCTCCCTGGTGGTCCAGTGGATAAAGAGCCCGCTTCACAGCACAAGGGGCACCGGTTCAATCCCTGGCCTGGGAAGACCCCACGTGCCATAGAGCAGCTGGACCAATGTGTCCAATTAGAAAAGCCAGCACTCTGGAATGCACGTGCCCAGAGCTGGTGCTCTGCAGCGAGAGAGGCCACTGCAATGGGAGGCCCACACAGGCTGAAGAATAAAGATGGATGAAAACAAATATTTTAAAAATAAATAAATAAATAAAAATAAAGATCTATCTCTAAAAGTGGGTACAAACTGTTTTAATGGATAGCACCAATCATCAAAGGGAGAGAGGGAAGAGAATGGGGAAAAGAAAAGGGAATGAATAGACTCTGAAAGTGTGTAGGTGAAATCATTTGAAACATGGTTGACATGGGCCCACTGACAAATGCCTTCAGAGACATTATTGTCCACCTTGCCAATGACAAAGAAGTCTGACACTGGTGGGTAGGAAGCTTCCATGAATGGTACACTTGATCCTTAGCCAGGACACAATTTGCCCTTAAGGATCCTTTCTATACATCTCTAGCCTCACATACTTATAGGAATTTCCCATCACCCTAACATTTACTTTCCAAAACACTGAATTTATAAAGGAGGATAGAAAAACAAAACATCATTGCCTCAAATAATTCATAACTGAAACTACTGTTCAGTCCCTCATTGTCTACTAGAGTGCTGAAAATACTGTGCAAATAACATCCAAATCATTTACAAAGTAAAAGTTTTTAAGTAGCTTATTATTTACAATAAATTGAAAAGCTATAGACACATAGTGATATACCAGAGTTAAATTAAAAACTAAAGAGAATCCACCAAGGTAAGTTTCAGACAAGATTAATGTGAGTATCAAAGCATTCATTAAAAATCTTCGGGGGTTTCTCTGGTGGTTCAGTGGGTAAAGACTCCGCCTTGCAGTGCAAGGGGCACCAGTTCAGTTCCTGGACTGGGAAGATCCTACATGCCACGGAACAGCTGGACGGGTGTGTTCAACTACAAGCCAGTGCTCTTGAATGCATGAGCCCAGAGCTGGTGCTCTGCAACAAGAGAGGCCACTGCAATGGGAGGTCCACACAGGCCAAAGAACAAAGATGAATGAAAACAAATAAATGAAAGACCAATTAAAAAAAAAAAAAAAAGAGGTCAAAATTTAAAAAAAAAAAAAAATCTTTGGGAAAATGTGTAATGCCTGGTAACAGATATTTTTTAAAGGTATTTTTATACAGACTGTGCTGCAGGACTCAAAGGATCATTGTCACAACATTCTATCATTTTGTTTGGAAAATCGTAAGAAAATACCCTAAATATATAAGGAAAATACTTACAAGACTTTTTTAAGATAATGTTCTATTATGTTCACCCCTCTACTACCTACTATAACATTTTGATCCTTTTATGTAGAGTGGACTTTTTCTGATACTACTTTATTTGAGAAGAGTTGAATAGTTGCCCCATACTTGTTAACACCTTCCCTATTCATAAATTTAGAGAAGGTAGGACAAGAGAACTCAATAAACATCTTCCATTGGTCTCTCTTCACCTTTAAGCCTAGAAAATCTTTGTATTTAATTAACAAAATAGTTAATTACTATTTCTATGACTACAATGCAGTATTTGAATATAATTTCATACTGACTGACCCTCATCTCTATTTCCAATGCTGTGTCTGTCACTTTACAGGCACTGAAAAAAAAAGTGCAATATGGAATCCATGCCTGAGAAAGATGTATTCTGGCTGGAGTTCTTTTATAATTTTAAGTCAAAAAATGTATTCATAGTTAATAATCATTTCATTCTTTAACTTTATTCACATTTTAATTAGTGGAAGGGGTAAAGATTGCAGAAGAAAACATTTTAAAGGACATTGTCAAAGAGGAAGAACTTAATTTTACCCTTTAGCAATGTTTCAAATGGCTAGAAAATTATGAAAACAACCTAACTGTTCATCAGCAGATGGATTAACAAGATGTGGTGTATACATACAATGGAATATTATTCAACCATGAGAAAGAAGGAAATTCTGAAATCTGCAACAACAATCTGTACTGAATCTTGAAGCATTGTATGCTAAGGAAAGCAAGTTGGAACAGAAAGGCAAATACTACACAGCATCACATATGTGAAATCTAAACAAAAGTGTCAAACTCACAGACACAGTAGAAAAGTGGCTGCAAAGGGTTGTAACAAGATAAAAATGAACAGTAAGTGTATAAAGAGCAGGTGGATTTGACAGGAATGGCATTCTATTAGGAAGCAAGGAATGCAAAATTAAAGAGAAAAAATACATAGTAAGTTGAGAGTTTATTACTTCTTTGCTTATCATTAGTTTAAAGTGATATTACAAATACATATTTCAAATTAGCAACATTTAAGGATCTGCCTAAAGAAACAGAATTAATGCCTGTCTGCCCCTGAAATAGGTAACTTATTTCTGTGTCTTCTATACTTTTGAGCACAGGATCCTTTTGAACCTTAACTTTTAAATTATATAATTTTATAGAAAAGAATTTTCTATAAGAGATGAATACCCTATATACCATGCTTATCGCTACTTAATCTCAGAATCTTAATTTTCAATTTTGCTCTGTTCTGCATAACAGAAGACTTTTACCTCCTTCTTCTATAGTCACTACAACTCGCAGCTTAAATATTCACTTGCCAGGAGATTAGTCCCTTCTCATTCCTGCCCCTTTATCCTTCCACGGTCCAATGCAAATGCAAAAAAAAAGGCAACACTGGCCTTCTGTATGATGAGTATAACATCTGACTATTTCCAATGCTGTGTCTGTCACTTTACAGGCACTGAAAAAAGTGCAATATGGAATCCATGCCTGAGAAAGATGTATTCTGGCTGGAGTTCTTTTATAATTTTAAGTCAAAAAATGTATTCATAGTTAATAATCATTTCATTCTTTAACTTTATTCACATTTTAATTAGTGGAAGGGGTAAAGATTGCAGAAGAAAACATTTTAAAGGACATTGTCAAAGAGGAAGAACTTAATTTTACCCTTTAGCAATGTTTCAAATGGCTAGAAAATTATGAAAACAACCTAACTGTTCATCAGCAGATGGATTAACAAGATGTGGTGTATACATACAATGGAATATTATTCAACCATGAGAAAGAAGGAAATCCTGAAATCTGCAACAACAATCTGTACTGAATCTTGAAGCATTGTATGCTAAGGAAAGCAAGTTGGAACAGAAAGGCAAATACTACACAGCATCACATATGTGAAATCTAAACAAAAGTGTCAAACTCACAGACACAGTAGAAAAGTGGCTGCAAAGGGTTGTAACAAGATAAAAATGAACAGTAAGTGTATAAAGAGCAGGTGGATTTGACAGGAATGGCATTCTATTAGGAAGCAAGGAATGCAAAATTAAAGAGAAAAAATACATAGTAAGTTGAGAGTTTATTACTTCTTTGCTTATCATTAGTTTAAAGTGATATTACAAATACATATTTCAAATTAGCAACATTTAAGGATCTGCCTAAAGAAACAGAATTAATGCCTGTCTGCCCCTGAAATAGGTAACTTATTTCTGTGTCTTCTATACTTTTGAGCACAGGATCCTTTTGAACCTTAACTTTTAAATTATATAATTTTATAGAAAAGAATTTTCTATAAGAGATGAATACCCTATATACCATGCTTATCGCTACTTAATCTCAGAATCTTAATTTTCAATTTTGCTCTGTTCTGCATAACAGAAGACTTTTACCTCCTTCTTCTATAGTCACTACAACTCGCAGCTTAAATATTCACTTGCCAGGAGATTAGTCCCTTCTCATTCCTGCCCCTTTATCCTTCCACGGTCCAATGCAAATGCAAAAAAAAGGCAACACTGGCCTTCTGTATGATGAGTATAAATTTTTATTGGTTTTCTCCATTTCCTACCAGCGCAGACCTTTGAAGAATGAATAATTTTTTTTTAATTTTAATTAAATAAAAAACACTCCTCTCTTAGGCTTTTATACTTCTTTGCAGAATGTGATTTAAAACATACATACAATAACTTAACTTACAGTTCTCTAGATACTTGTAGTTGCTATCAACTTCTTTATATGTCACTACTCTAGCAATATGTCTTATCAAGTATTTCTAAAAGATTTTTTATTCCTTGGAAAGACTATTTTATAACACCTTTAGCATTTTTTTTTATTTAACAGAAAGGGGTTTCATAATTATCGTGTCACAGTTCTAAGTAGAGCCTGCAAATATATGTCCTTTTCAAACGGTAAAGTCAATTCCAGTAAAAGCTTTATTTTATACTTGTCTCTGCTTTGTTTGAAAAGGTCCTAGGTAGTGTAAGATAATTTACATCTAAAAGGAGATCTGTGATTATTCAATATATGTCATAGATGCTGTTATTGAGTCTCCAGCACACACTTGGTGTTCTGTAAGCCTCGAGTGACCCAGTATGAACCTGTAACCCGGCAGGATGAAAGTTTTAACAATGGCTCATTCAGAATTCCTCATTTTTAGCTCAAAATCCACTTCTTTTCATTTTGCATGGCTCTCTTATCCAGTGTTCTGAAAAACTGATAAAACATGGACCTGCACATTTGGAGAATAACATTTTTCTGTTTTGTCAAACTTTTATTAAAAAAACAAACCTTTCTGGGTTGGGGTTTGATTTGGGGGCTCATTGCTGAGATTAATTGAGTGTATTTTTTTTTTAAGATTTATTTATTTATTTATTTTGGGCAGGGGTCAGGTTGGGGAGGGAGGGGAGTAGGCGGGCCACTTCTATTGGTCTTTCATTTCTCTATTTTCATTCGTCTTTGTTCTTTTGGCTCCTGTGGGCCTCCCATCGCGGTGGCATCTGTTGTTGCAGAGCGCCAGCGCTCCAGAGCTCCAGCTCGGTGATTGGACACATCGGTCCAGCCACTCCGTGGCAAGTGGGATCTTCCCAGGCCAGGGATCGAACCGGCGCCCCTTGCACTGCAAGGCGGTGTCCTTATCCACTGGACCACCAGGGGAAGCCCTAATTGAGTGTATTTTTGAAAGAAGCATGTCCTTTTCCTGAAATTAATAGATCCTCCAAAGTCTCAACATTTGTTCAACTTTGAGCAACATAATCTGAAATACACTAAAGCATAGATATGAATTCTAAGAATATAAAATTAAAGCTGTTTGAAAGGTGAAGTTCTGATTAAATCACTTGTGTAAGACTACACAACCACTAAGTAGCAAAGGCGATCTTCAGTCAATCCTAACCATTAAAATGAAAGCTTCCCACTTTGAATTTCTGGTGTCCTCAGGAGAAAAAAATTGTTTGACTATCATGTGCTAGTTCACAGATTTGTCGCCATTAAAGGAATCTAAGAAGTTGGCGAATAAGTAACTTAATATACACAATGAAAGGTGTGCATGTCCTGTGTCAGTACCTTATCAAGGTCTGTAAACACTGTGTTTAAGTATATATGTAGAACAGTTCACACTAGGCCCTCTAACAAGAACATGGCTGTTTAAAGAGATATCCTATATAAATCCTCCTGATAAATTGTCCAAAATATTACTTATCTCTCATACGCACACACATCTTTACATATGCTTACATAACCATATGTACACAATTCTGTCCTACAGAAGTTAGTTTCTTCCATAAACTCAAAAGATAGGAAACTAGCAGAGAAAGCAAAAGGTGAGAATTTACCACAAAGCAGTCTGAAATGCAATGTAGCTGGACCAAAAAAAAAAAAAGCCAAAGGGGAGGAGGAGAACTAGCTAATAGCTAATATTTGTTGCTAATTCAAATGCACTAGGAAGTATTCTAAGAGCTTGATATATACTAAGTCATTCAACCCTCACAGCAAGGCTTTGAAGAATGTATAAATATGTCATTTCACAGGCTTCCCTGGTAGCTCAGTGGTAAAGAATTTGCCTGCCAATGCAGGAGGCACAGGTTCGATCCCTGATCCGGGAAGATTCCACATGCTGTGGAGCAACTAAACCTGGGAGCCACAACTATGGAGCCTGTGCTCTAGAGCCTCATAGCCACAACTATTGAAGCCCATGTGCCCTAGAGCCTAAGTTCCACAACAAGTCACCACAACAAGAAGCTTGCTCACCTCTGCTAAAGAGTAGCCCCCTTCCTTGCAAATAGAGAAGAACCTGTAGCAGCAGTGAAAACCCAGAATAGCCAAAAATAAATAAATGAATATTTTTTTTTAAAAAAATGTCATTTCACAATCAGCCTCGGGGACAACAGCTAATATGTTCAAAAATCACACAGCTAGGAAATGGTGAAGCCAAGATTTGCATGCAGTCAGTCTGGCTCCAGAAATTGTATTTTTCACCATTACTGGGCTAGTTCTGTTTCCATCAAGAGTGTGCCATCGAGGCGTAAAGGAGCATGAAGGCCTGTACTATCATATGTGAAGAAAATAGCTATAGTCATTGCTCTGTGAGAAAAGGAGATCCTGCAGGGATGCTGTGTGATGGTCTGGAGGGGTGGGATGGGGGGGATATACATATGACTAATCTGGGAACATACATATTTGTAAACAACAAAACTCTTGCAAAAGCATGTCCTGTGTCAGTACCTTATCAAGGTCTGTAAACACTGTGTTTAAGTATATATGTAGAACAGTTCACACTAGGCCCTCTAACAAGAACATGGCTGTTTAAAGAGATATCCTGTATAAATCCTCCTGATAAATTGTCCAAAATATTACTTATCTCTCATACGCACACATCTTTACATATGCTTACATAACCATATGTACACAATTCTGTCCTACAGAAGTTAGTTTCTTCCATAAACTCAAAAGATAGGAAACTAGCAGAGAAAGCAAAAGGTGAGAATTTACCACAAAGCAGTCTGAAATGCAATGTAGCTGGACCAAAAAAAAAAAAAGCCAAAGGGGAGGAGGAGAACTAGCTAATAGCTAATATTTGTTGCTAATTCAAATGCACTAGGAAGTATTCTAAGAGCTTGATATATACTAAGTCATTCAACCCTCACAGCAAGGCTTTGAAGAATGTATAAATATGTCATTTCACAGGCTTCCCTGGTAGCTCAGTGGTAAAGAATTTGCCTGCCAATGCAGGAGGCACAGGTTCGATCCCTGATCCGGGAAGATTCCACATGCTGTGGAGCAACTAAACCTGGGAGCCACAACTATGGAGCCTGTGCTCTAGAGCCTCATAGCCACAACTATTGAAGCCCATGTGCCCTAGAGCCTAAGTTCCACAACAAGTCACCACAACAAGAAGCTTGCTCACCTCTGCTAAAGAGTAGCCCCCTTCCTTGCAAATAGAGAAGAACCTGTAGCAGCAGTGAAAACCCAGAATAGCCAAAAATAAATAAATGAATATTTTTTTTTAAAAAAATGTCATTTCACAATCAGCCTCGGGGACAACAGCTAATATGTTCAAAAATCACACAGCTAGGAAATGGTGAAGCCAAGATTTGCATGCAGTCAGTCTGGCTCCAGAAATTGTATTTTTCACCATTACTGGGCTAGTTCTGTTTCCATCAAGAGTGTGCCATCGAGAGGCGTAAAGGAGCATGAAGGCCTGTACTATCATATGTGAAGAAAATAGCTATAGTCATTGCTCTGTGAGAAAAGGAGATCCTGCAGGGATGCTGTGTGATGGTCTGGAGGGGTGGGATGGGGGGGATATACATATGACTAATCTGGGAACATACATATTTGTAAACAACAAAACTCTTGCAAAAGTTAAAAGTAAAATAAAAGTTTTAAAAAAAAAAGAGTGTGCCCACCTCTCGGCATGTATCAATATCAAATCTCTAGTGCTTGTGACTGAAACTAGTATCACGGTGGTAACAATTTATGCCTACAAACATACTTTTTTTTTTTTTTTTGCCTCTAAGTCATCATTCATTTTCAACCATCTTTATTCTTTGGCCTGTGTGGGCCTCCCATTGCAGTGGCCTCTCTCGTTGCAGAGCACTAGTTCTGGGCACATGCACTCCAGAGAGCTGGCTTTCAATTGGACACACTGGTCCAGTTGCTCGCAGCAGGTGTGATCTTCCCAGGTCAGGGATCGAACCAGTGCCCCTTGCATTGCAAGGCAGACTCTTTATCCATTGGACCACCAGGGAAGCCACAGAATACTATTTTGTGATAAACGACACTAATTACAAGTTATCTGGATTCTTGAACTTTTACTAGAAGACAACCCAGTTTCAATTATGCATTAAATATATTATGATACATTAGCCACAATGCTTAAAGTATTTACAGATGCCCCATACTCCTACACTTAGTATCTAATTCTAAGTCACCTGATTAAGTACTTAAGTCCCAGTATTTCAGCCCAGTATTCTGATGCACAGTATCAAACATACCAGAGACAAAATACCAAGTGGGAGAAATGTATTTCATGATGCATTTTACAGCCAATTTCAGAAACCAATGTGGATGAACTACCATTTACCCTTTACTTACTGACCGAAACATTCCTTCAAATACTCCCAATGATTCTAATATCATTGTACATTAAACAGATGAAAATTCCTGTGAAACTATGCACTCTGTGTTTTGTCTCTACGAGTAGTTTTCACTGTTACCTAGTTTCACATCACATCTGTCACATAGTTGGTTAAATTAAGGACATCACATTTTACCCAATACAAAAGGTATTTTCAAACTTTTTGAAAAGGACTTTGAACAGTGGATAAAACACTAGGTCATTGCTCTGTGAGAAAAGGAGATCCTGCAGGGATGCTGTGTGATGGTCTGGAGGGGTGGGATGGGGGGGATATACATATGACTAATCTGGGAACATACATATTTGTAAACAACAAAACTCTTGCAAAAGTTAAAAGTAAAATAAAAGTTTAAAAAAAAAAAGAGTGTGCCCACCTCTCGGCATGTATCAATATCAAATCTCTAGTGCTTGTGACTGAAACTAGTATCACGGTGGTAACAATTTATGCCTACAAACATACTTTTTTTTTTTTTTTGCCTCTAAGTCATCATTCATTTTCAACCATCTTTATTCTTTGGCCTGTGTGGGCCTCCCATTGCAGTGGCCTCTCTCGTTGCAGAGCACTAGTTCTGGGCACATGCACTCCAGAGAGCTGGCTTTCAATTGGACACACTGGTCCAGTTGCTCCGCAGCAGGTGTGATCTTCCCAGGTCAGGGATCGAACCAGTGCCCCTTGCATTGCAAGGCAGACTCTTTATCCATTGGACCACCAGGGAAGCCACAGAATACTATTTTGTGATAAACGACACTAATTACAAGTTATCTGGATTCTTGAACTTTTACTAGAAGACAACCCAGTTTCAATTATGCATTAAATATATTATGATACATTAGCCACAATGCTTAAAGTATTTACAGATGCCCCATACTCCTACACTTAGTATCTAATTCTAAGTCACCTGATTAAGTACTTAAGTCCCAGTATTTCAGCCCAGTATTCTGATGCACAGTATCAAACATACCAGAGACAAAATACCAAGTGGGAGAAATGTATTTCATGATGCATTTTACAGCCAATTTCAGAAACCAATGTGGATGAACTACCATTTACCCTTTACTTACTGACCGAAACATTCCTTCAAATACTCCCAATAATTCTAATATCATTGTACATTAAACAGATGAAAATTCCTGTGAAACTATGCACTCTGTGTTTTGTCTCTACGAGTAGTTTTCACTGTTACCTAGTTTCACATCACATCTGTCACATAGTTGGTTAAATTAAGGACATCACATTTTACCCAATACAAAAGGTATTTTACTTTAAATCACAGTGGCTGAAGAGAAATTTAATGAAAAGGACTTTGAACAGTGGATAAAACACTAAACTTTATAAAAATTCAAGTGCTTCTAAAGAAAATGGAGTGTTTATTTAATTCACTGCTTTACATCAAAATGTATTAATTTCAGTAACAAGTGGCAATACAATCATTTTCCTTATAAATCATTAAAGCTAACACGTTTAATATTCTCTTTAATTATAGCTTAAATATAGCCTAGAGTAAAAATAATAATTTATTCATTCAGTCTGATTCCTTTCAAATGGATTCCAAATTTTGTTATTGTTTACTAAACATTATACTATCTATAAAAATCCTCAGACAGGTGGGAGTTGTATTGGCAAATGAGTTTTCATGCATATATAGTATCATACCAATTATACATGAATAAATTATTTTAGTATAGAGTAAATGTCTATAAGGCTAATTAAAAAAAAAAAAAAAGGATTGCCAAGCTGTTAGTAAATTTGACAAGCATGATGTAGCTCAGAACTACTAGAGTTTACCAGAGTTGGAACATTTAAGTACATATACCAGCACATAAAATATTCAATACAGGGCTTCCCTGGTGGTCCAGTGGGTAAGGACACCGCCTTGCAGTGCAAGGGTCGCCAGTTCGATCCCTGGCCTGGGAAGATCCCACGTGCTGTGGAGCGGCTGGACCCATGTGTCCAATTACCGAGTCGGAGTTCTGGAGTGCATGCACCCAGAGCTAGTGCCCTGCGACAACAGAGGCCACTGCGATGGGAGGCCCACACGGGCCAAAGAACAAAGATGGATGAAAACAGATAAATGAAAGACCAATAGAAGTGGCCCGCCCCCCCCAAAAAAATAAATAAATAAATAAAAATATTCAATACATCTAGCACTGACATTAAAGTTATAAAATGAAACAAAAAAAATATGAATGTTATAAAATAACCACTATTAAAAATAATTTAAAAATTGAAATTAAAAGGCTGGTAAATTCCTGAAGAATTGTGCTTTAATTCAACAAAAGTTACTATCTGGAAAACAATGAAACAAATTGAAAATTTTAAGACAGACGCCATTTCTACTAAAAAAGGAAAGAACTATATAAATAGTAATTCCTGTCACTTTTATCAGGTAACTTAAAAAATGTTCTCTCAGAGCTTCCCTGGTGGTCCAGTGGATAAAGAGTCTACCTTGCAATGCAAGGGGCACCAGTTCGGTCCCTGGCCAAGGAAGATCCCATGTGCAGCGGAGCAGCTGGGCCAGTGTGTCCAATTACAAGCCTCTGGAGCACATGTGCCCAGAGCTGCTGCTCTGCAAGAAAAGAGGCTGCTGCAAAGGGAAGCCCACACATGCCAAAGAATAAAAGATGGACAAAAATAAATAAATAAATAAAATTTTTAAAAATGTTTTCTCAAATGTTCTCTGACATTTTCAAACTATGGTTTTATACCTCTAAAATATATAATATACGCAAATCTAAAATAATTTGCATTAAAAATTAATAAATTTATAAATGATAATAAATAATTATTAATAAATAATAAGTTAAACTAGTATTTCCTATTCCTTCATTAAATAAGATTAATACTATATCAAATCGCGCCATTCTCATTTAGATAAAACTGCCTCAAAAAGCCAAGGCTTTAAAGCAAAGAACACTATATTGTCAAAGAATTCGAACTTTCCCAGACTGCTTTTTATCATAAAGATGGACAGCAAGGTTTTATCTTCTACTCCTAGCCATACTAGTGGATACAGATCTAAGGTCCCGTTATAAAATGAGGGAAAAGGACTATGGCCTATGAGTATACTGTCAACTCAGAATTACATTCCAAGCTTGTTTTAAACACTTGCTTTTAGAACACAAGATAGGAAAAAAGTTTTAAAATACACAACTCTATATTTATAACAACATTTTCACTAAAACTATAATATTTACTGCTCTTCAAAACTCGGGTTATTTTCTCAAACCAGTAGTTTATTCTCTGAAAAGATAATGATACTGTTCATCCCAATATGGACACTTAGTTAAAAATATCAAAAGATTCTTTCAAGTTCAGATGGATTTGCACTGATTGTTTGCCTCCCACACTTGCAACATTTTTTTATCTCTAATTTAAGAGATATGAAGCTGTGGAGGAAAAATGAAGAAGGAGCTGCACAAACGTTACGTTAAGAGAATTAAGTGTTTTCAAAGATCCATGTGCAGCGGATTTCTACTAAAAAAGGAAAGAACTATATAAATAGTAATTCCTGTCACTTTTATCAGGTAACTTAAAAAATGTTCTCTCAGAGCTTCCTTGGTGGTCCAGTGGATAAAGAGTTTGCCTTGCAATGCAAGGGGCACCAGTTCAATCCCTGGCCTAGGAAGATCCCATGTGCGCGGAGTGGCTGGGCCAGTGTGTCCAATTACAAGCCTCTGGAGCACATGTGCCCAGAGCTGCTGCTCTGCAAGAAAAGAGGCTGCTGCAAAGGGAAGCCCACACATGCCAAAGAATAAAAGATGGACAAAAATAAATAAATAAATAAAATTTTTAAAAATGTTTTCTCAAATGTTCTCTGACATTTTCAAACTATGGTTTTATACCTCTAAAATATATAATATACGCAAATCTAAAATAATTTGCATTAAAAATTAATAAATTTATAAATGATAATAAATAATTATTAATAAATAATAAGTTAAACTAGTATTTCCTATTCCTTCATTAAATAAGATTAATACTATATCAAATCGCGCCATTCTCATTTAGATAAAACTGCCTCAAAAAGCCAAGGCTTTAAAGCAAAGAACACTATATTGTCAAAGAATTCGAACTTTCCCAGACTGCTTTTTATCATAAAGATGGACAGCAAGGTTTTATCTTCTACTCCTAGCCATACTAGTGGATACAGATCTAAGGTCCCGTTATAAAATGAGGGAAAAGGACTATGGCCTATGAGTATACTGTCAACTCAGAATTACATTCCAAGCTTGTTTTAAACACTTGCTTTTAGAACACAAGATAGGAAAAAGTTTTAAAATACACAACTCTATATTTATAACAACATTTTCACTAAAACTATAATATTTACTGCTCTTCAAAACTCGGGTTATTTTCTCAAACCAGTAGTTTATTCTCTGAAAAGATAATGATACTGTTCATCCCAATATGGACACTTAGTTAAAAATATCAAAAGATTCTTTCAAGTTCAGATGGATTTGCACTGATTGTTTGCCTCCCACACTTGCAACATTTTTTTATCTCTAATTTAAGAGATATGAAGCTGTGGAGGAAAATGAAGAAGGAGCTGCACAAAGTTACTTTGTCAGATTCTACTGATTACATATTTATGGAGAATTAAGTGTCCTTGAAACCATGTTTAAAAAGGCAAGAGACTAGAGGCGAGATCAAAGACTGAGGTACTTTTTCTTCTTTTAAAGAACAGAAAAATGCAACTGGGATATTCATATATACATACACACACACATATATAATAGCTCAATTTGTGTAGCTGAATAAATCACAGTGAATTAGATGTCTTCTCTTTTGGATGTTTTATTAACTGAGGTTATTTTCCTTTCTATGTAGATACTTAGGCTTGTGTAATTTCACTGAAAGTTAATCAAAAGGCCAGAACCAAATCAAGCCTTTATGCTTATGAGATTATTAAAACCTACCTGCACATTTTTAGTGCCTTCCTAATCATATATGACTCCTCTGGAGTTTATATCTTCAATTTCATAATACCTTGGTTTATCTTCCACTGACAGCTGGAAGGAAGGTATAAACTCAGAGAAAGCAAAAGTGATACTACTTGTTGGTCACAATTTGAGCACCATTTCAACACCTTCCCAGTGTTTGAATCTACAGCAGTGGTTGTGAGATTTCACATGTTTACTTACATATTCTACACAACCATATGTGCCTTTGATGTTGTATTATGTGAAAATATTTCAGTGGCATTTGGATTTATGCAATCTGACCTGTAAGTATTAGCTTTGCTTTCAACAATTGGACTCCATTTTCAATTTCATCGGAATCATTACTTTTCCCCTAAAATTATTTTATAAGCCTCAGGTTCTATTTCCCATAGCCGCAGAGTCAGCTCTATGAGTATACTGTCAACTCAGAATTACATTCCAAGCTTGTTTTAAACACTTGCTTTTAGAACACAAGATAGGAAAAAAGTTTTAAAATACACAACTCTATATTTATAACAACATTTTCACTAAAACTATAATATTTACTGCTCTTCAAAACTCGGGTTATTTTCTCAAACCAGTAGTTTATTCTCTGAAAAGATAATGATACTGTTCATCCCAATATGGACACTTAGTTAAAAATATCAAAAGATTCTTTCAAGTTCAGATGGATTTGCACTGATTGTTTGCCTCCCACACTTGCAACATTTTTTTATCTCTAATTTAAGAGATATGAAGCTGTGGAGGAAAAATGAAGAAGGAGCTGCACAAAGTTACTTTGTCAGATTCTACTGATTACATATTTATGGAGAATTAAGTGTCCTTGAAACCATGTTTAAAAAGGCAAGAGACTAGAGGCGAGATCAAAGACTGAGGTACTTTTTCTTCTTTTAAAGAACAGAAAAATGCAACTGGGATATTCATATATACATACACACACACATATATAATAGCTCAATTTGTGTAGCTGAATAAATCACAGTGAATTAGATGTCTTCTCTTTTGGATGTTTTATTAACTGAGGTTATTTTCCTTTCTATGTAGATACTTAGGCTTGTGTAATTTCACTGAAAGTTAATCAAAAGGCCAGAACCAAATCAAGCCTTTATGCTTATGAGATTATTAAAACCTACCTGCACATTTTTAGTGCCTTCCTAATCATATATGACTCCTCTGGAGTTTATATCTTCAATTTCATAATACCTTGGTTTATCTTCCACTGACAGCTGGAAGGAAGGTATAAACTCAGAGAAAGCAAAAGTGATACTACTTGTTGGTCACCATTTGAGCACCATTTCAACACCTTCCCAGTGTTTGAATCTACAGCAGTGGTTGTGAGATTTCACATGTTTACTTACATATTCTACACAACCATATGTGCCTTTGATGTTGTATTATGTGAAAATATTTCAGTGGCATTTGGATTTATGCAATCTGACCTGTAAGTATTAGCTTTGCTTTCAACAATTGGACTCCATTTTCAATTTCATCGGAATCATTACTTTTCCCCTAAAATTATTTTATATAAATGGCCCTGATTCAGGTTCTATTTCCCATAGCCGCAGAGTCAGCTCTATCTTTAAGAAGTTGTTTTATTGTGTTTACTATTAAAGGAGTTGGAGAGACTGGTTAGACAAGTTGAAGCTTCTGTCCTCACATCTGGGAGTAGCAGCCAGAATCAAGGCATCAAGACAAGTTTGTGCCTTTCATCACCACTTTCTTCCATACGGGCTCAGAAATCTTATTTTTACTGCCTCAGTCCAGTCATTGTGATAATTCAACTCAACAAATGAATTAGCACCTAACTGAGCCTGATACTGAACTAGAAGATAGGACTTTTTTTAAAATCAAAAGTATTAATATCTGCTTACATTGTGTCAGGCACTGTGTTAGTAAGATTCCTTTCTCACAGGAGAGTTGAAATAGGAACTAAGAGTATACTTATGTGCTGCTACAGAAACCAATGTTTTAGACAATTAAGCACAGCGGCCAAGATCCCACAGCTGAGCCATGGACAAAGGCATCATGGAATAACCATTTCCTTAAAGAAGTCAGACACCCTAGTGAGCATAAAAAAACTTTCCCCCACTGTTTCAGCCTTCTCTGGGCTAATTCTTTTCCTGTTCCAAGATAAAACCTTAGGGAGTATTCCATTAATCAAAAGAATCATCCCATTTCACTAGTTACAATGTTCACTTAATCTAATAATCTAAAACCTCAGGGGAATTCCCTGGTGGTCCAGTGGCTAGGACTCTGTGCTCCCAATGCAGGGGGCCCAGGTTCGATCCCTGGTCAGGGAATTAGAGCCCACATGCTACAACTGAGACCCAATGCAGCCAAATAAATATAAATAAAATAAAATAAAATAAAATTTTAAAAAACCTCAAACTTCATGGAAAGCTGACACCTCTGCTTTCCCCATCTTGAGCCCATTTTACACTCCAAAGCACTAGGATAGGCGCTTTCTTCTGAGTCCTCCCCTCTTCACTAGGCTGTCACTCCATAGGGGTCACATGGCGGAAGGGGCAGGTACCATTGTCATGCAGAGGCTGAGTCCTTTGGACAAGAGAGGACAAATCCTGACTGGGGTGAGAAGGAACATATTTGTCCATCTCTCTGACGATATCCAACTGAACACTCAACTTGTTCTGACATGAAATATTCCCCTCCACTGGGGGCTTCTATTCACATCCAGAGGTTGACCTTTGGTCCTCCTGGTTAGAACAACTTTCTAAATGGTTTCAGGCCAACTTCTTTCCAAGAATCAGTCAAATGGATACATCCTTCCCCCACTACATATGTCACTGTAGTTCTCTCTCTCTCTCTCTCTCTCTCTCTGTGTATATATATATATATATATATATATATATATATATATATAAATATATAGTTTGCCTCTAAGTCATCACTTTCATCCACCTTTATTCTTTAGCACATGCGGGCCTCTCTCATTGCAGAGCATCGGCTCTGGGCGCATGCGCTCCAGAGCACTGGCTGGTAACTGGACACACCGGCCCAGCCGCTCTGCAGCACTTGGGATCTTTCCCAGACAGGGATTGAACCAGTGCCCCCCGCACTGCAAGGCCCACTGGACCACCAGGGAAGCCCCACAGTTCGCTCTTAATGCAGTTTCTTAACTCTGTGCTGAGGCAGGGGCATTTGTCCCACCTTTTTAAGCACATGTAAGTATGAATCTCCAAAATACCAAAACACATTACCAAGCCCTACAAATGAACACTGTTCAGATAAAACCTTAGGGAGTATTCCATTAATCAAAAGAATCATCCCATTTCACTAGTTACAATGTTCACTTAATCTAATAATCTAAAACCTCAGGGGAATTCCCTGGTGGTCCAGTGGCTAGGACTCTGTGCTCCCAATGCAGGGGGCCCAGGTTCGATCCCTGGTCAGGGAATTAGAGCCCACATGCTACAACTGAGACCCAATGCAGCCAAATAAATATAAATAAAATAAAATAAAATTTTAAAAAACCTCAAACTTCATGGAAAGCTGACACCTCTGGTTTCCCCATCTTGAGCCCATTTTACACTCCAAAGCACTAGGATAGGCGCTTTCTTCTGAGTCCTCCCCTCTTCACTAGGCTGTCACTCCATAGGGGTCACATGGCGGAAGGGGCAGGTACCATTGTCATGCAGAGGCTGAGTCCTTTGGACAAGAGAGGACAAATCCTGACTGGGGTGAGAAGGAACATATTTGTCCATCTCTCTGACGATATCCAACTGAACACTCAACTTGTTCTGACATGAAATATTCCCCTCCACTGGGGGCTTCTATTCACATCCAGAGGTTGACCTTTGGTCCTCCTGGTTAGAACAACTTTCTAAATGGTTTCAGGCCAACTTCTTTCCAAGAATCAGTCAAATGGATACATCCTTCCCCCACTACATATGTCACTGTAGTTCTCTCTCTCTCTCTCTCTCTCTCTCTGTGTGTGTATATATATATATATATATATATATATATATATATAGTTTGCCTCTAAGTCATCACTTTCATCCACCTTTATTCTTTAGCACATGCGGGCCTCTCTCATTGCAGAGCATCGGCTCTGGGCGCATGCGCTCCAGAGCACTGGCTGGTAACTGGACACACTGGCCCAGCCGCTCTGCAGCACTTGGGATCTTTCCCAGACAGGGATTGAACCAGTGCCCCCCGCACTGCAAGGCCCACTGGACCACCAGGGAAGCCCCACAGTTCGCTCTTAATGCAGTTTCTTAACTCTGTGCTGAGGCAGGGGCATTTGTCCCACCTTTTTAAGCACATGTAAGTATGAATCTCCAAAATACCAAAACACATTACCAAGCCCTACAAATGAACACCAAACTTTCTCCAACTTAATTTCAGGCGAAGGGGAAAGCCTTTTGGTTTTCCTCCATAGGAAATAGGCAGTAACTTTAATTTGACCCAAACCAAGCCTCTCCACAGATCTCAACATCCTCAAACCTTTAGCTTCCCTTAGTTTACCTTTCTAATAACTGATAAACTCAGTTGGAAACTACATTTTCACTATCTTGTTCCCAAGTCTTATGTAAGTGGTGCAGACATGATTTGAAATGTGCCCAATACATTGGCACAATTTTTGTATTCCTTAACTGAAATTCTCCACTGTTAACACTTTTTATGATATCTTGGAAATTAAAGAGGGAAAGGGGAATTTTATCAACTATAACCGTAGAAATACCTGATAAGCAGGTTTATAGAATCTCCTCTTAGTCCAACTTAAGCAATTCCAAATAACACCTCACCAAGGGGTGAGATCTGACTCAAATCATTAATATCTATTAGAAAATGGGGTAGCAAATCCCCAAGCCTGCAAAATACCATGGATATATTATATACCCATATATATGCATGATCTAATCAGATATGAAATGTAATATTATACCGACCTTCACATATATTTACATGTATACATTAAATACCATATCCATCTATACAAATAAAATGTAACATTAATTTATAAGCATGGCCTATCAATGATAAAATAGCTTATGTAATCAAAAATTCATTACACATAATGACTCAAGGTAAATTTTAGTGAAAACAGGGCACAACTTAAGGCAGAGGAAGGGTTCAGGTGAGCCCAATTTTGAGAAGACCTTATCCAGGTAGTCAGACACAAGCGAATCAAATTAGAAATTAAAGGTTCAGTTAGCTTACAAAGGTATTTTTAGGTAGCCCAGAAAGACATTCTCTTACCTGAAAATGAAGGTATTCATTCTTAAATGTCTAGGCCCACACATGTGGCTTTAACACATATGTGCCACACTCATGTTTAGACATGTTTCAACTTAACACTATTTCAAATACAATTCTATGGTAAATTATTCACCACTCTAGCCAGTTTAAACCTATTTTTTATTACTTTTTAAGAAAAAATGACTAAAAATATATATATGACTAAAGAAAATTCTCGGGGAGAAAAGTCAAATATTCAACAGTTTACAAAGTAAGATAACTTACCCAGTCTTCACCGTGTGATGATTCAAGGATCTCCTGATGAGGAGTGAAGAGGAAAAAACTTGAAACCACAGATCTCAACATCCTCAAACCTTTAGCTTCCCTTAGTTTACCTTTCTAATAACTGATAAACTCAGTTGGAAACTACATTTTCACTATCTTGTTCCCAAGTCTTATGTAAGTGGTGCAGACATGATTTGAAATGTGCCCAATACATTGGCACAATTTTTGTATTCCTTAACTGAAATTCTCCACTGTTAACACTTTTTATGATATCTTGGAAATTAAAGAGGGAAAGGGGAATTTTATCAACTATAACCGTAGAAATACCTGATAAGCAGGTTTATAGAATCTCCTCTTAGTCCAACTTAAGCAATTCCAAATAACACCTCACCAAGGGGTGAGATCTGACTCAAATCATTAATATCTATTAGAAAATGGGGTAGCAAATCCCCAAGCCTGCAAAATACCATGGATATATTATATACCCATATATATGCATGATCTAATCAGATATGAAATGTAATATTATACCGACCTTCACATATATTTACATGTATACATTAAATACCATATCCATCTATACAAATAAAATGTAACATTAATTTATAAGCATGGCCTATCAATGATAAAATAGCTTATGTAATCAAAAATTCATTACACATAATGACTCAAGGTAAATTTTAGTGAAAACAGGGCACAACTTAAGGCAGAGGAAGGGTTCAGGTGAGCCCATTTTGAGAAGACCTTATCCAGGTAGTCAGACACAAGCGAATCAAATTAGAAATTAAAGGTTCAGTTAGCTTACAAAGGTATTTTTAGGTAGCCCAGAAAGACATTCTCTTACCTGAAAATGAAGGTATTCATTCTTAAATGTCTAGGCCCACACATGTGGCTTTAACACATATGTGCCACACTCATGTTTAGACATGTTTCAACTTAACACTATTTCAAATACAATTCTATGGTAAATTATTCACCACTCTAGCCAGTTTAAACCTATTTTTTATTACTTTTTTAAGAAAAAAAATGACTAAAAAATATATATATGACTAAAGAAAATTCTCTGGCAGAAAAGTCAAATATTCAACAGTTTACAAAGTAAGATAACTTACCCAGTCTTCACCGTGTGATGATTCAAGGATCTCCTGATGAGGAGTGAAGAGGAAACTATCATGACAAGAATCACCTGGAAAACACTGTCCCACCTCCACCTGGTGCACCTAAAGCTGTAAGAGGTAGATAAGTCAATTATGTATGAAAAATAGTTATATCACATAGTCCCACTAATCAAACCACTGATTTTCTTTTAAGATTGAAAAACCTGCCCCCAAACTGTTAAGTTACTGATCTTCAACCACACAATTAGTTAAGTAAAACTCAAACAAAAATTTTTAACCTTTTACTCTATCATAAGTGAAACTGAAGTTGCATCAAAGTAGCTTAGCTTACAGGGCTGGCATTGCTTTATTTCAGTGAAGTTTCCTTATCTTCCCCACCCTCTTCCGACTGCCCTCTCGCCCCTACCCCCACCCCAAATTCGCCTCTTCCAGACAGGTTACAGTCCCCAAACTGTTCATGAGTATCTCTCAGTAAGACACACACAGTGCAGGCGTTTTAAAACAATTAGCAAAGTTAACCTTAACTTTAGTTTCATATAACATCAACAGTAACTCTACATGCAGGAAAGACACAACGGGAAGTTACTTTTAAATTTTTTGAAACGACTTACTCTGCCGTTTTGTTACCACGTCCTAGTTTCAGCTGAACAGGATTATTCCATTAAACTAGGTCTGCCTGCCTTATTAGATCCCTCTCTATTTTACCCACAGTACAGTCTTTGTGTTTTCACTAAGTCTAACTTCATGTCATATTTATTCAAGGGAATAAACAATAACAGCTTGGAATGAAGAAGTTATACATTAATTCCAAGTATTTACCCTTTGCATTAGGTCAAATTTCCTCTCCTCTCCCCACGTCCTTGTCCACCTCTCCCAGCCTCGCCACCCCTCACCCCCTCCAAAAAACAAAGAGTAAGGAGAACAACTTTAGACCTTTCAGTTCTTGGGATGTTGTCTAAACAGAAAAAAACTTCGAAGCAACAGGATTGACTGGGTTCTTGCTCAAAAAAAGCACAGAGCCGAGGCATTGCGGGCACCCTCTCCGCGGCCTGTCTAGAGCGGGCACTGGGGGCTCCTATAGGCTCCTCGAAGACTACAAACGGGAGGAACACTCACTCAGCCTGCTGGCGCGCAGCAGCGGGTAAAGGGAGGCAGACACCGAGCCGGACGCGTGGTGGAGCCAGGAGCGAGGCAGAGACCCCAGATCTTCCCCCAAGGCCTGCCCCGCGGGAGTGAGCGGCCGTAGGTTCAGCGGCCTCGGGCTCTAGAACGCTGCTCCCCGCCCACCGCGCACTGCGCCTGCGCCATGCCCCTCCCCCGCCCCAGGCGCTGCGGCCTCAGGCGCCTCTCTCCACCTGCTCTGCCTGTCCGTGCCCCGAGGGAGGGTTGGTGCGCCCCCAGCCGCAGCCACAGCGTCTGTCCGGCGCACCTTCGTAGGAGCCCCGAGGTGTACGGTGTACATCCCGCAATAACCAGTAGCCATGCTCAGAACCGAAACCCTGAATCTCAGCATCCTCGGCGGTCCTGAGACCAGGTTCATTGCACCTTATAAAGTCAATTTGAGAGACCGGCCTTCATTCACCTCTTGCCAATGAGGTCTACTCTTTGCACCACCCCCAAAATAAACTACACAAAATCCACAAAGGACACCATAGCATTCCTATTCCATTCCCAGGCTTAGATTTTTTGATTTTGTTCTTAAATTATTTTCCCTTCCACTTTTTTTCCTTCTTCCTCCTGCTCATCTTTAGTGATTTACAAGGGTCAAAACGACCGACCAATCTGATGCCCCAACACCCAAGATAGAACAGCTTTCAGGTGTGATTTAAGTCTACATGGACTGTTTCTCTAACTTTAGAAGGTCTTATTTTTTAAACTAATGTAAACAGCATAGCACTGGCGGCTTAAACCATTGGCTTTCTTTACTCTTATTTTAATCTGCCTCTATAAAATTTCTCCCATTCCCAGCCCTCAATGAGCTTTCTAAACAATCATGAGATTTTGTCACCCACTGAATCTAAGTCAGGATTTTTTTCAGTAACTGCTCTATTGACGTTTCCGGCAGGACATTTCTTTGTTTGGGCGGTTGTCCTGTGCCTTGTAGGATGTTTAGCCTCATCTTTGGCCTACCTAACTAGATACTAGCAGGAACGCTTCAGCTGTTAAAACCAAAAACGTCTCCAGATATTACCAAAAGTTCCTTTGGAATAAAGGGCTTCCCTGGTCACTCAGATGGTAAAGAATCTGCTTGCAATATAGGAGCCCAGGGTTCAATCCCTGAGTCAGAAAGATCTGCTGGAGAAGGGAATGTCTAGCCACTGCAGTATTCTTGCCTGGAGAATTCCATGGACAGAGGAACCTACAGGTTACAGTCCATGGGTGACAAAGAGTCTGACAGGACTTAGCAACTAACACTTTCACTTTCTTTGGGGCAAAACTGTCTCCTCTTCCCCTTTAAGAACATTGATCTGAATAATTCAAGTACTGAATTTTATTATAAAAGTAGCGTGGACTGGAATTATACATATCTGTAAACAGCAAAACTCAGTAGAATCAAAAAAGCAAATAAAAACTTGTGATTGTGAAAAAAAAAAGTAGCTTGGAAAAAAAACGTGCTTATTTACATTATAAGCTAGTCCTCATATGCTTTAACTGGTAATAAGACAACGTTTAGTGTTTTCCTGAGGCTAACCTATATACTTTACCTATATTATTTTCAAAATTGAAAACAAATGACACTCATGGTAATTTCTTTACCGGCATTTTTTTTTCTTTACTGGCATTTTATGTTCTATTTCCTTTCCCTAATTAATATTAAAAATAGAACCCCAAGCTTCCATGGTGGTCTACTGGCTAAGACTCTGGCTCCCAGTACAAAGGGTCTGGGCTCAATCCCTGGTCAGGGAACTAGATCCTGCATGCCATAACTAACAGTTCACATGCTGCAGCTAAGACCCCATTCCACCAAATAAATAAATAAATAAAATAAAAGATTTTTTAAAGTGGCAAAAAAATTTACCCCAGGGAAAAAAAATAAGATTAACTCCCCTGTACATGGGGAAATGGATAGACACACTAATTAAGAAAACTGTAGAGTGCAACTATAGAGTGAAATGTAAAAGAATGAAAAATCCAAGGATTAAATTTTTAACATCTTTGTCACCCACTGAATCTAAGTTTTTGGGCGGGTTTTTTTCCTGTGCCTTGTAGGATGTTTAGCCTCATCTTTGGCCTACCTAACTAGATACTAGCAGGAACGCTTCAGCTGTTAAAACCAAAAACGTCTCCAGATATTACCAAAAGTTCCTTTGGAATAAAGGGCTTCCCTGGTCACTCAGATGGTAAAGAATCTGCTTGCAATATAGGAGCCCAGGGTTCAATCCCTGAGTCAGAAAGATCTGCTGGAGAAGGGAATGTCTAGCCACTGCAGTATTCTTGCCTGGAGAATTCCATGGACAGAGGAACCTACAGGTTACAGTCCATGGGTGACAAAGAGTCTGACAGGACTTAGCAACTAACACTTTCACTTTCTTTGGGGCAAAACTGTCTCCTCTTCCCCTTTAAGAACATTGATCTGAATAATTCAAGTACTGAATTTTATTATAAAAGTAGCGTGGACTGGAATTATACATATCTGTAAACAGCAAAACTCAGTAGAATCAAAAAAGCAAATAAAAAAACTTGTGATTGTGAAAAAAAAAAGTAGCTTGGAAAAAAAACGTGCTTATTTACATTATAAGCTAGTCCTCATATGCTTTAACTGGTAATAAGACAACGTTTAGTGTTTTCCTGAGGCTAACCTATATACTTTACCTATATTATTTTCAAAATTGAAAACAAATGACACTCATGGTAATTTCTTTACCGGCATTTTTTTTTCTTTACTGGCATTTTATGTTCTATTTCCTTTCCCTAATTAATATTAAAAATAGAGCCCCAAGCTTCCATGGTGGTCTACTGGCTAAGACTCTGGCTCCCAGTACAAAGGGTCTGGGCTCAATCCCTGGTCAGGGAACTAGATCCTGCATGCCATAACTAACAGTTCACATGCTGCAGCTAAGACCCCATTCCACCAAATAAATAAATAAATAAAATAAAAGATTTTTTAAAGTGGCAAAAAAATTTACCCCAGGGAAAAAAAATAAGATTAACTCCCCTGTACATGGGGAAATGGATAGACACACTAATTAAGAAAACTGTAGAGTGCAACTATAGAGTGAAATGTAAAAGAATGAAAAATCCAAGGATTAAATTTTTTAAAAATGGAAAACAAGACATACTGTTAGACAAATTTTTGTGTACAAAATCAATTTATTGAAACAATTTTATATAGTAAATTAGCATGCATATACTTTATTTCCTGATAAAATGTCTATTTCCAGTTCTTAGTTAACAGAGCATAGAGGAAGAACATTAAAATAATTATGTTAACTATATTCAGATTATTTCAGAGATTAATTCTATCTCTAGCAATTGGAAGCAATGGTCACATAAAACAAGGTTACTGAGTAGCTAAAATAAAAGCAAAGAAAATTACAGGATTTTTACTATTAACCAGACTAAATCGAGAGCCTTAGTTTTGACTTATTTTTTGTGGGATATCTCACAAAAACGGTCACTTCCCTCCCAGCAACTTTACCATCCATAAATTGTTCATGTGTCTTGCAGCTTGGAAACATCAAAGAATTTTCATATCTATCACCTCATTTATTACTCATAGTTGTCTGAAATAAGGGCAAAGAAGTGATCGTCTGTCTTAAAGAAGGGAAAACTGAAGCCCTGAAAACATTAGGTCCTTCCCCAACAACCATGAGCAAACAACAAAAAGGACTGCTGTTTGGGGGCCTATATTCTTTCCATTCATCCAACTTGACTCATAATTGCTATGTCCTTCTCTACCTCACTGATCTAGGTCAGACCTTATAATGGTTTATGACCCCTCCAGAAAACACAGTTAGACCCAAGACACTAATAAAGAAACTCTATATCCCATGTTGAAACTTGAAGGTCCAGAAATTGACAAGCCTGAATTTAAGCTTAAGAATAGAGCCAATTCACTCTGTAATTTTGGGTACCCCTGGAGTCTTTATTGTCTAAAAAAAAAAAAAAAAATCCTTGAGAATCAAAATACATGAAGCATGAAGACACTCTTCTGTTAATGGACTTTAAAACTACCTCTATGATGATTTCATAGATATTTTCATATGTCATAACTTAAAAACCATACAGTTTAAATAGATTCAGCCTCTCATATGTAAACTATACCACAATGAAATTGTGAAAATTTAAGAAAAGAATGAAAACAAGAGAGAAGCTTTGCATGGAACAGTACTGACTGACAATATGCCATGAACTGGAAATGGTGAGTTTAACTACCTCATCCATCTGCACCTAAGGTCATCTTAAAATAGTTGAAATGAAAAATCATGCTTGACTAGAAGGTCTACCCAATGCTCTTAATCATGGCTGCTCAGAACCAGAGATAAGCTATTCTACCTGCCATCTAGTGCTAGCTCACCTTATTGTGGGGTTCCCAGGTAGCCTGGTGGTAAAGAATATGCCTGCCATTGCAGGAGACACAGGAGATGAAGGTTCAATCCCTAAGTCGGGATGATCCCCTGGAGAAGGAAATGGAAACCCACTCCAGTATTCTTGCCTGGAGAATTCCGTGTGTGTGTGTGTGTGTGTGTGTGTGTGTGTGTGTGTGTGTGTGTGTGCACGTGCGTTACCCAGTGGACTGTAGCTGCTAAGCTCCTCTGTCCATTGGATAGCACACACACATATACACAGACACACACCAAGAAACACACAGGCACCCTTACTGTGGCTATAGAAGAAACAATCTGCCTTTGATATGCAAGCATTAAAAATGCCAACCTAAAAAAATTCGGAAGCAATCATTGGTATCACAAACAGCTTAGGTTTGGAGAAGATTTTAACAGTGTTGTAAGAACAAGACTTGGATACTGGTAGTTTATTTAAACCAAACAAGCTGAACGGCACTGTTATAGTTAGTCTGGGTACCAGTCCTTCAGTCTCATTATCTATTCCAAGGATTCTCATACCAATAAAAAAAATATTAAGCTAGTTTTTCTCTTCTTTGGAGTTAAAAAAAAATTACCTCTTACTCCAGGCCCTTATTAGGTACTGAATTGTCCCGTAGAAACTCATATCTAAAGGGAACAGTGCTTTAAGGATATTGACAAAGAAAATTAGATTCACATATAGACATCTTCAGTGGATACACCATAATGGAAGATTCTCCTAGTACTCTTAGGACGGGGAAGATTTTGAAATATAAAAATTTTATGAGCAAAGATGATCTATATTCTACCATCTTTATCAAATTCAAAGCTCATATATTAATATTATATACTAAGGATAATGAAGCCTAGAAGGAATCACAATAAGAGAGTAGCAACTGAGTTACCCTGCACATATTGAAGTATGTTCAGTATGCTGCTGCTGCTAAGTCACTTCAGTCGTGTCCGACTCTTGGCGACCCTAATAAGAGGCAGGTTAGCAATACTGAGTTACCCTGCACATTCAGTGCTAGCTCACCTTATTGTGGGGTTCCCAGGTAGCCTGGTGGTAAAGAATATGCCTGCCATTGCAGGAGACACAGGAGATGAAGGTTCAATCCCTAAGTCGGGATGATCCCCTGGAGAAGGAAATGGAAACCCACTCCAGTATTCTTGCCTGGAGAATTCCGTGTGTGTGTGTGTGTGTGTGTGTGTGTGTGTGTGTGTGTGTGTGTGTGCACGTGCGTTACCCAGTGGACTGTAGCTGCTAAGCTCCTCTGTCCATTGGATAGCACACACACATATACACAGACACACACCAAGAAACACACAGGCACCCTTACTGTGGCTATAGAAGAAACAATCTGCCTTTGATATGCAAGCATTAAAAAATGCCAACCTAAAAAAATTCGGAAGCAATCATTGGTATCACAAACAGCTTAGGTTTGGAGAAGATTTTAACAGTGTTGTAAGAACAAGACTTGGATACTGGTAGTTTATTTAAACCAAACAAGCTGAACGGCACTGTTATAGTTAGTCTGGGTACCAGTCCTTCAGTCTCATTATCTATTCCAAGGATTCTCATACCAATAAAAAAAATATTAAGCTAGTTTTTCTCTTCTTTGGAGTTAAAAAAAAATTACCTCTTACTCCAGGCCCTTATTAGGTACTGAATTGTCCCGTAGAAACTCATATCTAAAGGGAACAGTGCTTTAAGGATATTGACAAAGAAAATTAGATTCACATATAGACATCTTCAGTGGATACACCATAATGGAAGATTCTCCTAGTACTCTTAGGACGGGGAAGATTTTGAAATATAAAAATTTTATGAGCAAAGATGATCTATATTCTACCATCTTTATCAAATTCAAAGCTCATATATTAATATTATATACTAAGGATAATGAAGCCTAGAAGGAATCACAATAAGAGAGTAGCAACTGAGTTACCCTGCACATATTGAAGTATGTTCAGTATGCTGCTGCTGCTAAGTCACTTCAGTCGTGTCCGACTCTGTGCGACCCCATAGACGGCAGCCCACCAGGCTCCCCCGTCCCTGGGATTCTCCAGGCAAGAACACTGGAGTGGGTTGCCATTTCCTTCTCCAGGGGATCTTCCCTTAAACATTCAGTATATTCCCTTAAAAAATAAAAGGGAAAATACAGCTCAGTTTCTGGTGGTCCTCAAAGTTACCCGGGAAAGGTCTTCAGAGATCCTTTTTCTGAAAGAGATGGTTATTAACTTCAAGGTAACATTCAGACTGGGTCAAACAGAGAAAATGTAACTATTTCATCACAGAATGTTTTCCAGGGATGTTGTCAGTGATCATAGAATGCATCAACTCTTCACAAAGAAACCAAAAGTATCTTGCAGACTGTGGAGCATGCAGGACTATATAGCTTTCTTCCTGAAGTAAAAACACTGATTCATTGCTTTCACTCTGATACCTAACAAATGTTGGAGTTTCAAAGAGAATTACTTTTCATTGTAGCTTTGCTATTAGTTTTATATACAACTTGGCTCAAATTACAGACCTTCTCTATTGCTTTATAGAAAACTGCAGAAGTTTTACTTTGAAGATTAACACAAATTGTAAGCTATTTTCCAAAAAATGTTAGTATTTTAAGCTTACGGAAATCATTATACTACCTTTAAACAGGTATAGCCACAGAGATGCAACTATTCAGATGAGAAACATTAAATGATATATTTTCAATATTTGCTTGATTGGAGGTTGTTTGAAATCAATAGCTTGATGTTATGAAGCTATTTTGAATCAGTGCAGTCTTACACTAACTGACATGTCAAAAGCTCCACTGGAAAAAAAACCCATGTATGGTGTCATCAAAGGATTATAAAGTGACATGCTTTTCAAAGAGAAGATCAAACAGTCACACTGGGTATTATATTATGTGTATAATACACTGTGTATTATATTATATAGCATTACAGCATAGTTTATGAATTGTCTTGTGATATAAAATTTTATGAGCAAAGATGATCTATATTCTACCATCTTTATCAAATTCAAAGCTCATATATTAATATTATATACTAAGGATAATGAAGCCTAGAAGGAATCACAATAAGAGAGTAGCAACTGAGTTACCCTGCACATATTGAAGTATGTTCAGTATGCTGCTGCTGCTAAGTCACTTCAGTCGTGTCCGACTCTTGGCGACCCTATGGACTATAGCCCACCAGGCTCCTCTGTCCATGGGATTCTCCAGGCAAGAGTACTGGAGTGGGTTGCCATGACCTCCTCCAGGGGATCTTCCCTTAAACATTCAGTATATTCCCTTAAAAAATAAAAGGGAAAATACAGCTCAGTTTCTGGTGGTCCTCAAAGTTACCCGGGAAAGGTCTTCAGAGATCCTTTTTCTGAAAGAGATGGTTATTAACTTCAAGGTAACATTCAGACTGGGTCAAACAGAGAAAATGTAACTATTTCATCACAGAATGTTTTCCAGGGATGTTGTCAGTGATCATAGAATGCATCAACTCTTCACAAAGAAACCAAAAGTATCTTGCAGACTGTGGAGCATGCAGGACTATATAGCTTTCTTCCTGAAGTAAAAACACTGATTCATTGCTTTCACTCTGATACCTAACAAATGTTGGAGTTTCAAAGAGAATTACTTTTCATTGTAGCTTTGCTATTAGTTTTATATACAACTTGGCTCAAATTACAGACCTTCTCTATTGCTTTATAGAAAACTGCAGAAGTTTTACTTTGAAGATTAACACAAATTGTAAGCTATTTTCCAAAAAATGTTAGTATTTTAAGCTTACGGAAATCATTATACTACCTTTAAACAGGTATAGCCACAGAGATGCAACTATTCAGATGAGAAACATTAAATGATATATTTTCAATATTTGCTTGATTGGAGGTTGTTTGAAATCAATAGCTTGATGTTATGAAGCTATTTTGAATCAGTGCAGTCTTACACTAACTGACATGTCAAAAGCTCCACTGGAAAAAAAACCCATGTATGGTGTCATCAAAGGATTATAAAGTGACATGCTTTTCAAAGAGAAGATCAAACAGTCACACTGGGTATTATATTATGTGTATAATACACTGTGTATTATATTATATAGCATTACAGCATAGTTTATGACATGTCTTGTGAAAAATATCATGACTTTAGGTAGAAGCAGTCTAAACGGATTTTACTGAACAGTAATCTTAATTATCTGTTTTTTACTCTGTAAGAAAAGAAAAGGTTGATTCTACAAAAGGCCTTTCTAATTTACAGTTAGCTGACTGAAGCACATGCAAATGGAAATAAAACTGCAGCCCTGGGACATTCTAAAACATGACACATGAGGTTGCCAAGGTAACCCACCAGGAGGCTGTCTTGGCATCTTCTGGAATAAAATGGGGGAAAAAAATTATAGTGAACAGATGGGGGATGGGGATCTTCTGGGCCAAGTTATATAATAAAAGTGCTGCAAAAAACTACAGCTCCATGAAATTGTTTCCAAATAAAAAAGGAACAGAGTGTCTCTCACATTTCTAGTGTTTAAATTGGGCAGAATTTATGATCCACAAGAGTGGAATTTAAAACAAATTATTTTAAATATTATTTAAGTGGTATAATTTCTTTAAAGTCACTGTGTATTAACATTTATCAATTTTTACACTTGCGAATATTCAACATGGGTGTACTGCTGATATTCAAGGTTCAAAGGTGATGCTAACTTTGTAATATCTTACTATTAGGACAGGTCTTGAGGGGGTAGCAGAACTTGCTTGAGAAAATATTCTCAAGATAAATATCCAGAGAGAATAATAAATGAAAAAAATAGATCTGACAGACCATTCACTTTAGCTCATTGATAATTTTACATTGATTCCTTACATTCTTCTTTTAGAATTACAAAGGGTTCCTTTCATTTCCGAGTTGTTTCCTTGAATTTCACAATAATGCTGTTCCTATTAAGACCACACACAAAGCTTTAGTTCCCTCAGCTTCAAAAGCTGATTCTCTTAACATAAGGTTATTCTATAAATAGTAAGTGAATCTCCTTGACCTGTCCTGAGACTTTTTTCATTTCTCCTCTGTTCCTGAAGACTGCATAAGAACTCCCAGAGCTGATGAAGGACATATGCGGAGATAGTACACTTGGGTCGGTGTGTGACAGCGCTTGTGGCTTTCATGCTGAGCTGTATTCTGTACATAAGCACAACATTCCAGTAGGAAAGAGGGGAATAGAAAAGAAAAAAAAAAATCATTTAATTTAAGATGTTTACAAATGTAATAACTGCTTTTTAAACTTTATATAAAAACAGAATTCTTGTCCTTTGGAACATTGCCCATAGCAAGATCACTAGAATCTTTGATTATTATGTACAGAGAATGGCAGTAATCCAATCAATTCAATTTTACAAATCAAAGCTAAGGGGCTTCCATGGTAGTCCAGTGGGTAAAGAGTCCACCTTGCAGTGCAGGAGGCGCCGGTTCGATCCCTGGCACAGGAAGATCCCATGTGCTGTGGAGCGATTGGACTGGTGTGTCCAATTGTGAACCAGCGCTCTGGAGAGCAAGGGCCCAAAGCCAGTGCTCTGCTACAGGAGAAGCCACTACAGTGGGAGGCCCACACAGGCCAACGAACAAAGATGGATGAAAATAAATAAATGAAAGACCAATAAAAGTGGTCAAAATTTTTTTAAAAAAGTCAAAGCTAAGTATTTCACATTGTGCATTCATTCATAATAAATGATGCTATTTTGCTGCTTTGGTGCAGTGGAGGTATTGAGGTACCATCTTTCTTTTAAGAGATTACTTGTCTCATAATACATATGAAGCTGCAGACCTTCATCTGCTCATATCACTATTTTCCTTAAAATATTTCAGTATTTCTCATCATCTATGGACTGCTTACTATAATTTACAGGACCCTAGAATTTGATCTGTGCATGGTAGGCTCCAGCCATAAGGAATTTTTGTTCTCTCTGAGCATTTAAGGATATTTCTCTTTCTCTTTCTAGAGTGTCTGTCTGCTTCTCTGAAAACTTGCTTCAACCCAGCATGCAGGATATAATTACTGTGAAATAATGTACCCTTCTTTTCTCTATTAAGGGAAGTGACTCTTTTTCTTTGCTACTATTGTTTTTTTTCACTTATCTTTTGCACTATGTGTCACACTGTGGTGTGCAGGTAGGATATACTTCTTGAAAACAGAAATATGTCTTGCTTATTTTTTTTTTTAAAGATTTTATATATTTATTTATATTGGGTGGGGGTCAGGTTGGGGAGGGAGGGGAGCAGGCAGGCCACTTCTATTGGTCTTTCGTTTACTCTATTTTCATCCGTCTTTGTTCTTTGGCTCCTGTGGGCCTCCCACCGCGGTGGCGTCTGTCTTTGCAGAGTGCCGGCTCCGGGCGCATGAGCTCCAGAGCTCGGGCTCGGTAAATGGACACATCAGTCCAGCCGCTCCGCGGCATGTGGGATCTTCCCAGGCCAGGGCTCGAACCGGCGCCCCTTGCACTGCAAGGCGGTGTCCTTACCCACTGGACCACCAGGGGAAGCCCTGTCTTGCTTATTTTGAATCACTGGTACTCCAGCACTTTAACAGCAATCAACAAAGGTTTGCTAAATACTGAATGAACTTCTTCAATTACAAAGTGAAGAAGTGGCAGGGTGAGAAATGGATTTACAACTAACTGCTTCCTAAATTTCGCATTAGATCAAAGTCACCTAGTGAAGTAGGTCTGAAGTTGGGCAAAGATATCTTTGCTTTTTAAGTGAGTACTGAAGGTGATTTTTGACAGCAAAGTTTGGGAATTGAGACACTACAGAAGAGTTTTCCAATAGAAAAAAATGGATAGGTGGAGGAATAATATAAAACTGGATACAGTTTCCATTAAATAATGGATATAGTAATTTTATGAAAGCATGGCATAATGCAGTATAAAAGCTTACCATCAAGTCTAAAATGTAACATCCACAGTTTTTAACTGGTATTTGTAACATGTGTTGGAGCAAGTTGTTGTTCAGTCACTAAATCGTGTCCAACTCTTTGTCACTCCATAGACCACTCCTCTATCCTTCACAATCTCCCAGAGTTTGCTCAAATTCATATCCATGCTAACTGACCAAGTCATAAAATTAAAATCTCAATTAAATAGCATAATCCATCTTCTTAATGTCAGAAAAGCATCCACAATGGCAACCTTATATCATCCAAACATGTCAGGCCAAGGAACCCTAGAGTTCTTACAGTGAGAACCCTAAAAGTCATTGTATTATAGAAGAATCACAGTGTATACTATATGAGTCTCAGATATGAAAAACCACTGCAGTTCTTGTATCCTAGACTGATATCTTTGCTGCTTGGGAAATAAACACTGGGCACCAGTCAACACAATTTTTGGTGATAACTCAGATTTTGAAATAATTTAATTAATTATACCAGGGCTTCCCTGGTGGCTAAGTACTAAGGAATTTGCCTACCAATGCAGGAGGCTAAGGAGACAGTCAGGAAGATCCTCTGGAGAAGGCAATGTCAACCCACTCCAGTATTCTTACCTAGAGAATCCCATGGACAGAGGAGCTTGGCAGGCTATCGGCCATAGGGTCACAAAGAGTCGAACATAACTTAACAACTAAATAACAACAAAAAAAATTAATTAAACCAAGCTTATTTGAAGAGTTAGGAAAGTTCATATGTATATATTTTAGTTTCTCTATTCCTAAAAATATTCATTTTGCTATTGTATTCCAAGAGTTCCCAAGGATCCCAGGGAAGGGTGGGAATGGACAGTGTGAAGGAGATGCTGAATGGGATTATCTCCAGTCTCCTCTGCCTACAATTCTACAGGGTGACAACTCATCTCTCAGTCATATACACAGTACATAGATCCCTGAACATCCACAGTTCATATCAGCCTCTCAGCAGGCATGACCTCATATGTTAAATTTGTGATTTTAACTCCATCTCAGACTTGAGTACCAACTCTCAAATAGGGAAGGAACGTGTCTATCACACCTTCTCTGCTTGGTTCTGATATCCTGTCTTGTCTTAAATTTTTCTGTCACATTAAGATGAGAACAGTATTATCTATCCCCCCCTTTCCAATACCAATAATAGGCCAGAATTCTTACATGGTGGCCAGATTACCTGAACCGAATGGTTCTGATATCCTGTCTTGTCTTAAATTTTTCTGTCACTCCATAGACCACTCCTCTATCCTTCACAATCTCCCAGAGTTTGCTCAAATTCATATCCATGCTAACTGACCAAGTCATAAAATTAAAATCTCAATTAAATAGCATAATCCATCTTCTTAATGTCAGAAAAGCATCCACAATGGCAACCTTATATCATCCAAACATGTCAGGCCAAGGAACCCTAGAGTTCTTACAGTGAGAACCCTAAAAGTCATTGTATTATAGAAGAATCACAGTGTATACTATCTGAGACTCAGATATGAAAACCACTGCAGTTCTTGTATCCTAGACTGATATCTTTGCTGCTTGGGAAATAAACACTGGGCACCAGTCAACACAATTTTTGGTGATAACTCAGATTTTGAAATAATTTAATTAATTATACCAGGGCTTCCCTGGTGGCTAAGTACTAAGGAATTTGCCTACCAATGCAGGAGGCTAAGGAGACAGTCAGGAAGATCCTCTGGAGAAGGCAATGTCAACCCACTCCAGTATTCTTACCTAGAGAATCCCATGGACAGAGGAGCTTGGCAGGCTATCGGCCATAGGGTCACAAAGAGTCGAACATAACTTAACAACTAAATAACAACAAAAAAAAATTAATTAAACCAAGCTTATTTGAAGAGTTAGGAAAGTTCATATGTATATATTTTAGTTTCTCTATTCCTAAAAATATTCATTTTGCTATTGTATTCCAAGAGTTCCCAAGGATCCCAGGGAAGGGTGGGAATGGACAGTGTGAAGGAGATGCTGAATGGGATTATCTCCAGTCTCCTCTGCCTACAATTCTACAGGGTGACAACTCATCTCTCAGTCATATACACAGTACATAGATCCCTGAACATCCACAGTTCATATCAGCCTCTCAGCAGGCATGACCTCATATGTTAAATTTGTGATTTTAACTCCATCTCAGACTTGAGTACCAACTCTCAAATAGGGAAGGAACGTGTCTATCACACCTTCTCTGCTTGGTTCTGATATCCTGTCTTGTCTTAAATTTTTCTGTCACATTAAGATGAGAACAGTATTATCTATCCCCCCCTTTCCAATACCAATAATAGGCCAGAATTCTTACATGGTGGCCAGATTACCTGAACCGGAATGCCACTGAATTTTACGTTGTGTCAGTTAGAGTTCTCATGTTGCTGTACCCAAGTGAAGCATAGAGCTCTATCAGCCACCATTGCCATGTTCATGACTTTCTCCCTAAGCCATTCAGAAAATATGCAGTTAATTATTCACTTCAAGATCTAGCTCTGTAGGTATAGTCATATTCCTGCTCCCATAAAGCTGGATTTTTTTATTCCTTTTGTCAAACTAAAACGCAAGGGCCTCAGCATATGTTACTATCAAGTCTGCATGTACTAGAATGGGAAGAAATCCTCATTAAGTCATTAGCTCACTGGGAAAATAATGCACTCTCTGTTTTGTTGTTGTTGCTTTTTAGTCACTAAGTTGTGTCTGACTCTTTGCAACTCCATGGACTGTAGCCTACCAGACACAGCATATCCCAGGCAAAAATAGTGGAGTGTGTTGCCATTTCTTTCTCCAGGGAATTTTTCCCAACCCAAGAATCAAACCTGGGTCTCCTGCTTGGCAGGAAGATTCTTTACCACTGAGTTACCTGGGAAGTCCCACACTGTCTGTTACTGAGAATCTAAAAGTCCCAACTCTTGCTGGGAAATAAACAGTCTCACCATTTAAGCAAAAAATCATTGAAGATGGAAGAGATATCCCTGTTGATCTACTGGCTAATTTCCTTTTAGAGGTAGTTTATGCATATGTTAAAAATATTTATTCTTGGGTTTCCCTGGTGGTCCAGTGGATAAAGAGTCCACCTGGCACTGCAGAGGGCGCCAGTTCAATGTCTGGCACAGGAAGATCCCGCATATTGTGGAGTGGCTGGACCGGTGTGTCCAATTATGAGCCAGCGCTCTGAAGCACATGCACCCAGAACTAGTGCTCTGCAACAAGAGAGGTCACTGCGACGGGAGGCCCACACATGCCAAAGAAGAAAGATGGATGAAAATAACAAATAAAAGAAAAAGCTCGTGGCATGAAGTTAAAAAAAAATTATTTTCTAAATATTTATTCTCCTCCCCCTGTAGAAATGCACACATTATTTACCAAAAACAAAAGCAGCATAGAAAAGAGATTTTCTTTGTAGAGAAAGAAGCATCTTTCCTAAGACACACTTAGCAACTGATGGACAATGAAAAGGGAAATTGTTCCTTTTTTGGTTGACTTTGATTGGCTTTTGTTGTTTTGTAATTTTTAAAAAATTGTACCTTTCTCCTATGTTCTTTTTTATTAATTGAACTGATTGGTTCAAGTGGAAATATTATCAGACTAAGTTGGAAACAAGAAGAGAGGAGAGAAGAGAAATTACAGAAATGAAAGAGAGGGGCTTCCCCTGGTGGTCCAATGGGTAAGGACACCGCCTTGCAGTGCAACGGGCGCCGATTCAATCCCTGGCCTGGGAAGATCCCACGTGCCGCGGAGCAGGTGGACCAATGTGTCCAATTACCGAGTGGGAGCTCTGGAGCCCATGCGCCCAGAGCCGGTGCTCTGCAACAACAGAGGCCACTGCAATGGGAGGCCCACACGGGCCAAAGAACAAAGACGGATGAACATAGATAAATAAAAGACCAGTAGAAGTGGCCTGCCCGACCCCCTCCCTCCCCAACCGGCCCCCTCCCCCCCAAAAAAGAAATGAAAGAGAGACAAGAAACAATGCCATAATTAAAAATACATTTCTCCTTCACAACTTAAAAGCTTTAAAATCTGAAAATTAAGAGAACCTTGGGTCAAAAGAACCTAAGATATGAAAAAATGTGATATTTCTCTATTCTAAGGATTTCAAAAAACAATGGGAGAAAAGTAACCCTGAAAAGAGGCAAACAGAGCAATTTGGATAGCTTTCCTTCCTAGCTCTACTTCTATGATCCTCTGAAGACTAATAATGCAAAATGCGATCATCTCTCCATCTGCTTTGCTTCTGCGCTCTAACACTAAAGGTAAGAGGGAACATAAATTGGGTTTCCCTGATAGCTCAGCAGTAAAGAATCACCTGCAATGCAGAAGACCTGGGTTCAATCCCTGAATCAGGAAGATCCCCTGGGAGAAGGAAACGACAACCTGCTCTAGTATTCTTGTCTGGGAAATTCCATGGACAGAGGAGCCTGGTGGATACAACTGAGCACATGTTCATGTTCATGTGTATATAAATTAACATTATGGAACATCAACTTCTATTTGTAAATTTCACTTTCCCTTTTGACAATTATTCCAGTAGTATGCTGAAGATAATAAAAAGGTCTTCAGTAACTGTGCTGAGTGGAGACTTAGAATTAAATCCAGCGTGTAAAAGAAACACAGTTTTGACACCAAAACCGAATTTTCTACAATAGCTACTTTCAAGTGTATGTCTAAATGTTTATTTACTGATAAAAATATAAATAAAAGAAAATTAAGTACCTTCAATTCTTGATTAGAAAGCCATGTAAAAATTGCTCCTGGGTATGATACTAAGAAAAGTATAAGGGTGTGTGTGTCTAGTAGTAGCAGCAATACAGCTATACATACCATGTCCTGAATAGAATCTGGTCAGATAACACCCAAACACCAAACATCAATCTCATATTTTGAACCTTATTGATAAGGATAATTATTTACTGATACTTATCAGAGATGCCTGAGAAATTGACTCAGTCAATTCTCCTAGCAATATATTTCACAAGACTTATAGGAAAATAGGATACCACATAGGAAAGAAGTGAGAATCCAGCCAAGAACTAGGTATTAGACTAAATATTTGTTTTGTTGTCCACAGCAAGTAATGAATAAGAAGTTTTCAGGAGATTGAGCTGATTATGAGCACCTGATAGCACTGATCACTCTAAGCCTAGGTTGTCCAGCATCTCATCTCATGATCACATTGCCCCAAGTATGAAATGACTGAGACATCAAAAGCACTACAGGTAGGGACTTCCCTGGTGGTCCAGTGGCTAAGAGTCCACACTCCTGATACAGAAGGCCTGGGTTCAATCCCTGGTCAGGGGACTAAATTCCCTTTTGCAGAACTAAGAGTTCATTAAACCACAACTAAAAAAAAAAAAAAAATTCATGCCACAAGGAAGACCAAAGATTTCACATGCTGCAACTAAGACCTGGCACAGCCAAATAAATAAATATAAAAAAAAGGCAGTACATCCAAAAAATAAAAAGCCGTCATGCAAAATCCATAGGCTCTGCTAAGTTGTTGCTATATGTGGTGTGTTAGTTCCTTCCTATGCTTCCTTAAAGCTTACCAAAAAAAAGAATTGGTACTAGTTAAAAGATCCTCATGGGTTTGATGGTAAATCCAAAACATAGACCATTACTGATACTACAAAAGAGTTTGCAAGGACTATTTACTTTGTCTGTTTCACAGATAAGAAAATGTAGGCCTAGAGACTGTTACGATGAAGTGGTCAACTCAATACTATAACTGCCTGGCAGCAAAGAATGTGCTTTTAAATAATACCAGCTGTTTCATCCATATTGCTCCCTGCTGTCTTAGCAAGTTCAGCAATGGGACTCCTAACAGTTGATTATAATGACTCCAGCATATAAGTGCATTTTGATAGTTGATATATAATCCAATTTTATTCTCAATGGATGAAATTCATCATTGTACAGCAGAAAATCTATGTGATATCAAGAGCATCTACCCCTTGGCTCTCTCTGATGCACTTCCGCTTACTGTTCAAGCTATCACTTTATAAAGTCCCACATTTCCCATGGATTTCTCCCCAGGAACACAGGAGAGGATAACAACCATTTTCTGAGCTTATTTACATATGCATCTATAACTATTTTGCTGATTTCTTCCAAAATGCACCAAACCCTCAGTTCATTACTTTTGTTTCTTATTTAATGTTTGTATCATATTTTTGCCTGAATACTCTTTATGTGATTATTCTCATTCATGTTATCACAGCAACAACTACCTTAAAGCTAGGGAGTGTGTCTGTCAATGCCTTCATCTACGTGTCAAGATAACATATGTATTTAGCAGAGATAAATATAGCAAAAGATCATTATGGACATATGTGGTTTACACAGGTTTTTACATAAATAAATCGGCATCTACTAAAATAAATAAATGATTTACACAGCTTTGAAATGAATAAATAGGCATCTACTAAAATATACTTAGATTTCGATTTTTATAGAAAGCCCAAACAAAAAAGCTGAAATTTATGAACCTGGATTTATGTTAGAGGGTGCATGAAAGAGAAATTTCCTCTGAGTTGCAATTTCATATTAGCCTAAGGTACAGAAAACTTTATTCTCTTTTAGTATAACTTTTAAAGAAGACATAAATTTTACTACGAAACCCAGGAGGAGGAAAGGAGTCAGTTTATCTTCTAACCTAACCTTAAAATAAAAACAACTGGATGACCTGCTCTGCTTTTTATGAAGTCGTACAGAAAAATCACTGCTTTTCATTTTTGCAGGCCCAAATTATAACTGGTCTTTGCATTTCACTGTGTTAATTTTTTAGAATCTTTCTATCTTCCAAAATCCAGAATCATAATTACACTTTTAACATCTCAAGGGACCACATTTGGTTTTTGTAGAGTACATAAGCACACAGAGAAAGATCACAGGATACTTCCTGAAGATACTTACAAATACAAAAAAATCCTCAAGGGATATATATTATGATAAAACTTTTCTCTTTAATAGTAATTAAAAATTACTATTTTTATTCTAAAAGTATAAGACCATACATACTTGCTAATAGAATGTTATATATTATATCAACTAGCTTACTAGCATACTTAAAATTCTATACTTTCCCTAGCACTATTGCTCTTTTTTTTTTTTTGGAGGTGGGGCAGGCGGGCCACTTCTATCGGTCTTTCATTTATCTGTTTTCATCCATCTTTGTTCTTTTGGCCCGTGTGGGCCTCCCATCACAGTGACCTCTCTTGTTGTAGAGCACTGGCTCTTTCAATGCACAAACCCTCACATTTTGTTTCTTATTTAATGTTTGTATCATATTTTTGCCTGAATACTCTTTATGTGATTATTCTCATTCATGTTATCACAGCTACAACTACCTTAAAGCTAGGGAGTGTGTCTGTCAATGCCTTCATCTACGTGTCAAGATAACATATGTATTTAGCAGAGATAAATATAGCAAAAGATCATTATGGACATATGTGGTTTACACAGGTTTTTACATAAATAAATCGGCATCTACTAAAATAAATAAATGATTTACACAGCTTTGAAATGAATAAATAGGCATCTACTAAAATATACTTAGATTTCGATTTTTATAGAAAGCCCAAACAAAAAAGCTGAAATTTATGAACCTGGATTTATGTTAGAGGGTGCATGAAAGAGAAATTTCCTCTGAGTTGCAATTTCATATTAGCCTAAGGTACAGAAAACTTTATTCTCTTTTAGTATAACTTTTAAAGAAGACATAAATTTTACTACGAAACCCAGGAGGAGGAAAGGAGTCAGTTTATCTTCTAACCTAACCTTAAAATAAAAACAACTGGATGACCTGCTCTGCTTTTTATGAAGTCGTACAGAAAAATCACTGCTTTTCATTTTTGCAGGCCCAAATTATAACTGGTCTTTGCATTTCACTGTGTTAATTTTTTAGAATCTTTCTATCTTCCAAAATCCAGAATCATAATTACACTTTTAACATCTCAAGGGACCACATTTGGTTTTTGTAGAGTACATAAGCACACAGAGAAAGATCACAGGATACTTCCTGAAGATACTTACAAATACAAAAAAATCCTCAAGGGATATATATTATGATAAAACTTTTCTCTTTAATAGTAATTAAAAATTACTATTTTTATTCTAAAAGTATAAGACCATACATACTTGCTAATAGAATGTTATATATTATATCAACTAGCTTACTAGCATACTTAAAATTCTATACTTTCCCTAGCACTATTGCTCTTTTTTTTTTTTTTGGAGGTGGGGCAGGCGGGCCACTTCTATCGGTCTTTCATTTATCTGTTTTCATCCATCTTTGTTCTTTTGGCCCGTGTGGGCCTCCCATCACAGTGACCTCTGTTGTCTCAGAGCACTGGCTCTAGGCGCATGTGCTCCAGAGCTCTGGCTTGGTAATTGGACACATGGGTCCAGCCGCTCCATGGCACGTGGGATCTTCCCAGGCCAGGGATCGAATTGGCGCCCGTTGCACTGCAAGGCGGTGTCCTTACCCACTGGACCACCAGGGAAGCCCACTATTGCTCTTTTTTAAAACAGTTAACCGAAGATATTGATGTATATTATAGATATTGAAATGTTATATACATATGGTAGTATATGGGGCTTCCTGGTGACTCAGACAGTAAAGAATATGCCTGAACTGTGGGAAACCTGGGTTCAATACCTGGGTTGGGAAAATCCCGGGGTGGGAAAGGTCCCCTGGAAGAGGGCATAGCAACCCACTCCAATATTCTTGCCTGGAGAATCTCATGGACAGAGGAGCCTGGCGAGCTACAGTCCATAGGGTCACAAAGAGTCAGACACGACTGAGTGAATAAGCACAAAAACACACGATCTGTAATATATTACAATGCTTGGCCCTGTATGCTGTTCTAAACAGTGAATGAAGATTTCTTTCCCCTCATTTTTCATCAGGGAGAAGGACTTTCTTTGAAACTTTATCACTGAAGGGCATGCAAGTACTATCTGACTTAAGGTAGTGCTGTAAGCTTTGTATAATTCATGAAAAGATTTTCTGAGGTGGTAGCATCAAAAAGAAAAGAATCTATCTCTTATAGGAGGAGAAATTATCCCTTCCTACAGTCACGAAGTCCTTGTGTTGAAATCTATTAAAACTATTTGTCACTCTGTGATAATAAGCTATTTAGTCAACCTATCCCAAGACAGAATTTGATCAGTAATTATAGACATCTCACCTAGATTAATAGCTTGAAATTCTTCATTAAAAAATAAGAACAATGCTTAGGAAATGTCCCAAGACAAAGGGAATTATATATTATATCAACTAGCTTACTAGCATACTTAAAATTCTATACTTTCCCTAGCACTATTGCTCTTTTTTTTTTTTTTGGAGGTGGGGCAGGCGGGCCACTTCTATCGGTCTTTCATTTATCTGTTTTCATCCATCTTTGTTCTTTTGGCCCGTGTGGGCCTCCCATCACAGTGACCTCTGTTGTCTCAGAGCACTGGCTCTAGGCGCATGTGCTCCAGAGCTCTGGCTTGGTAATTGGACACATGGGTCCAGCCGCTCCATGGCACGTGGGATCTTCCCAGGCCAGGGATCGAATTGGCGCCCGTTGCACTGCAAGGCGGTGTCCTTACCCACTGGACCACCAGGGAAGCCCACTATTGCTCTTTTTAACACAGTTAACCGAAGATATTGATGTATATTATAGATATTGAAATGTTATATACATATGGTAGTATATGGGGCTTCCTGGTGACTCAGACAGTAAAGAATATGCCTGAACTGTGGGAAACCTGGGTTCAATACCTGGGTTGGGAAAATCCCGGGGTGGGAAAGGTCCCCTGGAAGAGGGCATAGCAACCCACTCCAATATTCTTGCCTGGAGAATCTCATGGACAGAGGAGCCTGGCGAGCTACAGTCCATAGGGTCACAAAGAGTCAGACACGACTGAGTGAATAAGCACAAAAACACACGATCTGTAATATATTACAATGCTTGGCCCTGTATGCTGTTCTAAACAGTGAATGAAGATTTCTTTCCCCTCATTTTTCATCAGGGAGAAGGACTTTCTTTGAAACTTTATCACTGAAGGGCATGCAAGTACTATCTGACTTAAGGTAGTGCTGTAAGCTTTGTATAATTCATGAAAAGATTTTCTGAGGTGGTAGCATCAAAAAGAAAAGAATCTATCTCTTATAGGAGGAGAAATTATCCCTTCCTACAGTCACGAAGTCCTTGTGTTGAAATCTATTAAAACTATTTGTCACTCTGTGATAATAAGCTATTTAGTCAACCTATCCCAAGACAGAATTTGATCAGTAATTATAGACATCTCACCTAGATTAATAGCTTGAAATTCTTCATTAAAAAATAAGAACAATGCTTAGGAAATGTCATAAATTCATACACATTCTTTGTTTTCACCTTTAAAAATAGGTGATTCTGTGTTCTTGAAAATTCAATTAAATATCATGAAAAAGGACAATTGATACTATAGCACTTTCAATCTTGAAGATTAATTACCTTCCTCCAGTTTTGCTCCTTCAGGTGAGTTTCTGAATGTAGACATTAACTGGAAATTCCATTGACAGAATTTTTACACCCTGATCTTAATTATATATAAATTTCACTTGTGTATTTTTAAGCTATTTTGTTGAAAAATATTAAATGAATGTGTCTATAAATCCATATATATATATATATATATATATATATATATATATATATATATTGGCCACTTCTATTGATCTTTCGTTTATTTATCTTTGTTCTTTGGCCTGTGTGGGTCTCGCATCGCAGTGGCCTCTCTCACTGCAGAGCACCGGCTCTGGGTACATGCACTCCAGAGCTCCAGCTGGGTAGTTGGACACATCAGTCCAGCTGCTCTGTAGCATGTGGGATCTTCCCAGGCCAGGGATCGAACTGGCACCCCTTGCACTGCAAGGCGGTGTCCTTACCCACTGGACCACCAGGGAAGCCCTGAATCTCTATATATTTATGTGTACTCTGTAAGTTCAAGTTTCAGTCTTGTCTTCGGATAAGAACACCTGCCTCATTTTGTTCTTAATCTTAGCTAGTTTCTTGATTTAAAAAATTTTTTAAACTGTATTTTAAAACATTTTGAATAGCTCCCATTAAAAAAGAAAAACAGAAAAATACACAAGCTCTGTGCAATCCATCATTCAGCCAGATCTGAGGTGGCTAGGGCTTTTTTCAAAAGGACTTTCTTTGAAACTTTATCACTGAAGGGCATGCAAGTACTATCTGACTTAAGGTAGTGCTGTAAGCTTTGTATAATTCATGAAAAGATTTTCTGAGGTGGTAGCATCAAAAAGAAAAGAATCTATCTCTTATAGGAGGAGAAATTATCCCTTCCTACAGTCACGAAGTCCTTGTGTTGAAATCTATTAAAACTATTTGTCACTCTGTGATAATAAGCTATTTAGTCAACCTGTCCCAAGACAGAATTTGATCAGTAATTATAGACATCTCACCTAGATTAATAGCTTGAAATTCTTCATTAAAAAATAAGAACAATGCTTAGGAAATGTCATAAATTCATACACATTCTTTGTTTTCACCTTTAAAAATAGGTGATTCTGTGTTCTTGAAAATTCAATTAAATATCATGAAAAAGGACAATTGATACTATAGCACTTTCAATCTTGAAGATTAATTACCTTCCTCCAGTTTTGCTCCTTCAGGTGAGTTTCTGAATGTAGACATTAACTGGAAATTCCATTGACAGAATTTTTACACCCTGATCTTAATTATATATAAATTTCACATGCTTATTTTTAAGCTATTGTGTTGCAAAATATTAAATGAATGTGTCTATAAATCCCTATATATATATATATATATATATATATATATATATATATAGGCCACTTCTATTGATCTTTCGTTTATTTATCTTTGTTCTTTGGCCTGTGTGGGTCTCGCATCGCAGTGGCCTCTCTCACTGCAGAGCACCGGCTCTGGGTACATGCACTCCAGAGCTCCAGCTGGGTAGTTGGACACATCAGTCCAGCTGCTCTGTAGCATGTGGGATCTTCCCAGGCCAGGGATCGAACTGGCACCCCTTGCACTGCAAGGCGGTGTCCTTACCCACTGGACCACCAGGGAAGCCCTGAATCTCTATATATTTATGTGTACTCTGTAAGTTCAAGTTTCAGTCTTGTCTTCGGATAAGAACACCTGCCTCATTTTGTTCTTAATCTTAGCTAGTTTCTTGATTTAAAAAATTTTTTAAACTGTATTTTAAAACATTTTGAATAGCTCCCATTAAAAAAGAAAAACAGAAAAATACACAAGCTCTGTGCAATCCATCATTCAGCCAGTGCCTCTCCCGATCTCTATATTCTCCACGTCACGTCACCAGTAGTATAGATTGTACTCCAAACAGAAACCAACCTCTTTATCAAGATCATTCACTGGCAGCACTGCAAAAACCAGATGCAGTCCCAGTTTAGTTGACCAAGATTCTTTCTTTCTTTTCTTTTTAGTAATGGTATTATCATGTCCCATTTGAAGGTATTAGTATATTCCTAAAATCACTAAAATCCCTGAGGTATTTGTATTAACGCACATATGGATAGTCTTATAGTATTGCCATCACCCTAGACAGCATATTAAAAAGGAAAGACATCACTTTGCTGACAAAGGTCCGTACAGTCAAAGCTATGGCTTTTCAAGTAGTCATGTATGGGTGTGAGAGTTGGATCATAAAGAAGGCTGAGAGATCTTTATCTCTTTATTGATGCTTTCAAATTGTGTTGTTGGAGAAGACTGTTAAGAGTCTCTTGGACAGCAAGGAGATGAAACCAGTCAATCCTAATGGAACTCAACCCTGAATAGTCATAGGAAGGATTGATGCTAAAGCTGAAGCTCCAATACTTTGGCCACCTGATGAAAAGAGACAGCTTATTAGAAAAGATCCTGATGCTGGGAAAGACTGAAGGCAAGAGGAGAACGGGCTGACAGGATGAAATGGTTGGATGGCGTCACCAACTCAATGGACATGAGTTTAATCAAATCGAAGTGACAGGGAAGCTGGTATGCTGCAGTTCATGGGATCGCAGAGTTGGACACATCAGTCCAGCTGCTCTGTAGCATGTGGGATCTTCCCAGGCCAGGGATCGAACTGGCACCCCTTGCACTGCAAGGCGGTGTCCTTACCCACTGGACCACCAGGGAAGCCCTGAATCTCTATATATTTATGTGTACTCTGTAAGTTCAAGTTTCAGTCTTGTCTTCGGATAAGAACACCTGCCTCATTTTGTTCTTAATCTTAGCTAGTTTCTTGATTTAAAAAATTTTTTAAACTGTATTTTAAAACATTTTGAATAGCTCCCATTAAAAAAGAAAAACAGAAAAATACACAAGCTCTGTGCAATCCATCATTCAGCCAGTGCCTCTCCCGATCTCTATATTCTCCACGTCACGTCACCAGTAGTATAGATTGTACTCCAAACAGAAACCAACCTCTTTATCAAGATCATTCACTGGCAGCACTGCAAAAACCAGATGCAGTCCCAGTTTAGTTGACCAAGATTCTTTCTTTCTTTTTCTTTTTTAGTAATGGTATTATCATGTCCCATTTGAAGGTATTAGTATATTCCTAAAATCACTAAAATCCCTGAGGTATTTGTATTAACGCACATATGGATAGTCTTATAGTATTGCCATCACCCTAGACAGCATATTAAAAAGGAAAGACATCACTTTGCTGACAAAGGTCCGTACAGTCAAAGCTATGGCTTTTCAAGTAGTCATGTATGGGTGTGAGAGTTGGATCATAAAGAAGGCTGAGAGATCTTTATCTCTTTATTGATGCTTTCAAATTGTGTTGTTGGAGAAGACTCTGAAGAGTCCCTTGGACTGCAAGGAGATCAAACCAGTCAATCTTAAAGGTACTCAACCCTGAATATTCATTGGAAGGATTGATGCTAAAGCTGAAGCTCCAATACTTTGGCCACCTGATGCAAAGAGACAGCTTATTAGAAAAGATCCTGATGCTGGGAAAGACTGAAGGCAAGAGGAGAACGGGCTGACAGGATGAAATGGTTGGATGGCGTCACCAACTCAATGGACATGAGTTTAATCAAACTCTAGGAGATGGTAAAGGACAGGGAAGCTGGTATGCTGCAGTTCATGGGATCGCAGAGTCGGACACAACTGAGCAACTGAAAAACAACACTGCCATGAATGGATTTCTTTAGGAAGATAAGAGAACCATAGCTGCAATCAGTTTCTTCATCATGATGTTTCCTTGGAATAAGAAATAATTTACATTGTTGAAATATATTTAGTTAGTTCACAACATGACTGAATCAGTAAATAGGGCAAATAGTTAATCCATAATCACAAGTCAATAAAAAGAATGGTTATGTCCTGACAAGCAACAAGCACATATTCAGCATTAAAAATGATGTTCTCAGAGCATTAGATTTTATGGTGATTACTAAAGAATTATAAGTCAAAGTACTTGTTAAGACAATTGGCAATGTATATGGAAAGTCAAACTGAAAACACATGAAGTAAAATAATCATTTTTGCAAGTCTGAGTCTGATTTCTCAAGTAATAATAAAAGCTGATTCCAGAGAAGATTTAAGTGAGATGTTCATTCATTCAGCAAATTTGTGTTAAGTCCCACCAGTGAGGCAAACTGTTCTGGGTGCCAGTAATGATAAGATGAACTACACACATTAAGACTCTGTTCTTGTGGAATTTGTGTTCTACTGTAGAGCAAGAGGAGGCTAACCAGCAAAACCAGTATATACCAGAAGAGGACAGCACCAATTACTGACTCCAAAAAGCAATAGAAAACAGGTTATGTAGTACTCAGTGATGACTGGTAAAACAGGTAAATGTAGTGGTTGAGAGTTGGATCATAAAGAAGGCTGAGAGAGCTTTATCTCTTTATTGATGCTTTCAAATTGTGTTGTGAGAGAAGACTCTGAAGAGTCCCTTGGACTGCAAGGAGATCAAACCAGTCAATCTTAAAGGTACTCAACCCTGAATATTCATTGGAAGGATTGATGCTAAAGCTGAAGCTCCAATACTTTGGCCACCTGATGCAAAGAGACAGCTTATTAGAAAAGATCCTGATGCTGGGAAAGACTGAAGGCAAGAGGAGAACGGGCTGACAGGATGAAATGGTTGGATGGCGTCACCAACTCAATGGACATGAGTTTAATCAAACTCTAGGAGATGGTAAAGGACAGGGAAGCTGGTATGCTGCAGTTCATGGGATCGCAGAGTCGGACACAACTGAGCAACTGAAAAACAACACTGCCATGAATGGATTTCTTTAGGAAGATAAGAGAACCATAGCTGCAATCAGTTTCTTCATCATGATGTTTCCTTGGAATAAGAAATAATTTACATTGTTGAAATATATTTAGTTAGTTCACAACATGACTGAATCAGTAAATAGGGCAAATAGTTAATCCATAATCACAAGTCAATAAAAAGAATGGTTATGTCCTGACAAGCAACAAGCACATATTCAGCATTAAAAATGATGTTCTCAGAGCATTAGATTTTATGGTGATTACTAAAGAATTATAAGTCAAAGTACTTGTTAAGACAATTGGCAATGTATATGGAAAGTCAAACTGAAAACACATGAAGTAAAATAATCATTTTTGCAAGTCTGAGTCTGATTTCTCAAGTAATAATAAAAGCTGATTCCAGAGAAGATTTAAGTGAGATGTTCATTCATTCAGCAAATTTGTGTTAAGTCCCACCAGTGAGGCAAACTGTTCTGGGTGCCAGTAATGATAAGATGAACTACACACATTAAGACTCTGTTCTTGTGGAATTTGTGTTCTACTGTAGAGCAAGAGGAGGCTAACCAGCAAAACCAGTATATACCAGAAGAGGACAGCACCAATTACTGACTCCAAAAAGCAATAGAAAACAGGTTATGTAGTACTCAGTGATGACTGGTAAAATTCTAGATTACAGCCTTTTGGCTGTAAAAGCTACATGGACTCTGAATTGGTGCCAACAAGGAAATGGTAAGGAGGGAGAGGGAATAATCACTTCAAAGGCTTACATTGAGAACAAACTTAAGATTATGACTGGGCACAGGGGCAAAGGGGGAAATCATAGAAAATGATTAACAGGGCCAACTCACATTGGTCTACAGACCTCGATGAGGACTTTGGGCTGTACTCCAAAGGCATTAGAAAATTATAGAATGTTACAAGCAGATGACGTGTCTACTTGTATTTTTAAAAGGTTCAGGAGGGGTGGGGACATATGTATACCTATGGCAGATTCAGGTCTAAGTGTGGCAGTAAACAACAAAAGTCTGTAAAAAATAAAATTTAAAAATAAATAAATAAAATTTATAACTCCCTGAAACACAATAGATTATTCCATTCTAACACAATTACTTATTAGATTCTCACTTTTAATCTAAAACTTCATGAATACATGTGTGGTGGACATGGTCTAAGACAGCCTCCTGAGGGCATATCCTTATATATTCCCATTCTTTTCAATGCAAGCAGAATTAATGGCTTCCTTCCAACCAGTAAAAACCAACAGAATGCAGGAAAGGATGTCACTATCATGATTACCCTAAACTATAGAAAACTGGATGACATTAGTCTACACACTGGAGAGATGTTCTCCTGGTGGACTTGAATAAACAAACTGTCAGGTTACAGGATCCCCAGCATAGTGCAGGGAACTGAAGGTGGCCACTAGGATCTGAGAGCAACTTCTAACCAATAGCCAGTAAGAACCTGGTGCCCTCAGTTGTGGTGCCTGTGGTAAAGAACCTGCCTGCCCTAATATGGAATTATACATATCTGCAAACAACAAAACTCTGTAAAATCAAAAAAGAAAACAAAACAAAACTTGTGATTGTGAGAAAAAATAGAAAAGGATCAATGAAAAAAATAAATAAATAAAAAAAATAAAATGTACATGTTTCCAATTAAAAAAAAAAAAAGAACCTGCCTGCCAATGCAGAAGACACAAGTACCATGGCAACCCACTTCAGTATTGTTGCCCAGAAACTCCTATGGACAGAGGAGCCTGGCACCCTACGGTCCACAGAGTTGCAAGAGCCTGACAGGACTGACTTGACTTAGCACTCATGCAAGTTCTCAGTAATAGTGCGCAAGGAAGTGGATCCTGCCTACAATCTGAAATACCTTCTAAGTGGACTCCTCCCTGGTAGAGTCTCCAGAGGAGACTTTGATTGCACATATTCAAATTAATGTTGTAAAAGGATCATATGCATGAGTGTCAATTTCATTCAGCCACTCCATCTGAGTTTCAGTACATTTTACTTTGCCACAAATATCAATCTATCCTTACTAACAAAAATCCATGTGCAAAGTCTGATACAAAATCCACATACAATTTCTGACACACTTATCAACAGCAGAAATAAGTGATAGAACAAGCCTCTCTTCACATCTATTTAATATTTGTCTCTCTGTCTCTTCTTCATTAAAATGGGAGCAACCACATTATGGGAAGGTAAGGCGAAATAAAGATATTAAAACTGACTAAGTTTAAGGATTTTTTAACAAAGCTAAAAATAGATTTGGCCAAGGTTTAATTGGAACACCTCAGGCATTATAATTCATCATAAATTAATGATCTGCATTTTAATGTTTTTATCCTGTCATCCTGCATTTTACAAAAGCAATTATAGTTAAGTTTACAAAAGCTGTTATATTAGTCCCTTACTATTACTTTTTATATTAATAATAACCCCCCCAAAAGAATTCATTATATAAGAAGATTTGGTATCATAGTTAATTTACTATAGCACATATTCTTCTTTTTTTTTTAATTCTTTATTTTAAGATTTTACAGAGTTTTGTTGTTCACAGACATGTATGTTCTCAGATCATTCATATGCATATCCCTGGGCCCTCCCCCCACCCAACTCCCCCCCTCCCACCCCTCCAGACCATCGCCCCAAGTGATTGTAGGTACTCCTATTCCCTTAGCACAATGACAATAGCTATCTTTTCCACACATGACAGTATAGGTTTCCACGTTACTGTCTCCATGCCTCCCCCTCCCTATTTCTTCCCCACAATGTCCATATGTCTATGCTCTGTCTGTTTTTCCATGAGTTCACTCCGTGTATTATCAAGACCATCCTGCTAGATTCCATATAAGTGTGTTAGTGTGCTGTATTTGTCTTTCTTTTTTTGACTTACTTCACTTTGTATGATAGGTTCTAGAGCCACCCACCTCATTAGGACTGAGTCTTCTGCATTTCTTTTAACAGCTGAGTAGTATTCCATTGTATATATGTACAAGAGCTGCTGGATCCATTCATTTGTCGATGGACATCTAGGTTGCTTCCATGTTCTGGCTATTGTATAGAGAGCTGCAATGAACATTGGGGTACAGGTGCCTCTTTCATTTTTGATTTCATCAGGATATAGGCCTACTAGTGGGATTGCTGGGTCATAGGGTACTTCTATTTTTAGTTTTTTAAGGAATGACCATATTGTCTTCCACAGAGGTTGTATCAGTTTACACTCCCACCAGCAATGCAAGAGGGTTCCCTTTTCTCCGCAGCCTCTCCAGCATTTATCGTCTGTTGATTTGTTGATGATGGCCATTCTGACGTGTGTGAGGTGGTATCTCACTGTGGTTTTAACTTGCATTTCCCTAATGATAAGCGAGGTTGAGCATCATTTCATGTGCTTTTGGGCCATCTGTATGTCCGCTTTGGAGAGGCGTCTCTTTAGATCTTTTTCCCATTTTTTGATTGGGTTGTTCGTTTTTCCAGTGCTGAGTTGTCTGAGTTGCTTGTAGATTTTGGAGATGAATTCTTTGTCTGTTGTTTCATTTGCTATGATCTTCTCCCACTCTGTGGGCTGTCTGTTCAGCTTTTTTGTAATTTCTTTAGCTGTACAAAAGCTTTTACGTTTCATGAGGTCCCACGTGTTCACTTTTCTTTTCAGTTCCACTATTCTAGTAGGTGGGTCAGAGAAGATCTTGCTTTGATTGATGTCCTTGAGGGTTTTGCCTATATTCTCCTCTAAGAGTTTGATGGTTTCTGGTCTTACATTGAGGTCTTTAATCCATTTTGAGTTGATCTTTGTGCATGGTGTCAGGGAATGTTCCAACTTCATTTGTTTGCATGTAGCTGTCCAATTTTCCCAGCACCACTTGTTGAAGAGGCTGTCTTTGTCCCATTTTACAGTTTCGCCTCCTTTGTCAAAAATAAGGTACCCATAGGTGCATGGCTTTATCTCTGGGTTCTCGATCTTGTTCCATTGATCTATAGTTCTGTTTTTGTGCCAGTACCATACTGTCTTGAGGACTGTTGCTTTGTAGTAGAGTCTGAAGTTAGGGAGGCTGATTCCTCCAGCTCCATTCTTCTTCCTCAGTACTGCATAGGCTATTCAAGGTCTTTTGTGTTTCCATACGAACTGTGTGACTGTTTGGTCTAGTTCTGTGAAAAATGTCCATGGTAGTTGGATAGGTATTGCATTGAATCTGTTTGGTAGTATGGTCATTTTCACAATATTGATTCTTCTGATCCAGGAACATGGAATATCTCTCCATCTGTTTAAGTCTTCTTTAATGTCTCTCATGAGTGTCTTGTAATTTTCTGTGTACAATTCTTTTGTTTCTTTGGGTAGGTTTATTCCTAGATATTTGATTCTTTTGGTTGCAATGGTGAAGGGGATTGCCTCTTTGATTTCGTTTTCTGATTTTTCATTGTTTGTGTATAGGAATGCCAGTAATTTCTGTGTGTTGACTTTGTATCCTGAGACTTTGCTGAATTCGTCAATTAGCTCTAGTAGCTTTGTAACCGTGTCTTTGGGATTTTCTATGTATAATATCATGTCGTCTGCAAAAAGAGAGAGCTTGACTTCTTCCTTTCCAATCTAGACTCCTTTGATTTCTTTCTCTTCTCTTATTGCTGTTGCTAGGACTTCCAGGACTATGTTGAATAGTAGTGGTGAAAGTGGGCACCCCTGTCTTGTTCCTGATCTTAGAGGGAATGCTTTCAGTTTTTCACCGTTAAGGATAATGTTCGCTGTAGGCTTCTCATAGATGGCTTTTATTATGTTGAGATAGCTTTCTTCTATGCCCATTTTCTGAAGAGTTTTGATCATAAATGGATGTTGTACTTTGTCGAAGGCTTTTTCTGCATCTATTGAGATGATCATGTGGTTTTTGTCTTTCAATTTGTTGATATGGTGTATCACATGGATTGATTTGCGGATGTTGAAGAAGCCTTGCATGCCTGGGATGAACCTGACTTGATCGTGATGTATAAGTTTTTTGATGTGTCGTTGAATTCTGTTTGCTAGGATTTTGTTGAGGATCTTGGCATCTAAGTTCATCAGAGAAATTGGTTTGTAATTTTCCTTGTTTGTGTTGTCTTTGCCTGGTTTGGGTATCAGGGTGATGGTGGCCTCGTAGAATGCCTTTGGAAGTCTTCCTTCCTGTGCAATTTTTTGAAAGAGTTTTAGAAGGACAAGCATTAGCTCTTCTTTAAATGTTTGGTAGAATTCAGCTGTGAAGCCATCTGGCCCTGGGCTTTTATTTTTGGGTAGATTTTTAATCACAGATTTGACTTCTGAGCTTGTGATTGGGTTGTTCAAAGTTTCTGTTTCTTCCTGGCTCAGTCTTGGGAGATTATATAGCACATATTCTTTATTCACCTTTATGTAGATACGTTTTTATACTACTTTTAAGTTGGCTTTCCATAAAATGATAATAAAGATAATTTGAATGTCTATAATTTAACACCTTAGGTTGCTTAATCTACATGGAATACCAAACTGGTTAATGGTGTGATATTATTTTTTACAGTGGTTTAGTACTTCATGTCCTCTAATTTCTACTGGGCTTAGTCAGTACATTGCAAATATATGAACACTGTAATTACAGTGAATCATTACAAAGACTCTAAAAATGAATATTAAAGTAAAAATAATTTGTCTTCATCATTTAGAAGTCACTTTCTCCTATTACATTCATTTCCTAATATGTTCTAGCCATTATGCATCTATTTTTAATTAGCATTATGAATTACTTTAAAGCATAATATATTTTTGATTTTTATAAATCAAGAAAGTTAGATAATATAGCACACAAAATTCTCTTTGTCCTGAGTGAGGAAGGAATAGTGAGAGTATACTAGAAAGAGTATTTATTGAGCATCAACTGTATAAAAGACTATACACGCTAAACCATATTTTTGTTATCCTGTTCAATCATTCCCACTCTCAAGGTTCTGCAACACACTTGAGGGGTCAGGTCGCTACACCTTCCCTGCTTGGTGGCCTCCTCCTACGTTTACTGTCTTTCTTATTCAGCTCAGATCTCATTTCCTATTATTTCAAATGCCCTCACTATCTTTCCCTGCTTTTCTCTCTGGCTTTTCCTCCCACTCATCTACCAAAATCATAACAACTACATACTATTTATGAGCTTGCTTCCCAGTTGCTGAAATCTGTGAGGAAAAATAACCAACAATACAGATGCAGATTAAAGTTTCTAATTTCACTGATTTCAAGAATTCCCAGTAGATATCTGAAGGTGTCATCAGAGAAATTGGTTTGTAATTTTCCTTGTTTGTGTTGTCTTTGCCTGGTTTGGGTATCAGGGTGATGGTGGCCTCGTAGAATGCCTTTGGAAGTCTTCCTTCCTGTGCAATTTTTTGAAAGAGTTTTAGAAGGACAAGCATTAGCTCTTCTTTAAATGTTTGGTAGAATTCAGCTGTGAAGCCATCTGGCCCTGGGCTTTTATTTTTGGGTAGATTTTTAATCACAGATTTGACTTCTGAGCTTGTGATTGGGTTGTTCAAAGTTTCTGTTTCTTCCTGGCTCAGTCTTGGGAGATTATATAGCACATATTCTTTATTCACCTTTATGTAGATACGTTTTTATACTACTTTTAAGTTGGCTTTCCATAAAATGATAATAAAGATAATTTGAATGTCTATAATTTAACACCTTAGGTTGCTTAATCTACATGGAATACCAAACTGGTTAATGGTGTGATATTATTTTTTACAGTGGTTTAGTACTTCATGTCCTCTAATTTCTACTGGGCTTAGTCAGTACATTGCAAATATATGAACACTGTAATTACAGTGAATCATTACAAAGACTCTAAAAATGAATATTAAAGTAAAAATAATTTGTCTTCATCATTTAGAAGTCACTTTCTCCTATTACATTCATTTCCTAATATGTTCTAGCCATTATGCATCTATTTTTAATTAGCATTATGAATTACTTTAAAGCATAATATATTTTTGATTTTTATAAATCAAGAAAGTTAGATAATATAGCACACAAAATTCTCTTTGTCCTGAGTGAGGAAGGAATAGTGAGAGTATACTAGAAAGAGTATTTATTGAGCATCAACTGTATAAAAGACTATACACGCTAAACCATATTTTTGTTATCCTGTTCAATCATTCCCACTCTCAAGGTTCTGCAACACACTTGAGGGGTCAGGTCGCTACACCTTCCCTGCTTGGTGGCCTCCTCCTACGTTTACTGTCTTTCTTATTCAGCTCAGATCTCATTTCCTATTATTTCAAATGCCCTCACTATCTTTCCCTGCTTTTCTCTCTGGCTTTTCCTCCCACTCATCTACCAAAATCATAACAACTACATACTATTTATGAGCTTGCTTCCCAGTTGCTGAAATCTGTGAGGAAAAATAACCAACAATACAGATGCAGATTAAAGTTTCTAATTTCACTGATTTCAAGAATTCCCAGTAGATATCTGAAGGTGTCATGGGCAAGCAAAGGCACCTTCACTGACAGATATTCTGACCCTAATTATGAGGAGAGTAGTTCTGATGGGGAAAGTGAAGAGAAAGAGAAGTTAGGATATTTACAAGGAATGCCACTATGCAGAGAAGAAGATCCCTCTACTCTAACTTGGTGGGTATGTCATATGCTCCCACAAGGGTGGTCATTAGTACGAGAGGACAGTTCCATGTTCACTTCTCACAGGAAAGATCAAGAAAAGATTCCCGGGCCGAGCGGACAACTATTTTTTCACACTAATGGTAAGCGCTGCCTGCAGCCCCGCCTCTCTGAGACCTCTTCCGACAATGACTAAGTAGCTAGTTACTGATAGGAAGCCTGGGCCTGAAATAGCCCCACTCATAAAACTAGAAGTTTGTAGACTTAGACTATCACCTTTCACAAACATTGATAGAGATGTTTACCTAGGCGCTAGTGCAGAGCATAAAAGCTCTTATACTTGTGCTTTTTAGTTATAGTGTAATATGCTTTTTACAACTCTTAGTTTCCTTTGTAAGTTAAGAATTGTAAGAATGTTTTCTGTACAAACATATGTTTCCCCCTGGGCACAAAGGTGTTTACCTAGGCGCTAGTAGAGGAGCAAAAAGTTCCAGAAATAACCACTTTTGCATCTCTAGAGGAGCAAAAGCTCTTGTAATAACCACTTTTGTGATTACTAGTTAACTTGAGATTTCTAGTTGAAAAAATATAAAAGGGTAAGGTAAGATTGTGTGGGAGGCTCGCTTACAGAGATGGGCTGTGCCCGATGTGAGATCGAGACTCTCCTGCTCTGGTGTAAGAACTTGTGCTTGCATTTGATTGAGTTCTGATTTTACTTAAGAACTTCTGATTATTTGATTGAGTTCTGATTATTTGTGCTTGCCTTTATTTGAATTCCGATTAATTGAATCTTGATTCTGATTATTATATGTACTACGATTAATACAGCTACTCTTGGTTTGACAATACTTGAGACCATGACACTTTATTGTCCAAGTCAGAGACTCACGACTCTGAGGGAATACACTGTGACTGTAAAGGTCTCTGATCTATTCAAGACAGTATCTCTTAGTGAGAACTAATAAGAATAAAAATCAGAGTAAGCTGCAGCACAGTGCCCATGACAAAGGCATAACATGGGGAAAGTGAAGAGAAAGAGAAGTTAGGATATTTACAAGGAATGCCACTATGCAGAGAAGAAGATCCCTCTACTCTAACTTGGTGGGTATGTCATATGCTCCCACAAGGGTGGTCATTAGTACGAGAGGACAGTTCCATGTTCACTTCTCACAGGAAAGATCAAGAAAAGATTCCCGGGCCGAGCGGACAACTATTTTTTCACACTAATGGTAAGCGCTGCCTGCAGCCCCGCCTCTCTGAGACCTCTTCCGACAATGACTAAGTAGCTAGTTACTGATAGGAAGCCTGGGCCTGAAATAGCCCCACTCATAAAACTAGAAGTTTGTAGACTTAGACTATCACCTTTCACAAACATTGATAGAGATGTTTACCTAGGCGCTAGTGCAGAGCATAAAAGCTCTTATACTTGTGCTTTTTAGTTATAGTGTAATATGCTTTTTACAACTCTTAGTTTCCTTTGTAAGTTAAGAATTGTAAGAATGTTTTCTGTACAAACATATGTTTCCCCCTGGGCACAAAGGTGTTTACCTAGGCGCTAGTAGAGGAGCAAAAAGTTCCAGAAATAACCACTTTTGCATCTCTAGAGGAGCAAAAAGCTCTTGTAATAACCACTTTTGTGATTACTAGTTAACTTGAGATTTCTAGTTGAAAAAATATAAAAGGGTAAGGTAAGATTGTGTGGGAGGCTCGCTTACAGAGATGGGCTGTGCCCGATGTGAGATCGAGACTCTCCTGCTCTGGTGTAAGAACTTGTGCTTGCATTTGATTGAGTTCTGATTTTACTTAAGAACTTCTGATTATTTGATTGAGTTCTGATTATTTGTGCTTGCCTTTATTTGAATTCCGATTAATTGAATCTTGATTCTGATTATTATATGTACTACGATTAATACAGCTACTCTTGGTTTGACAATACTTGAGACCATGACACTTTATTGTCCAAGTCAGAGACTCACGACTCTGAGGGGAATACACTGTGACTGTAAAAGGTCTCTGATCTATTCAAGACAGTATCTCTTAGTGAGAACTAATAAGAATAAAAATCAGAGTAAGCTGCAGCACAGTGCCCATGACAAAGGCATAACATATCCAAAAATTATAAGGAGGAAGGACATAGAACACTAAGCTTTTATCACCTAGTATATTAAGCTCTATGGAAGTCTTCAGACTGTCAAATCTTAGAAAATAAATTTTATTTTATCAGAAAAAACTTATTGGAGCTGTGGCTATCAATCTATCAAATGGTAAGACAATGATAAACTCAGATTTTATGACACTCTCTAAAATGATAGTTATTTTCAACCCTCTGTTTATTTAATTAGTATAAAAAGTATGTCATTTTTCCTTATGAACACAGTCTGCCAAAAATCAAATTGACAACTTTTTCTCACAGCTTTTTAATTTAACCCAAGGGTACCTAGCATCATTATTCTGACTCAACATGTATATAATATAGCTAAAGCTAGGAACCTGCCAACTTTTCCCCATTAAACACATTATTTCATTCACGCTAGTCTTATCTGTGAAGCAGTGATAAGATCTAGCTCATCTATCAGCATTTTGTGTAATAATCCTTTCCTGCATCTATGTGAGGAATTTTTAAAATGTAGTCCTTCATAATCATAATGAATTCTTAAGCTTTTTTGGCAGGTATATCCAAATCTAAACTTTAAGCACATTTTTTTTCATTTAAAGTACTTATGTTCTTAATCTATGACTAAAGGATCTTATTCTGTTTTCAATAGCTATTTTGAAATTTATTTAGTGTGTAAATCATCAAGCAAAAAAGGACATATGTTTGTATAGTTCAGTTCAGTTGTTCAGTCATGTCAGACTCTTTGCGATTCCATGGACTGCAGCACACCAGGCTTCCCTGTCTTTCACCATCTCCTGGAATGTGCTCAAACTCATGTCCTTTGACTCAGAGATGCCATCCAACCATCTCATCCTCTGTTGTCCCTTTCTCCTTTTGCCTTCTATTTTTCCCAACGTTAGGCTCTTTTCCATTGAGTTGTCTCTTTGCATCAGGTGGCCAAAGTATTGGAGCTCCACATAATAACTTGCAGAGTCAAGTCAGACTGCCTGAGGGAATACACTGTGACTGTAAAAGGTCTCTGATCTATTCAAGACAGTATCTCTTAGTGAGAACTAATAAGAATAAAAATCAGAGTAAGCTGCAGCACAGTGCCCATGACAAAGGCATAACATATCCAAAAATTATAAGGAGGAAGGACATAGAACACTAAGCTTTTATCACCTAGTATATTAAGCTCTATGGAAGTCTTCAGACTGTCAAATCTTAGAAAATAAATTTTATTTTATCAGAAAAAACTTATTGGAGCTGTGGCTATCAATCTATCAAATGGTAAGACAATGATAAACTCAGATTTTATGACACTCTCTAAAATGATAGTTATTTTCAACCCTCTGTTTATTTAATTAGTATAAAAAGTATGTCATTTTTCCTTATGAACACAGTCTGCCAAAAATCAAATTGACAACTTTTTCTCACAGCTTTTTAATTTAACCCAAGGGTACCTAGCATCATTATTCTGACTCAACATGTATATAATATAGCTAAAGCTAGGAACCTGCCAACTTTTCCCCATTAAACACATTATTTCATTCACGCTAGTCTTATCTGTGAAGCAGTGATAAGATCTAGCTCATCTATCAGCATTTTGTGTAATAATCCTTTCCTGCATCTATGTGAGGAATTTTTAAAATGTAGTCCTTCATAATCATAATGAATTCTTAAGCTTTTTTGGCAGGTATATCCAAATCTAAACTTTAAGCACATTTTTTTTCATTTAAAGTACTTATGTTCTTAATCTATGACTAAAGGATCTTATTCTGTTTTCAATAGCTATTTTGAAATTTATTTAGTGTGTAAATCATCAAGCAAAAAAGGACATATGTTTGTATAGTTCAGTTCAGTTGTTCAGTCATGTCAGACTCTTTGCGATTCCATGGACTGCAGCACACCAGGCTTCCCTGTCTTTCACCATCTCCTGGAGTGTGCTCAAACTCATGTCCTTTGACTCAGAGATGCCATCCAACCATCTCATCCTCTGTTGTCCCTTTCTCCTTTTGCCTTCTATTTTTCCCAACGTTAGGCTCTTTTCCATTGAGTTGTCTCTTTGCATCAGGTGGCCAAAGTATTGGAGCTCCAGCTTCAGCATCAGTCCTTCCAATGAATATTCAGGGTTGAGTACCTTTAGGATTGACTGGTTGGATCTCTTTGCAATCCAAGGGACTCTCAAGAGGCTTCTCCAACATGAACAAATGGCTAGAATGAAAATTAGTCTTCTACCCATTAAACTCACTGAATGCTTGTGGGGGAAAAAAAAAGCACCTTGGATTGATTATTGACTTTTCTTTCTGATCATTTCAATGCAAATTTATTTAGAAATTCAGGTCTATCTATCTAATAGTCAAACTCAAGTTTTAAAAACTTAACGTCAGGGGGCTTTCCTGGTGGTTCAGTGGTGAAGAATGTGCCTGCCAATGCAGGAGACAATCCTTGGTTCAATCCCTGGTCTGGGAAGATCCCATTTGCTGTCAACAACTAAGCTCATGCACCTCAACTGTTGTTCCTATGCTGTACAGCCCATGCACCACAAGTAGAAAAAAGCCCACACCACAACTAGAGAAAAACCCTCATAGCAACAAAACACAGTACATTCAATAAATAAATACAATTATAAAATTGTATCTCTTCCATTGCTCATTCCTATTGATTATTTTCCTCTTAATCATGTATCTGTTCTTCCCGTGATCTTGCCTTTTAATTCACATCATATTTTCACTATTATTTTCCCCCTCCTCTCTGCCTCTTCCCCTTCCTCTCTCTCTCTCTTTCTCTCACTCTTTCTCTCTCTCACACACACACACACTCAGCCTCTAACATGTCTTAGTCCACTCACAAACATCTCTACCATCAGTCTTCTTTTCCATGTCAATCACTGCAAACATGGTTTGGTTGTTCAACAACTAAGTGTCAAAGCATAATAACCATTAGCTGATTTCTTTCTCTAATTCACTTGCTATTAGCCTCTGGGAATTTCAGATCCATTCAAAAATCTAACGGTAGCCTTAGATCGTTTTGCCAGAAAAATCCCATACACAAGATATTTCCCACACAGTCTCTGATCATTAGCAGTGTTAGAGGAGGCAGAATACAAGTATTAATTTGAATGTGTCCTCTTTCGTTTCCCCCAGTTACAATCTACCTTTATCTTCTGCCACTTTAATCCTCCTAATGGATTAGTGAATCATTAATTTCCTCAAAAAACTTGTCCAGTCCCACTATTTATTGAATTCAATCTAAATCTTTATTCTGGACTCAAAATTCTGCAAGCCATGGCTTTAATTCCTATGAGAGTCCCCATCACTCTGTGGCGCCCACAGTCTAGCCCAATTCACCTCCACGGGACTAGTTCCCATGCTGTCCTTTCTTTTCTCGTTTCTTCTTCCTAAATGTTCTCTGCCTTAATTTAAATATACCAAACGCCAGGGTCCCAAACCAGGAGATTCTGAATTAGTCAGCTTGGGGAACGGCAGAAACATCAGAGGCTTTAATACTTTCCAGGTGTCTCAGTGTAGAGCAAAGTTGGAAAATCACTGATGCAGATAATCTACTTAAGACTCTAGTCCTGTTCTGTCTCCAGTTTAATACTCTTTTCCTTTAGCCCCAACTCAGAAGATAACATAGGATAATTTTGGAAGCAAATGCTAACCATGCACACAAGTAAAAAAGCCCACACCACAACTAGAGAAAAACCCTCATAGCAACAAAACACAGTACATTCAATAAATAAATACAATTATAAAATTGTATCTCTTCCATTGCTCATTCCTATTGATTATTTTCCTCTTAATCATGTATCTGTTCTTCCCGTGATCTTGCCTTTTAATTCACATCATATTTTCACTATTATTTTCCCCCTCCTCTCTGCCTCTTCCCCTTCCTCTCTCTCTCTCTTTCTCTCACTCTTTCTCTCTCTCACACACACACACTCAGCCTCTAACATGTCTTAGTCCACTCACAAACATCTCTACCATCAGTCTTCTTTTCCATGTCAATCACTGCAAACATGGTTTGGTTGTTCAACAACTAAGTGTCAAAGCATAATAACCATTAGCTGATTTCTTTCTCTAATTCACTTGCTATTAGCCTCTGGGAATTTCAGATCCATTCAAAAATCTAACGGTAGCCTTAGATCGTTTTGCCAGAAAAATCCCATACACAAGATATTTCCCACACAGTCTCTGATCATTAGCAGTGTTAGAGGAGGCAGAATACAAGTATTAATTTGAATGTGTCCTCTTTCGTTTCCCCCAGTTACAATCTACCTTTATCTTCTGCCACTTTAATCCTCCTAATGGATTAGTGAATCATTAATTTCCTCAAAAAACTTGTCCAGTCCCACTATTTATTGAATTCAATCTAAATCTTTATTCTGGACTCAAAATTCTGCAAGCCATGGCTTTAATTCCTATGAGAGTCCCCATCACTCTGTGGCGCCCACAGTCTAGCCCAATTCACCTCCACGGGACTAGTTCCCATGCTGTCCTTTCTTTTCTCGTTTCTTCTTCCTAAATGTTCTCTGCCTTAATTTAAATATACCAAACGCCAGGGTCCCAAACCAGGAGATTCTGAATTAGTCAGCTTGGGGAACGGCAGAAACATCAGAGGCTTTAATACTTTCCAGGTGTCTCAGTGTAGAGCAAAGTTGGAAAATCACTGATGCAGATAATCTACTTAAGACTCTAGTCCTGTTCTGTCTCCAGTTTAATACTCTTTTCCTTTAGCCCCAACTCAGAAGATAACATAGGATAATTTTGGAAGCAAATGAAAGATAATGTTTTTAAGCAGCACACAAAAAGCACCGGTTATAAACAAAACTATGTTCAACTAGACTTGATTTAAATGAAGAATTAATGCTTGTCAAAAGGCAAAACTGGAAGAAGGTATTTTAAATAGATTTACTTGGCAGAGTACTCATCTATAACATGCAGACAAAGTACTCATCTGCGATATAATAAAAACTTCTGCCAATTAGCAAGAAAATGGCAGGAACATTTTTCAGATGTGCAAAGGACTTGAATGGGCATTTCATCAATGATAGTACACTTACCTAAGTGTCCAATGATAAAATAAAGGAATGGGCGATATCTTGAGTTATAAGGGGCATGCAAATACACACTACAAAAAGACACTCCTATGTAATGAGAAGACCAAATGGCTTGACCACAAAAAGTGGTGGCTAGTAAATTCAGAACTGGCGTTCTCTTACACTGCTCATAGTTACATAAAAAGACTTTGGAAAACTGCTCCCACAGTATCTATGAAAGCTGAATATAACTGAATGTATACATCCTTATGAGCTGTTGGCAATTTTACTCTTAGGTATTATCCTTCAAATCACTGTGTATGGTGACTGCAGTCATGATATTAGAAGACACTTGCTTCTTGGAAGGAAAGCCATGACAAACCTAGACAGCCTATTAAAAAGCAGACTTGTCACTTTGCTGACAAAAGTCTGCGTAGTCAAAGCTATGATTTTCCCAGTAGTCATGTATGTATGTGAGAGTCAGACCATAAAGAAGGCTGAATGCCAAGAAACTGATGCTTTCCAATTGTGGTGCTGGAAAAGACTTTTGAGAGTCTCTTGGACAGAGAGGAGATCAAACCAGTCAATCTTAAAAGAAATCAACACTGAATATTCACTGGAAGGACTGATGCTGAAGCTGAAGCTCCAATACTTTAGCTACCTGATGGGAAAAACTGACATTGGAAAAGATCCTGATGTGGGGACAGATAGAAGGCAAAAGGAGAAGAGGTGACAGACCATTAGATAGTTGGATACCATCACTGACTCAGTGGACATGAACTTAAGCAAACTCTTGGAGACACTTAGGGACAAAGAGGTCTAGTGTGCTGCAATCCATGGGGCTGCAGAGAGTCAGATATGACTTAGCAACTGAAAAACAACAACAAATTATCCCCAAAATGATGTTCATACACACAAAACATGTAAATATAGTATTATTCAAAATAGGCAAAGTGGTAAAAATATCATTTCATTGTACAGTAATTACACAGTCACATATTCCTGCAATAGAACACAGCAATTTAAAGTAACAAATTACTGCTATATGCAGCAACATTGACAGATTTCTCAGACATAATGCCTAATGAAATAAGCCAGAGAAAAGAGTGCAGTCTGTGTGGTTTTATTTACGTACATTTATAATGGCCAAACCATGGTGGTAGACTCAGCATACTAGTGACTTTTTAATAGTCAGACAGAGGTAGTGACTGAAAGGAATGAGGGAAAGTCTTCTTGGCTGTTGGATAATGTGTTGTATTTCTATTTGGATAATGGTTACCATGAGCACGAGCTTCCCAGATGGCTCAGTGGTAAAGAATCCACCTGCAATGTGTGAGATGCAGTTTCAATCCCTGGGGTGCAAAGATCTCTGAAGGGAAAAATGGTAACCCACTCCAGTATTCTTGCCTGGAGAATCCTAAGGACAGAGGACCCTGGTGGGCTATAGTCCATAGGGTCACAGAGTCTGACATGACTGAGCGTATATGCACATGTTGTACCAGGAGCATATTCACCTTGTAAAAAATTCACTGGAATATGTAGTTACCAAGATGTATGCTATATAATATACTTCAATATAGTGTTTTCAAAAAGGGGAGAAGAATTAGGTATGGGCAAACCTAGTTTTATTGTGCTTCATTTTCCCTGTTTGTAGATACTGCATTTTTCACAAATTGAAGGTTTGTGGTGTCAACTACAAACTGGCATTTACCAATTACATTGCCAATGCCTGGACAGCAAAGACATTTGCCATCTGCCTCTGCGGAGACCAGACCCTGTGCTGTTGAGAACTGCTGACCTTCAACACCCCCTGAAGGAGATCAGGGTGAGGTTGAGACTCCACGCTGCTGAGACCCACTGACCTTCAATACCCCCAATGAAGATCAGGGTTGGGTAGAGGCACTCTGTGCTCCAGGGAATCTGGTGGGGCAGATCTTTAGACAGGTGGATGCTTTTAGGAACAGCTTTTATTATCTCAATTCTTGCATCTCCTTATATTTAGAAAAGTACTAAATCTCTTCATGGTGACATCAGATCCTCATGACTAACTGGGACCCTTTGTAAAATGACTGCTTAATGATATTAAACTCCCCCCCTCACCAAAATCCTTAAATATCGACCCTCCTCCTGCTGCCTCTTTGGAGCAGTTTCTCAGAGCTATCTGGGGGGCTGTCTCCCGGGCTGCAGTCCTAATTATGCCCCAAATAAAACTTAACCCACAACTCACAAGTTGTTCCTTTTTTAGTTAACAGTGGCAATCTTCCATTGAGCAAGTCCGTCAGTGCCATTCTTCCAACAGTGTTTTTCAACTTCATGTCTCTGTGTCATGTTTTGGTAATTCTCACAATATTTTAAATATTTTCATTATTAATAAGTTTGTTACAGTGGTCTATCATCTTTGATTTGCCTAGGGACTGCCCTTATAAGACAGTGAGCTTAAATCATAAATTGTGCATGTGTTCTAACTGTTCCACCAACCAGCCAGTCCCCAATCTCTCTTCCTCTCCTCATATCTCCGTGTTCCTTGAGACCCAACAATGTTGAAATTAGGCCAGTTGAGAACCCTGCTATTACTTCTAAGTGTTACAGTGGAAGGAAGAGTTGCACATCTTTCACTTTAAATCAAAAACTAGAAATGATTAAGTTTAGTGAGGAAGGCATGCTGAAAGCCAAGATAGGTCAAAAGGTAGACCTCTTGCACCAGTTAACTAAGCTGTGAACACAAAACTGTCAGCAGAATTTAAAAATCCTACTCCAGTGACCACACAGATGATAAGAAAGTAGAACAGCCTTATTGCTGATGTAGAGAAAGTTGTAGTGGTCTGGATAGAAGATCAAACCAGGCACAATGTTTCCTTAGGCCAAAGCCTAATCTAGAGCAAAGCCCTAACTCTCTTTAATTTTATGAAGGCTGAGAGAAGTGAAGAAGCTGCAGAAGAAATTTCTGAAACTAGCAGAGGGGTCTGTTCATGACAATGAAGGAAAGAAGGCATCTCCATGATATTAAGAGCAAAGTGAAGCAGCAAGTGCTGATGGAGAAGCTACAGTAAGTTGTCCAGAAGATCTAGCTGTGATCATTCATGAAGGTGGTTATACTAAACAACAGATTTTCAGTGTAGATGGAACAGCCTTGTTCCATAGATAGAACAGACTAAATAGAAGAGATGGAAGAAGATGCCATCTACGACTTTCATAGCTAGAGAGAAGTCAATGCATGGCTTCCTAGTTTCAAAGAATAGGCTGACTCTCTTGTTAAAGGGTTAATGCAGCTGGTGACTTTCAGTTGAAGCCAATGGTCAATTACCATCCCAAAAGTCCCAGGGCCCCTAAGAATTATGCTAAATCTAGTCTGCTTAAGCTCTATAAAAGAAAGGATAAAGCTTGCAAGACAGCACACCTATTTATAACATAGTTTATTAAAAAATTGTAAGCCCACTGTTGAGATCTATGCCAAGAAGAAAAAAGACTTCTTTCTAAACATTACTGCTCAATGGTAATGCACCTAATCACCAGGAGCTCTGAAGGAGATGTACAATGAGATTAATGTTGTTTCATGCCTGGTAACACAAAATCGTTCTGCAACTTATGGACCAAGGAGTCATTTGAACTGTCAAGTCTCATTACTTAATAAATACATTTCTTAAGGCTATAGCTTCCATAGATAGTAACTCTCTTGATGGGTCTGGGCAGAGAAAATTGAATAGCACATCTTTCACTTTAAATCAAAAACTAGAAATGATTAATTTGAGGAAGGCATGCTGAAAGCCAAGATAGGTCAAAAGGTAGACCTCTTGCACCAGTTAACTAAGCTGTGAACACAAAACTGTCAGCAGAATTTAAAAATCCTACTCCAGTGACCACACAGATGATAAGAAAGTAGAACAGCCTTATTGCTGATGTAGAGAAAGTTGTAGTGGTCTGGATAGAAGATCAAACCAGGCACAATGTTTCCTTAGGCCAAAGCCTAATCTAGAGCAAAGCCCTAACTCTCTTTAATTTTATGAAGGCTGAGAGAAGTGAAGAAGCTGCAGAAGAAATTTCTGAAACTAGCAGAGGGGTCTGTTCATGACAATGAAGGAAAGAAGGCATCTCCATGATATTAAGAGCAAAGTGAAGCAGCAAGTGCTGATGGAGAAGCTACAGTAAGTTGTCCAGAAGATCTAGCTGTGATCATTCATGAAGGTGGTTATACTAAACAACAGATTTTCAGTGTAGATGGAACAGCCTTGTTCCATAGATAGAACAGACTAAATAGAAGAGATGGAAGAAGATGCCATCTACGACTTTCATAGCTAGAGAGAAGTCAATGCATGGCTTCCTAGTTTCAAAGAATAGGCTGACTCTCTTGTTAAAGGGTTAATGCAGCTGGTGACTTTCAGTTGAAGCCAATGGTCAATTACCATCCCAAAAGTCCCAGGGCCCCTAAGAATTATGCTAAATCTAGTCTGCTTAAGCTCTATAAAAGAAAGGATAAAGCTTGCAAGACAGCACACCTATTTATAACATAGTTTATTAAAAAATTGTAAGCCCACTGTTGAGATCTATGCCAAGAAGAAAAAAGACTTCTTTCTAAACATTACTGCTCAATGGTAATGCACCTAATCACCAGGAGCTCTGAAGGAGATGTACAATGAGATTAATGTTGTTTCATGCCTGGTAACACAAAATCGTTCTGCAACTTATGGACCAAGGAGTCATTTGAACTGTCAAGTCTCATTACTTAATAAATACATTTCTTAAGGCTATAGCTTCCATAGATAGTAACTCTCTTGATGGGTCTGGGCAGAGAAAATTGAATATCTTCTGGAAAGGATTTACTAATTTAGATGTCATTAAAAACATTCATGATTCATGGAAAGAGGTCAAAATGTCAACCTTAACTGGAGCTTGAGAGAGGTTGATCCAGCCCTCATGGATGACTTTGAGGAGTTCAAGATTTCTAATGGAGGAGGTAACCACAGATGTGGTAGAATTAACAGGAGAACTTGAATTAGAAGTGGAACCTAAAGATGCAACAAATTACTACAATCTCATGATAAAACTTCTACAGATGAAGAGTTGTTTCTTATGAATGAACAAAGAAAACAGTTTTTTATGATGGAAACTACTCCTGGTGAAGATGTTGTGAAGATTGACAAAATGACAGCAAAGCATTCAAATATTACATAAACTTAGTCGATAAAATAGTGGCAGGATTTGAAAGACTGACTCCAACTGTGACATAAATTCTGTGGATAAAATACTATCAAACAGCACTGAATGTTAGATAGAAACCATTCATGAAAGGACGAGTCAATTGATATGGCAAACTTCATTGTTGTATTATTATTATTTGGGGGGGCACTTCTATTGATCTTTCATTTATTTATTTCCATCCATCTTTTGTTCTTTGGCCTGTGTTGGCCTCCCATTGCAGTGGCCTCTCGCATGCGCTCCAGAGCTCCGGCTCAGTAATTGGACACATCGGTCCAGCCGCTCCACCGCACGCGGGATCTTCCCAGGCCAGGGATCCATCCGGTGTCCCTTGCACTGCAAGGCAGTGTCCTTGCCAACTGGACCACCAGAGAAGTCCCACTGTTGTATTATTTTTTAAAGTTATCATAGCTACCCAGTCTTCAGCAGTCCCTCCGCCCCCTGAGCAGTCAGCAGCCATCAGCACTGGGGTAAGACCCTTCAATAGCAAAAAGATTACAACTCACTGAAGGCTCAGATTATAGTAGCATTTTTCTAAATCAGTAGACTATTTCTAAATTAAGGCATATGTGTGTTTTTTATTAGATATAATGCTATTGCACACTAATAGACCATACTAATAGACTATCGTACGTCTATGTCTTTATTAGTTAAATAGACTAATAGACCATAGACTATGTCTACAGGTAGACATAACTTTAAATCTGCTATAAAACCATAAACTTTGTGAGATTTTTTTTTATTTTATTTGCTTTACTACCATCATCTGGAAGAGAACCCATAAATTTTCCAAGGTATGCCTATACATATTTATGTATCACATGAGTAGAGCTTTAAAATATATTGCTATCTGTAGAAGGGCAAGCTTTATGTAAAAAAAAGGAAACACATTTGTAAAATTGTGGGTCATACATTGGTGGTGAACACTGATGTATTTTTTTCTAGATATTCCACAGTGGTATATTGGTATATTAGTCCCTGCATATCTGCAAAGGATTAGTTCCCACATATGTCAAAGTCTGTGAGTGTTCAAGTCCCTTCGTCAGCTCTCCTTAACTACCTTTCTGCATCCACAGATTCAACCAGCCGCAGGTTGTGTTGTACTGTATGTATTTATCGAAAAAGATTCTGGGTATTTGTGGACCTGAGCATTCAAACCCATGTTGTTCAAGGGTTGACTGCACTGCAGTGCTATAAAGGACCCAGGTTTGGTCATAATGACACCCATGCCGCACTGATTCTGTGATACTGAATAAGGAGAACTGGGGATATAAGTGCTCAGACAAGAGAGGAAGCAGGAAGATGTAAATCCTTCCTACAGAGTTGGGATGCATAATAGGGCCTGCCCATTTTCCCATGTCAGAGGTAGCAGTCGCCTGCAGTAACCGGCTTATTCTCAAATGTGAGATTTCACTCTGAGGGACATATATTGCCTAATGAACTTTCTAACATCTAGGAAATATTTTCTTTCTTGAAACTGAACCCAGATCCTCCAAATAGTTTTACAGTTGTTTTGCTTTCTAGAAAATATGACTGTGAGCAGTCAGCAGCCATCAGCACTGGGGTAAGACCCTTCAATAGCAAAAAGATTACAACTCACTGAAGGCTCAGATTATAGTAGCATTTTTCTAAATCAGTAGACTATTTCTAAATTAAGGCATATGTGTGTTTTTTATTAGATATAATGCTATTGCACACTAATAGACCATACTAATAGACTATCGTACGTCTATGTCTTTATTAGTTAAATAGACTAATAGACCATAGACTATGTCTACAGGTAGACATAACTTTAAATCTGCTATAAAACCATAAACTTTGTGAGATTTTTTTTTATTTTATTTGCTTTACTACCATCATCTGGAAGAGAACCCATAAATTTTCCAAGGTATGCCTATACATATTTATGTATCACATGAGTAGAGCTTTAAAATATATTGCTATCTGTAGAAGGGCAAGCTTTATGTAAAAAAAAGGAAACACATTTGTAAAATTGTGGGTCATACATTGGTGGTGAACACTGATGTATTTTTTTCTAGATATTCCACAGTGGTATATTGGTATATTAGTCCCTGCATATCTGCAAAGGATTAGTTCCCACATATGTCAAAGTCTGTGAGTGTTCAAGTCCCTTCGTCAGCTCTCCTTAACTACCTTTCTGCATCCACAGATTCAACCAGCCGCAGGTTGTGTTGTACTGTATGTATTTATCGAAAAAGATTCTGGGTATTTGTGGACCTGAGCATTCAAACCCATGTTGTTCAAGGGTTGACTGCACTGCAGTGCTATAAAGGACCCAGGTTTGGTCATAATGACACCCATGCCGCACTGATTCTGTGATACTGAATAAGGAGAACTGGGGATATAAGTGCTCAGACAAGAGAGGAAGCAGGAAGATGTAAATCCTTCCTACAGAGTTGGGATGCATAATAGGGCCTGCCCATTTTCCCATGTCAGAGGTAGCAGTCGCCTGCAGTAACCGGCTTATTCTCAAATGTGAGATTTCACTCTGAGGGACATATATTGCCTAATGAACTTTCTAACATCTAGGAAATATTTTCTTTCTTGAAACTGAACCCAGATCCTCCAAATAGTTTTACAGTTGTTTTGCTTTCTAGAAAATATGACTGTGTCACTACTAACAGGAAAACAAATTCATCTCTCCTAGTCAAACAATTTATCAAGTACAGGCAGTGCAAGGTCAAGCTAGGTCACCTAGTTTATAATTTCCATTAAAATAAAGTTAAATAGTGATTAGATATCAAATGGTATGATTATTGCAAACTAAAATCACTAATTCTAAATAGTGAGTTAACAACATAGAAAAATGACTATTGCCTGTTAAAAGAATTATTGTGACATATTTAAAGATTACATTTTTCAATAACAATGCAGCTATTTTCTTTTGTAGACAATCTATACTAAGCACAATATATATATATATATATATATATATAAGAGGTCCTGTTATTGATGTGCCTTCAAAAAGCAGCAGTGAACTCCTGATATCTTAGCAGCAAATGGAAATATGAACTCTACGTTTACTATTTCCCCTATTTTTTCTTAATAATTGTCTTTTACTTTTCTGGATAAACCTGGTGAATGTATCATCATATAGCTCACATGTTAAAGTGCATACAATTTCCAAATGCCTCAGGCTTATAAACACCATTCAGATGTTTTGTGCATAAAACTATATTGCTTAATTGTCAACCATGATAAGGTTTTTTTTGGCCAATTTTTTAATTGGATTATTTATTTTCCTATTGTTGAGGTTTCAGAATTCTTTGTATACTTTGGATAACAGTCTTTTATCATATGTGTCTTTTTTTTTTAATTTTTATTTTACTTTTAACTTTTATAGAGTTTTGCTGTTTATAGATATGTATGATCCTAGATTAGTCATATGTAATCCCCTCAAACCCAGCCCTCTAGACCATCACACAGCACCCCTGCAGGATCTCCTTTTCTCACAGAGCAATGACTATAGCTATTTTCTTCACATATGATAGTACAGATTTTCATGCTACTTCCTTTACACCTCCCACCCACTGTTCATTCCCCACAATGTCCACATGTCTACTGTCCATGTCTGTTGGAACCATGATAATTTTTATAACTGAAAGCATAGGTTCTCAAAATGAATAATTATTAAGATATTTATTTAAATGTTATTATTAACATATTTATTTATATGTTTATAACTATACTAGAAAACATTTTGAATAGCTAGAAAGTATATTCAATCAAGTAACATTATTTTTAATGGTAAAAAGCACATAGATTGAGAACTTTAAGTTTAGACTAAAATTTTTTAAATATAAAGGCTGCTGTTGTTATTCAGTTGCTGAGTTGTGTCCAGTTTAGAAATGCCAATAAGGTCACCTAGTTTATAATTTCCATTAAAATAAAGTTAAATAGTGATTAGATATCAAATGGTATGATTATTGCAAACTAAAATCACTAATTCTAAATAGTGAGTTAACAACATAGAAAAATGACTATTGCCTGTTAAAAGAATTATTGTGACATATTTAAAGATTACATTTTTCAATAACAATGCAGCTATTTTCTTTTGTAGACAATCTATACTAAGCACAATATATATATATATATATATATATATAAGAGGTCCTGTTATTGATGTGCCTTCAAAAAGCAGCAGTGAACTCCTGATATCTTAGCAGCAAATGGAAATATGAACTCTACGTTTACTATTTCCCCTATTTTTTCTTAATAATTGTCTTTTACTTTTCTGGATAAACCTGGTGAATGTATCATCATATAGCTCACATGTTAAAGTGCATACAATTTCCAAATGCCTCAGGCTTATAAACACCATTCAGATGTTTTGTGCATAAAACTATATTGCTTAATTGTCAACCATGATAAGGTTTTTTTTGGCCAATTTTTTAATTGGATTATTTATTTTCCTATTGTTGAGGTTTCAGAATTCTTTGTATACTTTGGATAACAGTCTTTTATCATATGTGTCTTTTTTTTTTAATTTTTATTTTACTTTTAACTTTTATAGAGTTTTGCTGTTTATAGATATGTATGATCCTAGATTAGTCATATGTAATCCCCTCAAACCCAGCCCTCTAGACCATCACACAGCACCCCTGCAGGATCTCCTTTTCTCACAGAGCAATGACTATAGCTATTTTCTTCACATATGATAGTACAGATTTTCATGCTACTTCCTTTACACCTCCCACCCACTGTTCATTCCCCACAATGTCCACATGTCTACTGTCCATGTCTGTTGGAACCATGATAATTTTTATAACTGAAAGCATAGGTTCTCAAAATGAATAATTATTAAGATATTTATTTAAATGTTATTATTAACATATTTATTTATATGTTTATAACTATACTAGAAAACATTTTGAATAGCTAGAAAGTATATTCAATCAAGTAACATTATTTTTAATGGTAAAAAGCACATAGATTGAGAACTTTAAGTTTAGACTAAAATTTTTTAAATATAAAGGCTGCTGTTGTTATTCAGTTGCTGAGTTGTGTCCAGCTCTTTGCAACCCCATGGCCTGCAAAACTGCAGGACATCGATCTCCTCTGTTCTCCACTATCTTTAAGAGCTTGCTCAAATTCATGTCTACTGAGATGGTGATGCTATCTAACCATCTCTTAGACTCAATTTCTGTGGACCCATACCCTTGAAGACACCTCACCAGAGAAAGTGTATAGATGGCAAATAAACATATGAAAAGACATGCCACATTATATGTCATTAAAAATTCAAATTAAAATAACAATGAGATACAACTGCACACTTAACTAGAACGGCTAAAATTTGAAACACTGACAAGGTCAAAGAGGAATGGAACTGCAGGAACTCTCAAGGTTGCTGGTAGGAATGTAAAATGCTATAGCCACCTTGAAAGAGAGTTCCTCAGTTGCTTATAAAACTAAACACACTCATACCACTCGATGTAGCAATCATATTTCTTGATATTTCACCCAAAGGAGCTTGAAGCGTGTCCACACAAAAAGCTGCACACAGATGTTCATAATTGTTGATACTAATACAGACAGCTTTACTCAAAATTAACAGAACTTGAAAGTAACCAAGACTTCCCACAGTAGGTGGACGGATAGAGTATGGGACATTCAGTCAAAGGAATATTACTCAGTGCTGAAAACAAGTGATCTCTCACAAAAGACATGGAGGAAAGTTAAATGTGTAAAATAAGCCAATTTGAAATGGCTATATTGTATGATTCCAACTAGGTGATGTTCTGAAAAAGGCAAAGAGACAAGAGACAGGAGAACCATCAGTGGTTGCTAGGGGTTGAAAGGAGAGTGAAGAATGAGTAAAAGTGCTTAGGGCAGTGACCATACTGTGATGTTTAATGGTGTTTAGTAATGGATATATATTTTTTAAATTGTATTATATTCATAAATATATTTGTGCATTATATTTGTAGATTGCACAGCACCAAGAATGAACCCTATGCAAAACTATGGACTGTGAGTGATAATGATATGTAGGTTCGTCATTTGTAACAAATGCACCATTCTCGTAGGGGATGCTGTTAATGGAAGAGACTATGCATGTGTGGAAACAAGTGGTCTTGGGAAATTGCTATACTTTCCTCTCAATTTTGCTATGAACCTAAAACTCCTCTTAAAATAAATTGTCTTAAAACAATCAACATTGTTTGTTTTTTTATGTTGACACGCTTTGATTTATTTCTCATTTTCTTTTATGTATCCTTAATAGATATTTTCTTTGTGGTTACCATGGGGCTTATAGAAAACAGTTTACAGCTATAAAAATGTATTTTATATTGGTAACAACTTCAATCAAATATAAAGCTACTCTTATACATATCCCCTGTGCTAGGCTGTGCTAAGTCGCTTCAATTGTGTCCAACTCATTCCAACTCATAGGACTGTAGCCTGCCAGGCATCTCTGTCACAAGGTCAAAGAGGAATGGAACTGCAGGAACTCTCAAGGTTGCTGGTAGGAATGTAAAATGCTATAGCCACCTTGAAAGAGAGTTCCTCAGTTGCTTATAAAACTAAACACACTCATACCACTCGATGTAGCAATCATATTTCTTGATATTTCACCCAAAGGAGCTTGAAGCGTGTCCACACAAAAAGCTGCACACAGATGTTCATAATTGTTGATACTAATACAGACAGCTTTACTCAAAATTAACAGAACTTGAAAGTAACCAAGACTTCCCACAGTAGGTGGACGGATAGAGTATGGGACATTCAGTCAAAGGAATATTACTCAGTGCTGAAAACAAGTGATCTCTCACAAAAGACATGGAGGAAAGTTAAATGTGTAAAATAAGCCAATTTGAAATGGCTATATTGTATGATTCCAACTAGGTGATGTTCTGAAAAAGGCAAAGAGACAAGAGACAGGAGAACCATCAGTGGTTGCTAGGGGTTGAAAGGAGAGTGAAGAATGAGTAAAAGTGCTTAGGGCAGTGACCATACTGTGATGTTTAATGGTGTTTAGTAATGGATATATATTTTTTAAATTGTATTATATTCATAAATATATTTGTGTATTATATTTGTAGATTGCACAGCACCAAGAATGAACCCTATGCAAAACTATGGACTGTGAGTGATAATGATATGTAGGTTCGTCATTTGTAACAAATGCACCATTCTCGTAGGGGATGCTGTTAATGGAAGAGACTATGCATGTGTGGAAACAAGTGGTCTTGGGAAATTGCTATACTTTCCTCTCAATTTTGCTATGAACCTAAAACTCCTCTTAAAATAAATTGTCTTAAAACAATCAACATTGTTTGTTTTTTTATGTTGACACGCTTTGATTTATTTCTCATTTTCTTTTATGTATCCTTAATAGATATTTTCTTTGTGGTTACCATGGGGCTTATAGAAAACAGTTTACAGCTATAAAAATGTATTTTATATTGGTAACAACTTCAATCAAATATAAAGCTACTCTTATACATATCCCCTGTGCTAGGCTGTGCTAAGTCGCTTCAATTGTGTCCAACTCATTCCAACTCATAGGACTGTAGCCTGCCAGGCATCTCTGTCTATGACATTCTCCAGGCAAGAATACCTGAGTGGGCTGCCATTTCCTCTTCGAGAGGAATTTCCTGACCCAGGGATCGAACCCATGTCTCCTGCAGATCCCACATTACAGGCAAATTCTTTACCGCTGAACCACCAGGGAAACCTTTTACATATTCCCACCCTCACTGTAATTATTATTGTCACAAATTAATCTTTAAATATTGTGGATGCATTAACATAATTTTGTAGTTATATTTAATTTTATGCTTTTGTATTTTAAATTTTGTACCAAAATTAGAAGTTGTCTATACTACCAATACAGTATTACAGTATCCTGCATTAAACTATACATGCACCTTTACCAGCAAGCTACATTTCTATAATGCTTTTACATTGCTGTATAGCATCCTTTCATTTCTTTCTTTTTTTTTTTTTTATCTTTTTTGGGGGATGTGGGGAGGGTGGGGGATGGGCGGGCCACTTCTATTGGTCTTTCATTTCTCTATTTTCATTCGTCTTTGTTCTTTGGCTCTTGTGGGCCTCCTATCGCGGTGGCCTCTGTTGTGGCAGAGCACCGGCTCTCAGCGCATGTGCCCCAGAGCTCCGGCTCGGTAATTGGACACATGGGTCCTGCCGCTCTGCGGCACGTGGGATCTTCCCAGGCCAGGGATCTAACCGGCGCCCCATGCACTGCAAGGCAGTGTCCTTACCCACTGGACCACCAGGGGAAGCCCCATAACAGTGTGGTTTTTTTAATTTTTTAAATCTTGGCCTCTTTTATTGGTTATTTATTTATTTATTTTCATTCACCTTTATTCTTTGGCCTGTGTGGGCCTCTCATTTTGGTGGCCTCTCTCGTTGCAGAGCACTGGCTCTTGGTGCATGTGCTCCAGAGTGCTGGCTCGTAATTGGACACTCTGGCCCAGTTGCTCCACAGCACGTGGGATCTTCCCTGGCCAGGGATCGAACTGGTGCCCCTCGCATTGCAAGGTGGACTCTTTAACCACTGGACCACCAGGAAAGCTCGCATCCTTTCATTTCAATATGCAGGACTCCCTACAAAATTTCTTGTAGGGGGCTTCCCCTTCCCCTGGTGGTCCAGTGGGTAAGGACACCGCCTTGCAGTGCAAGGGGCGCCGGTTCGAGCCCTGGCCTGGGAAGATCCCACGTGCCACGGAGCGGCTGGACCCATGTGTCCAATTACTGAGCCGGAGCTCTGGGGCGCATGCACCGAGAGCCGGTGCTCTGCGACAACAGAGGCCACCGCGATGGGAGGCCCACAGGAGCCAAAGAACAAAGACGGATGAAAATAGAGAAATGAAAGACCAATAGAAGTGGCCCACCTGCTCTCCTCCCTCCCCAACCTGACCCCTGCCCAAAATAAATAAATAAATAAATCTTTAAAAAAAAAATTTTTTTTTTCTTGTAGGTTAAGTCTAATGGTGAAAGATGCTCTCAGCTTTTATCTGGTAAAGTATTTATTGCTGGACACACTACTCTCAGTTGGTAGTTTTTTTGTTTTCCTATTAGCACTTTGAATATGTCATCCCACTTTCTCACAACCTGAAAGATTTCTGCTAAGAAAGCAGCTGATAATCTTATGGGAGCTCCTTTACACATGGCAAACTGCTTTTCTCTTGCTGATTTCAAGATTTTCTTGTCTTAGACTTTTGATGGTTTGATTATAATGTGTCTCTTAGTGTGGGCCTGTTTGGATTTATCTTAGCTGGAGTTGTGTGAGCTTTCTGGATTTGGGTGTCCATTTCCTTTCTCAGGTTTGGGAAATTCTCAGTTATATGTCCTGTGTCCCTTTACTGGACCACCAGGGAAGCCCCATAACAGTGTGGTTTTTAATTTTTAAATCTTGGCCTCTTTTATTGGTTATTTATTTATTTATTTTCATTCACCTTTATTCTTTGGCCTGTGTGGGCCTCTCATTTTGGTGGCCTCTCTCGTTGCAGAGCACTGGCTCTTGGTGCATGTGCTCCAGAGTGCTGGCTCGTAATTGGACACTCTGGCCCAGTTGCTCCACAGCACGTGGGATCTTCCCTGGCCAGGGATCGAACTGGTGCCCCTCGCATTGCAAGGTGGACTCTTTAACCACTGGACCACCAGGAAAGCTCGCATCCTTTCATTTCAATATGCAGGACTCCCTACAAAATTTCTTGTAGGGGGCTTCCCCTTCCCCTGGTGGTCCAGTGGGTAAGGACACCGCCTTGCAGTGCAAGGGGCGCCGGTTCGAGCCCTGGCCTGGGAAGATCCCACGTGCCACGGAGCGGCTGGACCCATGTGTCCAATTACTGAGCCGGAGCTCTGGGGCGCATGCACCGAGAGCCGGTGCTCTGCGACAACAGAGGCCACCGCGATGGGAGGCCCACAGGAGCCAAAGAACAAAGACGGATGAAAATAGAGAAATGAAAGACCAATAGAAGTGGCCCACCTGCTCTCCTCCCTCCCCAACCTGACCCCTGCCCAAAATAAATAAATAAATAAATCTTTAAAAAAAAAATTTTTTTTTTTCTTGTAGGTTAAGTCTAATGGTGAAAGATGCTCTCAGCTTTTATCTGGTAAAGTATTTATTGCTGGACACACTACTCTCAGTTGGTAGTTTTTTTGTTTTCCTATTAGCACTTTGAATATGTCATCCCACTTTCTCACAACCTGAAAGATTTCTGCTAAGAAAGCAGCTGATAATCTTATGGGAGCTCCTTTACACATGGCAAACTGCTTTTCTCTTGCTGATTTCAAGATTTTCTTGTCTTAGACTTTTGATGGTTTGATTATAATGTGTCTCTTAGTGTGGGCCTGTTTGGATTTATCTTAGCTGGAGTTGTGTGAGCTTTCTGGATTTGGGTGTCCATTTCCTTTCTCAGGTTTGGGAAATTCTCAGTTATATGTCCTGTGTCCCTTTCTTTCTCCATTTCTCATCATCTCCTCCCCGCACTTCTAGAACTCCCATAATGCATTTAATGGTTGCTTAGTCACATTCCTCAAGCCTTCTTCACTTTTCTATATTCGTCTTTGTTTCTTTGATTCAATTTCAAATGACCTATCATTCTGCTGCTGATTTTTTTCTTCTGCTTGATAAAATCTGTTGTCAAACCCTTCAAGTGAGCTTTTCAACTTAGTTATTGTATTATTAAGCTCCAAAATTTCTATTTTTTGTGTATGTGTGCTTTTCATCTCTTCATTCATATTCTCTTTCTGCTCTTGTATTTTCGTGATTTTTGTTTAGCTGTCTGTGTTTTCTTTTAAACCACTGACGTCCTTTAAGACAATCATCTTGAATTATGTGCCAGGTAATTCACAGATCTTCATTTGCTTAGATTTATTTTCTTCTTTTGACTACACCATATTTTCCTGTCTCTATATGTCTGCGATTTTTGTGCGTGTGTATTTTTCATTTGGAAAAAAATAGCACTTCCCTCAGTGCTTTTAGGCTGGCTTTTTACTGGGTAAGCCTTTCACCAGTATACACAGCTAGAGGTTCTGGGGCCGTCTGAAACCTTTTTCAGGGGAATGCAATTTCTCTGCACTTGTAATTTCCCAATCAGAGAGACTTGTCATTTCTAGTTTCTCTTTCAGTAGCTCATAATCTTTTGCGCCCTCTAGTGTCTCTCTGCAAAACTGCAGGTTCTGTGGTACTGCGGCAGGAAGTTGTCCAGATCTTTTTTTATTCTCAGTAGCCTGCAGGCACCAAAGTATCCTGTTTCTCTGTCAGGGCTAGAAGTCAGGCCAGTCAGAAACCACTCCCTCTGGCGATCCTTGGTATACCTGGATGAATGCCCTTCTTATCGCTGGCTCCCTAAAAGCCATGAATTGGGTGCATTCTTCTGATAGTGCCAAGCCACACTGGCCTTTGTCTATAGCACTGTGGATCCTTTAGTTTTGTTTTTTTTCTCTTAGTGTTTTTTATCTTAGCTGGAGTTGTGTGAGCTTTCTGGATTTGGGTGTCCATTTCCTTTCTCAGGTTTGGGAAATTCTCAGTTATATGTCCTGTGTCCCTTTCTTTCTCCATTTCTCATCATCTCCTCCCCGCACTTCTAGAACTCCCATAATGCATTTAATGGTTGCTTAGTCACATTCCTCAAGCCTTCTTCACTTTTCTATATTCGTCTTTGTTTCTTTGATTCAATTTCAAATGACCTATCATTCTGCTGCTGATTTTTTTCTTCTGCTTGATAAAATCTGTTGTCAAACCCTTCAAGTGAGCTTTTCAACTTAGTTATTGTATTATTAAGCTCCAAAATTTCTATTTTTTGTGTATGTGTGCTTTTCATCTCTTCATTCATATTCTCTTTCTGCTCTTGTATTTTCGTGTTTTTTGTTTAGCTGTCTGTGTTTTCTTTTAAACCACTGACGTCCTTTAAGACAATCATCTTGAATTATGTGCCAGGTAATTCACAGATCTTCATTTGCTTAGATTTATTTTCTTCTTTTGACTACACCATATTTTCCTGTCTCTATATGTCTGCGATTTTTGTGCGTGTGTATTTTTCATTTGGAAAAAAATAGCACTTCCCTCAGTGCTTTTAGGCTGGCTTTTTACTGGGTAAGCCTTTCACCAGTATACACAGCTAGAGGTTCTGGGGCCGTCTGAAACCTTTTTCAGGGGAATGCAATTTCTCTGCACTTGTAATTTCCCAATCAGAGAGACTTGTCATTTCTAGTTTCTCTTTCAGTAGCTCATAATCTTTTGCGCCCTCTAGTGTCTCTCTGCAAAACTGCAGGTTCTGTGGTACTGCGGCAGGAAGTTGTCCAGATCTTTTTTTATTCTCAGTAGCCTGCAGGCACCAAAGTATCCTGTTTCTCTGTCAGGGCTAGAAGTCAGGCCAGTCAGAAACCACTCCCTCTGGCGATCCTTGGTATACCTGGATGAATGCCCTTCTTATCGCTGGCTCCCTAAAAGCCATGAATTGGGTGCATTCTTCTGATAGTGCCAAGCCACACTGGCCTTTGTCTATAGCACTGTGGATCCTTTGGTATGTGAGCAAGGTACACCTATTCTCTCTTACTTTCAGTGGCCCCAGAAATCCAACCATGGCAGTGCTCCAAGCCATATCAGAAGGAAACAAGTCCCTCAGGCATCCCTCTGAAAATCTTGCATGTTGGACACTTATTCTACTCTTCCCACCAAGGAGAAGCCATGAGTTGGGATTTCTTGAATGACAATGAACTTTGCTGATTTAAGGGTGAGGCGATTGGGGATAAAGTGGTATAGTTCTTATCATTCATTTCAATGTGGCTGTTTCTCAATCTGCCTGGGGTTCCACAACATCTCGGTTTTCAGAGTCCTCGTAGAGATATTTTGGTCCGTATGTTTAGTTGTTAAGTCAGTGTGTTTGTGGAGGGGCTCGGGTTAGGTTTACTTATTCTCCCACCTTGCTCTTATTCTCACTGATTTCTGCTCTGATCTTACGTCCTTTCCCACTTGGTTTTATTTAGTTCTTCTTTTTCTTGTTTCTTATGGTGGACACTAAGATCATTGATTTGAGACCCTTTTTTTCTTTCCCAATATAGGCAACAATTTAGTGTTACACATTTCCCCTTTAATACTGCTTTAGTAGCATCACACAAATTCTCATTCACTGAGTTTTTTGTTGTTGTTGTTCAGTGCAAAGTATCTTCTAAGTCCTCGTTTGATCTTTTTATTTGACTCATGTGTTATTTAGATGCTGTCTCAACACCGTCTGAAGTGTTTAGTCTTACACATGAATTCTTAAAATATATTATCAAAAGAAATCATATTTTCTGCCTCTTTCTTTGATTAAAAATATATTTACTTACATGTAAAAAATCAATGACCAAATTTAAAAGCTAGAGGTTGGCTTTCTTTTTTTATTGAAGTATAGTTGATTTACAGTGTGTCAGTCTCGGCTGTACAGCAAAGCGACTCACTCACACTCACGCCGTGCTGTGCTTAGTCACTCAGTCGTGTCTGACTCTTTGTGATGCCATGGACTGCTGCCCGCCAGTTATACTCATATATGCATCCTTTTTTTATATTCTTTTCCATTGTGGTTCATCACAAAGATAGTCAATTAAGTTCCCTGAGCTATATAGTAAGACTTTGCTGTTTATCCATAGTAAATGTAATAGTTTGCATCTACCAAACTCAATTTCCCAGTCCATCTCTGCCCACCTTGACAATCACAAGCAGGCTTTCTTTTTTTTTTAATTAATATCTCAATTCAATGAACAGCTATCAAATATACAATCAAATAACTTCAGATAACCTTTCCACTTTAAGATTTTAGCATGCACAATATGATTGTATCTGTTTGCATTTGTGTATGTATGTGTATTTATATAACTTGGGTTTTTTAAATGCATATTAAAGTTTTGCAGACACACATTTGGGTAACATCCTGGGTTGACAACTGTATCCACATTGTGTGCTCTTCTTCAGTTATTTGGAAAGGCAGCGAAATGCAAACAGAGCCAATCATAATACAACCACTTTCTTACATGTCAGGTCATGGCTATTAATCCAGGTCATGTTAATGAGAAACCCTTCCAAAGATTTGGAAAAAGAGAGTTCTCACTCTTCATTCTCGTAAAACTGTAAGGACATGAGAAAAGAGATGTCCTATGACTTGACTTTGGTTCTGTGAAGAAAGCAGAAATCTTTCTGAGAAGTGAAATGACACTAAAGAGCAAATTGAAAGAATGTCTTGGTGCTCCTTACAGCCTCCAACTGTCAGTCATCTTCAGATACACCCAACCCCTTAGCAATGATAGGAACTAAGGCATGCCCTCTTCTGCTTAAGAGAATTTGAGTTGGTGTTGTTACTTGCAGTCAAAAAGTGTTCTTAATTATTGATGTAGAAGTATTGAAATATATTTTTAGAGAAATATCTTACTGGAATTTTAAGAATTCTCTTTATTTAATTTGCAAAGATAGCTAGTAGAAAAATAGGACTTCCTTGGTAGCACAGTGGTAGAGAATCCACCTGCAATGCGGAGATGTGGGTTAGACCCTGGGTTGGGATGATCCGCTGGAAAAAGGGAACCCACTCCAGTATTCTTGTCGTGTCTGGACTCTTTGTGATGCCATGGACTGCTGCCCGCCAGTTATACTCATATATGCATCCTTTTTATATTCTTTTCCATTGTGGTTCATCACAAAGATAGTCAATTAAGTTCCCTGAGCTATATAGTAAGACTTTGCTGTTTATCCATAGTAAATGTAATAGTTTGCATCTACCAAACTCAATTTCCCAGTCCATCTCTGCCCACCTTGACAATCACAAGCAGGCTTTCTTTTTTTTTTAATTAATATCTCAATTCAATGAACAGCTATCAAATATACAATCAAATAACTTCAGATAACCTTTCCACTTTAAGATTTTAGCATGCACAATATGATTGTATCTGTTTGCATTTGTGTATGTATGTGTATTTATATAACTTGGGTTTTTTAAATGCATATTAAAGTTTTGCAGACACACATTTGGGTAACATCCTGGGTTGACAACTGTATCCACATTGTGTGCTCTTCTTCAGTTATTTGGAAAGGCAGCGAAATGCAAACAGAGCCAATCATAATACAACCACTTTCTTACATGTCAGGTCATGGCTATTAATCCAGGTCATGTTAATGAGAAACCCTTCCAAAGATTTGGAAAAAGAGAGTTCTCACTCTTCATTCTCGTAAAACTGTAAGGACATGAGAAAAGAGATGTCCTATGACTTGACTTTGGTTCTGTGAAGAAAGCAGAAATCTTTCTGAGAAGTGAAATGACACTAAAGAGCAAATTGAAAGAATGTCTTGGTGCTCCTTACAGCCTCCAACTGTCAGTCATCTTCAGATACACCCAACCCCTTAGCAATGATAGGAACTAAGGCATGCCCTCTTCTGCTTAAGAGAATTTGAGTTGGTGTTGTTACTTGCAGTCAAAAAGTGTTCTTAATTATTGATGTAGAAGTATTGAAATATATTTTTAGAGAAATATCTTACTGGAATTTTAAGAATTCTCTTTATTTAATTTGCAAAGATAGCTAGTAGAAAAATAGGACTTCCTTGGTAGCACAGTGGTAAAGAATCCACCTGCAATGCGGGAGATGTGGGTTAGACCCCTGGGTTGGGATGATCCGCTGGAGAAGAAAATGGCAACCCACTCCAGTATTCTTGCCTGGAGAACCCCATGGACAGAGGAGCCTGATGGGCTATAGTCCATGGGGTTGCAAAGAGTTGGATACAACCTAGCAACTAAACAACAACAACAAATAGAAAAATAAAATATATTACTGCGGATATAAGTTTATTTACTTATAATTCTAAATTAGATTGTCAGTTAATAATAAAATCATTTGTAACAAATAATTTTAATATAAAATGCTATCTTACAATCTTTATTTCTTTGGTAATTGTTTCGATAAGGAAAATAATTCATGCTTTCATTATTTTCCATGTTAATATACTGAAAATAAAAAGTGTTTATAGGGGCTTAATATTCAACCAAAGTTGCTAGACTCAATATGAATGGCATTAGGCAGCAAAGTTTTAGGTACTAATATAAATCTTTATGGTCCACAAAAAAGAATCTTTTTCTTGGATAAAATAGACAAAGATGATGTAAAAGGAAATGGACAAACAGGGCACAGAAACATAACCAAGGCCTGAAATCAAACAAGAAATGTAAAAGAGACCCTGGGGAAAATGGTTAATTCTGGGTTTAATATTATTAATATATCAGGAGCTCAAAACAAATTTATAAAGAACATTTTTTTGAGCTTTTTAATTTTTCCTCTCAGTGATAGCCAGTAATTAATATAATGGGTGATACCTATCAATTCCATATTTTTGTTATTTTCTCTCATAATATAGTCATATTTTTTCTGTGAGTAAATGGAAAGCAAATCAATGTATAGACATAAATTGGTGATTTCAACACTCTCTAATGTTTTCTTTTAAAAGGTTTACACTATAAATAACATGATTTAAAGATTTTATATCCTCTACTTGGCAGAATATGTAAAATGACAGATACACCCAACCCCTTAGCAATGATAGGAACTAAGGCATGCCCTCTTCTGCTTAAGAGAATTTGAGTTGGTGTTGTTACTTGCAGTCAAAAAGTGTTCTTAATTATTGATGTAGAAGTATTGAAATATATTTTTAGAGAAATATCTTACTGGAATTTTAAGAATTCTCTTTATTTAATTTGCAAAGATAGCTAGTAGAAAAATAGGACTTCCTTGGTAGCACAGTGGTAAAGAATCCACCTGCAATGCGGGAGATGTGGGTTAGACCCTGGGTTGGGATGATCCGCTGGAGAAGAAAATGGCAACCCACTCCAGTATTCTTGCCTGGAGAACCCCATGGACAGAGGAGCCTGATGGGCTATAGTCCATGGGGTTGCAAAGAGTTGGATACAACCTAGCAACTAAACAACAACAACAAATAGAAAAATAAAATATATTACTGCGGATATAAGTTTATTTACTTATAATTCTAAATTAGATTGTCAGTTAATAATAAAATCATTTGTAACAAATAATTTTAATATAAAATGCTATCTTACAATCTTTATTTCTTTGGTAATTGTTTTGATAAGGAAAATAATTCATGCTTTCATTATTTTCCATGTTAATATACTGAAAATAAAAAGTGTTTATAGGGGCTTAATATTCAACCAAAGTTGCTAGACTCAATATGAATGGCATTAGGCAGCAAAGTTTTAGGTACTAATATAAATCTTTATGGTCCACAAAAAAGAATCTTTTTCTTGGATAAAATAGACAAAGATGATGTAAAAGGAAATGGACAAACAGGGCACAGAAACATAACCAAGGCCTGAAATCAAACAAGAAATGTAAAAGAGACCCTGGGGAAAATGGTTAATTCTGGGTTTAATATTATTAATATATCAGGAGCTCAAAACAAATTTATAAAGAACATTTTTTTGAGCTTTTTAATTTTTCCTCTCAGTGATAGCCAGTAATTAATATAATGGGTGATACCTATCAATTCCATATTTTTGTTATTTTCTCTCATAATATAGTCATATTTTTTCTGTGAGTAAATGGAAAGCAAATCAATGTATAGACATAAATTGGTGATTTCAACACTCTCTAATGTTTTCTTTTAAAAGGTTTACACTATAAATAACATGATTTAAAGATTTTATATCCTCTACTTGGCAGAATATTGTTAAAATGAATTTTAACAGATTGGGAAGGAGGAATTGTGGAGAGTTGAGGGAAAAAAAGATGACTCGTATTCTCAATATAGCCCACAGTTTCCACCTATGAATAGTTCCTGTATATGAAACCCCTTAAATTATATTGTAACCCTTCCCTCTAGAGTCTTGACCTGCAGTCTGAGAAATACTGGCATTGATATATGAAATACACAGATAATGCAAAAAACTCATTTTACCAGATAGTTTCACCTTCTGCCCCCATCAATCATATCACAAAATCTGTCAACAGGAAGCAAATTGCCTGGCTTAACTTCCACCCTCCTCCCTTCACATGGTCACTTTAGAGGAAGAGTTAATGGCCAATGCAAATGTCAAAAGTTAATACCGATAAAGATATGGAGACACCATTCTATTAATTAGCCTGGAAATAGCAAAACTTTGTGGAAAGAAAAAGAAATACAGGAAAGGCTTCTGGATCTGTTTTTATGTTCTGAAGAGTTGATGTTATTCTCCAGTATCGTGGTTTGCCTTTCACCTTCTCTTCCCTTTCCACCCTGCCGCTCTTCAGACCATCTTTATACCTTTCTCATCTCTTCAGCTCACCTATTGGCCAGACAAAGCTCAACATGGCAAGGAGTGCAAATAAACTTAGAAGAAAATATTTTAGGAATATGAATCTACAGAGTAAATTCTAAATTACTGTGCTTGTCAGTTGGTTAACAAAGATTTATTATATGCCTAGTACTTACCAGACAATATCATGCATTCAGATGATGGACATGTATAACAAAACAGTTCCTTTATTCATACTTTACATTCAATAATTAACTGACAAAAAAGTTTTATACTAATATTTACTACCAAAAAACTCATGTGCAAAACTGGACTGTGTGTTAGAACCTATCCTTTCATATGCACTACGAACCTAGATCTTTGTTGTTGTTACTCAGCTGCTAAGTTGTGTCCCATTCTCTGAGACTCCATGGACTGGAGCATGCTGGGCTGCCCTGTCTTTCACTATCCAGTGCTAAGGAAGTATATAATTGGGAGATCTTGCTTATTTGAGTTAGGAAGTATTTATCTGCATAGCACTATTCATATTGATAGCATCATTGACTCAACAGACATGAGTTTCAGCAAACTTGGGGACATACTGAAGGACAGGAAGGCCTGGTGTGCTGCAGTCCATGCGGTCTCAAAGAGTCATACAAGACTGAGCAGCTGAAGAAAAATATGCATACTGTGATTTTAAAAGAGGAGCATCATTTAGATAAGGCAAAGAGAAGGGGTAGAACATTCCTGGAAGAGTGGAAAATATAAAATTTGTGAGGCAGGAGAAAGCACTGTATGCTGAAATAGAAAGGCTTGCATGAAACAAGCAAATAGTAGAATTGTGCATATATATGAGCCTCCAGAGACAACTAAGGTAATGTTGTTGGGAATTTAGGGGCATTATTTGAAGAAACTTTGAAATTCATTGCAAGATTTTAAGAAAGAAATTATGCATTCGAATTTGTGCTTTAAAAAGGACATATCCTGGGCTTCCCTGGTGGTCCAGTGGGTAAGGACACCGCCTTGCAGTGCAAGGGGCGCCGGTTCAATCCCTGGTCTGGGACGAACCCATGTGCCATGGAGTGACTGAAGCGATGTGTCCAACTACTGAGCTGGAGCTCTGGAGCGCATGCGTCCAGAGCCAGTGCTCTGCAGCGAGAGAGGCCACTGCGATGGGAGGCCCACACAGGTCAAAGAACAAAAATGGATGAAAATAAATAAATGAAAGACCAATAGAAGTGGCAAAAAAAAAAAAAAAAGGACATATCCTGGGTGCTGTATGGAGAACAGAGAGGAAGAGCAGAGGGAATACTGCTGTAGTGACTACAGCCCAGTGGAGGATTCTAACAATCAACACAGACAGATGTGAAATAATTAGAGAGAATGTGTTAAACTGGGGAATAAAAGAGTCTGGAGTTATGTTTATATATGTATATATATATATATATAAATACATGACAGTAAACAGTTTTACTGAACTTGAGAAAACTGAAGTTGGGAAACCATTTCTTATATATATACATATATCTTTGGATCACAAAGGTGACCTAAAACTTAACTACTAACTGATTATTAACTGTTTGATTATCAATAATTATATTAATAGTTGCCCCTTTTAGGGATTTTAAGGGATGTGCCCAATAATTTATTTCCCATGAAGAAAAAGAATAGCCATGTTTAAGAGAAGAGTCAAAAACTATGTCTTACTTCTTGCTATACTCAGAAATATAAGAAGAATTTCTAATGGTGGAAGTCATACCATAAGGAAAGAGTAAGAGCTTGAAGCCATTTTTTTTTCCCCTCTATTCCTTCTGCCATGGAATTTTCAGTTTGGGTGTACAATACTGTGTTCTCTACACAACAGGCTGCTATTTGTGTCTTTCCCAGACACACTAACCCCAAAGCTGTCAACTGCTTATCCAGAACTGCTCTGAGCAATGTTTCTAATGTTTCTATAGACAAAGCCCAGTTTTATTATCTCATTTTTTTCCATTCTACAATCATAGGTTTAGCTCAGTAACCCCCAAATTAATCATTCATTCAAGTGTAGTATGACACTTATTTTATTTTGAGCAAAGCAGTCTGCTAAGTACTGATCTGCACTACACAAACAATAACTTATTATATCTAACAATAATTTAAATTTTGCTGAATTGATAGCAAAACACTTCATATGATTTTGGGAAGACTAGACAAATATACTATTAGCACTAAGTTTTAAATTAACTAAATAATATATTATCATTAAACATTTCTAATATAAGCTTACAAAAATTTACAGGCTACACTGTTGCCTTTTCCAGTAATAAAAAAAAAAATGAGAAAATAAAATCTAAGAGACCTCAGCATCTTGATTTACTATTAATATTGAAAGCATTAACTAATATGATTCATAACCTGATCTCAAGATGTTTGTGCTTTCAAATACTTAAACATTAATCAAGTGATTTATCAGTTATACTTAAAATGTCTCCTCTCCATCATCACATTCACTCCTTACATGCCTTGCATGATCAGTAGAGTTAAGATGCAATTAAAATGTATTGTGGTTAACTTAGTAACTGTGAGAGAGATATTATTAACAATTCTAAATGAGAACACCATTTTGTCTTGCTCAATCTTCGAAAGTTGCTTTTCAGTAATTATTCAATTCTATTCAGATTTTAGGATAATTATACTAAATCTAGACAAATATTATTTAAAAAAACTGTCATTTTTTCAAAAATAAGTAAAAATGGGGCAGAATCTTTAGATGCATTCATGGATCATGAATATTGCTTCTATTATTATTTCCTGTCCTAGTGTATGCTATGAATTTGAATCATGAGTGATTAACAATGCTATCATGAGCTTCTGGTTTAAGGTGAAAAATCTGGCACAAGTAGCACCTCTTCTTACTCATAAGTTTAGAACATCTTGCAGATTTTATAAAAACATAGAATATCAGAACAAATCAAATCAGAAACTTGTGGAAAAAATCAAAAAGATACATAGGGCTTCCCTGATGGTCCAGCGGGTAAGGACACTGCCTTGCAGTGCAAGGGGCATTGGTTTGATCCCTGGCCTGGGAAGATTCCACGTGCTGCGGAGCAGCAGAACCAATGTGTTTAATTATCGAGCCAGAGCTCTGGAGCACACACGCCCACAGCCAGTGCTCTGCGACAACAGAGGCCACTGCAATGGGAGGCCCGGACAGGCCCAAGAATAAAGATGGATGAAAATAAATAAATAAAATACCAATAAAAGAGGCCCCAAAATATTACATATATATATATATATATAGAAAAGTCACAACCGAGTATGAAGTGACTGTTCAAATCAAAATAAGAAGTCAGCATGATTGGTGAAGAATAATGGATACCAAGAAATAGAATGAAAGAGAAACTAATAAAGATATAGTGAGAAAGGAAACATTTTTTCTTCCAAAAAGAAAAATGAAAGACAATAAATATTTCAGAGAAAATAAAGCTGCATAAGGAAAGTATGGAAGAGAATGCAGGAAAACAAATATGATCTGATTTTGAAAAATGAGTAAACAGTGTATATTACTTCTTTCTCCAATTTACTGACCATAACTCAGTAGTGGCAAGTTGCAGTGATAACCAGAAATTTACATTAGCTGTCTTAAAAAGAAAAGTTTGGTGAGCATCTAGTACACATCTTACATACTTACTGTGGAATAGTAACAGTTTTACATCTCGTCTTTTACTCCATTATTTACAGATATGATTTTTTGACTGCTTACTTTGGACAACGACAGTATTATAATTCTCCCACCTCTCCTTAGTCTATCATCCAGTTTCTTCCACCCATACATTGTATTTAAACTGCAAGATTGGTAATATTTATGCTCCAATCAATAATAATAATAAAAATTTCTGTCTTTTTAGTATTGGTTAATTATAAAAGTTTATAGCCCATGACAGAATCTATCTTTTTATAACTATATAAATATCGTTCACTACAAAGCCACATTGTATTCTATTATTATATCCTTTTTCAGCTCTATTTGTACTTCATACAGAGAATGTTTAAAGAGTTTTCATATTAAACTCTCCAACCAGTTTGAACAACAAAGAGCATGATACACATCAATATATAAATAGATAGACAGATGGACAAACAAACCCTTGGGGATCTGTAGTACTATAACAGAGGATTTAATATTCTTGTCATCAGATTCTCAGAAGAAGATAAAAATATGGGGTTAGAAATATCATAGCATAGACACAGGTATAGATAAAATACAAATACATAGATATACCACAGGCTTCCCTGGTGGTTCAGTAGTAAAGAATCTGCCTGCCAAGCAGGAGATACAGGTTCAGTCCCTGAGTGAAGAAGGTCCCCTGGAGAAGGAAATGGCAACCCACTCCAGTATTCTTGCCTGGGAAATCCTATGGACAGAGGATCCTGGTGGGCTACAGTCCATAGGTTCGCAAAGAGTTGAACATGACTTAGATACTAAACAACAATGGCAATATAGATACACCAGTAAGTAACACACATACATGTGCACACATAAGTATATATAGATATATAGTAATAGAGGAACCACAAAAGAGTGGTACAGAATACACTCAAAATAACATAGATAAATCTATTATGAATAGTACTCTAAAAATGCAAATAAAACATCAAAATTTTAAGAAGACAGCTAAAGTAGTGCTGAGAAAAAAATTTCTGGCCTTATATGTGTATGTATGAGTGTATGTGTATGTCATATATATATATGTTTAAAAAGTTAGCAGATTAAAAATCTTTTTCTTTTTTGCCTCTTAAGTCTTTTTTTTTTTTTTTTTTTTACATCTATCTCTATTCTTTGGCATGTGTGGGCCTCCCATCGCAGTGGCCTCTCTCGTTGCAGAGCACCGGCTGTGGACACATGCGCTCCAGAGCGCAAGCTCGCAATTGGACACACTGGTTCAAGCCAATCCATGGCACGTGGGATCTTCCGAGGTCAGGCTCCCAACCAGTGCCCCTTGCACTGCAAGGTAGACTCTTTACCCATTGGACCACCAGGGAAGCCCCCAGATTAAAAGCCTTAACGGTCACACCTTAAAATATTTCTAAATTTATCTACTATATTTATAATAAACATAATGTATTTGTAATATATATGTATAGGTATTATGTATATATTGCCATGCATTATGTACATATGTATATCTATTATGTAAAGATCTACATATAATACATATAATTTAGATACATTTAAAAGTATATTAGAGGGCTTCCCCTGGTGGTTCAGTGGGTAAGGACACCGCCTTGCAGTGCAAAGGGCGCCGCTTCGATCCCTGGCCTGGGAAGATCCCACGTGCTGCGGAGCGGCTGGACTGATGTGTCCAATTACCCAGTCGGAGCTCTGGGGCGCATGCGCCCAGAGCCGGTGCTCTGCGACAACAGACACCACCGCGATGGGAGGCCCACAGGAGCCAAAGAACAAAGACGGATGAAAATAGAGAAATGAAAGACCAATAGAAGTGGCCCGCCCGCTCCCCTCCCTCCCCAACTCGACCCCCGCCCAAAATAAATAAATTACTTAATTTTTTAAAAAAAGTATATTAGAAAGAGATATACTGTATGATATCACTTATATGCAGAATCTAAAAATAATACAAATGAACTTATTTACAAGACAGAAACAGATGCACAGACTTAGAGAAGGAGCTTAATTGTATCAGAGGTAAGGGAGGGGAGGATAATTAGGGACTTTGGGATGGACATGTACATACTACTATACTTAAAATGCATAAGCAATAAGAACCTACTATATAGAACAGGGTACTCTGTTATACTATGTAACAACTACATGGGGAAAGAACTTGAGAAAGAATAGATACAGGCATACGTATAACTGAATCACTTTGCTGTACACCTGAAATTAACACAACATTGTTAATCATTGCTAATACTCCAGTATAAAATAAAAAGTTAATACATATATATTAAAGTGTAAATCTTAAGATTTTTAATCTAATAATTTCAAACAAATTTTATGTAAGAATTACCTCATTTTTTGATTGATTAGGAAAACTAAACTGACATTCAATTTCAAAGGCTGAATATGTGTGATATTAATTGTTCTGATTCTTCTTACCTTGTAAATGTTTAAAAGGTCTTAGGTCTTTTCATGGTACTGGAGTAATGGAGCTACATTGTAAGCTGAGATTTCATGCATGAAAAGAATCTATCTACCAAAAACAATTTAGCCAAACCTCTTTCTCTATATTCCTCATGCCTCAATCATCTTCCTCCTGCTGTCATTATAGTCATTGATGTCTCTGGATTCCACCATGAAGAGCAATTCAACAAATTGGACACAGAAGCCACTAAGCATAGAGAATCAAATGAATTTACTGTTAACTAGGACATCAAGAACAGGAAGACATTCTCAGGGCCATTAAACAAACCCAATGAGAGTATGATGAAAGAAGGCAATGGATAAAACCTTTGTGCTTACAAACTAACATTGATGATCACCACTGTGTAACCGGAAATAGAAATTTGACACTGTAAACTGAAGAATCTGAATAAAGTCTGCAGTTTTTTAATATAGTGAACTACAAATGCTAATTGTTCACTTTGGCAAATGTCAAAAAATGGGCCAAAGATCTAAATAGAAACTTCTCCTAAGAAGACAAATAGATGGCCAAGAGGCACACGAAAAAATGCCCAGCATCACTAATTGTTAGAAAAATGCAAATTGAAACTATAATAAAGGATCACCTCACATCAGTCAGAATGGTCATCATAAAAAAAGCTACAAACAATAAATGCTTGAGAGGGTGTGGAGAACAGGGAACCTTCTTACATTGTTGGTGGGAATGTGAATTCATGTAGCCACTATGGAGAAGTAAAGGTTCCTTAAAAAACTTAAAAAACACAAACAAACAACTATCATATGACCCAGCAACCCCACTCCTGGGCAATTCCACCCCTGGGCAATCCCAATCCTGGGAAGAAAACTGTAATTCCAGAAGATACATGCACCCCACTGTTGATTACAGCAGTGTTTACAATACTCCAGTATAAAATAAAAAGTTAATACATATATATTAAAGTGTAAATCTTAAGATTTTTAATCTAATAATTTCAAACAAATTTTATGTAAGAATTACCTCATTTTTTGATTGATTAGGAAAACTAAACTGACATTCAATTTCAAAGGCTGAATATGTGTGATATTAATTGTTCTGATTCTTCTTACCTTGTAAATGTTTAAAAGGTCTTAGGTCTTTTCATGGTACTGGAGTAATGGAGCTACATTGTAAGCTGAGATTTCATGCATGAAAAGAATCTATCTACCAAAAACAATTTAGCCAAACCTCTTTCTCTATATTCCTCATGCCTCAATCATCTTCCTCCTGCTGTCATTATAGTCATTGATGTCTCTGGATTCCACCATGAAGAGCAATTCAACAAATTGGACACAGAAGCCACTAAGCATAGAGAATCAAATGAATTTACTGTTAACTAGGACATCAAGAACAGGAAGACATTCTCAGGGCCATTAAACAAACCCAATGAGAGTATGATGAAAGAAGGCAATGGATAAAACCTTTGTGCTTACAAACTAACATTGATGATCACCACTGTGTAACCGGAAATAGAAATTTGACACTGTAAACTGAAGAATCTGAATAAAGTCTGCAGTTTTTTAATATAGTGAACTACAAATGCTAATTGTTCACTTTGGCAAATGTCAAAAAATGGGCCAAAGATCTAAATAGAAACTTCTCCTAAGAAGACAAATAGATGGCCAAGAGGCACATGAAAAAATGCCCAGCATCACTAATTGTTAGAAAAATGCAAATTGAAACTATAATAAAGGATCACCTCACATCAGTCAGAATGGTCATCATAAAAAAAGCTACAAACAATAAATGCTTGAGAGGGTGTGGAGAACAGGGAACCTTCTTACATTGTTGGTGGGAATGTGAATTCATGTAGCCACTATGGAGAAGTAAAGGTTCCTTAAAAAACTTAAAAAACACAAACAAACAACTATCATATGACCCAGCAACCCCACTCCTGGGCAATTCCACCCCTGGGCAATCCCAATCCTGGGAAGAAAACTGTAATTCCAGAAGATACATGCACCCCACTGTTGATTACAGCAGTGTTTACAATAGTCAGGACTTGGATACAGCCTAGATTCCAACCAGCAGAGGAGTGGATAGAGAAGATGTGGTACATGTATATGGTGGACTACTGCTCAGTCATAAAAAAGAACAAAACTGTACCATTTGCAGAGATGTGGACAAACCTAGAGACTGTCATACAGAGTGAAGTAAGTCAGAAAGAGAAAAACAAAATACTGTGTCTTAACACACAAATGTAGAATCTAGAAAAACAGTGCAGATGAGCCTATTTACAAAGCAGAAATATAGACACAGACATAAAGAACAAAGGTATGGGAGGGGAGTGGGATGAACTGGGAGAGTGGAATTGACACATACACAGTTTGTATGCAATAGATAACTCATGAGAACCTGCTGTAGAGCACAGGGAGGGTAGAAGGAAGGTGCAGCATGTTTGTAGGACGTGTATTAACCTTAACAATGCATTCCCGTGTACAGTACCTGCAGACAAATACTGAGTCCACATATATGAGATAGCTTAGAATAGTGACATTCATAGGGTTAGAGTACATTGGCAGATGCCACGGACTGTGGGGCGGGGACAGGAGGGGTGAATGGGGAGTTAGTGTCTAATGGGAATAGAGCTTCAGTTTAGGAAGGTGAAGAACTGATAGATGAGTGATGGTGGGAGTTGCACAAGAGTGTGAATATACTTAGTGCCACTGACCCGGGCAGTCAATTATGGTTAAAACAGCATGTTTCATATGATGTGACTTCTACCACAATTAAAAAAAACATATATATGTATATATATACATATACATACATATACATATATATACATATATATGGGTTGGGAAGACCCCCTGGAAGCGGGCATGGCCTCACTCCAGTCTTCTTGCCTAGAATCCCCATGGACAGAGGAGCCTGGCGGGCTCCAGTCCATGCAGTCACAAAGAGCTGGAAGCGACTGAAACACGCACACACACATTCCCCCATTTCCCGTTCACTCTCCCCATGCCCGCCACCTGCCAGTTAATAATTGGGGGCTTCCCAGTTACTGGCACTTATCCTCCAATTTGAACTCCGTTGAATTAGTGGCGTTATACAAGCCATCCACATATAGGTGGGCTTCCCAGGTGGTATTAGTGGTAAAGAACTCACCTGCCAATACAGGAGATGTAAGAGACGCGCGTTTGATCCCTGGGTCAGGAAGATCCCCTGGAATACGGCATAGCAACCCATTCCATTATTCTTGCCTGGCTATATCTATCCTTTTTATATATAAAAGGCAGAGTCCCAAATGTTTAGTTGAGATTTCTGCTTCATTTGAGGAATATAGGGCTCTGGCACTTAGGAAACTTCTTCTTTTGAATTAATTAATTGGGTGGGGTTTCAGTTTTTGGCATTTGTCCTCCAGTTTGAACTCCTGATTGGTTCAACACATAGAATATGTGGTACTAAGTCACAAGTATACTCCTGTTTGTTCTTTTCTTTAATTTTTATTTTACTTTTACAGAGTTTTGTTGTTTACTGATATGTATGATCCCAGATTAGTCATATGTATATCCCCCTCACCCCACCCCTCCAGACACAGCATCCCTGCAGGATCCCCTTTTCTCACAGTGCAATGACAATAGCTATTTTTTTCACATATGATAGTATAGGTTTCCATGCTACTTCCTTTACGACTTCCACTTCCTGTTTGAACCTCTGATTCCAGGGATGCAGAATCCTGAATTCATTAATTCATAGGACATTTTGGAGTTTAGGAATTTGCCCCGTGCCAGGCCCTGTGTTTACCCCCTTGGTAATGGTGGCGACCAAGACAGTTGAGACCGTGGCTCTTCTGGAGTTCACAATTCACAGGGAAGATGGGGCAGCAATGGTCAAATAAATTAGGTGGTTTCAAAGTGGACCGGAAACTCTAAAGGGAAGAACTAGAAGGAAGGAGAGGCAGCCAGGAGAAGCAGAGAAAAAGCTCTCTGCAGAGGGGCCACCTGAGCAGAGACGTGCAGGATGAGTTAGCCATGAGGAGATCTGCGGGAAATGAAAGAGTTCCAGGCAGGGGAAGAGCAAGGGAGAAGGTCCCGAGTTGGGAGTGAGGTTGGTGTGCTCCTGGAGCAGAAACCACTGCTCAGTGGCTGCAGTCGTGGAGGGTGTGAGGAGGCTTGGAGAGTGTGTGAGAAGGGGCGGAAGTAGATCAGGCAGTGCTTGCACATCTGAGTGAGAGATCTGGATTTCATCTGAAGAGCCAAGAAACCTGCTGGAGGATGTGAATCTGAGAGAGATGCCATGTGATTTAGATTGTGGAGAAGCTCTGGCATCCCTGAGTGGAATGGAGAGCCGGAGGCACCAGGTTTGCCAGGAACCTAAAACCCTCCTAAAGCAGAAGTCAGTGGAGGTGGCAGCGAGCCGAGTGGATGTCAGTGGGGTGACCCCACTTCGGAGCTTTATAGGAGTATTCTCTGAGACAAAGCAGGGCTGAAACTGGTCTGTCTGCTTTCTGGGTCAGGGCTAAGGTGGGGACCACTCCTACCGCCTGCCCAGCCAACCTGGGTATAGGTTCAAAGCTCTCGCCAGGATAAGTCAATACCACCTAGCCAGGGAAGCAAGGTTAACATTATTAGTGGCAAATCACGTTGGTCTGATGTATTCTTTGATAAGATATGATGAAAAGTGCATTTCACCTCTGGACACTGTTCCCCCAAATCTGTAATCTCAGTCTAAGCATGAGAAAAACACTAGACGAACCTAAATTGAAGGTCATTGTCCAAATACCTGACTTCAAAAAGAGAAAGAACAAAACAAATATCTGATTCCAAATAGGTTTTTTAATTTTACCCATTCTAGTGAGTGTGTGATGACATTGTTATTTTTATTGTATTTTCAAATTGACATGTAATAAAATTAACTTTTATTAGTGTACAATTTAATGATGTTTATATATATCAAGATATATTTGTGTGGTCATTCATTCCACAATCAGATCATTAACCACAATCAGAATATGGAACAGCTTCTGTGTGTGTGTGTGTGTGTGTGTGTGTGTGTGTGCACTCAGTGGTGTCCAACCCTTTTGCAACCCCATGGGCTGAAGTCCACCAGGCTCCTCTGTACAGGTGCTTCTCCCAGAAAGAATACAGGAATGGGTAGCCATTTCCTTCTCCCAGTGGTCTTCCAGATCCAGGGATCAACTCTGCATCTCCTACATTGCAGGCAGATTCTTAACCCACTAAGCCATTGGGGAAATCCCATGGAACGACTTTATTACCTCCAAAACACCTCCCTTGTGTTCTCCTTTAATAGCCATACCACCTTCCTCTACCACTGGCCATCACCGGTCTAATATAGTTTTGTCTTTGTTTAGAGTGCCACATCAAAGGACCCACACAGTGTTTAACCTCTGAGACTGACTTTTTTCGTTTGGCATAATGCCCTGGAGATTCATCCAAGTTGATTCATGTATGAAGTTTGTTCCTTTTATTGCTGAGGAGGCTTTCACAGTGTGATTGTGCACCAATCTGCTTATCCATTCACTGTACAGAACTGCCATAAATATTCATGTATAGGTTTTCTGTGAACTTAAATTTTTATTTCTCTAGGGTGAATGCTCAGGACTAGGAACTGGTGGGTTATATGGCAATTGTATACTTAACTTCATAAAGTGTTAAACTGCTTTCCAGAAATACATAAATTATTTCACAATTTAAAGAAAAAATTACATTAAATCTTGTGTACAAATATTCTTTGATAAGATATGATGAAAAGTGCATTTCACCTCTGGACACTGTTCCCCCAAATCTGTAATCTCAGTCTAAGCATGAGAAAAACACTAGACGAACCTAAATTGAAGGTCATTGTCCAAATACCTGACTTCAAAAAGAGAAAGAACAAAACAAATATCTGATTCCAAATAGGTTTTTTAATTTTACCCATTCTAGTGAGTGTGTGATGACATTGTTATTTTTATTGTATTTTCAAATTGACATGTAATAAAATTAACTTTTATTAGTGTACAATTTAATGATGTTTATATATATCAAGATATATTTGTGTGGTCATTCATTCCACAATCAGATCATTAACCACAATCAGAATATGGAACAGCTTCTGTGTGTGTGTGTGTGTGTGTGTGTGTGTGTGTGCACTCAGTGGTGTCCAACCCTTTTGCAACCCCATGGGCTGAAGTCCACCAGGCTCCTCTGTACAGGTGCTTCTCCCAGAAAGAATACAGGAATGGGTAGCCATTTCCTTCTCCCAGTGGTCTTCCAGATCCAGGGATCAACTCTGCATCTCCTACATTGCAGGCAGATTCTTAACCCACTAAGCCATTGGGGAAATCCCATGGAACGACTTCATTACCTCCAAAACACCTCCCTTGTGTTCTCCTTTAATAGCCATACCACCTTCCTCTACCACTGGCCATCACCGGTCTAATATAGTTTTGTCTTTGTTTAGAGTGCCACATCAAAGGACCCACACAGTGTTTAACCTCTGAGACTGACTTTTTTCGTTTGGCATAATGCCCTGGAGATTCATCCAAGTTGATTCATGTATGAAGTTTGTTCCTTTTATTGCTGAGGAGGCTTTCACAGTGTGATTGTGCACCAATCTGCTTATCCATTCACTGTACAGAACTGCCATAAATATTCATGTATAGGTTTTCTGTGAACTTAAATTTTTATTTCTCTAGGGTGAATGCTCAGGACTAGGAACTGGTGGGTTATATGGCAATTGTATACTTAACTTCATAAAGTGTTAAACTGCTTTCCAGAAATACATAAATTATTTCACAATTTAAAGTATATTAATAAAAAATTAACATTGAAATCTTGTGTACAAAGACTTGGTGGTTATGTCTATGAAGCATGAAGTCATTTTAGTGAGGACTCAGAATACATAGGTCAAGAGCAAGGTTAGATTTAAAGGCAGTATGCCAAAACAGACTGAACCAATTTCTTTAGTCATAGTGGTTAAAGATCATCCGCACTTTCTAAGTGGTAAAATCAGAATGCATCACATATTATAATTTCACACAGATAATATTGTGTATTAATTTAATGTCAGATGAGTGAATACTTTGAAGTTGTCTATGCTTGCCATATGATCTAGAGATGGATACAAAGAATCTTCAAAGTTCCCACAAAAAGGTACACTTATATACTAATATGAAGAACATTAAGAAAGACTGTAGAATCCTTTTACTAAACATAGACTGTCTTTAATCTCTGAAGTGTAAAGAGGAAGAAGCCCATGTGGCAGGTTAAACAGTTTATATTAAGTTTTCATCTGTACTCTAAATTTAATTTTCCTTTAGGCTGAATAATTAAAGTCATATAAAAGTCAAATCTCTTCAAGCCACTTACCATATTTTCTTTAAAAGTAAAGATTATAATTCCTTTCAGGGAAAGAAAAATCCTGAGTCCAGAAAAGCAAGTCTGGGTTCCTTGCACTGTTGTGTTCCTATAAAACATAAAATTCGAGATGACTGGTCATCGTTCACTCAATTAATAAACCTGTTATTGCTTCTATCTCCTCACTAAACTGTTAGAAAGACCACTGGCCATCACCGGTCTAATATAGTTTTGTCTTTGTTTAGAGTGCCACATCAAAGGACCCACACAGTGTTTAACCATTTTTTTATAATGCCCTGGAGATTCATCCAAGTTGATTCATGTATGAAGTTTGTTCCTTTTATTGCTGAGGAGGCTTTCACAGTGTGATTGTGCACCAATCTGCTTATCCATTCACTGTACAGAACTGCCATAAATATTCATGTATAGGTTTTCTGTGAACTTAAATTTTTATTTCTCTAGGGTGAATGCTCAGGACTAGGAACTGGTGGGTTATATGGCAATTGTATACTTAACTTCATAAAGTGTTAAACTGCTTTCCAGAAATACATAAATTATTTCACAATTTAAAGTATATTAATAAAAAATTAACATTGAAATCTTGTGTACAAAGACTTGGTGGTTATGTCTATGAAGCATGAAGTCATTTTAGTGAGGACTCAGAATACATAGGTCAAGAGCAAGGTTAGATTTAAAGGCAGTATGCCAAAACAGACTGAACCAATTTCTTTAGTCATAGTGGTTAAAGATCATCCGCACTTTCTAAGTGGTAAAATCAGAATGCATCACATATTATAATTTCACACAGATAATATTGTGTATTAATTTAATGTCAGATGAGTGAATACTTTGAAGTTGTCTATGCTTGCCATATGATCTAGAGATGGATACAAAGAATCTTCAAAGTTCCCACAAAAAGGTACACTTATATACTAATATGAAGAACATTAAGAAAGACTGTAGAATCCTTTTACTAAACATAGACTGTCTTTAATCTCTGAAGTGTAAAGAGGAAGAAGCCCATGTGGCAGGTTAAACAGTTTATATTAAGTTTTCATCTGTACTCTAAATTTAATTTTCCTTTAGGCTGAATAATTAAAGTCATATAAAAGTCAAATCTCTTCAAGCCACTTACCATATTTTCTTTAAAAGTAAAGATTATAATTCCTTTCAGGGAAAGAAAAATCCTGAGTCCAGAAAAGCAAGTCTGGGTTCCTTGCACTGTTGTGTTCCTATAAAACATAAAATTCGAGATGACTGGTCATCGTTCACTCAATTAATAAACCTGTTATTGCTTCTATCTCCTCACTAAACTGTTAGAAAGTATCTACAAGTTGATTCTAAAGTTAGAGAACATGAAAATGTGGCCAACTAGTATTTGGCATCATTCTGCTCCTTCAGGGACCTGGAAGATAAGCTAAGGTAGCAACAGACAACAACATCCCTTGCCCGGTACAGTGCGAATTGGGAGAGGATTGTTCCCTGTGTATTTTGAGGGGTCAGCTCTGCAATGCATAGGTCTAAGTCAACATTTTTTTTTAATTCTAGATAAGTACTGAAAGCAGAAATAATGAGGAAAAGATGATTATGATTTGTAAAAAAAAAAGGGGGGGGGATAGGTATTCAATTTTGTTTTCTTGATAATAAAATGCAACCGAAATTCCAGAGTAAATTCTTTTTTTAAAAGATTTATTTATTTATTTTTTGGGGGTGGGGTAGGGAGGGAGGGGAGCAGGTGGGCTACTTCTATTGGTCTTTTATTTGTCTATTTTCATCCATCGTTGTTCTTTGGCCCATGTGGGCCTCCCATCGCGGTAGCCTCTGTTGTCACAGAGCACCGGCTCTGGGCGCATGCGCTCCAGAGCTCCGGCTCGGTAATTGGACACATGAGTCCAGCCACTCGGCGGCACGTGGGATCTTCCCAGGCCAGGGATGGAACCGGCACCCCTTGCACTGCAAGGCGGTGTCCTTATCCACTGGACCACCAGGGAAGCCCCCAGAGTAAATTCTGTAAAATATTAGATAATATACATATCTAATATCATACAAATTGAGATATCATACAAATAGATATCATACAAATTGAGGTATCTTGCCTTTAGCCTATAATTTTTCTCCCTTAAATTACAACAGATTCTACTACATAAAGAATGATAAAACAAAGTCCTAAGCTTGGTGGTAACGTATTCTGTCAATAATATTTTTTGGAACTATGCTTGCTATTTAAAACTCTCTCAGGAACGGTCAACCCTACACATTACACTTACTTCTTTAGATAAGGCTACTATGATGAACAAGTTCAAGAGAGTCAACAATGACTTTATGAACATGCAATTTTATATAAACACATATTCTATACTTCTCATATGAAAGTGTTTTGCTTATATCTAGAATCATTAAAGTTTTATTCTTTGAAACATTCATTCAGAAAAATTAGATTGCAGTTTTCCATAGAAAACACTAGTGTCAATTTTAGAGATTTTCTTCTTTTTTTTTTTTTTAATGTTGGCCTCTTTTATTGTTTTTTCATTTATTTATCTTCATCCATCTTTATTCTTTGGCCTGTGTGGGCCTCCCATTGCAGTAGCCTCTCTCACTGCAGTGCACTACACTAGGCGTATGCATTCCAGAGTGCTGGCTCATAATTGGACATACCAGTCCAGCTGCCCCATGGCACATGGGATCTTCCTGGGCCAGGGATCAAACCAGTGCCCCTTGCATTGCAAGGTGGACCCTTTATCCACTGGACCACCAGGGAAGCTCCAGAGATTTTCTTAATAATAATTTGCATTGGACTGTTTTTCAGTAAGTTAAAGGATCTGTGTATTTGTATGACTTAATTTTAATATGCAATAGAAGTATATATTAATTTTAATATTGGCTCAAGGATAACAATGCTTAGAGTGAAGAGATACTAACCCATAGCCTATATATAATTAGAGCCACAGTAAATAAATGTGCTGCATAATATGTATTGTTTATAACTATCTACCAGCAGCTAGGTACAAAATGACAAAAAGGAATCAATTAGAATTTCTACTATAATGCATTCCATTATAATTTAGAAATATATTTTGCATCATCCTTTTTTTCAATAGTTAAGATAAATTATTCCTCAAGCCATAATTCCTGGATTATTCTTATATATAATGCATATAGCCTACTTGTATAGTATCTGTAAGAATGAAGACTGTGTTTACTTCTTTCTCTCATACTCAAAAACATCCTCCTTCTTCCTTTTGGACTTCCTCTTTCTAACTGAGTTGACTAATTTCTTCCTGTGCACTACCTTAATTCAGTTTTGAATTCCTTAGATATTTTAGTCTTTAGAGATTAGACTAAAGTCTGTAAGAGATAATGTCTGTTACACAATGTTGAACCATTTGCAGTCTGCAAAGCATAGGCTGACAGCCCCAAGGAAAGAAGAAAGTCACTTGGTACTATCTGGATGGAGGACAAGAGAAAACAAATCAAGAAGAACCCATGCAGACATAAAGAATGTAGATCAAAGATCAGAAGTGGAGACTTGCAATCAGACCCAGGCAAGCTGGACACAAAGGGAGAAACTATGAAGGATGTGGCCAAATGTGTAGATTATGGAGTCACAACACATTGATTGGCTGTGGGATTCTCCAGGCAGGAATACTGAAGTGGGTTGCCATTTCCACCTCCAGGAGATCTTTCCGACTCAGGGACTAAATCTCTGTGTCTCCTGTATTAGCAGGTAGTTTCTTTCACTGCAGTCCCCGCTATGCATTCCAGAGTGCTGGCTCATAATTGGACATACCAGTCCAGCTGCCCCATGGCACATGGGATCTTCCTGGGCCAGGGATCAAACCAGTGCCCCTTGCATTGCAAGGTGGACCCTTTATCCACTGGACCACCAGGGAAGCTCCAGAGATTTTCTTAATAATAATTTGCATTGGACTGTTTTTCAGTAAGTTAAAGGATCTGTGTATTTGTATGACTTAATTTTAATATGCAATAGAAGTATATATTAATTTTAATATTGGCTCAAGGATAACAATGCTTAGAGTGAAGAGATACTAACCCATAGCCTATATATAATTAGAGCCACAGTAAATAAATGTGCTGCATAATATGTATTGTTTATAACTATCTACCAGCAGCTAGGTACAAAATGACAAAAAGGAATCAATTAGAATTTCTACTATAATGCATTCCATTATAATTTAGAAATATATTTTGCATCATCCTTTTTTTCAATAGTTAAGATAAATTATTCCTCAAGCCATAATTCCTGGATTATTCTTATATATAATGCATATAGCCTACTTGTATAGTATCTGTAAGAATGAAGACTGTGTTTACTTCTTTCTCTCATACTCAAAAACATCCTCCTTCTTCCTTTTGGACTTCCTCTTTCTAACTGAGTTGACTAATTTCTTCCTGTGCACTACCTTAATTCAGTTTTGAATTCCTTAGATATTTTAGTCTTTAGAGATTAGACTAAAGTCTGTAAGAGATAATGTCTGTTACACAATGTTGAACCATTTGCAGTCTGCAAAGCATAGGCTGACAGCCCCAAGGAAAGAAGAAAGTCACTTGGTACTATCTGGATGGAGGACAAGAGAAAACAAATCAAGAAGAACCCATGCAGACATAAAGAATGTAGATCAAAGATCAGAAGTGGAGACTTGCAATCAGACCCAGGCAAGCTGGACACAAAGGGAGAAACTATGAAGGATGTGGCCAAATGTGTAGATTATGGAGTCACAACACATTGATTGGCTGTGGGATTCTCCAGGCAGGAATACTGAAGTGGGTTGCCATTTCCACCTCCAGGAGATCTTTCCGACTCAGGGACTAAATCTCTGTGTCTCCTGTATTAGCAGGTAGTTTCTTTATCACTAGTACCACCCGTAAAGCTCTTATTGGCTTCTTATCATACCTCTTAGTAACTGTATGATCTTGAGCATTAGTTTTCTCATCAATTAAAAATGGCAATATTGGGGCTTCCCCTGGTGGTCCAGTGGATAAGGACACTGCCTTGCAGTGCAAGGGGCGCCGGTTCGAGCCCTGGCCTGGGAAGATCCCACGTGCCGCGGAGCGGCTGGACTGATGTGTCCAATCACCAAGCTGGAGCTCTGGAGTGCATGCGCTCAGAGCTGGCGCTCTGCGACAACAGACGCCACCGCGATGGGAGGCCCGCAGGAGCCAAAGAACAAAGACGGATGAAAATGGAGAAATGAAAGACCAATGGAAGTGGCCCGCCCGCTTCTCTCCCTCCCCAACCCAACCCCCGCCCAAAATAAATAAATAAATCTTTAAAAAAAAAAAAAATGGCAATATTGTCTATCCCATTAGATTATTATAAGGTTAAAGGGAGATGAACTTTTAAAAACTCTTAGCACAGTATCTGTGTTGGGATTTGGGGTGTATGTGTGTGTATGTGTGCATGTGCCCTGAGTCACTCAGTCATGTCTGACTCTTTGTGACCCCATGGACTGTAACCCACAAGGCTCTTCTGTCCATAGAATTTTCCAGACAAGAATACTGGAAGAGGTTGACATTTCCTACTCCAAGGGATCTTCTTGACCTAGGAATTGAACTTGCATCTCTTGCATCTCCTGCATTGGCAGGTGGATTATTTACCACTGTGTTACCTGGGAAACATATCTTAACCCTCTGACAGTAACCAACAGTTAGTTAAGAGTAGTAGCCATATGAAAGCAGACAAGAACTGATCCATTAAGTACCAAAATTGATCCTTGGATTATTTTCTGCACCTTAAAAAAAAATCTGGTTGATTAGGATATCTCCTCTATATGTCCATGGAAATATCTGGTTGATTAGGATATTTCCTCTATAGGTCCATGGAAACGTCTGGTTGATTAGGATTTTTCCTCTATAAGCATGGAAACAACTACCATTTCTATATTGTTGTTGATTATATTTTCCTTCAGACCCAAGACTTTGAAGTATCAACACCTTGATAACTCTCAAACTTATCTCTCTAGCTGTGGTATTCCTTCTGGAATATATATTCAATTTCCTACTTACTTTTTTCACTATGGTATATACAGACTTTCAGGTGACCCCCATGATCCTTTCATCCTCCCCTTGAGTGTTGGCAGGACCCATGACTTGAATGTGGCATATCACCCTTGTGATTATGCTGCAAGATATAAGGCTCCACCATGCTAGCAGATGGCTCTAGAGTCTTGGTCTTCTTACTGTTTTTTTAAGAAGCAAGACTCCATAAATCCTAAGGCTGCAAGGAAAAGAAATCTGCCAACAATCTGAGTGAGCTTGGAAATTGATCCTTCCCCAGTCAAGCTACCAGATGAGAGCCCAGATGGCTGATTGCTTGCTTCCAGGTCTGCAGAGAATCCAGCTAAGCCATAGCCAGACTCCAACCCCACAGAAACTGTAAAATAATAAACTTGTGTTGTTTTAAGTCACTAAGTTTGTAATGATTTGTGATGCAGCATAGAAAACAAATATAGCTATCCAACAGGCATCTTCTCATACATTTATCCTCTCCAAAATAGAGTGTTGATCCCTTTGCCATTCAAAATTGCATCTACTCTAATGTTCCATATTTAAGGTAATGATCCAATTTCGTTTTTATGCCAGCCACCTAGCAAAACATAAGAGGTTGACATTTCCTACTCCAAGGGATCTTCTTGACCTAGGAATTGAACTTGCATCTCTTGCATCTCCTGCATTGGCAGGTGGATTATTTACCACTGTGTTACCTGGGAAACATATCTTAACCCTCTGACAGTAACCAACAGTTAGTTAAGAGTAGTAGCCATATGAAAGCAGACAAGAACTGATCCATTAAGTACCAAAATTGATCCTTGGATTATTTTCTGCACCTTAAAAAAAAATCTGGTTGATTAGGATATCTCCTCTATATGTCCATGGAAATATCTGGTTGATTAGGATATTTCCTCTATAGGTCCATGGAAACGTCTGGTTGATTAGGATTTTTCCTCTATAAGCATGGAAACAACTACCATTTCTATATTGTTGTTGATTATATTTTCCTTCAGACCCAAGACTTTGAAGTATCAACACCTTGATAACTCTCAAACTTATCTCTCTAGCTGTGGTATTCCTTCTGGAATATATATTCAATTTCCTACTTACTTTTTTCACTATGGTATATACAGACTTTCAGGTGACCCCCATGATCCTTTCATCCTCCCCTTGAGTGTTGGCAGGACCCATGACTTGAATGTGGCATATCACCCTTGTGATTATGCTGCAAGATATAAGGCTCCACCATGCTAGCAGATGGCTCTAGAGTCTTGGTCTTCTTACTGTTTTTTTAAGAAGCAAGACTCCATAAATCCTAAGGCTGCAAGGAAAAGAAATCTGCCAACAATCTGAGTGAGCTTGGAAATTGATCCTTCCCCAGTCAAGCTACCAGATGAGAGCCCAGATGGCTGATTGCTTGCTTCCAGGTCTGCAGAGAATCCAGCTAAGCCATAGCCAGACTCCAACCCCACAGAAACTGTAAAATAATAAACTTGTGTTGTTTTAAGTCACTAAGTTTGTAATGATTTGTGATGCAGCATAGAAAACAAATATAGCTATCCAACAGGCATCTTCTCATACATTTATCCTCTCCAAAATAGAGTGTTGATCCCTTTGCCATTCAAAATTGCATCTACTCTAATGTTCCATATTTAAGGTAATGATCCCACTATTCATTTAACTGACCGGGTAAACCTCTTATAAATATCCCTGATGCCGTTGTTCCTCTTAGACCCCAAATCCTGTCAGCATTAATTATGTCCAGAGTAGGAGTACCAGGCTTCTACTAATCATTTGATTCCATCCATCATGAATTCTTACCTGGGTTTTCTTCAGTTCTTAACCCTCAAGAGTCTATTTCCACACACAGACAGAGAATTTCTTTAACAGGTAAATAATCTGTCAATGCCCTGTTTTCAAGTCTTCCAAACATACCTATGACACTTGGAACAAAACCCAAAGCTTTTGTACAACTTGCGGTCCCAAAATGATCTAGCTCATGGATAACTCTCATCTCATCATCCGCCTTTCCTTCCCTCATGCATTTTTCTCCAGATACAGTGACCTTCTTGCCAGCTCTTGAACACTCGAAACAAATCCCCTGCTACAGTTCTTTAATTGTCCTTTCTGTCTGAGATGATCTTTAGCTTAAACTGGCCCTCTTTTTCATTCAAACTTCTTTTTATGTGTTATCTCCTTGTACAGGCCTTTTATGAATAAATTATCTAATGGTTTAAAACTGCATAACTCTCATTTCACTTATCTTTCTTTGGCTTTTTTAAACTGCTATTTACTAAAACTATCATTATCATTTGTTTATCTGCTTTTATTCTCTCTTCTCAGTAGAATATCAGGTACGTTAACACAATGCTAGTTAACTTGTTAGTTTTGTCCGTTCCTATATTCTATTTTTTTGTTGTTTTTTTCTTATTTTTTTATTCATTTCTGTATTCTAGAACACTAGGTGCACAAAGTAAGCAGTTGGTAAAAATTGGGCATAACATTGTGATTGGAATCATTTTGGAATCCTTTCAGAAAAGATATTCTGCCTCCCTGTTTTAGGAGTCCAGTTTATCTCAGAGAAAAGCACAGGAGTACAGTTCATACATTTATTGAATATTTATTGCTAACTAATCATGAGACAATATTCTGTCTCCACCTTTTTGGATTCCACTTTCAGCAATTATGTACATAAGCTACCTTTATGAAGCAATGAGTATTCCAAACTGCAGTTCTTGCCTTCACTGCCAGCAACATATCCACTATCATTTATTTAACTCTCTATTGTGTATCTAATGCAAAGAAATAAAAAACAGTGAGGTATAAAAGTGAAATAACTTATTCCCCTGTTAACAGTGAGTATGAAAGTCAGATCTATAATGTTATCCGACAGAAGCCAGAGATTATTCACAGGAGATCTGCTGGGGGTAACTCAATCCATCATATTGCCATTGTTTGACAGTCACAGGCAAGAAATACCTTGGAACTGCAAATGAATCTTCTCACTAACAATTCATAGCAATGTGCAGAATGTTGGGTTTGGCACATTTTCCTCACCCTATGTTGCAATAAAAGGAGGCTACTTTTATGCTGTTCATATTTTTTTTGCTAAAATGACCATCCGCCTTTCCTTCCTCATGCATTTTTCTCCAGATACAGTGACCTTCTTGCCAGCTCTTGAACACTCGAAACAAATCCCCTGCTACAGTTCTTTAATTGTCCTTTCTGTCTGAGATGATCTTTAGCTTAAACTGGCCCTCTTTTTCATTCAAACTTCTTTTTATGTGTTATCTCCTTGTACAGGCCTTTTATGAATAAATTATCTAATGGTTTAAAACTGCATAACTCTCATTTCACTTATCTTTCTTTGGCTTTTTTAAACTGCTATTTACTAAAACTATCATTATCATTTGTTTATCTGCTTTTATTCTCTCTTCTCAGTAGAATATCAGGTACGTTAACACAATGCTAGTTAACTTGTTAGTTTTGTCCGTTCCTATATTCTATTTTTTTGTTGTTTTTTTCTATTTTTTTTTTTATTCATTTCTGTATTCTAGAACACTAGGTGCACAAAGTAAGCAGTTGGTAAAAATTGGGCATAACATTGTGATTGGAATCATTTTGGAATCCTTTCAGAAAAGATATTCTGCCTCCCTGTTTTAGGAGTCCAGTTTATCTCAGAGAAAAGCACAGGAGTACAGTTCATACATTTATTGAATATTTATTGCTAACTAATCATGAGACAATATTCTGTCTCCACCTTTTTGGATTCCACTTTCAGCAATTATGTACATAAGCTACCTTTATGAAGCAATGAGTATTCCAAACTGCAGTTCTTGCCTTCACTGCCAGCAACATATCCACTATCATTTATTTAACTCTCTATTGTGTATCTAATGCAAAGAAATAAAAAACAGTGAGGTATAAAAGTGAAATAACTTATTCCCCTGTTAACAGTGAGTATGAAAGTCAGATCTATAATGTTATCCGACAGAAGCCAGAGATTATTCACAGGAGATCTGCTGGGGGTAACTCAATCCATCATATTGCCATTGTTTGACAGTCACAGGCAAGAAATACCTTGGAACTGCAAATGAATCTTCTCACTAACAATTCATAGCAATGTGCAGAATGTTGGGTTTGGCACATTTTCCTCACATCTGTCCCATATGTTGCAATAAAAGGAGGCTACTTTTTATGCTGTTCATATTTTGTGCAAAATGATATTTGCTAACAGAGTGGCATCGTGTGTTGATGAGTGGAATCAAATAATTCTCTCCTCCTTTGTCCCAGCCACTGCTTGGCTACTAGAGGAATGGGTTGCTTGGATGATTGATAACAGAACCCACAACCTTTCACCTCTGAGTCACCAGTTTGAACCCAGACTAGTTGAGCAACAAGAGACATTTGTTTTGATAGGCAGCTCGTCAGAGGTTTGCATGAAATGAATGGGTAGTCTCAGTTTGCTTACTGGACCTGAAATAACACTAATTCTCAATCAGAAATATATTCTGTTGTGACAAAGTGCCTAGATTGTCATTACACTAATATTCTTTTCTCAAGACACTGAAGTTAATATTTACTAGTTGATATTTATTTTATCACTAGAATTTTACTTTTTGAGATAAATTTATATTAGTATTTTCAATGTTCTCAGCATTAAATAATTTTTACTTTAGACTTTTAATAATTAAACCTAAAATGCATTGCAACAACAAATCAAATATGCGTGTACTGATTAAGGTTTTGCTTTAGATTTATTTTCATTTCTCAGAAGCTGGGATGTCACCTTCTGAAAAATTTAAATGGCTTTTATACTACATTAAGCTAATGTAATAATGAATGAATTTAGAAGGAAATTCACAGAAGAATGTTTTCCTGAAGATATTCTAAGATAAGGGAGGTTACAGCTTCCTCTATTAGATGGCTGATCCAATGGATGAGATAGAAGTGAGTCAGCCTAATTAGGACCTTCTTTTCCTAGAAGCTATCAAAACATATATAATGAGAAAAAGTTACTTTCACTTTTTAAAAGGGAAATGATCTTAAAAAAGATCCTGTTAACAGTGAGTATGAAAGTCAGATCTATAATGCCAAGAGGAATTATTCACAGGAGATCTGCTGGGGTAACTCAATCCATCATATTGCCATTGTTTGACAGTCACAGGCAAGAAATACCTTGGAACTGCAAATGAATCTTCTCACTAACAATTCATAGCAATGTGCAGAATGTTGGGTTTGGCACATTTTCCTCACATATGTCCCATATGTTGCAATAAAAGGAGGCTACTTTTTATGCTGTTCATATTTTGTGCAAAATGATATTTGCTAACAGAGTGGCATCGTGTGTTGATGAGTGGAATCAAATAATTCTCTCCTCCTTTGTCCCAGCCACTGCTTGGCTACTAGAGGAATGGGTTGCTTGGATGATTGATAACAGAACCCACAACCTTTCACCTCTGAGTCACCAGTTTGAACCCAGACTAGTTGAGCAACAAGAGACATTTGTTTTGATAGGCAGCTCGTCAGAGGTTTGCATGAAATGAATGGGTAGTCTCAGTTTGCTTACTGGACCTGAAATAACACTAATTCTCAATCAGAAATATATTCTGTTGTGACAAAGTGCCTAGATTGTCATTACACTAATATTCTTTTCTCAAGACACTGAAGTTAATATTTACTAGTTGATATTTATTTTATCACTAGAATTTTACTTTTTGAGATAAATTTATATTAGTATTTTCAATGTTCTCAGCATTAAATAATTTTTACTTTAGACTTTTAATAATTAAACCTAAAATGCATTGCAACAACAAATCAAATATGCGTGTACTGATTAAGGTTTTGCTTTAGATTTATTTTCATTTCTCAGAAGCTGGGATGTCACCTTCTGAAAAATTTAAATGGCTTTTATACTACATTAAGCTAATGTAATAATGAATGAATTTAGAAGGAAATTCACAGAAGAATGTTTTCCTGAAGATATTCTAAGATAAGGGAGGTTACAGCTTCCTCTATTAGATGGCTGATCCAATGGATGAGATAGAAGTGAGTCAGCCTAATTAGGACCTTCTTTTTCCTAGAAGCTATCAAAACATATATAATGAGAAAAAAAGTTACTTTCACTTTTTTAAAAGGGAAATGATCTTTTAAAAGATAATTTAAAAATATGTGTTATAAAACTGACAAATGGAGACTGACCCCAGATACCAAGAGGCAGTAAAATATGTGACTAATTATCCACTTCAAAGATGAAACTTATGGCATATTATGTAAATACTTCCCAGATGAGTGGTCCTTTAGTTTGGTATTTAAGACTCACAGTTAATTTTTAACTACATAAGGGAAGATGCAGTGTCCTCTCCTGGCTCCATAATCCAACTAAGATCTCTGACTAAAGAGGGAAGAGAGACTGATTGGCACAGAAAAGGAGTCACCAGTGTCCTAACGGTTATTTCTTTCTTTTCTTTTTAATTTTAAACTTTTTATTTTGTGTGGGGGTATAGCCAGTTAGCAAACAATGTTGTAACAGTTTCAGGTGTAGCAAAGGGACTCAGCCATACCTATACATGTATCTATTCTCCCTCAAACTCCCCTCCCATCCAGGCTGCCACAAAACATTGAGCAGAGTTCCCCGTGCTTCCCAATATGTCTTTGTTTGCTGCCTGCATGCCAAGTCACTCAGTCATGTCCAAGTCTGTGTGACCCTTAAGCACTGGAACCCACCAGGCTCCTCTGTCCATAGAATTCTCCAGACAAGAATACTGGAGTGGATTACCATTTCCTTCTCCAGGGGATCTTCCCAACCCAAGGAGTGAACCCACATCTCTTATGTCTCTGGCAATGGTAGGTGGGCTATTTACCACTAGTGCCACCTGAGAAGCCTTGTTGGTTATTCATTTTAAATATAGCAGTGTGGACATGCCATCCCAGACTCCTTAATTATCCCTTCCATCCACCCTTCCCTACCAGCAACCATAAGTTCACTCCTAACAGTTTTTTATTTTCTTAGTGCTAAGAAGTGGATGTCACCTTCTGAAAAATTTAAATGGCTTTTATACTACATTAAGCTAATGTAATAATGAATGAATTTAGAAGGAAATTCACAGAAGAATGTTTTCCTGAAGATATTCTAAGATAAGGGAGGTTACAGCTTCCTCTATTAGATGGCTGATCCAATGGATGAGATAGAAGTGAGTCAGCCTAATTAGGACCTTCTTTTTCCTAGAAGCTATCAAAACATATATAATGAGAAAAAAAGTTACTTTCACTTTTTTAAAAGGGAAATGATCTTTTAAAAGATAATTTAAAAATATGTGTTATAAAACTGACAAATGGAGACTGACCCCAGATACCAAGAGGCAGTAAAATATGTGACTAATTATCCACTTCAAAGATGAAACTTATGGCATATTATGTAAATACTTCCCAGATGAGTGGTCCTTTAGTTTGGTATTTAAGACTCACAGTTAATTTTTAACTACATAAGGGAAGATGCAGTGTCCTCTCCTGGCTCCATAATCCAACTAAGATCTCTGACTAAAGAGGGAAGAGAGACTGATTGGCACAGAAAAGGAGTCACCAGTGTCCTAACGGTTATTTCTTTCTTTTCTTTTTAATTTTAAACTTTTTATTTTGTGTGGGGGTATAGCCAGTTAGCAAACAATGTTGTAACAGTTTCAGGTGTAGCAAAGGGACTCAGCCATACCTATACATGTATCTATTCTCCCTCAAACTCCCCTCCCATCCAGGCTGCCACAAAACATTGAGCAGAGTTCCCCGTGCTTCCCAATATGTCTTTGTTTGCTGCCTGCATGCCAAGTCACTCAGTCATGTCCAAGTCTGTGTGACCCTTAAGCACTGGAACCCACCAGGCTCCTCTGTCCATAGAATTCTCCAGACAAGAATACTGGAGTGGATTACCATTTCCTTCTCCAGGGGATCTTCCCAACCCAAGGAGTGAACCCACATCTCTTATGTCTCTGGCAATGGTAGGTGGGCTATTTACCACTAGTGCCACCTGAGAAGCCTTGTTGGTTATTCATTTTAAATATAGCAGTGTGGACATGCCATCCCAGACTCCTTAATTATCCCTTCCATCCACCCTTCCCTACCAGCAACCATAAGTTCACTCCCTAACAGTTATTTCTTGTTAGTGCAATTAGGGACAGCTGTGTTAGCAGGTACCCAGAAGAAGTGACAGTAGTTCAGGCTGAGCACCAATAATGGTGCATCAGACTTTTCCTGGGGTGGCCATTAAGGGCTCTCTTCTGCAAGGGTTAGTTCTGTGATTCCAACCATTTCTGAGAGTGATCAGACATCTGAGGAGCAAAAGGAATTGTATAAAGGTGCCTGGGTGCTGAGGGGATGAGTTTCAATCCCTAAAGCACATCAAGAGATGATCAAGCACATCAGCTACAGTAAGTAAGCTGTTTTTAAGTAGAAAGTTAAATGTTTATTTCATTTAAATAATGACTAAGCAGAAAGAGAAAACAGCAGAGAAGTGAAAACAACAAAAAAAAAATGCTAAAGTTGAGCTGAAAACTTCAATAATTTAAATGAAAAATCACTGGAGATAGTGGAAGAAATTGTCAAAGAATGTGAAGACTGATTAAGAGAAACTATGCAAAATGAACAATGAAAAAAAGGGGAAAATAATGAACAGAGCTGCAATAACCTGTGGGACAATATCAAACACTATGACAACTGGACTCTCTGAAGGGAAGCAGAATGAGACTTGAGTAGAAAAATATTTCAAGCAAATGACAAACATTTCACAGGTTTGCGGGAGAAGAACATAAACTCAAAGATTTAAGAAGGTCAGCAACCCCCAAGAAATGTGAATATTAAAGAAGCCATGAATTTCGGTTGAATTTTCTTGAGATTTTTCTATGAATTATATATATAATGATAACTATATATATATATATATACACACATACATATACATGCTATTTGTAAGACTTTCCTTTGTTTGTAGTAGAGAGAGTGCTTATACTTACTATAATGGTTAAAGCTATTAACCATTGTCATTAGAGTTATTTTAAAATATTCTGTTTGTCCTTCCTGGCACTCAGTAGAGTAACTATTAAAGTTAAATATGGACATTTGACTTGCTTTCTCTAATAAAATGGAGTGAAAATGACATGTGTTACCTATCCTGCTGTGACTGTGATCCTGGAAACTTAAATCCATCTAGTGCACACCCTCTCCTACCAACCTGCACTGGGTGTGTGTCATGAGCAAGGAATCTTTATATATATATATGTTTATATATATATAAAGCACTTGAGGTTTAGGGGTTACTCATTACCAGGGAATAACCTGGCCTATTTTGACTGACACAAAGCTCTTCCACAGTCATGCCCCTGGTGTCACAGATTGTTTCTGAGGAGGAAAAGCCTCAGATGGACGACAGTATGTAACATCAGAAAGGATTCAGGTAGAACTTTCCCAGCAGTGCAGTGGGTAAGACTCCACCTCCCAATGCAGGGGATGTGGATTTGATCCCTGGAGCTAAGATGCCACATGCCCTGCATACAGCCAAAAGAGTGAGGAAAAAAAAAAAAAAGCATTCAGGCAAAGCAAAAGGTGGGAGAATTTGAGAGAGCTCTGTGCACAGAGAATTACACGAATTATTAGGAGGGAGGGGAAAATAGAAAAATCTTCATTGTCAGGCAACTGAGAAAAAAGACAAAGGAATTGATTCCTCAGAGCTTTTTTAGAGAAGCAAAAAGTTGTGTGGCATAGAGTATATCATCAGTGCCCTTTCAAAATCTCCCCTGGGGGGCTTCCCTGGTGGTCCAGTGGGTGAAGAGTCCACCTTGCAGTGCAAAGGGCACCAGTTTGATCCCTGGCCTGGGAAGATCCCATGTGCTGTGGAGCGGATAGACTCCTGTGTCCAATTATGAGCCAGTGCTCTGGAGCGCATACGCCCAGAGCCAGTGCTGTGCAACAGAGGCCACTGCAATGGGAGGCCCACACATGCTCAAGAATAAAGATGAATGAAAATAAACAAACAAAAAAAATCAACAAAAGAGGCCAAAATTAAAAAAAAAAAAATCTCCCCTGAACAGGTCTTTGGTAAAACCTTTTTGGCTCATTACCTCAATGTGGAGTGTATTTTCTTTGCAGGACTGGGGAAAAAAGTTTGATTCTACTATAGGGAAAAACCAGAAGCTACCAAAAGGAGGGAGTCAGCATAATTTTTCCCAGAAAGTCAAAGGCATATTTTATGTGGCCAGAATATGTAGTCTTTGTTGTGATCAATATTCAGGAATGCATAAATATTCCAAGTGGTAAATATTGATTTAACCAGCAATTATGAATTTGTGTATGGTAACTAGAGGAAGAGGGAAAGTGTGTGTGATGGAACAGAAGGAAGCAAAGAGAAGTTCAATCTCATCCAAGGAATTCAATAGATATCTATAACTGCAAATCAGGCAGTATCCGCATATTTGTGTTATTTAGAAATGTGAGTAAGGCACTAGAACAGTGAATTAAGTGACTAGAACTGCTTGTCTCTGGGTAATGGCACTTGAGAGTGAGAAGTGTGTGAAACAATCATTCCTATAAAAAAACTATATTATTTGACCAAAATCTAAGTACAATTATTGTTTTGTGTCCCATGGACTATAACCTACCAGGTTCTTCTTTCCCAGGAAAGAATACTGGAATGGGTTGCCATTTGCTTCCCCAGGGGACCTTCTTGACACAGGGATCAAATAGAGTCAGGCAACTGGAGAATAAAGACAAAGGAAAATAGAAAATCTTCATTGTCAGGCAACTGAGAAAAAAGACAAAGGAATTGATTCCTCAGAGCTTTTTTAGAGAAGCAAAAAGTTGTGTGGCATAGAGTATATCATCAGTGCCCTTTCAAAATCTCCCCTGGGGGGCTTCCCTGGTGGTCCAGTGGGTGAAGAGTCCACCTTGCAGTGCAAAGGGCACCAGTTTGATCCCTGGCCTGGGAAGATCCCATGTGCTGTGGAGCGGATAGACTCCTGTGTCCAATTATGAGCCAGTGCTCTGGAGCGCATACGCCCAGAGCCAGTGCTGTGCAACAGAGGCCACTGCAATGGGAGGCCCACACATGCTCAAGAATAAAGATGAATGAAAATAAACAAACAAAAAAAATCAACAAAAGAGGCCAAAATTAAAAAAAAAAAAATCTCCCCTGAACAGGTCTTTGGTAAAACCTTTTTGGCTCATTACCTCAATGTGGAGTGTATTTTCTTTGCAGGACTGGGGAAAAAAGTTTGATTCTACTATAGGGAAAAACCAGAAGCTACCAAAAGGAGGGAGTCAGCATAATTTTTCCCAGAAAGTCAAAGGCATATTTTATGTGGCCAGAATATGTAGTCTTTGTTGTGATCAATATTCAGGAATGCATAAATATTCCAAGTGGTAAATATTGATTTAACCAGCAATTATGAATTTGTGTATGGTAACTAGAGGAAGAGGGAAAGTGTGTGTGATGGAACAGAAGGAAGCAAAGAGAAGTTCAATCTCATCCAAGGAATTCAATAGATATCTATAACTGCAAATCAGGCAGTATCCGCATATTTGTGTTATTTAGAAATGTGAGTAAGGCACTAGAACAGTGAATTAAGTGACTAGAACTGCTTGTCTCTGGGTAATGGCACTTGAGAGTGAGAAGTGTGTGAAACAATCATTCCTATAAAAAAACTATATTATTTGACCAAAATCTAAGTACAATTATTGTTTTGTGTCCCATGGACTATAACCTACCAGGTTCTTCTTTCCCAGGAAAGAATACTGGAATGGGTTGCCATTTGCTTCCCCAGGGGACCTTCTTGACACAGGGATCAAACTCACGTCTCCTGCGTTGCAGGCAGACTCTTTACCACTGTGCCACCTGGGAAGCTCTGTTAGCGCATACAGCAAAGCATATTACTCAGAAAAGACTTGAAATAATCAAGAACATCATTACTTGTAATGATTTACAGAATTATATTATTGTGAGAAACATACGAAAGCTGAACTCATCTATTTCACTGAAGGTCTTCTTATCAGCCAGCCAAGTAAAGCAAATAATCAAAGAAGAAAATGGACAAATGGTAGACTTTTCCCCTCTTTTTTCCCCATTCTCTCCCTTCCTTCATCCCTCCCTCGTTTCTTTTTCGTAAAAGCAGTGAAGCAAAGCAATTCTTAGTAAGTGAAAAGAATTCTCTATAGGAACCAGTTGTTTCAGGCTCAGGATTCAGCAGAGAATCAATCTTAGCTGAGGAGCAGGGGGGAGGGAAACAGGATTAAGGATTAAGTAGGCTTTTTTTTTTTTTTTCCCCATAGTTGTGACCTCCAGGGCTTACCATTCTTGTTGATGTTGTTTCTGACTTGTAGTTTTCTAATGTTTCCTACTAAATCGATTATTGCCTTTAGAAGTAATTTCATGGCGTCCGGAGTACTATAGCTTTATCTTTCTAACCTTCATGATGCTGTGAAAGATTGGTCTCATTTCTTGCTAATTCTGATTCTTCTTTGAGGTTATTCTTTCATTCTCCAAGGGAATCATCAGGTATGGTTTTATTAGTCTTACACATCATGCCATCTCTGGGGAATTTGTGCTGACTAATTTATTCCCCAATTAGTGACTAGACAGTTGTCTCTTGGCGAAAATTTTTGGCACCTTGTGTTATTTAGAAATGTGAGTAAGGCACTAGAACAGTGAATTAAGTGACTAGAACTGCTTGTCTCTGGGTAATGGCACTTGAGAGTGAGAAGTGTGTGAAACAATCATTCCTATAAAAAAACTATATTATTTGACCAAAATCTAAGTACAATTATTGTTTTGTGTCCCATGGACTATAACCTACCAGGTTCTTCTTTCCCAGGAAAGAATACTGGAATGGGTTGCCATTTGCTTCCCCAGGGGACCTTCTTGACACAGGGATCAAACTCACGTCTCCTGCGTTGCAGGCAGACTCTTTACCACTGTGCCACCTGGGAAGCTCTGTTAGCGCATACAGCAAAGCATATTACTCAGAAAAGACTTGAAATAATCAAGAACATCATTACTTGTAATGATTTACAGAATTATATTATTGTGAGAAACATACGAAAGCTGAACTCATCTATTTCACTGAAGGTCTTCTTATCAGCCAGCCAAGTAAAGCAAATAATCAAAGAAGAAAATGGACAAATGGTAGACTTTTCCCCTCTTTTTTCCCCATTCTCTCCCTTCCTTCATCCCTCCCTCGTTTCTTTTTCGTAAAAGCAGTGAAGCAAAGCAATTCTTAGTAAGTGAAAAGAATTCTCTATAGGAACCAGTTGTTTCAGGCTCAGGATTCAGCAGAGAATCAATCTTAGCTGAGGAGCAGGGGGGAGGGAAACAGGATTAAGGATTAAGTAGGCTTTTTTTTTTTTTTTCCCCATAGTTGTGACCTCCAGGGCTTACCATTCTTGTTGATGTTGTTTCTGACTTGTAGTTTTCTAATGTTTCCTACTAAATCGATTATTGCCTTTAGAAGTAATTTCATGGCGTCCGGAGTACTATAGCTTTATCTTTCTAACCTTCATGATGCTGTGAAAGATTGGTCTCATTTCTTGCTAATTCTGATTCTTCTTTGAGGTTATTCTTTCATTCTCCAAGGGAATCATCAGGTATGGTTTTATTAGTCTTACACATCATGCCATCTCTGGGGAATTTGTGCTGACTAATTTATCTTCCCTGACAATTGCCAAAACAAATGGTAGCCAGCGCACTTGTTTTATGTTTGTGCACTTCTTTTATTGCTTGCCACCTTCCCGGGCAGTGAGCAGTCATAAACACCAAATAGACAAGGATTTTCTTTTTCCAATATTACGTGTAATGGTCACTCTTAAATCATTATAGTTGTAAAACTTTTTAAAAGACTAGTTTAACTCTATATTTTTTATCCAACATATTCATTTCTTCTTGCACGTGGCAGCAAAGGATAATGGAAAAAACAGCTCACTAGTATGAGAGTCTGGATTCTGGTCCCAGACCCTATAGGACCTCACAAAATTTACTTCCGTTTTATCATCTGTAAGATATAAGAACCCACGTCCAAGGTGGCTGAAATTTTAAGGGATTGTGTTTCCACTGAGAAAAAGTATCTTCCAATTGTCAAATCTTTAAACTGCACCAAGTTATCTCACGAGCATATTTTACCTTCCATTGTCCTGGGACAATGTTTATATGTCTCGGGCTTTAAAAGATAAGCCTTTTATGAAATATTCTTCTATGCATGTACAAGTAATAGTAGACTACAGATCCCCTGGAGGAGGAAACAGCAACCCACTTCAGTATTCTTACCTGGGAAATTCCATAGACGGAGGAGCCTGGTGCTACAGTCCATAGGGCTGCAAAAGAGTCGGACACAACTTAGCCATTAGAACAACAATAATAACAAAACAGATGCTAGAATTACAAAAGTGATTGCAAAGTTTGGAACAATGTCTTAGAGCAACTATCAGAGTAATAGCTACTTTTGATTTGGCCTTCAAAATCCAGCCTTCAGAGTCTAAAATATTTACTATCTGGACCTTATCAGGAAAAGTTGTATGAACCCTAGGATTAAAGAAACAGAAGAGAAAGAACAAATCCTCATTACAGAAGAATTCCAAAGATTAAATACACAACTGTGAGAAACAGAAAATCACCATTATAACACATGAGTAACAACTGCTGCAGACAAGATACACTGATGAATGTTAAGACTAGTGGACAAAACTGTGAGGAGAAACGGGATAGTTGCATAATGTCAAAGTCTTACACAAATAGGACTAAGGCCAAAACAAATGGTAGCCAGCGCACTTGTTTTATGTTTGTGCACTTCTTTTATTGCTTGCCACCTTCCCGGGCAGTGAGCAGTCATAAACACCAAATAGACAAGGATTTTCTTTTTCCAATATTACGTGTAATGGTCACTCTTAAATCATTATAGTTGTAAAACTTTTTAAAAGACTAGTTTAACTCTATATTTTTTATCCAACATATTCATTTCTTCTTGCACGTGGCAGCAAAGGATAATGGAAAAAACAGCTCACTAGTATGAGAGTCTGGATTCTGGTCCCAGACCCTATAGGACCTCACAAAATTTACTTCCGTTTTATCATCTGTAAGATATAAGAACCCACGTCCAAGGTGGCTGAAATTTTAAGGGATTGTGTTTCCACTGAGAAAAAGTATCTTCCAATTGTCAAATCTTTAAACTGCACCAAGTTATCTCACGAGCATATTTTACCTTCCATTGTCCTGGGACAATGTTTATATGTCTCGGGCTTTAAAAGATAAGCCTTTTATGAAATATTCTTCTATGCATGTACAAGTAATAGTAGACTACAGATCCCCTGGAGGAGGAAACAGCAACCCACTTCAGTATTCTTACCTGGGAAATTCCATAGACGGAGGAGCCTGGTGCTACAGTCCATAGGGCTGCAAAAGAGTCGGACACAACTTAGCCATTAGAACAACAATAATAACAAAACAGATGCTAGAATTACAAAAGTGATTGCAAAGTTTGGAACAATGTCTTAGAGCAACTATCAGAGTAATAGCTACTTTTGATTTGGCCTTCAAAATCCAGCCTTCAGAGTCTAAAATATTTACTATCTGGACCTTATCAGGAAAAGTTGTATGAACCCTAGGATTAAAGAAACAGAAGAGAAAGAACAAATCCTCATTACAGAAGAATTCCAAAGATTAAATACACAACTGTGAGAAACAGAAAATCACCATTATAACACATGAGTAACAACTGCTGCAGACAAGATACACTGATGAATGTTAAGACTAGTGGACAAAACTGTGAGGAGAAACGGGATAGTTGCATAATGTCAAAGTATCCCCTCAAAAACTATGCATTAATTATTACAGTCGTTTTAACACCTACACAAAATTTTTCATACTCTTCCCTCCAGAAAACTGAACCCAATTTTCCTACCCTGGGCTGGATTTAATGACTCACTTGTAAAGCATAGACTTTGTAAAGGGAAAGACAGTGACATTACAGGGGAGAAGCCTTGCAGATACACTGTCAAACAAGTGATCAAGTATAAGCTCACCAGTGATAATATAGACTGACACCTGAGCCTCTGATAGGATGCAATGAGAAAGGCATTTCATCTACATGGTGTTCCTCCTCAAGACCCTCAGTACAATCCTGAGTAAACACCAGCTACACCCAAAATGGGATATTCTACAAAACATTTAGCCAGTAATCTTTTAAAACTCTCAAGAAACTTACAGAGAAAATTCAACAAATTGGAAAAAACTAGGAGACAAGCTTCTTAAACACATTGCAGTAGTTGGGATTACATCCAGAAATACAAAAAGGACACTACTAAAGAAATATGTATCTTATAAATGAATGTTTTACCAATATATAATATTTGCTATAATAAATCAATCTCATTAAAAATGAATGAAATATTGGAACATCCATTTCATCAAAAGAAAAAATATGAATAGTAAGCAAATAAACACAAGAAAATTTTGTTTTCTTTGAGGAGCTTAATAATTTCAGAGTTTATGTTCAAGTCTTTACTTTGAGTTTATTTTGTATATGGTGTAAGATAGGGGATTAAAATTTTGTTTTCTGGTTAGGTTTATAGACAAAAGAGTCGGACACAACTTAGCCATTAGAACAACAATAATAACAAAACAGATGCTAGAATTACAAAAGTGATTGCAAAGTTTGGAACAATGTCTTAGAGCAACTATCAGAGTAATAGCTACTTTTGATTTGGCCTTCAAAATCCAGCCTTCAGAGTCTAAAATATTTACTATCTGGACCTTATCAGGAAAAGTTGTATGAACCCTAGGATTAAAGAAACAGAAGAGAAAGAACAAATCCTCATTACAGAAGAATTCCAAAGATTAAATACACAACTGTGAGAAACAGAAAATCACCATTATAACACATGAGTAACAACTGCTGCAGACAAGATACACTGATGAATGTTAAGACTAGTGGACAAAACTGTGAGGAGAAACGGGATAGTTGCATAATGTCAAAGTATCCCCTCAAAAACTATGCATTAATTATTACAGTCGTTTTAACACCTACACAAAATTTTTCATACTCTTCCCTCCAGAAAACTGAACCCAATTTTCCTACCCTGGGCTGGATTTAATGACTCACTTGTAAAGCATAGACTTTGTAAAGGGAAAGACAGTGACATTACAGGGGAGAAGCCTTGCAGATACACTGTCAAACAAGTGATCAAGTATAAGCTCACCAGTGATAATATAGACTGACACCTGAGCCTCTGATAGGATGCAATGAGAAAGGCATTTCATCTACATGGTGTTCCTCCTCAAGACCCTCAGTACAATCCTGAGTAAACACCAGCTACACCCAAAATGGGATATTCTACAAAACATTTAGCCAGTAATCTTTTAAAACTCTCAAGAAACTTACAGAGAAAATTCAACAAATTGGAAAAAACTAGGAGACAAGCTTCTTAAACACATTGCAGTAGTTGGGATTACATCCAGAAATACAAAAAGGACACTACTAAAGAAATATGTATCTTATAAATGAATGTTTTACCAATATATAATATTTGCTATAATAAATCAATCTCATTAAAAATGAATGAAATATTGGAACATCCATTTCATCAAAAGAAAAAATATGAATAGTAAGCAAATAAACACAAGAAAATTTTGTTTTCTTTGAGGAGCTTAATAATTTCAGAGTTTATGTTCAAGTCTTTACTTTGAGTTTATTTTTGTATATGGTGTAAGATAGGGGTCCATTTCATTCCTTTTTGGCTCTTTTGTCTCCTGTATATTCTTGGATTTTTGTCATAAATTAATTGACCATGGGTTTATTTCTGGATTTTCTATTCTGTTTCATTGCTTATGTGCCTGTTTTTATGTCAATATCATACTGTTTCTTATTACTATAGTTTTGTAATATAGTTAAAACTCATTTTCAATACTTATAGGTTGCTAATTATATTTGTGTACTAAGCTTTCTCGTCTGTTCTCATTTTGCATTATTATCCTTAAGTTCACCCCTTTCACTGGCCTCTCCATCTCTCAAAATTCTATCCACTTTTCAAGGTCAAAATTACATGCTATACCATAAGAAATAAAATTTATATTTAAAATTGAAAACTTTTATTTAAAATTTTATTTAAAAATTTTAAACTTTATTTAAATGTTAAATAAAATTTTTAACATTTAAATAAAGTTTATTACTTAAATAAATAATTCCAGTGCTTGTCATTTCTTTTATCAGAAATTACTGCCCCTTTCAAAAAATTCTAGGAAAGAGATGGTACTGGTAAATGTACATGCAGAGAAACAGACATAAAGAATAGACTTGTGGACATTGGAGGGAGTGAGGAATGGGCAAGAGGTATAGAAAGAGTAATATGGAAACTTACACTACCATATGTAAAATACACAACCAATGGGAATCTGCTATAAAATTAAGGGAACTCAAACAAGGGCTCTGTAACAACCTAGAGGAATGGGAAGGGGAGGAAGATGAGAGGGAAGTTCAAGACGAAGGGGACATATGTGTACCTATGGCTGATTCAGGTGGATGTGGGGCAGTAAACAAAAAAGAAATCTGTACAAAAAAAAAAAATGTTTATATAAAAACAGTCAAAGTGTAGATGAGAAAAAAACTCATTACCACTGTACGATCTTTACATATCTCCTCCTAGTCATTTTTGTATATTTGTCTTTTACAAAAGTGAGCTGAAATTGTATACATTATATAGTTCTTTCCAACTAATACATTATGACTGTATTTTTAAAAATTCTAGGAAAGAATACATGTATGTAAATCATTGCCAACAAAATACCAGAAGAGATTAAGAACTGCCAGAAATAGCACAGGCCAAGCAGAATGCAGGAAACTGGAAAGCAGATGCCCCTAGCTGTCTATCCCTGACACTGCTGGTAGAATCCACTTCTCCAAATAAAAGCAGCTTGTCCTGAGATATAAAACAAAAATTATTTGTTTACACTATGAGAGAAAGAATAAGTGGGCAAGCAGTGAGAGCCTTCCTATACCTCATGTGGTAAAAGGTAAGAAGGAATGGGAAAAAAAGATCAATAAATCACTTTTGGAGCACTGCTTCCCTTCCTGGATGTTGGTCACTCCAGCATCCACTTGTGAAAATTCATTGATTATATACTTATATTTGGTTCATTTTTGCAATGCTATATACCTCCATAAAAATAATTGATAAGGGGATCCAACTTGTATTCACTGAATTTCTATAACTTGAATAGAGAGAATGCACCTTCTGTTCCAGTCATTATGGCTATGTAACAAATTATCCCATTAAATTATGCATTATCTTCATAGACTTGGTAGGTCAGGAATTCAGACAGAGAACATCAGGGATTGATGTTCTCTGCTCCACAATAACTGGATTCCTGCAGGCAGGAACAATCTGAAGACTTGTTCTCTCTTGTCTGGCAGTTAATACTGGTTCACAACTAGTTAGAGGATATTATAAAGGAAACAGCTTCATTTACATAAGAGCAACAAAACAGACCAAAAAAGAATGAGGAATGAGAAAGGTACCTAAAAAGGAAATTTTAAGTTCTATTGTGGACATAAATCAATAGAAAATAGATATTACATTTCTGAGTTTTAAAAAAAAGTACTGGAGAACACAAAGATCGTAACCCTCACCATGTTACTTTATCATTTTAATGTGTGTCTCTTAAAATAATACAGAATTCTTTTCTAGTAAGGCAAATTGGTTCCTATGGCAAATTACATAAGCTGTTCCGCAAGTTTCTCCTGGGTTCAGAGCACTTTTACCACCACAATGGCTGGCACAGGCCAGCATCTTTACATACTCCAGTCTTTTATATTGTCTTTTACAAAAGTGAGCTGAAATTGTATACATTATATAGTTCTTTCCAACTAATACATTATGACTGTATTTTTAAAAATTCTAGGAAAGAATACATGTATGTAAATCATTGCCAACAAAATACCAGAAGAGATTAAGAACTGCCAGAAATAGCACAGGCCAAGCAGAATGCAGGAAACTGGAAAGCAGATGCCCCTAGCTGTCTATCCCTGACACTGCTGGTAGAATCCACTTCTCCAAATAAAAGCAGCTTGTCCTGAGATATAAAACAAAAATTATTTGTTTACACTATGAGAGAAAGAATAAGTGGGCAAGCAGTGAGAGCCTTCCTATACCTCATGTGGTAAAAGGTAAGAAGGAATGGGAAAAAAAGATCAATAAATCACTTTTGGAGCACTGCTTCCCTTCCTGGATGTTGGTCACTCCAGCATCCACTTGTGAAAATTCATTGATTATATACTTATATTTGGTTCATTTTTGCAATGCTATATACCTCCATAAAAATAATTGATAAGGGGATCCAACTTGTATTCACTGAATTTCTATAACTTGAATAGAGAGAATGCACCTTCTGTTCCAGTCATTATGGCTATGTAACAAATTATCCCATTAAATTATGCATTATCTTCATAGACTTGGTAGGTCAGGAATTCAGACAGAGAACATCAGGGATTGATGTTCTCTGCTCCACAATAACTGGATTCCTGCAGGCAGGAACAATCTGAAGACTTGTTCTCTCTTGTCTGGCAGTTAATACTGGTTCACAACTAGTTAGAGGATATTATAAAGGAAACAGCTTCATTTACATAAGAGCAACAAAACAGACCAAAAAAGAATGAGGAATGAGAAAGGTACCTAAAAAGGAAATTTTAAGTTCTATTGTGGACATAAATCAATAGAAAATAGATATTACATTTCTGAGTTTTAAAAAAAAGTACTGGAGAACACAAAGATCGTAACCCTCACCATGTTACTTTATCATTTTAATGTGTGTCTCTTAAAATAATACAGAATTCTTTTCTAGTAAGGCAAATTGGTTCCTATGGCAAATTACATAAGCTGTTCCGCAAGTTTCTCCTGGGTTCAGAGCACTTTTACCACCACAATGGCTGGCACAGGCCAGCATCTTTTCTCATCTGGGCTACTGAAAGAGCCTGCCTGCACTCCCTGCTTCTGCTCTTGCCCGCCTCTCCCTCATCCCACTGTCACCCATTACTCTACTCTCTAAAACAATGAGTATTCCTCTGACAGCATCAATCGGATCCCATCCCATCACTGACTTGCTCCAAAGGCTTTTCTACACAGTTAAAGTTCAAAGTTCTTTACATGTTCTATAAGGCATTCTGTGCATGTGTATGTTCATGCCAAATCGCGTCAGTTGTGTCCAATTCTGCGACCCTATGGACTGTAGCCCAGCAGGCTCCTCTGTCCACGGGATTCTCTAGGCAAGAATGCTGGAGCAGGTTGCTATGATCTCCTCCAAAGAATCCTCCAGACTCAGGGATGAACGCACGTCTCTTGAGTCTCCTGCATTGCAGGTGAGTTCTTTACCACTAGCACCACCTGGAAAGTCCATAAGGCATTCTAGGACTTGGATATTTCTTTGAACATATTTTCTCCCACTGCCCTACATTTTTACTTTTCTCCATAGCTTGCATGTGTGTGCTAAGTCACTTTACTTGTGTCTGACGCTTTGCAACTCTGTGGATTGTAGCCTGCCAGGATCCTCTGTCCATGGGATTCTCCAGGCAAGAATACTGGAATGGGATGCCATGCCTTCTCCAGGGGATCTTCCCTACCCAGGGATAGAACCTACGTCTCTTATGTCTCTTGCATTAGCAAGTGAGTTCTTTACCACTAGCGCCACCTGGCATGCCCACTATTCTCTGGTAATATTCCTCAAATATGTATTTCAAGCCCCTATCAGCTTTGCACTCATCTTCCATTTGCTAGCAATGCTTTCTTTTTTTAATTTATTTTTTATTTATTTATCTTTTGATGGGTGGGGTGGGGAGGGAGGGGGACGGGCGGGCCACTTCCATTGGTCTTTCATTTATCTGTTTTCATCCGTCTTTGTTCTTTGGCTCCTGTGGGCCTCCCATCGCGGTGGCCTCTGTTGTCGCAGAGCACGGGCTCTGGGTGCATGCGCCCCAGAGCTCCGACTCAGTAATTGGACACATCAGTCCAGTCGCTCCGCAGCACATGGGATCTTCCCAGGCCAGGGATCGAATCAGCGCCCTTTGCACTGCAAGGCAGTGTCCTTACCCACTGGACCACCAGGGGAAGCCCAGCCCCTTGCTAGCAATGCTTTTACTCAATGAAATCACATTCATTTTAGTTTAACATCAAATGCTACTTCCTCAGAGAAACTACAATTGAAAATCCTACATAAAATACAGTATTCATTCTGATTTATTTTCTTCATATCATAGACTGACTTGTTTTAGCATGGTCTACTTTCTCAACTAGGAAGTGTATTTTCACAAAGATCGAAACTCTTTTTCCTGCACACTTAACACAATATCTAACATACTTCAAGTGCTCAATAAATACTGAATTGAATGAGTAAATAGCATGAGAATCATTCTGAAAATTAGTATATCTTTAAAAAAAAATGTAACCCTATAGTAAACATAACAAAGGTAGAAAGCTCAACCAACAGAATATACTAGATAAATTTAAGACCTGAAATTCACCCAAATACAAATGCAACTTAGTATATATGAAAGAAACCATTTGGGCTTCCCTGGTGGTCCAGTGGGTAAGGACACCGCCTTGCAGTGCAAGGGGTGCTGGTTCAATCCCTGGCCTGGGAAGATCCCACAAGCCGCAGAGCGGCTGGACCAATGTGTTCAATTACCGAGCCGGAGTTCTGGAGCGCATGCACCCAGAGCCTGTGCTCTGCGACAACAGAGGTCACTGTGATGGGAGGCCCACATGGGCCAAAGAACAAAGATGGATGAAAATAGATAAATGAAAGACCAATAGAAGTGCCCACCCACCCACCTCCCTTCCCACCCCACTCCCCTTGCAAAAAAAGAGAGAAAGAAACCATTTCAAATTAGGAGAAAAATTAGTTCATAATAATTGGTGTTTCAACTTGAATAACTATTTGGAACAATAAAATAAACTAAGCAGAATCCTTACCTTATACCTTAATATAAAATAAACTCCAGATGAATTAAATATTTAATACTAAAAGGATACTAAGAAATGCTGGAAAATCCATGGTAGGACTTTGAAAGTCACTCAGAAATGAGATGAGTTCTATAAATGTAGCACAAAGTCTAGAAATAATTTTTTACTTGTTAAAATTTTTACCACAAAATTCAAATGTCTTTATTTGAAAAATCATTTTAAAACCCAAAGGAGAGAAAAATCCGCAACTTGAAAAGCAAACCAGGGAAGCCCAGCCCCTTGCTAGCAATGCTTTTACTCAATGAAATCACATTCATTTTAGTTTAACATCAAATGCTACTTCCTCAGAGAAACTACAATTGAAAATCCTACATAAAATACAGTATTCATTCTGATTTATTTTCTTCATATCATAGACTGACTTGTTTTAGCATGGTCTACTTTCTCAACTAGGAAGTGTATTTTCACAAAGATCGAAACTCTTTTTCCTGCACACTTAACACAATATCTAACATACTTCAAGTGCTCAATAAATACTGAATTGAATGAGTAAATAGCATGAGAATCATTCTGAAAATTAGTATTTCTTTAAAAAAAAATGTAACCCTATAGTAAACATAACAAAGGTAGAAAGCTCAACCAACAGAATATACTAGATAAATTTAAGACCTGAAATTCACCCAAATACAAATGCAACTTAGTATATATGAAAGAAACCATTTGGGCTTCCCTGGTGGTCCAGTGGGTAAGGACACCGCCTTGCAGTGCAAGGGGTGCTGGTTCAATCCCTGGCCTGGGAAGATCCCACAAGCCGCAGAGCGGCTGGACCAATGTGTTCAATTACCGAGCCGGAGTTCTGGAGCGCATGCACCCAGAGCCTGTGCTCTGCGACAACAGAGGCCACTGTGATGGGAGGCCCACATGGGCCAAAGAACAAAGATGGATGAAAACAGATAAATGAAAGACCAATAGAAGTGCCCACCCACCCACCTCCCTTCCCACCCCACTCCCCTTGCAAAAAAAGAGAGAAAGAAACCATTTCAAATTAGGAGAAAAATTAGTTCATAATAATTGGTGTTTCAACTTGAATAACTATTTGGAACAATAAAATAAACTAAGCAGAATCCTTACCTTATACCTTAATATAAAATAAACTCCAGATGAATTAAATATTTAATACTAAAAGGATACTAAGAAATGCTGGAAAATCCATGGTAGGACTTTGAAAGTCACTCAGAAATGAGATGAGTTCTATAAATGTAGCACAAAGTCTAGAAATAATTTTTTACTTGTTAAAATTTTTACCACAAAAATTCAAATGTCTTTATTTGAAAAATCATTTTTAAAAACCCAAAGGAGAGAAAAAATCCGCAACTTGTATCACACACAAATTGCAAATTTTCTCAATATATGACAAGTCCCTAAAAATACATAAGAAAACAACAGACAACCTGGTAGAAAACTGAGGAAAAAGTATGTGAATGGACACCATATTGAATTAAATAATTCTTAACTATGTGAAAATATGTTCAATCACACTAAGAAAATGCCATCCAACTGACAATGACAGGTTATTATTTACCTATTTAATTGTACAGCATTAAAAAAATGACACCACACTGTGTTAGAAAGGGTACACAGGACATCAGGTGCTCTCATACACTGATATTGGAAGCATAAATTGGAACAACTTCCACGAAGAATGTAATTGTTATCTATTGTTACATAACAAATTGCCCCAAGACTTAGAGGTTTAACAATGACAATAAACATTTATTTTCTCTGATAGTTTCTCTGTATTAGAAGTTTGGGAGCCACTTATATTTGGCATTCCTGGCTCAGGGTCCCTTAGGAGGCCGCAACCAGCATGCTAGTCAGTGCTGCGGTCATTTTAAGGCCTGATGATAGATGAGCGAGCACTCTTAAAAGCAACTCAGGTATCTGGCTAGCACTTCGATGCTGGCTATTGGTGCGAATCCTCTGTTTTTCTACAGATAAGCCTCATGACATGGCCTCTGGATTCCTCTACAGCTAGACATCCAAAAGAAAGAAAGTGGAAGCCGTGATATCTTTCATGATTAGACCCTGGATTCCTTTTACAAGCTAGACATCCATTTCAAATTAGGAGAAAAATTAGTTCATAATAATTGGTGTTTCAACTTGAATAACTATTTGGAACAATAAAATAAACTAAGCAGAATCCTTACCTTATACCTTAATATAAAATAAACTCCAGATGAATTAAATATTTAATACTAAAAGGATACTAAGAAATGCTGGAAAATCCATGGTAGGACTTTGAAAGTCACTCAGAAATGAGATGAGTTCTATAAATGTAGCACAAAGTCTAGAAATAATTTTTTACTTGTTAAAATTTTTACCACAAAAATTCAAATGTCTTTATTTGAAAAATCATTTTTAAAAACCCAAAGGAGAGAAAAAATCCGCAACTTGTATCACACACAAATTGCAAATTTTCTCAATATATGACAAGTCCCTAAAAATACATAAGAAAACAACAGACAACCTGGTAGAAAACTGAGGAAAAAGTATGTGAATGGACACCATATTGAATTAAATAATTCTTAACTATGTGAAAATATGTTCAATCACACTAAGAAAATGCCATCCAACTGACAATGACAGGTTATTATTTACCTATTTAATTGTACAGCATTAAAAAAATGACACCACACTGTGTTAGAAAGGGTACACAGGACATCAGGTGCTCTCATACACTGATATTGGAAGCATAAATTGGAACAACTTCCACGAAGAATGTAATTGTTATCTATTGTTACATAACAAATTGCCCCAAGACTTAGAGGTTTAACAATGACAATAAACATTTATTTTCTCTGATAGTTTCTCTGTATTAGAAGTTTGGGAGCCACTTATATTTGGCATTCCTGGCTCAGGGTCCCTTAGGAGGCCGCAACCAGCATGCTAGTCAGTGCTGCGGTCATTTTAAGGCCTGATGATAGATGAGCGAGCACTCTTAAAAGCAACTCAGGTATCTGGCTAGCACTTCGATGCTGGCTATTGGTGCGAATCCTCTGTTTTTCTACAGATAAGCCTCATGACATGGCCTCTGGATTCCTCTACAGCTAGACATCCAAAAGAAAGAAAGTGGAAGCCGTGATATCTTTCATGATTAGACCCTGTGGTTACGTTTCACTTTCTCCGTGTCTTATCGGTTAACGAAAACCGGCTTCGTTAAACACAGGGGGAAGAGCAGTGATGCAAAGGGTAAAGACAGAAACAAAGATAGATTCTATATAGTGGGGATCATGGGGCTAGACGCCTCCGAGAGGCACTAGCAACAATTCTCTCCCAGAGTCTTTTTATTGGAAACTTTTACATGAATACGTGCCTTGGGGCAGGTAGGGTGTGCGCACACAAATCAGATAAACAATTCCTTCTAGGCATGGATAAATATAACCTTTTGCTGACTTTAACCAGAGACACCTGTTCAACCTAATTATTCTGTTACTTGTCTTAAGGACTGCAGAGGTCAAATTTCGTGACCCGCACCCAGGGAACCAGGTCATTTAAGGATCGCAGCTTTCCGCAGATCCTTTCTGACTGCATTCCACTGGATGATGAGTTCACAAAAGCATGACTTGTGTCCTGATTTTTCTCCAGGAATTCTGGTTTCGATTATAATGCTTTTTGCTAAACCCATCTCCCACAGTTCATAATGCTTTTTGCTAAACCCATCTCCCACAACTGGTCACATAAGTCAGCACCATTAAATGTGAGAGGAAGCTACATGGAAGCACATGTTTCTGGGAGACTGGCTACCACAGGAGGAAATTTGGAAAATACTTTTCAAAATAAAAATTTCATATAAATTCTAGAACCAAAGTTTTCACTTATAGCCATTTTTCCAGATATGCTTTCTTTGTAAAACTACGTTTCCATGAAAGTGTTAATTGAACTGTACTGAGCCTTTTTCACTTCAGTTTGTCTTTTTGTGACGTATTAATCAATCTGCTACCATTATTTGGACTCACAACTCAATTCTTCTCTGAGATTTCAAACTTCTTGAGTGTATTGATTACCTGGCCTATTTTGTATCCCCAAATATTCCTAAGGCCTGATGATAGATGACCCTTGAACTCAGGTATCTGGCTAGCACTTCGATGCTGGCTATTGGTGCGAATCCTCTGTTTTTCTACAGATAAGCCTCATGACATGGCCTCTGGATTCCTCTACAGCTAGACATCCAAAAGAAAGAAAGTGGAAGCCGTGATATCTTTCATGATTAGACCCTGTGGTTACGTTTCACTTTCTCCGTGTCTTATCGGTTAACGAAAACCGGCTTCGTTAAACACAGGGGGAAGAGCAGTGATGCAAAGGGTAAAGACAGAAACAAAGATAGATTCTATATAGTGGGGATCATGGGGCTAGACGCCTCCGAGAGGCACTAGCAACAATTCTCTCCCAGAGTCTTTTTATTGGAAACTTTTACATGAATACGTGCCTTGGGGCAGGTAGGGTGTGCGCACACAAATCAGATAAACAATTCCTTCTAGGCATGGATAAATATAACCTTTTGCTGACTTTAACCAGAGACACCTGTTCAACCTAATTATTCTGTTACTTGTCTTAAGGACTGCAGAGGTCAAATTTCGTGACCCGCACCCAGGGAACCAGGTCATTTAAGGATCGCAGCTTTCCGCAGATCCTTTCTGACTGCATTCCACTGAATGATGAGTTCATAAGAGCATGACCTGTGTCCTGATTTTTCTCCATGAATTCTGGCTTCGATTATAATGCTTTTTGCTAAACCCATCTCCCACAGTTCATAATGCTTTTTGCTAAACCCATCCCCCACAACTGGTCACATAAGTCAGCACCATTAAATGTGAGAGGAAGCTACATGGAAGCACATGTTTCTGGGAGACTGGCTACCACAGGAGGAAATTTGGAAAATACTTTTCAAAATAAAAATTTCATATAAATTCTAGAACCAAAGTTTTCACTTATAGCCATTTTTCCAGATATGCTTTCTTTGTAAAACTACGTTTCCATGAAAGTGTTAATTGAACTGTACTGAGCCTTTTTCACTTCAGTTTGTCTTTTTGTGACGTATTAATCAATCTGCTACCATTATTTGGACTCACAACTCAATTCTTCTCTGAGATTTCAAACTTCTTGAGTGTATTGATTACCTGGCCTATTTTGTATCCCCAAATATTCCTAAGCACGATATCAAGGACAGAGCAAGTGTTCAACGTGTATTTGTTTAACTCAGGATTTCATAACCTCAGTGTTACTGATACTTTGGGTCAGATAATTTTTTGTTAAAGGGGGTTTCTCTACGCACCACAGGCTATTTATTAGCAACTCTGGCCTCCTGGCAGATGCCAAGAGTATACTCTAAATCATGAACAAAATATCACTAAACATCCCCTGAAGAGAAATAATCATCCCCATTGAGAGTGTCTGGGTTAAAATAATAACATATCCAATCTTGGAGTAGCTACAGAATTTTTAAAGATTTTAAAGCAAGATTTAGTATGTATATTTTCTACTACATATAATAATTTGGTATATACTTCGGTATAAGTGAATTTAAGAGTTAGAATGTAATATGTTATAGAGTATAAACTAAATCAGAACTAATCTTTAGTACTTTTGTCATTGTTGTTGTTTAATCGCTGAGTCGTGTCTGACTCTTTTGTGACCCCCATGGACTGTAACTCGCCAGGCTCCTCTGTCTATGTGATTCTCCAGGAAAGAATACTAGAGTGGGTTCCCATTTCCTACTCCAGGGGATCTCCCCAAACCAGGGATAGAACCCATGCCTTCTGCCTTGGCAGACAGATTCTTTACCACTGAGCACCTGGGAAGCTCAACTCTAGTCATTATTCATTTATTATTCTTAATTGTTCCTTGTTATTTATATCCAGAAATGACCTTGTGTAGGAAGGTGAAGAATTCAGAATTCTTCATTTAGTTAAACTGTATGGTATGTATCATGATGAATGATGGCCTATATGTGAGATGCATCATTTCTTCCTCTTCTGGAATGAAATACTTTTCAAAATAAAAATTTCATATAAATTCTAGAACCAAAGTTTTCACTTATAGCCATTTTTCCAGATATGCTTTCTTTGTAAAACTACGTTTCCATGAAAGTGTTAATTGAACTGTACTGAGCCTTTTTCACTTCAGTTTGTCTTTTTGTGACGTATTAATCAATCTGCTACCATTATTTGGACTCACAACTCAATTCTTCTCTGAGATTTCAAACTTCTTGAGTGTATTGATTACCTGGCCTATTTTGTATCCCCAAATATTCCTAAGCACGATATCAAGGACAGAGCAAGTGTTCAACGTGTATTTGTTTAACTCAGGATTTCATAACCTCAGTGTTACTGATACTTTGGGTCAGATAATTTTTTGTTAAAGGGGGTTTCTCTACGCACCACAGGCTATTTATTAGCAACTCTGGCCTCCTGGCAGATGCCAAGAGTATACTCTAAATCATGAACAAAATATCACTAAACATCCCCTGAAGAGAAATAATCATCCCCATTGAGAGTGTCTGGGTTAAAATAATAACATATCCAATCTTGGAGTAGCTACAGAATTTTTAAAGATTTTAAAGCAAGATTTAGTATGTATATTTTCTACTACATATAATAATTTGGTATATACTTCGGTATAAGTGAATTTAAGAGTTAGAATGTAATATGTTATAGAGTATAAACTAAATCAGAACTAATCTTTAGTACTTTTGTCATTGTTGTTGTTTAATCGCTGAGTCGTGTCTGACTCTTTTGTGACCCCCATGGACTGTAACTCGCCAGGCTCCTCTGTCTATGTGATTCTCCAGGAAAGAATACTAGAGTGGGTTCCCATTTCCTACTCCAGGGGATCTCCCCAAACCAGGGATAGAACCCATGCCTTCTGCCTTGGCAGACAGATTCTTTACCACTGAGCACCTGGGAAGCTCAACTCTAGTCATTATTCATTTATTATTCTTAATTGTTCCTTGTTATTTATATCCAGAAATGACCTTGTGTAGGAAGGTGAAGAATTCAGAATTCTTCATTTAGTTAAACTGTATGGTATGTATCATGATGAATGATGGCCTATATGTGAGATGCATCATTTCTTCCTCTTCTCTTCTAGATAACTATGATGATAGTAAAAATTGATTATCAGTACACCAAGGGTATCATTTGGAATAAATACTCCATTCTTTGATGCAGATCACTTCATCAGATAGGGACTAAACTATATAAAGATTAATTACACTAGCCAAACTATTAGTTCTGCATGATTTCTTTTAGTTGATAACCAATGGTTTACAAATTAGAAATTATCATCTGTGAAATTGGATAAAGAGCCTTACAGTGAGCACAGTAGCAAGAGTAACACTAAGGATACCTAAGATAGATCATTGTTATCTCACAAATGGCATTACTGGGGAGAAAAGACCTCCATAACACATGGACAAAGGAATTAACAGATCTTTCCTTGTCTTTAAGATTGTCGTTTTGTCATTGAAAATCTTTGTGGTATTAAGAGCATTTCCCATCTTTCCTCTCAACTCATATTCCCTCTTTGTCTTAATCCCACCAAGAGAAGGGAGAAAAGAAAAAATGAAGGAGGGAGGGTGGTTAGAAGGAATGGAGGGGAGAAAGGGAAAAGTTTAGCAGAGGAAGATTGGAAGGTAATTTTTCTGTCATAGAATAATATTCACATACACCTCCAGTCTACAAGATAAAAATAAAACTGGTAGCCAATCTTGTACCTTCTTTTCCTATAATTTCACCAAAACACAATTTAGCCAATTTCTATAAGGCCCATTTTGAAAAATACTTAACCAATTTAATTAGCTATGAATAATATGACTATGTGCAGTCTATTTCCATAATATAATTCTTACTGTATTACAAAAGATCATTATAGGCAAACTTCCTGCTGTTGCTCTGCCTAACTTCTAATAGCATCCTTAAAAGCTAAAAATTCCTGTTTATTTTACCCTATGTTTACATTGCTTCCTCTTATTTGTCTTGATATCTGAGAATCTGCCACCAAATCCCAAATGGCTCTATAATATCTAAAAACATCTTACCACTGAGCACCTGGGAAGCTCAACTCTAGTCATTATTCATTTATTATTCTTAATTTTTTTATTTATATCCAGAAATGACCTTGTGTAGGAAGGTGAAGAATTCAGAATTCTTCATTTAGTTAAACTGTATGGTATGTATCATGATGAATGATGGCCTATATGTGAGATGCATCATTTCTTCCTCTTCTCTTCTAGATAACTATGATGATAGTAAAAATTGATTATCAGTACACCAAGGGTATCATTTGGAATAAATACTCCATTCTTTGATGCAGATCACTTCATCAGATAGGGACTAAACTATATAAAGATTAATTACACTAGCCAAACTATTAGTTCTGCATGATTTCTTTTAGTTGATAACCAATGGTTTACAAATTAGAAATTATCATCTGTGAAATTGGATAAAGAGCCTTACAGTGAGCACAGTAGCAAGAGTAACACTAAGGATACCTAAGATAGATCATTGTTATCTCACAAATGGCATTACTGGGGAGAAAAGACCTCCATAACACATGGACAAAGGAATTAACAGATCTTTCCTTGTCTTTAAGATTGTCGTTTTGTCATTGAAAATCTTTGTGGTATTAAGAGCATTTCCCATCTTTCCTCTCAACTCATATTCCCTCTTTGTCTTAATCCCACCAAGAGAAGGGAGAAAAGAAAAAATGAAGGAGGGAGGGTGGTTAGAAGGAATGGAGGGGAGAAAGGGAAAAGTTTAGCAGAGGAAGATTGGAAGGTAATTTTTCTGTCATAGAATAATATTCACATACACCTCCAGTCTACAAGATAAAAATAAAACTGGTAGCCAATCTTGTACCTTCTTTTCCTATAATTTCACCAAAACACAATTTAGCCAATTTCTATAAGGCCCATTTTGAAAAATACTTAACCAATTTAATTAGCTATGAATAATATGACTATGTGCAGTCTATTTCCATAATATAATTCTTACTGTATTACAAAAGATCATTATAGGCAAACTTCCTGCTGTTGCTCTGCCTAACTTCTAATAGCATCCTTAAAAGCTAAAAATTCCTGTTTATTTTACCCTATGTTTACATTGCTTCCTCTTATTTGTCTTGATATCTGAGAATCTGCCACCAAATCCCAAATGGCTCTATATATCTACCAACAGTTCAAGTACTTAAAAACAGGACCAAAATTATTTTCAGTCAAAAAACATTCCTCCCATCCAAGTACTAACCAGGCCCGACCCTGCTTAGCTTCCGAGATCAGACGAGATCGGGCGCGTTCAGGGTGATCTGAGAACATGCATGTCTGTGAACAACAAAACTCTGTAAAAGTTAAAAGTAAAATAAAGGTTTAAAAAATAAAAAAATTAAAAAATTTAAAAAAAAAAAAATTCCTCTTGCTCATAGTCTAACTAGAGTACAAGATATTTAGACACTGTTTTGAATACTGATTCCATTTTGTTTGTATCATCGCTGTATAATAGTCCATCATGTTAGAACAAAACATTGGCAAAAAGTGAGGTACCTAGTTGTTCATTGTTTCATATTAACACAGAAGATAATTGCAGCACATTATTTGTGGGGCCCTGAAGGAAAGACGGCCTTTGCAAGCATAAGGAAACTTAAGCACATTTGCAGTTTGGTACTAAAAGGACGCCGACAGGAAGAGACAGGGCATGATCTAAGGTCCATTGTCAAAACTTCTGATTGATTCCCCTGGTTTCCGCGCTCTGGGCAATGCCGGCTCACCGTGAGTTCCTATTGCAATGTAAATGCATAGTTGCTCGACCTTTAGCTTGATTGGTGTAACTATAGGAAGTCTCTTGCAAACCCCCCTTTTCGTTTGCCTATAAAAACTGTTAGTTTACTCTAATAAAACGGAACTACTTCGATGGAACCCCTGTCGCGTCTGATTGTCCCCTGCCTTCAGTCAGGGGGCTGCAGGGCGGACAGTTCAAGATTTGCCTTTCTCCGAGATCTCCTGGTTCCGCCGGGAGTAATCCCTGCTGCCTTCCCTTTCTGCGGAAGGTCCCCGCAATTATTATCATTATTTATTTACAGGGCTACAAGTTTTACAGCTTGACTGTTTGTAAAGCAAGAAAAAGACATTACAGAATCACCCTATCAAGGTTTTTTTCAGTTCAGTCACTCAGTAGTGTCTGACTCTTGATGGACTTGTGACCCCATGGACTGTAGCACACCAGGTTTCCCTGTCCTTCACCATCTCCCAGAGCTTGCTCAAACTCATGCCCACTGACTCGGTGATACCATCCAACCATCTATCAAGGTAGCTTACCTGTATAATAACTAGAATTTACACAAACTCCACAATTCAGTAGTCTGAATGACTGGTTATATGTCAAGCTTTAAAAACAAGATAATTAATCAGGATGGAATATGCTTTGTGTGCTTTCAGGTAGAAATATTCATCTTCTTTGTAAGATAAATATTATTTCACAGATAATAATGTCTACAAATGATTGACCTCAGATGAATACTAGAATCATAATGAATACTGATTCCATTTTGTTTGTATCATCGCTGTATAATAGTCCATCATGTTAGAACAAAACATTGGCAAAGAGTGAGGTACCTAGTTGTTCATTGTTTCATATTAACACAGAAGATAATTGCAGCACATTATTTGTGGGGCCCTGAAGGAAAGACGGCCTTTGCAAGCATAAGGAAACTTAAGCACATTTGCAGTTTGGTACTAAAAGGACGCCGACAGGAAGAGACAGGGCATGATCTAAGGTCCATTGTCAAAACTTCTGATTGATTCCCCTGGTTTCCGCGCTCTGGGCAATGCCGGCTCACCGTGAGTTCCTATTGCAATGTAAATGCATAGTTGCTCGACCTTTAGCTTGATTGGTGTAACTATAGGAAGTCTCTTGCAAACCCCCCTTTTCGTTTGCCTATAAAAACTGTTAGTTTACTCTAATAAAACGGAACTACTTCGATGGAACCCCTGTCGCGTCTGATTGTCCCCTGCCTTCAGTCAGGGGGCTGCAGGGCGGACAGTTCAAGATTTGCCTTTCTCCGAGATCTCCTGGTTCCGCCGGGAGTAATCCCTGCTGCCTTCCCTTTCTGCGGAAGGTCCCCGCAATTATTATCATTATTTATTTACAGGGCTACAAGTTTTACAGCTTGACTGTTTGTAAAGCAAGAAAAAGACATTACAGAATCACCCTATCAAGGTTTTTTTCAGTTCAGTCACTCAGTAGTGTCTGACTCTTGATGGACTTGTGACCCCATGGACTGTAGCACACCAGGTTTCCCTGTCCTTCACCATCTCCCAGAGCTTGCTCAAACTCATGCCCACTGACTCGGTGATACCATCCAACCATCTATCAAGGTAGCTTACCTGTATAATAACTAGAATTTACACAAACTCCACAATTCAGTAGTCTGAATGACTGGTTATATGTCAAGCTTTAAAAACAAGATAATTAATCAGGATGGAATATGCTTTGTGTGCTTTCAGGTAGAAATATTCATCTTCTTTGTAAGATAAATATTATTTCACAGATAATAATGTCTACAAATGATTGACCTCAGATGAACTATTCTTAGAATCATAATGAAACTGAGTATAATGTTTATATTGATGAAGTTTGTCTGGAAATTCCAAGTTATCTTTTTTCCCAAGAAAAAATTTTGACATATGGTTCATTGAATATTATGGTTCATTTGACATATGGTTCATTGACATGTTATTCACAGAATCTTCAAAGACAAATACTCTTGATACCATAAACTTTTATTTATTTTCTATTATAATTTCTCTTGTATTATTTTAGGCCAAATAAAAGAAATGACAGAAATTGCATTTTCATATGGTTCTACCTAATTGTATGAGCAATAAAACTAAGAACTGAAGTAAGAAAAGAAAAAAAATATAAACAATACTGGGTCAAACCAAGGTCTCCTGCATTGCAGGCACTCTTCACTGTCTGAGTCACCATAGAAGCCCAAGAAAAATAGAGTGAGGAGCCTATCCCTTCTCCAGGAAATCTTCTCGACCCAGTAATTGAACCAGGGTCTCCTGCATTACAGGCAGATTCTTTACCAGTTGAGCTATCAAGGAAGCCCACAGTAAAGGTAGACAGTCTTCTTTGATGTACTATATTCAAAAAAAACCCCAATGACTTAGGAATATCATAGAAAATATTAACAAATAGGCCTTTCATTTTGAAAACCTTACATACAAAGAAAACATTATGAAGTTTAAACAACCAAAGCACATGTGACATGTGAATGTTACACTTTAACTTGGTGTCATAAACAGTGATCTAATGTATGAGGTTTTTCAGTTCAGTCACTCAGTAGTGTCTGACTCTTGATGGACTTGTTACCCCATGGACTGTAGCACACCAGGTTTCCCTGTCCTTCACCATCTCCCAGAGCTTGCTCAAACTCATGCCCACTGACTCGGTGATACCATCCAACCATCTATCAAGGTAGCTTACCTGTATAATAACTAGAATTTACACAAACTCCACAATTCAGTAGTCTGAATGACTGGTTATATGTCAAGCTTTAAAAACAAGATAATTAATCAGGATGGAATATGCTTTGTGTGCTTTCAGGTAGAAATATTCATCTTCTTTGTAAGATAAATATTATTTCACAGATAATAATGTCTACAAATGATTGACCTCAGATGAACTATTCTTAGAATCATAATGAAACTGAGTATAATGTTTATATTGATGAAGTTTGTCTGGAAATTCCAAGTTATCTTTTTTCCCAAGAAAAAATTTTGACATATGGTTCATTGAATATTATGGTTCATTTGACATATGGTTCATTGACATGTTATTCACAGAATCTTCAAAGACAAATACTCTTGATACCATAAACTTTTATTTATTTTCTATTATAATTTCTCTTGTATTATTTTAGGCCAAATAAAAGAAATGACAGAAATTGCATTTTCATATGGTTCTACCTAATTGTATGAGCAATAAAACTAAGAACTGAAGTAAGAAAAGAAAAAAAATATAAACAATACTGGGTCAAACCAAGGTCTCCTGCATTGCAGGCACTCTTCACTGTCTGAGTCACCATAGAAGCCCAAGAAAAATAGAGTGAGGAGCCTATCCCTTCTCCAGGAAATCTTCTCGACCCAGTAATTGAACCAGGGTCTCCTGCATTACAGGCAGATTCTTTACCAGTTGAGCTATCAAGGAAGCCCACAGTAAAGGTAGACAGTCTTCTTTGATGTACTATATTCAAAAAAAACCCCAATGACTTAGGAATATCATAGAAAATATTAACAAATAGGCCTTTCATTTTGAAAACCTTACATACAAAGAAAACATTATGAAGTTTAAACAACCAAAGCACATGTGACATGTGAATGTTACACTTTAACTTGGTGTCATAAACAGTGATCTAATGTATGAGATTAATAAAACACTCATATCAAGAGAAAACTAAAATTCAAAAACATATATGCATGCCAATGTTCACTGCAACACTATTTACAAAGGCCAAGGCATGGATGCAACCTAAATGTCCATCAACAGAGGAATGGAGAAAGAAGATGTGGTACCTGTGTACAATGATATACCACTCGCCCATGTAAAAACTATGAAATAATGCCATTTGCGGGAACATGGATAAACCTTGAGATTCTATTAAGTGAAGAAGTCAGAAAGAAAAAGATAAATATGTGATATCACTCACATGTGGAATCTAAAATATGATACAAATGAACTTTTCCATGAAACAGAAACGGACTCACAAGCATAGAGAAAACACATGAGGTTCCCAAGGGGTAAGGGTATGGGGAAAGAATGGATTGGGAGTTTGGGATTAGCAGATACATTATACACAGAATGGGCAAACAACAGGATCCTACTGTATAGCACTTGGAACTATACTCAATATTCTGTGATAAACCGTATGGAAAAGAACATGAAAAAGAATGTATGTATATGTATATCAATCACTTTGCTGTACAGTAGAAATTAGCACAACAACATAAATCAATGTGTTTTGTTCTATAAAATAAATTTTTAAATAATAATAAATTAAAATGTTCAATTCAACACTGCATAGTGAAACATAGCAAATGCATAACTATGATTATAATTTACAAAAATTAATAATGCATTTGCAAAAGAAGAAATCCTTATTTTTTCTTTAAAAGTTGCCAGAACAGAGTTCTATCACCCTCAAAGGATTTCGATTTCAAAATTATACTGTAGGGACTAAGATGATCTGTGATATTTTATACCTGAAATTGTTCCAGCTAAAGGCCTAGGGAATGATCAGGCATAGGTTTGTTAAGAAACTAAAAGTGTTAGTTGCTAAGTTGGGGCTGACTCTTTGCGACCTGATGGGCTATAGCCTGCCAGACTCCTCTGTCCATGGAATTCTCCAGACAAGAATACTGGAGTGGGTTGCCATTCCCTTCTCCAGGGGATCTTCTCAACCCACGGATGAACCTGTGCTTCCGGCACTGCAGGCAGATTCTTTACACTTTGAGTCACCAGGGAAGATCTTATTAGGATAGTGAATGCCTATAATGAATTCTAAGTTATGAATCACTTATATAGTAGATATATTTTGAAGGATAGGCCAACTATCTATGGTAATTTAGGATATTTTGGATAATTTAGGATAATTTAGGATATTAATATTAACTTGAGAAGGGCAATAATGATGAAAATACCATTCATCTCAGATTCTGTGATAACTTATAAAATTGGTATAATATTCCAAATCAAGTGAATGTAATCAGGCACTTACAGTACAGAAGTGGAAAGAATTTAAACCCGTCAGTATATGGTATAAGACATTATTCAATACAAACATACTGACCACACTTTCTATTTGAGTACTGAATTTTGGGTATTCCTCTAAGGGGAAGAATCACCTGGTAATTTAGGTTGAGAGAATGACTCAGTGGTTCCTTACTTTGTCCAGGATTATCACATTTTGGTTGTCACATAATATACATTGGTAATTATAGCCACTATAATGAACTTTAGATCCTCAAAATTTATTCATTTTATAGTTAGTAGTATTCAATATATATCTCACCAACATCTCCCATTCTCTCCCACCTCCTTCAGTTTCTGACAAATACCATTTTACTCTCTGTTTCTGTAAGTTTAGCTTTCTCAGATTCCGCATATTAAGTGACAACCTATGGTCTTTGTCTTTTCTTCTCTGACTTATTTCACTTAGTGGAATGCCCTCAAGGTTCATCCATGTTGTCACAAAAGTTAAGATTTCCTTTTTTAAAAAAATGGCTGAATAACACTTCACATGTTGTATACATACCACATTTGCTTTATCCATTCATAGATATGAAGTCATCCATGAACACTCACTAAGGCTGTTTCTGTGTCTTGGCTATTGTGAATACAAGGTGCAGTAAACTTGGGAGTGCAGATATCTCTTTGATTTCCTGGAAAGAGCAGGGGCTGGGATAAGCCAGAAGCCTGAAGTCCTTTATCTGGTATCATTAGCCTTATAAAGGTACATTCATGTGTGGATAGTTACTCAAACTGACGTTTCTGGATAAAAACAAGTCCTAGAAATTCCCATACAGCCATTTTGCTGATGTTCCCCCTTGTTTAGGAGTATTTCAAACTAAAGATTGTTCTATATTTCTGGTTATGACTTCATTATTTGAGAAATTTCTAAACTATGACAAAGTAAAACAAAGAATTATAAAGACACCAAAAATATCATTACTTAAAAAGAAAAGCTAACACGTTCAACTTTAGGATTAACTACTACATATTTCTTTAGCATTTTCAAATGAAGTTTAATTGATGAGAATTTCACATATACAAAAGAAAACTATTTGTGATAATTAATGTACTGCTTTCATTTTGAATAATTTGCAGGTGGACAAAATTCAAGGCAATCTTCCTTTATCCTAAAGAAACTAAAAGAATTTTTGACCTGTTCTTGTGTGCTTACTCATGTCTGACTCTTTCCAACCATATGGACTACAGTCCAACAGGCTACAGGTTTCCCTGGCAAGAATACTGCCATTTTCTACTCCATTCTTTAAGTTATATGACAGTTTAATGTTTTAGATGTTTCTGTTTCATAAGATGAAGAATGATTAGACAATCAACCCTTACATTTTCTGGGGCTATTTCTCTTTGGTCAAGAGGTGTTTCCTTTCCCAGAAACCAAAGTTACTTTGATCTATGCTTTACCACCAGCACCTCCATGCCACCAGTATCATCTCCTTCAATATAAAATTCTGCGAGGCCATGCCAAAAGAGTAATCTCAGCACCTATTCCATATCCACAGTTACCTACATCAATGGCTACTGCATATTATAGCTCCAAAACCTTACACCACTCACTGGCACAAGAGAAAATTAGAATGATCCAGCTAGAGTAACAAATATATTTCAGGACCATATTGCTGCAGTCAGGAGGCAAGGATTTCTTGGTCATGTGTGCCTACCCTTCCTGGACTGAGGCCAAAGGAAAATCCTCAAAGAAGATTTCAGCAGAGAGCCAATGACACCACTAATAGAAAAATCTCTTTGATTTCCTGGAAAGAGCAGGGGCTGGGATAAGCCAGAAGCCTGAAGTCCTTTATCTGGTATCATTAGCCTTATAAAGGTACATTCATGTGTGGATAGTTACTCAAACTGACGTTTCTGGATAAAAACAAGTCCTAGAAATTCCCATACAGCCATTTTGCTGATGTTCCCCCTTGTTTAGGAGTATTTCAAACTAAAGATTGTTCTATATTTCTGGTTATGACTTCATTATTTGAGAAATTTCTAAACTATGACAAAGTAAAACAAAGAATTATAAAGACACCAAAAATATCATTACTTAAAAAGAAAAGCTAACACGTTCAACTTTAGGATTAACTACTACATATTTCTTTAGCATTTTCAAATGAAGTTTAATTGATGAGAATTTCACATATACAAAAGAAAACTATTTGTGATAATTAATGTACTGCTTTCATTTTGAATAATTTGCAGGTGGACAAAATTCAAGGCAATCTTCCTTTATCCTAAAGAAACTAAAAGAATTTTTGACCTGTTCTTGTGTGCTTACTCATGTCTGACTCTTTCCAACCATATGGACTACAGTCCAACAGGCTACAGGTTTCCCTGGCAAGAATACTGCCATTTTCTACTCCATTCTTTAAGTTATATGACAGTTTAATGTTTTAGATGTTTCTGTTTCATAAGATGAAGAATGATTAGACAATCAACCCTTACATTTTCTGGGGCTATTTCTCTTTGGTCAAGAGGTGTTTCCTTTCCCAGAAACCAAAGTTACTTTGATCTATGCTTTACCACCAGCACCTCCATGCCACCAGTATCATCTCCTTCAATATAAAATTCTGCGAGGCCATGCCAAAAGAGTAATCTCAGCACCTATTCCATATCCACAGTTACCTACATCAATGGCTACTGCATATTATAGCTCCAAAACCTTACACCACTCACTGGCACAAGAGAAAATTAGAATGATCCAGCTAGAGTAACAAATATATTTCAGGACCATATTGCTGCAGTCAGGAGGCAAGGATTTCTTGGTCATGTGTGCCTACCCCTTCCTGGACTGAGGCCAAAGGGAAAATCCTCAAAGAAGATTTCAGCAGAGAGCCAATGACACCACTAATAGATCTTACATAGAGTGATACTAATCTTGTAAGAGATGGGGTTGAGATATCAGCCAGTCCTCCTGCTAAATAGATTATCCTTTATTTGACCTCTTTAGAAATTCAGAGTGTTATGGTGTTCTATGAATGTTCACATTTTGGAAAGTTAAGTGTATTGTATTAAGGCAGATTGATCATTTGTTTATAGGTCAAGGAGAAAGAAAAGTGGCCAGCTCCCAATCTGGAATGTGCACTTTTTTTCCTTGTGTGTGGCTGCTCAGTTGCTTATTCTTATAATTAAGTAAAATTAAAACATTACATGTCAGAGAATGTCAGGTCTCTCATACAGTTTTTAAAACCATCAATACAAAGTCTGCCCAGATATGCAGTACTGTGACAATGTGGTTTTTAAAAATGAATATAACCTCCTCAAAAAATAGGTCTTGTAACAGAAAAACTGTTATCCAGAATTCTGATTGGTACAGACCCTAAGTGAATTAGCCAAGAAATAAAAAATGAAAAATAAAAAGTGCCATTCTACGTTGTTTCAAGTGGACAGATTTGCAGACAAATGTGAAGGTGCTTGCCAAGCCCACGACTTTCTTCTGTGACAACTGCACCTCCTCCCCCTACTCAGAGAGATGGAGGCCTTGCCAATGTGTTCATTCTAGGTGACCTAACTTCTTCGGATACAATGATTTAGTTGATGGATTAGACATCTCATCTAAACTTACCAAATAACATTTTCTTCCCTAAAAACTTGGATTCATGCTTAGGCATAGCACTTAGAGGGCTTCTCAGGTGGTGCTAGGTGGTAAAGAACCTGTCTTCCAGTGTAGGAAAGGTTAGAGATACCAGTTTGATCCCTGGGTCAGGAAGATCCCCGGGAGGAGGGCATGGCAACCCACTGAAGTATTCTTGCCTGGAGAAACCCATGGACCGAGGAGTCTGCTGAGCTACTGGCCATGGGGTCACAAAGAGTCGAACATGACTGAAGCGACTTACCACAGCACTTAGATGCTTTTAAAAGTTGACTAAAAAGTGGCCTACAGAGCTTCCCTGGTGGTCCAGTGGGTAAAGAGTCCACCTTGCAGTGCAAGGGGCACCGGTTTGATCCCTGGCCCGGGAAGATCCCATGTGCCACAGAATGGCTGGACTGGTGTGCCCAGTTATGAGCCAGCACTCTGGAGTGCCCAGAGCAGGCGCTCTGTGACAAGAGAGGCCATTGGAATGGGAGGCCCACACAGGCCAAAAGAATAGAAGACAAATGAAAAACAAATAAAGGAAAGCCCAATAAAAAAAGAAAAAGGGGACAAAAATTAAAAAAAAAAAAAAAAACAACAAAAAAGGTGGCCTACAACCAGTATTGACTGGATTGCTGATTGTAGGGTATTTATATTCTAAGTAAGTGATTTCATCCAGATGTACATACCAAATGCCATCTACACTTCATGACAACTGTTACCTACCACAAATTTTGTAGCTTAGCAGTTTCAATGTGTCAGCGATTACCTACCACAAACTTTGTGGTTTTTAAAAATGAATATAACCTCCTCAAAAAATAGGTCTTGTAACAGAAAAACTGTTATCCAGAATTCTGATTGGTACAGACCCTAAGTGAATTAGCCAAGAAATAAAAAATGAAAAATAAAAAGTGCCATTCTACGTTGTTTCAAGTGGACAGATTTGCAGACAAATGTGAAGGTGCTTGCCAAGCCCACGACTTTCTTCTGTGACAACTGCACCTCCTCCCCCTACTCAGAGAGATGGAGGCCTTGCCAATGTGTTCATTCTAGGTGACCTAACTTCTTCGGATACAATGATTTAGTTGATGGATTAGACATCTCATCTAAACTTACCAAATAACATTTTCTTCCCTAAAAACTTGGATTCATGCTTAGGCATAGCACTTAGAGGGCTTCTCAGGTGGTGCTAGGTGGTAAAGAACCTGTCTTCCAGTGTAGGAAAGGTTAGAGATACCAGTTTGATCCCTGGGTCAGGAAGATCCCCGGGAGGAGGGCATGGCAACCCACTGAAGTATTCTTGCCTGGAGAAACCCATGGACCGAGGAGTCTGCTGAGCTACTGGCCATGGGGTCACAAAGAGTCGAACATGACTGAAGCGACTTACCACAGCACTTAGATGCTTTTAAAAGTTGACTAAAAAGTGGCCTACAGAGCTTCCCTGGTGGTCCAGTGGGTAAAGAGTCCACCTTGCAGTGCAAGGGGCACCGGTTTGATCCCTGGCCCGGGAAGATCCCATGTGCCACAGAATGGCTGGACTGGTGTGCCCAGTTATGAGCCAGCACTCTGGAGTGCCCAGAGCAGGCGCTCTGTGACAAGAGAGGCCATTGGAATGGGAGGCCCACACAGGCCAAAAGAATAGAAGACAAATGAAAAACAAATAAAGGAAAGCCCAATAAAAAAAGAAAAAGGGGACAAAAATTAAAAAAAAAAAAAAAAACAACAAAAAAGGTGGCCTACAACCAGTATTGACTGGATTGCTGATTGTAGGGTATTTATATTCTAAGTAAGTGATTTCATCCAGATGTACATACCAAATGCCATCTACACTTCATGACAACTGTTACCTACCACAAATTTTGTAGCTTAGCAGTTTCAATGTGTCAGCGATTCAGGCATAGCTTAGCTGGGTCTCCTGACTAAACTTTCAAAAGGCAGCCAACATCATGTCACCCAGGCTACCTCTGTTCCCAGTTGAGCTCTTGACCTGGAACTCAACTAAGAGTTTTCTTCTGGAACTCCTCCTGGTTTTCAGCAAAGTTAATTTCCTTGCAGCTGTGTGACTTAGGGACCAGCTTCTTGCTGCTCACTGTGCTCAGGTACCAGAGGTAACTTCAGTTGCCTGCCATGGGGCCCTTATTCATATCCATATATACTTATAGGTGATAGTATATATACTTATATATATCCTTATATATACTTTTAGGTGATAGTAAATATATATACTTATATATATGCTTATATATACTTTCAGATGATAGTAAATAAATATGTACTATTTTATGATTAAAAATTATCACATGAAAGTTTTCATAAAGCTGACTTGACAAATTTTATATGGTTTCTCCAACCTAATGTGCATACAAATCACTTAGAATATGTTATTAATAAATGCACATTCTAATCAGTAATCCTAAATTGCAATCTGAGATTGTGCATTTCTGATAACATTCTAGTGATGCCAATGTTTACAGACCATACATGCAACACATTGAGCTGCAAGGGAAGACCTGAGGAAATAACTCACACACTATGGTTTAGATCCCTGGCTGGGGAAGATTTTCCTTGAGGAGGGCATGCAACGTATCCAATACTCTTGCCTGGAGAATCCCATGGACAAAGGAGGTTGGTGGGCTACAGTCCACAGGGTCGCAAAGAGTGAGACACAACTGAAGGTCGTGGAAGGTCGTGCAAGGTCGTGATCTTCCTACAGGTCATGCTAACCTCCTGAATATTAATCTAAATTAGTATTTATGTTAGACACAAATTGGAGTGACTGCCCAGTTCACACTGATCTTTTCATTGGCTTCAGTATCAATGTAATTTTCTATCTACCTCCACCCCAGATCAAGGGTAAATTGATCCAGTTAGACACCTGATCCATGAAGACAGTAAGATTCTTTCTGGATGATCATTAAAACTCAGCTGCTAGGCTTCCCCTGGTGGTCCAGTGGGTAAGGACACCACCTTGCAGTGCAAGGGACGCCGGTTCAATCCCTGGCCTGGGAAGATCCCACATGCCGTGGAGCGGTTGGACTGATGTGTTCAATTACCAAGCCGGAGCTCTGGGGCGCATGCGCCCAGAGCCGGCACTCTGCGACGACAGACGCCACCGCGATGAGAGGCCCACAGGAGCCAAGGAACAAAGACGGATGAAAACAGACAAATGAAAGACCAATAGAAGTGGCCCGCCTGCTCCCCTCCCTCTCCAACCCGACCCTCGCCCAAAAATAAATAAATAAATAAATCTTTAAAAAAAAAAAAAAAACTCAGCTGCTTTACTAGAAGTCTCTCTAAAAGTCTCAAATTCCTGATACTGAGGTCCTAAGAGCTGGCTTTTTGTCTGTCTTTCTGAAGCTGAGTTGATAATCCATATTTTAATCCATGAATTAACAATATCCTTTTAATAAATCCTCCTCTTAATTTAAGTTATTCAAAGCAGACTTCTGTTGCTTGTGATCCAATGAACCACAATAACCCAGCCTTTCAGAATAAGGGTCAAAATGCAATTAAAACATCCCCTCTATTGAACACCACAATAAAAATGAAGTGCTGCTGTTTTGTCCAACTGAATAGCCTCTGGGTACAGATGAGTATTTAATTTTAAATAAGTTAAGTTTTTTAAAAAATTAAAATTCAACTCTACAGGCTCCATCTTTTAAGTGCCTGTACTCATATGTGGCTTGTGGCTGTCATATTAGATGGTACAGACAATGGATGTTTCCATCACTGCAGAAAGTTCTATGGGAAAGCACTGTTTAGAGACAGGGTATCAGATAAATTAATTGAGGTTTGTGAGTATAGCGAAGTTTGGCAAAAGAAAATGCTGAGAACAGTCCACGGGTCGCAAAGAGTGAGACACAACTGAAGGTCGTGGAAGGTCGCAAGGTCGTGATCTTCCTACAGGTCATGCTAACCTCCTGAATATTAATCTAAATTAGTATTTATGTTAGACACAAATTGGAGTGACTGCCCAGTTCACACTGATCTTTTCATTGGCTTCAGTATCAATGTAATTTTCTATCTACCTCCACCCCAGATCAAGGGTAAATTGATCCAGTTAGACACCTGATCCATGAAGACAGTAAGATTCTTTCTGGATGATCATTAAAACTCAGCTGCTAGGCTTCCCCTGGTGGTCCAGTGGGTAAGGACACCACCTTGCAGTGCAAGGGACGCCGGTTCAATCCCTGGCCTGGGAAGATCCCACATGCCGTGGAGCGGTTGGACTGATGTGTTCAATTACCAAGCCGGAGCTCTGGGGCGCATGCGCCCAGAGCCGGCACTCTGCGACGACAGACGCCACCGCGATGAGAGGCCCACAGGAGCCAAGGAACAAAGACGGATGAAAACAGACAAATGAAAGACCAATAGAAGTGGCCCGCCTGCTCCCCTCCCTCTCCAACCCGACCCTCACCCAAAAATAAATAAATAAATAAATCTTTAAAAAAAAAAAAAAACTCAGCTGCTTTACTAGAAGTCTCTCTAAAAGTCTCAAATTCCTGATACTGAGGTCCTAAGAGCTGGCTTTTTGTCTGTCTTTCTGAAGCTGAGTTGATAATCCATATTTTAATCCATGAATTAACAATATCCTTTTAATAAATCCTCCTCTTAATTTAAGTTATTCAAAGCAGACTTCTGTTGCTTGTGATCCAATGAACCACAATAACCCAGCCTTTCAGAATAAGGGTCAAAATGCAATTAAAACATCCCCTCTATTGAACACCACAATAAAAATGAAGTGCTGCTGTTTTGTCCAACTGAATAGCCTCTGGGTACAGATGAGTATTTAATTTTAAATAAGTTAAGTTTTTTAAAAAATTAAAATTCAACTCTACAGGCTCCATCTTTTAAGTGCCTGTACTCATATGTGGCTTGTGGCTGTCATATTAGATGGTACAGACAATGGATGTTTCCATCACTGCAGAAAGTTCTATGGGAAAGCACTGTTTAGAGACAGGGTATCAGATAAATTAATTGAGGTTTGTGAGTATAGCGAAGTTTGGCAAAAGACTGCTCAAACATGCTAGAAAATTCTTCCACTGGCCATTCTATTGAGAACAAGTTTATAACTTATGCCTGTAGGTTCTAATTTCCCTTTTCATAAAGAAACGATTCATAAACTGTCTATTTCTCCAGGAATGTCATGACAATCTTGAAAGGATTTCTATGCCTCTGTGGTCAGTGTGCTGATCTAATCCTTATAGTCATTAGTAAACCATGTAATGTTATTATTTGATAAAACAAATGTTCATTAACATGATAAAAATTAAATTTAAAATGGGAATTAGGGCTTCTCTGATGGCTCAGTGGTAAAGAATTTGCCTGCCAACGCAGGAGAGATCGCATGATCCCTGGTCTGGGAAGATCCCATGTGTCGAGGAGCAACTAAGCCCGTGCACTCCAACTATCGAGCCTGTGCTCAAGAGCCTGGTAGTCCCAGCTATTGAAGCCTGAGTGCCCTAGAGCCCATGCTTGGCAACAGGAAAATCCACTCCAATGGGAAGCCTACACTTTGCAACTAGACTAGCCCCAGCATGCCGCAATTAGAGAAAAGCCTGTACAGCAAGGAAGACTCAGCACAGCCAAAAATAAATGAATTAATTAAAAAATTAAAAAATCAGGGGCTTCCCTGGTGGTCTAGTGGGTAAGGACACCGCCTTGCAGTGCAGGGGGCGCCGGTTCGATCCCTGGCCTGGGAAGATCCCATGTACCATGGAGTGGCTAGACTGATGTGTCCAATTACTGAGCTGGGGCTATGGGGCGCATGTGCCCAGAGCCAGTGCTCTGCCACAACAGAGGCCACTGTGACGGTAGGCCTACACGGGCCAAAGAACAAAGATGGATGAAAATAGATAAATGAAAGACCAATAGAAGTGGCCCACCCACCTCCCTCCCTCCCCAACCTGCCCCGCTCCCTCCCCAACTCAAAAAAAAAAAAAAATTAAAAAATCAAACATTCAAACAAAACCACAAACAATATTTTTAGAAAAGCAAAATATAATGTTTATGTTAACTGTAATATATTTGTGGATACATCCACAAATCTGGATTCAGACCCTTTTTTGTCTGTATTTTCACCCCTATGTTTTTCAGTCACTCTTCTTTCTTCCTGAGACTGGATGACACAAACACAAAAAACAACCACTCTTTTGATTTTTCTTGTTGTCAAATTATTGTATACTATTATTCTTAAATCCTCCTATTAATCAAGGTAACGACCAAGTTATAGCATGTGCCTGTGTGCAAATATGCCATTGTAACAAAACTCACAATATTCTGAAGGAAACTTAATGTGACAACACTTACAGGCTGATGTATTCTCCTCTAACAATTGATAAAGAAACTCTATTTCTATATGACATTTTAAATCCATCATGGTACATGTAACCTGTTACAATGAAAATATATTTACCATTAATTTTAAAATACATATACCACTTAATATCCATACCAAAATATGGATAATACTTAGAACATGACACATTCTGACTGAAATTTAATTATTTAGCCTTTTACATAATTGTACAAACGATTTGAGAGTATGTGATGAATTAACTAGTTAATAAGAGTAGTGTCTTAATGAGACCTTGGTTCCTTTACACATCAGTTAATTTCAGAGTTTTTCACACCTCTTTTTCATACCTCTTAAATGCTAAGACTGCAAAGACTCTGCGTGTGTCTGTGTGCGTTTGAGAGAGAGGGAGTGAGACAGATGGAGAGATACTGAATGTAAATGATCCCTCTATCAGGAAGAAGGGCTTTGAGTATATACGCTACATATTGGATCAGTAATATTATTTATTTGAAAATGACATTTAATCATACTGTTTGGTAATTAAGCTACAACATCCTCTGAATCTGGAGTCTATTATATGCAATTCTATAATTGACAAAATAATTTTGGTGAGTCTTCTCAGAAAATTTACTAGTACTGATTCCATGAATTAAACCAACCTATTCAATTCAGTGTGGCTCAGTTACATGTTATTGGTTTGTGATCTCCTAACTCAAAAAAAATTACTCACTAAACCGTAATGCATCTTATGACTTCATATTACAAAAGCATCATACATGTAAGCAATACAGCAGCTGTAGTAAAACAAAATACTTTCTTCCCTTCTGAAAAGGGTTAGAAAACCCCATCTGAAAGGTGAAATAAATCCACAGGAGAAGCTCAGATAGAACAGAGAAATGACATGGAGAGGGCTTCTCAGCAGAATTATGCTTCTGTTAAAGGAGACTTCTTTTAGGAATTGTCATCAATGACTTCTACATTTACACCAGAATGCCTGTATGTGTAACAAATGGAAAATAGGTATGTTTCAAATACACAATGTCATGTTAAAAGGCACTAATGCTCTGCCATTTCTCAAGGTTGAAACACAGAAATATTGTAAAGCAACTCTACTCTAAAACATTTTTTTAAAATAAAGAAACACATGCTCTGATGTTACCATTGGTATTTCCTGTTTATACTACTTCGCGTTTTCCTAAAAAGATTACTTATGTCTGACTCTGTAGACTTTCTGTCTACCACTGATATAAATTTTACTTCATACTGATGCTAATCTGAGTCAGGGAGTGCGATTTTCCTGTACTATCATCACTACTGAACAGAGTGTAAATTTCCAAGATAAATGCAAGGAGGGTCCTTCGGAGACATTTCTAACTGCACCAAAATGGTCCAAGTTTTGTTAGGGTAGATTTTTACTTCATATTTTTTGATGTAAATGATCTTATGAATGTAAATTTAAATGTTTTGAGAAGGCATTTCATTTGTACTGATTTAGAGTCACTGAGCTTCAGAACAAGAAGACGAGGCTTTAGAAAGAAGAGGCTTGTGGGCGGCAGGACAAGGAAGAGGAGAGCAGTCGAGTATTAAGAGACTGAAACTGCAATCACACGCATTTAATCTTAAAATCAGTGTCTGTGAAATAAATAGTTTCTTCTCTAGAAAGAAGAGGTTTTACTGGAATTAAGCTACAACATCCTCTGAATCTGGAGTCTATTATATGCAATTCTATAATTGACAAGATAATTTTGGTGAGTCTTCTCAGAAAATTTACTAGTACTGATTCCATGAATTAAACCAACCTATTCAATTCAGTGTGGCTCAGTTACATGTTATTGGTTTGTGATCTCCTAACTCAAAAAAAATTACTCACTAAACCGTAATGCATCTTATGACTTCATATTACAAAAGCATCATACATGTAAGCAATACAGCAGCTGTAGTAAAACAAAATACTTTCTTCCCTTCTGAAAAGGGTTAGAAAACCCCATCTGAAAGGTGAAATAAATCCACAGGAGAAGCTCAGATAGAACAGAGAAATGACATGGAGAGGGCTTCTCAGCAGAATTATGCTTCTGTTAAAGGAGACTTCTTTTAGGAATTGTCATCAATGACTTCTACATTTACACCAGAATGCCTGTATGTGTAACAAATGGAAAATAGGTATGTTTCAAATACACAATGTCATGTTAAAAGGCACTAATGCTCTGCCATTTCTCAAGGTTGAAACACAGAAATATTGTAAAGCAACTCTACTCTAAAACATTTTTTTAAAATAAAGAAACACATGCTCTGATGTTACCATTGGTATTTCCTGTTTATACTACTTCGCGTTTTCCTAAAAAGATTACTTATGTCTGACTCTGTAGACTTTCTGTCTACCACTGATATAAATTTTACTTCATACTGATGCTAATCTGAGTCAGGGAGTGCGATTTTCCTGTACTATCATCACTACTGAACAGAGTGTAAATTTCCAAGATAAATGCAAGGAGGGTCCTTCGGAGACATTTCTAACTGCACCAAAATGGTCCAAGTTTTGTTAGGGTAGATTTTTACTTCATATTTTTTGATGTAAATGATCTTATGAATGTAAATTTAAATGTTTTGAGAAGGCATTTCATTTGTACTGATTTAGAGTCACTGAGCTTCAGAACAAGAAGACGAGGCTTTAGAAAGAAGAGGCTTGTGGGGCGGCAGGACAAGGAAGAGGAGAGCAGTCGAGTATTAAGAGACTGAAACTGCAATCACACGCATTTTTAATCTTAAAATCAGTGTCTGTGAAATAAATAGTTTCTTCTCCCCTGGGAGGAGGAGGAAATGGAAGAGGAAAATGTTTGCCAGATGTTGGGTTTCCAAATAAGGAGGGGAAGACAGTATGAAACCTCCTTTTCGCTGCCTCTAGAGTACAGATGCTATCTATCAATAAAGCACTGCAGTCAGACCATGTGGTCCACTTTAATGAGTCCTCTTGAGTGGCTATTAATTAGCATGCTACTATATAATGTCTTATTATCATTCTATATTTTATAATTGGTTCCTTAGTTCCTCCATTTTTTTCAGAGTTATCAATCCAGCCTTATGAAGAAGTTCAAATACTTACAAGAGTTCAGGGCAGTAAAATGTTTCACAGGAGGCAAGAATTGACACTGGTGGGGAGGGAGTACACAGTAAATGAGCCAATACAAATGAGGATAACCAGTAATAGTGAAAGACTAAACAATAATTATGAATGGAGCTGGTTTGTTAGTTTTCCATACCTCAGGTTTTAGCACCATTTAACTGGATGGAAAATACATAGTTGAAATGATAGCAGTTTTTTCTCCTTGATATTCATTTATGCATTCAACAATATTTACTGTTTACCTGTGATATTTTTGGCAATGGGGTCTGCGATAAAATCATTTTTTTAATGTCCTGATGAAAATGAATTTTAGGTCCCTTGACTTTTGCACTTATACAAGATAAGTACCTTCTGACTTCAACTTGTCAAAAACTATTAAAACTTGAATGAAACATGTACCAACTAAAAATCACTGGCCATGGGCACTTTCCATCTACCTCTACAAGCATTAAATCATGTGCTGCTGCAGCTGGTGACCTTCAACATCCCCTGAAGGGAGTTCACAGTGAATATCAGGAAGGAGGCACTCTGTGCTCTGGGAAAACTGGCAGAGAATAGGTGTTCAGATAGTTAGATATTTTCAGGAAATAACTTTATAAACCCAGTCGTGCATCTCCTCATATCTAGAAAAGCACTGAATCCCTTCATGATGACATCAGCCCCTTGTGACTAGCAGAAAACCTTTGCAAAGATAAGTGCTTGATTGCATGAACTCACTTTTCACCAGATTGTATATGTATTTATATATATATATTGACCTGCCCACGCCTCTTTGGAGCAGTTTTCTCAGAGTTATCTGAGGTGCTGTCTGTCAGGCTGCCACCCTCATTTTGCACCAAATAAAACTCAACCTTCGTGCTTGCTTCAGCAGCACATATACTAAAATTTGAACGATACAGAGAAGATTAGCATGGCCCTGCACAAGGATGACATGCAAATTCGTGAAGGTTCCATGTTTAAAAAAAACAAAACAAAACTTAAGCTTCAACATTCATGTTAGGCATATTTTAAAGTCAAAAGCTGTAACAAAAGAACATCCATATTCCTTAAATACATATGTTTAATTCAAACATTGATTCAGGGCAGTAAAATGTTTCACAGGAGGCAAGAATTGACACTGGTGGGAGGAGTACACAGTAAATGAGCCAATACAAATGAGGATAACCAGTAATAGTGAAAGACTAAACAATAATTATGAATGGAGCTGGTTTGTTAGTTTTCCATACCTCAGGTTTTAGCACCATTTAACTGGATGGAAAATACATAGTTGAAATGATAGCAGTTTTTTCTCCTTGATATTCATTTATGCATTCAACAATATTTACTGTTTACCTGTGATATTTTTGGCAATGGGGTCTGCGATAAAATCATTTTTTTAATGTCCTGATGAAAATGAATTTTAGGTCCCTTGACTTTTGCACTTATACAAGATAAGTACCTTCTGACTTCAACTTGTCAAAAACTATTAAAACTTGAATGAAACATGTACCAACTAAAAATCACTGGCCATGGGCACTTTCCATCTACCTCTACAAGCATTAAATCATGTGCTGCTGCAGCTGGTGACCTTCAACATCCCCTGAAGGGAGTTCACAGTGAATATCAGGAAGGAGGCACTCTGTGCTCTGGGAAAACTGGCAGAGAATAGGTGTTCAGATAGTTAGATATTTTCAGGAAATAACTTTATAAACCCAGTCGTGCATCTCCTCATATCTAGAAAAGCACTGAATCCCTTCATGATGACATCAGCCCCTTGTGACTAGCAGAAAACCTTTGCAAAGATAAGTGCTTGATTGCATGAACTCACTTTTCACCAGATTGTATATGTATTTATATATATATATTGACCTGCCCACGCCTCTTTGGAGCAGTTTTCTCAGAGTTATCTGAGGTGCTGTCTGTCAGGCTGCCACCCTCATTTTGCACCAAATAAAACTCAACCTTCGTGCTTGCTTCAGCAGCACATATACTAAAATTTGAACGATACAGAGAAGATTAGCATGGCCCCTGCACAAGGATGACATGCAAATTCGTGAAGCGTTCCATGTTTAAAAAAAAAAACAAAACAAAACTTAAGCTTCAACATTCATGTTAGGCATATTTTAAAGTCAAAAGCTGTAACAAAAGAACATCCATATTCCTTAAATACATATGAATAAAATTTTAATTCAAACATTGATTCTGAAAACAGGAAGAGATTTATTCTTACAAGAATACTTTTTTCACTTTGGAAGAACACACAGTCCATCTGCCCATTTGCAGATGTACAAACTGGATTCAGAAAAGGCAGAGGAACCAGAGATCAAATTGCCAACATCTGTTGGATCAGAGAAAAAGCAAGAAATTCTAGAAAAATATCTACTTCTGCTACATTGACTATGCTAAAGCCTTTGTGTGGTTCACAACTGGAAAATTCTTAGAGTTGGGAGCATCAGATCACCATACCTGCCTCCTGAGAAACCTGTATGCAGGTCAAGAAGTTAGAATCAGACGTGAAATAATAGACTAGTTCCAAATTGGGAAAGGAATATGTCAAGGCTATGTACTGTGACTCTGCTTATTTAGTTTATATGCAGAGGACAGTATGTGAAATGCCAGGCTGGATGATGCCGGGCCAGCCGGCAGTCGAACAGATCCTGAAGAGAGTGGCAGATAGGCTAAGAAAAGAAAGAAGGACAGAAAAGATGGGGTTGAGAGGGACAGCAAGAAGGCAGACAACTCTACAGGTTGCTGACAAGTTGCTGACAAGTTTATTGAATTCGCTCATACATTTTATACTTCTCAAAATCAGATAACACACAACAAACAATTGTGTATATGTGCTTTAGGCCAGGTTTTTCGGACCCAGCATTTTGTTAGTGTCTAGCAGGCAGATCATAAACTAGGTGTTACCTCCTGGGATGTCATTAACATATTCAAAGTTCTTTAGATTACAGTGGTTCCGGGGCATAATGCCCCTCAAGCCCTTTTTATCTGTACCGAGGCTCCAGGTGTCCTTTAGATAGCTCAGGAATGTCTTCACAATACCTGGGGTGGCGGGACAGAGAGCTATGCTGTTATCAGCCCCTGTTTCCAGGGCAGCTCCCAGAGCTATGTTTCCTTAAAAGAAACCCCTTGAAACAGGGCAGCTCCCCGCAGGATGAGGCACAAGCTGGAATCAAGATTGCTGGGAGAAATATCAAGAACCTCAGACATGAAGATGACACCGTACTCCTGGCAGAAAGCAAAGAGGAACTAAAGAGCCTCTTGATGAAGGTGAAAGAGGAGAGTGAAAAAGGTGGCCTAAAACTCAACATCAAAAAAAAAACCCAAAAAAACTCAACATTCAGAAAACGAAGATCATGGCATCCGGTCCAATCACTTTATGGCAAATAGATAGGCAAACAATGGAAACAGTGACAAACTTCATTTTCTTGAGCTCCAAAATCACTGCAGACAGTGATTGCAGGCATGAAATGAAAAGATGCTTGCTCCTTGGAATAAACAGTATGACAAATCAAGATAGTGTATTAAAAAGCAGAGACATTACTTTGCCAACAAAGGTCTGTATAGTCGAAGCTATGGTTTTTCCGGTAGTCATGTACAGATGTGAGAGGTGGACAACAAAGAAAGCTTTGTTGAGTGCCCAAGAGCTGATGCTTTCAAACTGTGGTGTTGGGGAAGACTCTTGAGAGTCCCTTATACTTCATGGAGATCAGATTCATCAATCCTAATGGAAATCAACCCTGAATATTCATTGGAAGGACTGACGCTGCAGCTGAAGCTCCAATACTTTGGCCACCTGATGCAAAGAGCTGATTCATTAGAAAAGACTCTGAGATGAGAAAGACTGAAGGCAAGAGAAGGGGATGACATAGGATGAGATGGTTGGATGGCACCACCGACACAATGGACATGAATCTGAGCAAACTCCGGGAGATGGTAAAGAACAGGGAAGTCTGGCATGCTGCAGTCCATGGGGTCACAAAGCGTCAAACATGACTGAGTGACTGAACAACAACAAAGTGTTTCCAGTTGACTGCATACTAAAGTTTACATAGTTCTCATTCCATAGTGAGTTCAGTGATTCTAGAGAAGCACATAATAATTTAGAGTCTTAATAAAAGAGTTCCTGCATTTGTAAAAATGGCCTATATGGGGCTTCCCTGGTAACTCAGTGGTAAAGAGTTCACTTGCCAATGCAGGAGACACGAGTTCAATCCCTCATCTAGGAAGATCCCACATGCTGTTGAGCAACTAAGCCTGTGAGCCACAACTATTGAGCCGTGCTCTAGAGCCTTGGAGCTGCAACTATTGAGCCATGTGCCACAAGTACTGAAGCCCGTGAGCCCTAGAGCCCAAGTTCCACAACAAGAAAATTTACAGCAACAATTAGCCTGTTCACCTCAACTAGAGAGTAGGTCCCACTCCCTGCAACTAGAGAAGAGCCTGCAGCAGCAGTGAAAACCCAGAATAGCATACACACACACACACACACACACCCCAAAAATCTCTGTATAATTACGCTAGCCAAGTTATAGCACCAGGATAGGAAAAACAAAATGAGTAGAATGTTCTCACGGATGTTTGCCTTAAATAGGGCATACCTTTGTTTGGGTGTTCCCCTTATTGCACATGCATGCCGGATCTTGTGAAACTAACACCTTATAACAATGTCAAGGTTAGAAGTGAGGCTCTGTAATTTTCCATTAGTCATCAGGTATTAGATTCAAGCAGTAGACTGTGTCTTCCAACTGGTTAATTTAGGTGCTGCCAAAGCCTGTTCAAATGTTCCCTATGTTGTTCACTTTTGTATTTGTGACTTAAAGTATTACCACCAAATATTCTATGATCACTCCAAAATAACTCAATGAAAATAAGTTGGCAAATGTCATAGGAATGATATTAGGAGAAAAGTTCAAGCAAATCTGAGAGGGAGTTGGGGCAGAGGGAAGTACTTCCATGTAGATCATTAATTCTTAATAATGAGGATAATAAAAGTAAGGCCCTGATGACATACTATTTAACACTTGCTGGGAAATAATGATTAAGCAGTAAAAACATATAAAAACTGCAATTGGATGGTGATGAGTACATTCGAAGTACAGCAGGAATGAAACCAGAGTGACAGGAAGAACAAGATAGGAAAGGCAGAAGAGCAAGGACTGCAGCGTCCCGGCAGTGTTTGCACTTGAATTCCCTTGCAGAAGGCACCAGTGCCCTGTTAAATAGCCATCCTACCAAACACTCAAGCCCACGTGTCCTGGGTCAGACGCTGAGGGGCTAAGCTGCTCAAATGTGACTACATGAACAAAAGGGCACACTTGAGTGGAATTAATAAGCCAGTTCTGCAGGACACAATTCTCATTTCTTTTTCCAGTATCTGACAACCTTCTCTAACTCATGCTCTGGACTTAAGTGCAAATGGCATGTCGCTATTATCATCTGATAACAGCTCTTCAAAGCTACTGTAAGCATTGCCTCTCTGGCCTATAGGATTCAATCTGTATCTTTTGTTTGTTGCAAAATTCTGAATACTATTTAATTATTATTTATTATTTAACATTATTGATTATTAATAATTAATACACATGCTTATTGTCTCTTTCTTCCTAGTCTCTGTCCAGCATAATCTTAAAAATAAAACACTAAATAATCATTTAATAGTAAATATGAAAAAAGAATTTAAGATAGAAAATATACAATGATTTTTGTGATGCAACATATGTATAGAACTTTAAAATTACATCCAAATTGTTTATGATCAGATCAGGCTAGATATACAGGAGAAAATGCATCAATTCATATACAGTCATAGGACCAACTCATTTATGACTGACCTTCATTATTTTACTTTTCATGAAAATAATGTTTCAAATGCACAGTATGGAATGTTAACATTTATTTCAAAACCAGTATTTCATGAGCAGCATTGTAGCAAGAGTGCAATGAATGAAAAAGAAACAAGACACAAAAAGGGACTTTAAACTTATACAGGTACTAAAAGTCAGAAGAGGTAGTAAGTTCAAAATCCAGTAAATTACAGGTAAGAAAAGAAAGCAGCAAAAAGAATAGGAAAGACAGGCCAGACAAAGACATATCTTCCATACAGTAGAAATTTAGAGCCTAACTAAATATTAATGGGAATGGTAAGATATCAACATCAAATAGAACCCCAAACTAATGAGTTGAATATGACCTTATTGTTTCATGGGAAAAAAATATGGAGAATTAAGCTTCCACAATGAAAAGCCAAGACAAACAGAAACCTTTGGGATGGAAGGTGAAGTAAAGAGAAAATAAAGTATGTAAAGAGAAAGAAAAGTTCATCTAATACTTTAAATTTTCTAAAGTATAAAATTAATTTTTTCTTGAAGTATAATTTACATCTAATACAATGTAGATTTAAAGTGTTCAGTACAGGGGCTTCTCTGGTGGTCCAGTGGGTAGAGTTCGCCTTGCAGTACAAGGGGCGCCGGTTCAATCCCTAGCCCAGGAAGATCCCACATGGCACGGAGAGGCTGGACCAGTGTGCCCAATTATGAGCCAGCACTCTGAAGCGAATGCGCCCAGAGCTGGTGCTCTGCAACAGGAGGGGCCACTACAATGTGAGGCCCACACAGGCGAAAGAACAAAGATAGATGAAAATAAATAAATGGGACCAATAAAAGAGGCCAAAAAATTTTTAAAAAATAAAAGGAAGAGTTCAGTTCAAAGAGTTTGGATACTTGCATGCAACACTCTTTTGTCAAGAGTTAGATAAAGAACATTCACATAATCCCAGGAAGTTCCTCTATGCTGCTTTTGTCCATTTCTACCTCTACCTGAGGCAACCACTTTCTTTTTTTTTTTTTAACATTTATTTATTTATTTATTTGGTGGGGGTGGGGAGGGAGGGGAGTGGGCAGGCCACTTCCACCGGTCTTTCATTTGTCTAGTTTCATCTATCTTTGTTCTTTGGCCCATGTGGGCCTTCCATCGCAGTGGCCTCTGTTGTCACAGAGCACTGGCTCTGGGCGCATGCACTCCAGAGCTCTGGCTCGGTAATTGGACACATAGGTCCAGCTGCTCTGTGGCACGTGGGATCTTCCCAGGCCAGGGCTCGAACCGGCGTCCCTTGCACTGCAAGGCGGGGTCCTGACCCACTGGACCACCAGGGAAGCCCCGGCAACCACTTTCTCACCTCTACAACTATATGTTAGTTTTGCCTTTTCTTGAAATTCATGTAAATAGAATCACACTGTATGCATTTTTAGAATATAGATTATTTTGCATATCAAAATGTTCTTGGAGATTCTCACATGCTGTTTGTATCAGTGATTTGTCCTTTTTTTGAATTACTGAATAGTAATCTACTATATGAATGTACATATATATATATATATTTCATTTGGTTTACCCTGTTCATGGATATTTGCTGGGTTTTTTCTCCAAGTTTTGACCCAGTACAAATAAGACTGCCATGAATGTTCCTACCTAAGTCTTTTTACGGGCATGTTTGATGTTCCTTTAGGTAGCTGAGTCATAAGATAGATGTATGTTTAACTTTACAAGAAGCTGCCAGATAGTTCTCCAAAGAATTTACCTTTGCATTTCCATTGAAAGTTTATGAGCATTTTAGTTACTTCACATGTTCACCATAGGACAGGGAGTCCAATGTCCAAGAGGTTACACAATATTAATAGCTTGTATTAGTAAGGTAAACTTGTCATAACTAATGAACTAAATATGGATACATTTCATCATATTCTCAGGGTTTTTAGCTTTTGTTTTACATTTTAGCCCTTCAAGTGGGTGGGAAATGGTATATCATTGTAGTTTTGATTTATGTTTTCAAGTGAATAAATTTTCATTGACTTTTTTTTTTTTAATTTTGGCCCTTTTTTATTGTTTTATTTATTTATTTATTTTCATCCGTCTTTATTCTTTGGCCTGTGTGGGCCTCTTCGCAGAGCACTGGCTCCGGGCATGTGTTCCAGAACACTGGCTTGCAATTGGACACATGGGTCCAGCCACCACACCACATGAGACCTTCCGGGGCCAGGGATTGAACTGGTGCCCCTTGCACTGCAAGGTGGACTCTTTACCCACTGGACCACCAGGGAAGCCCCAACACAGTTTTACGTTGGATTGTCAGTCTTCTTACTGTTGATTTGTAAGAGTTTTCATATGTTCTGAAATAATGAGCCTTTTGTTAGATAAAATTATATTTGCCCTGTAACCTGTCTATTTGGTGGCATATTTGATAAGCAGAAATTCTTTACTTTGATAAAACATCAATAGATGCATCAATATATGCCTGTTATCATTAATAATTTTGGTGTTATCCTAATAAATCTTTTCCTAGCCATTTGGTAAGACAGTACAAAGAATTTCCATCTACTCTATACCCAGTTTCCCCAATTATTATAGCTTACAAACACATGGCATATTTGTTACTATTAATGAAACAATATTGATACTCTCGACTAAAAAAGATAAACAACTTGAGGGTTGTGGGTTAAGTTTTACTTGGGGCATAATTAGGACTGCAGCCCAGGAGGCACCACCTCAGATAGCTCTGAGGGACTGCTCTAAAGAGACAGTGGGAGGAAGATCAATATTTAAGGATTTTGGTGAGGGGGAAGTTTAATATCATTAAACAGTCATTTTACAATGGTTTTCGGTTAATCAATAGGATCTGATGTCATCATGAAGGAATTTAGCTTTTCTAGGTATGAGGAGAAGCAAGGATTGAGATAATAAAAGCCTTTCCTAAAGGCATCCACCTATCTAAAAAACTGCCCCACCTTGGAGGACAGAATGCCTCTACTCCACCCTGATCTCCTTCAGGGAATATTAAAGGTCAGCAGTTCTCAACAGTACAGGGTCCAGTCTCCACAGAGGCAGAGGGCAAATGCCCTTGTTGTCCAGTCATTGGCAACCAAATTGGCAAGAGCCAATTTGTAGTTGACAATACATTCATTAAGTTCAGTCTCTCAGTCATGCTCCAACTCTGCAGCCCCATGGACTGCAGCTTGTCAAGCTTCCCTGTCCTTCACCGTCTGAGAGTCACTTGGACTGAAAGGAGATCAAACCAGTCAACCCTAAAGGAAATCAACTCTAAATATTCATTGGAAGGACTGATGATGAAGCTAAAGCTCCAATATGCTGGCCACCTGATGGGAAAAGCCAACTCATTGGAAAAGACTCTGATGCTGGGAAAGATTGAAGGCAACTGGAGAAGAGGGAGGGAGAAGATGAGATGGTCAGATAGCATTACTGACTCAATGGACATGAACTAAGGCAAACTAGGGGAGATAGTGAGGGACAGGGACGCCTGGTATGCTACAGTTCATGGAGCTGCAAAGAGTTAGAAATGGCTTAATGACTGAACGACAACAAATTGATATGAAGAGCAATACATCTGGCTGGTTTTGCGTCTCTGGAAAACCCTGGCCAGTGCAATGGGGTTATAAATTTTGGGGAGGAAGATTCCAAACTAAAGTATAATTAACACTAGGCAATCAAGGTTAACATCAAGGATACATGCTATCCTCACAATTTAACACTACTGATGTTAACCCTGAGATAGCACATGTCAGATTTCTCAACTGCAGAATTACAAGCTTTCTGTACTGTGCTTTCGGGGAAGAAATCACCATATGCAGCCCACAGTTAAAGAATAGGAAACTAAGTTTCACCTCCTTGAGAGAATAATTTCAATGTAAATAATTTCAAATTCTTCTACATAGGCTGTCTATATCCCACATTTGTTTATTCATTCAGTTATTTATTTATATATATATGAACCCAGGGATGTATACTTTATAATTTAGGTTAGCACCATATACCACTTCATTTATATTGTTGCTCAAAGTGTGCAAGTTTTGACCATTGGGACCTTTTCGTTGGTTCTTGCATCCCCTTGCTATATTTCCATCATTGTAAGGTGCTGTTACTTGGTGTGCTTCTGCTGGTTTGCTAAGCAATACCTTACTTTCCGGTACTATAAGCTTGTCCAGACTCATCTATGTATTTCTTGGTCCAATCTTAGGACAATCCCTTTCTCTAACACTCTCTGGTTTCTTTTATTAAGAAATGGTATTAGAAATCAAGGTCTGGGCACTAAGTATGCTCACTGCTACTTCCCAGTAGCATGTCATTGCTTCCATGGCCTCACAACTGAGAGTCACTTGGACTGAAAGGAGATCAAACCAGTCAACCCTAAAGGAAATCAACTCTAAATATTCATTGGAAGGACTGATGATGAAGCTAAAGCTCCAATATGCTGGCCACCTGATGGGAAAAGCCAACTCATTGGAAAAGACTCTGATGCTGGGAAAGATTGAAGGCAACTGGAGAAGAGGGAGGGAGAAGATGAGATGGTCAGATAGCATTACTGACTCAATGGACATGAACTAAGGCAAACTAGGGGAGATAGTGAGGGACAGGGACGCCTGGTATGCTACAGTTCATGGAGCTGCAAAGAGTTAGAAATGGCTTAATGACTGAACGACAACAAATTGATATGAAGAGCAATACATCTGGCTGGTTTTGCGTCTCTGGAAAACCCTGGCCAGTGCAATGGGGTTATAGATTTTGGGAGGAAGATTCCAAACTAAAGTATAATTAACACTAGGCAATCAAGGTTAACATCAAGGATACATGCTATCCTCACAATTTAACACTACTGATGTTAACCCTGAGATAGCACATGTCAGATTTCTCAACTGCAGAATTACAAGCTTTCTGTACTGTGCTTTCGGGGAAGAAATCACCATATGCAGCCCACAGTTAAAGAATAGGAAACTAAGTTTCACCTCCTTGAGAGAATAATTTCAATGTAAATAATTTCAAATTCTTCTACATAGGCTGTCTATATCCCACATTTGTTTATTCATTCAGTTATTTATTTATATATATATGAACCCAGGGATGTATACTTTATAATTTAGGTTAGCACCATATACCACTTCATTTATATTGTTGCTCAAAGTGTGCAAGTTTTGGCCATTGGGACCTTTTTCGTTGGTTCTTGCATCCCCTTGCTATATTTCCATCATTGTAAGGTGCTGTTACTTGGTGTGCTTCTGCTGGTTTGCTAAGCAATACCTTACTTTCCGGTACTATAAGCTTGTCCAGACTCATCTATGTATTTCTTGGTCCAATCTTAGGACAATCCCTTTCTCTAACACTCTCTGGTTTCTTTTATTAAGAAATGGTATTAGAAATCAAGGTCTGGGCACTAAGTATGCTCACTGCTACTTCCCAGTAGCATGTCATTGCTTCCATGGCCTCACAACTGACAGAGAAAGGAAATCTATGCATGTAGTCTAACCTGTGTATGTACAAAAAAATATAAACATTTTTGTAAGTTACTAGCTTAGCTGTATTTTTGTTAAGCTATACATGAGTTCAACTGGACTCAGTTTCAACTGCAATCCATTACTGCATTATTTATTATTAAATATTATTATTATTTATTATTAAAGCCTCTTTCCTTGCATATCTGTAACCTCCCACTTTAATAATGAAAAATCTAAATCTACATGTCTGCCAACAACTTAATTGTTCAATTCCCATACATATAACTCAGTTGGTAAAGAATCCACCTGCAAGGCAGGAGACCCTGGTTCAATTCCTGGGTTGGGAAGATCCCCTGGAGAAGGGATAGGCTACCTACTCTAGTATTCTTGCCTGGAGAATTACAGGGACAGAGGAGCTTGGCAGGCTACAAGAACTCCCATGGAGTCTCAAAGAGTTAGACAGGACTGAACGACTTTCACTTTCACTTCACATACATATATATGGTGGTATCAGAGATAGTCACTTGTAGCTACTCATGAAACAACTTTATGAGCTATAGTATCATACTTATGTTTTCTTTTGCCATTGAAGACTTTGTTGATTTCCAAAGTTACTTAGGTCAGTATCTTTTCCCACCAATACTGTCAGCAAGGTCATTTCCTATATTTATAATAAAGTTAGATTCTTTTATGTTGTCTGTATCAATCCAGGGATCCTACAACATTCTATTTTTTTTTTTTTTTAATTTACATACATTTTTTTTTTCAACCCAGATTTTACATCGTAAAGTTCAGTGGACTTTAACAACGTGCAGTATCACGTATTCACAACTATATTATTATGCAGAAAAATTACACTAGCCTAAAAAAAGCTGTGCTTTATCTCTTCAATCCTCTATCCCTCCCTCTAAAACTCTGACAACCACTCATCTTTATGCCTCATATAAAACCTTCCTCACTATCATTTAATTTTGCCTTTTCCAGAATGCCATTTATTAACTTATGATGTATGATTCTATCCTAGTTTACTGAAAATTTTTATCATGAATATTGTCAACTAATTTTCTGCATTTAGATGATCACGGGATTTTTTCTATTGTTACAAATTATATCAATCTTCAATGTTAACCACTAGCATTATTTTTTATGCATTCCCATATTGAATTTGCTAGTATTATATTAATAAAATTTACATCTATTTTCATGAAGAATATTGGTCTATAATTTTCTTTTCTGGTACTTTACTTACCAGGTTTCGATATCAGGTTTCTGCTGCTTCATAAAACCAGTTGAGATGTGTTCCCCTCTTTATTTTTTGAAAGCATTTATTTAGGATTGGTTTAATTTCCGTATTCAATATTTGATATAAGTCACTGGCCATTTGAGGTTTGAGTTTTCTTTGTAAGAAGGTTTTGACAACACTTGCAGTTTCTTTGATATGGGACTACATATGAAATGGAGCAGAATGCTATTGGGGTCCTTCTAGATACAAATGCTTTCCCTATCCCCATTTCTTGTTTGTAGAAAATAGGCTTCAGCCTATTTGACCTGCCTTGAGTTCCAAAGAGCAGATTAAAACAGCTGCTTATCAGGGAAGGGAGGGAATGCAGAAACAAAGGAGGAGCCTTAGGGAAACAATAGTGCTTTTGAGGCAGGGTCCTGGTTCCTCCTCAAGGAATAAACGTAATAATACCTTTGAGTTCTTTTGTAGGAATGAAGGCTCCTACCCAGGTGGAAGATGGTACCTTCAGGCTGAGCACAAGATTCCTAAGCCCTCTTACCTTGTGTGTGCTAAGTGGCTTCACTCACTAAGTTGTGTCCAACTCTGTGTGACCCTATAGCCTATAGCCTGTCAGGCTCCTCTGTCCAGGGGTTCCCCAGGCACGAATACTGGAGTGGGTTGCCATGCCCTCCTCCAGGGGATCTTTCCAACTCAGGGATCAGAACCAGGTCTCTTGTGGCTACTACGCTATAGGCAGATTCTTTACTGCTGAGCCACCAGGGAAGCCCCTGAGTTTAGTGGGCTTCACCTTTTCCTTGACTACTAGTGTCCATTACTAATCTAATGACCATGTTGATCTACTAGCTATTTCAGTCCACTAGTCCACTGGGACTAGTGGTCCCACTCCACTAGTTCCTCAGAGAACAAAAGTTGTTCAGTATCAGTAACTATGAGGGGAATGCCAATTAAAGCCACAATAGGAAGCCACTGCTCATCTATTTAATAGCTAAAATTAAAAAGAATGACCAAAGAAGTGCTGGCAATGAAAACATTTGTTCACTGAAAACATTTTCCCCCAACGTGGTTCCATTTATATGTTCAGAATTAGGTGTAAAACTGTAGAGTCAAAAGTGGATTGATTTGCAGGACCATGACCCACACCCACGGGCAAGACACTCCAGGAGCAATTCTAGGAATCCCATTGTTAGGTTGGTAGGCTATTAAAGGGTTAACACCGCGGCCGGAGATTCCCCGGCCCTAAAGAGTCATCAAAAAGGGCCAGTTGGGGCTTCCCCTGGTGGTCCAGTGGGCAGTGCAAGGGGTGCCAGTTCGATCCCTGGCCTGGGAAGATCCCACGTGCCGCGGAGCAGCTGGACTGATGTGTCCAATTACCGAGCCGGAGCTCCGGGGCGCATGCGCCCAGAGCCGGTGCTCTGCGACCACAGCGGCCACCGCGATGGTAGGCCCACAGGAGCCAAAGAACAAAGACGGATGAAAATAGAGAAATGAAAGACCAGTGGAAGAGGCCCGCCCATTCCCCTCCCTCCCCACTCCAGCCTCCGAAAAATAAATAAATAAATAAATTAAAAAAAAAAAAAAAAAGGCCAGTTGCTAGAGTTAGAGTTAACACTGCAACCGGAGACTCCCCACTGGAGACTCCCTGGCACTAGAAAGTCATCAAAGGGCCAGGTGCTAGCCTGCTGGCGTCTGAGACTCTCTCAAGGCCTGCGATAAGGAGATTGCCCTGGCCATGAAGATTCTTCACCAGGTGTGGAAAGTAACAAGAACTGCACACCCCCATGTCCACAGACAACTCAAAGACAGCAGACTCATCACTAAATTCCCGCCTAACTTAAACAAAGATTTCGTTTCTCGCCTGCTCTAAGAAACCCTCCCTTTTTCTTCTCCCTTTCCTCCCTAATAAAACCTCCTCATCCCATCTCCAGCGGCACCGACCTTCATTCCACTAAATGGCCTTCCTAACAGCTTGCTGTCCGCCGTTTGATCACTAGCATTTCAGTCCACTAGTCCACTGGGACTAGTGGTCCCACTCCACTAGTTCCTCAGAGAACAAAAGTTGTTCAGTATCAGTAACTATGAGGGAATGCCAATTAAAGCCACAATAGGAAGCCACTGCTCATCTATTTAATAGCTAAAATTAAAAAGAATGACCAAAGAAGTGCTGGCAATGAAAACATTTGTTCACTGAAAACATTTTCCCCCAACGTGGTTCCATTTATATGTTCAGAATTAGGTGTAAAACTGTAGAGTCAAAAGTGGATTGATTTGCAGGACCATGACCCACACCCACGGGCAAGACACTCCAGGAGCAATTCTAGGAATCCCATTGTTAGGTTGGTAGGCTATTAAAGGGTTAACACCGCGGCCGGAGATTCCCCGGCCCTAAAGAGTCATCAAAAAGGGCCAGTTGGGGCTTCCCCTGGTGGTCCAGTGGGCAGTGCAAGGGGTGCCAGTTCGATCCCTGGCCTGGGAAGATCCCACGTGCCGCGGAGCAGCTGGACTGATGTGTCCAATTACCGAGCCGGAGCTCCGGGGCGCATGCGCCCAGAGCCGGTGCTCTGCGACCACAGCGGCCACCGCGATGGTAGGCCCACAGGAGCCAAAGAACAAAGACGGATGAAAATAGAGAAATGAAAGACCAGTGGAAGAGGCCCGCCCATTCCCCTCCCTCCCCACTCCAGCCTCCGAAAAATAAATAAATAAATAAATTAAAAAAAAAAAAAAAAAGGCCAGTTGCTAGAGTTAGAGTTAACACTGCAACCGGAGACTCCCCACTGGAGACTCCCTGGCACTAGAAAGTCATCAAAGGGCCAGGTGCTAGCCTGCTGGCGTCTGAGACTCTCTCAAGGCCTGCGATAAGGAGATTGCCCTGGCCATGAAGATTCTTCACCAGGTGTGGAAAGTAACAAGAACTGCACACCCCCATGTCCACAGACAACTCAAAGACAGCAGACTCATCACTAAATTCCCGCCTAACTTAAACAAAGATTTCGTTTCTGCGCCTGCTCTAAGAAACCCCCTCCCCTTTTTTCTTCTCCCCTTTCCTCCCTAATAAAACCTCCTCATCCCATCTCCAGGGCACGACTTCACTGGCCCACCTCTTGGACCTGTCGATCTCGCCTGGGAACTCTTCCCAAATGGGCTCTTTCCCTAACAGCTTGCTGTCCGCCGTGTCTTTGCAACTCTTACACCCATCACGGCATGAAAACTGGACATCCAGCCAGGGCATGAAGGCTGGTCTGAGTGAACAGTTTGCTGCTGGGAGCCCCAAGACCTGAGAACAGTTCCTTCCTTCACTTGCAACTTAATTCCAGGTAACTCATCTAGTGGGAATATAAAATGATACAGTCACTTTGGAAAATAACTTAGCTTCTTAAGACTTTATACATACACCTCGTCGACTAAAAAAAACCGAACAACTTGAGAGTTGTGGGTTAAGTTTTATTTGGGGCATAATTAGGACTGCAGCCCAGGATGCAGCACCCCAAATAGCTCTGAGAGACTGCTCCAAAGAGGCAGCATGAGGAGGATCAATATTTAAGGATTTTGGGGAGGGGGGAGTTTCATATCATTAAACAGTCATTTTACAAAGGGTCCCCAGTTAGTCATGAGTATCTAATGTCACCATGAGGAGATTTAGTGCTTTTCTAAGTATGAGGAGATGCAAGGATTGAGATAATAAAAGCTGTTCCTAAAAGCATCCACGTATCTAAAGACCTGTCCCACCAGATTCCCTGGAGCACAAAGTGCCTCTATCCCACCCTGATCTCCTTCCAGGGGTATTGAAGGTCAACAGCTCTCAACAGCACAGGATCTGGTCTCTGCAGAGGCAGACAGCAAATGTCCTTGTTGTCCAGGCACTGGCAGCAGTGTAGTTGGTAAATGCCAGTTTGTAGCTGACACCTATTACAGTCATTCTTCTTTCATTTTATTCCTCTTGTTAGTCACTCAGTCATGTCTGACTCTTGTGATCCCACAAACTGTAGCCCACCGGGCTTCTTTGTCCATGGGATTCTCCAGGCAGGAATACTGGAGCGGGTAGCCACTCAAAGACAGCAGACTCATCACTAAATTCCCGCCTAACTTAAACAAAGATTTCGTTTCTGCGCCTGCTCTAAGAAACCCCCTCCCCTTTTTTCTTCTCCCCTTTCCTCCCTAATAAAACCTCCTCATCCCATCTCCAGGGCACGACTTCACTGGCCCACCTCTTGGACCTGTCGATCTCGCCTGGGAACTCTTCCCAAATGGGCTCTTTCCCTAACAGCTTGCTGTCCGCCGTGTCTTTGCAACTCTTACACCCATCACGGCATGAAAACTGGACATCCAGCCAGGGCATGAAGGCTGGTCTGAGTGAACAGTTTGCTGCTGGGAGCCCCAAGACCTGAGAACAGTTCCTTCCTTCACTTGCAACTTAATTCCAGGTAACTCATCTAGTGGGAATATAAAATGATACAGTCACTTTGGAAAATAACTTAGCTTCTTAAGACTTTATACATACACCTGCGTCGACTAAAAAAAACCGAACAACTTGAGAGTTGTGGGTTAAGTTTTATTTGGGGCATAATTAGGACTGCAGCCCAGGATGCAGCACCCCAAATAGCTCTGAGAGACTGCTCCAAAGAGGCAGCATGAGGAGGATCAATATTTAAGGATTTTGGGGAGGGGGGAGTTTCATATCATTAAACAGTCATTTTACAAAGGGTCCCCAGTTAGTCATGAGTATCTAATGTCACCATGAGGAGATTTAGTGCTTTTCTAAGTATGAGGAGATGCAAGGATTGAGATAATAAAAGCTGTTCCTAAAAGCATCCACGTATCTAAAGACCTGTCCCACCAGATTCCCTGGAGCACAAAGTGCCTCTATCCCACCCTGATCTCCTTCCAGGGGTATTGAAGGTCAACAGCTCTCAACAGCACAGGATCTGGTCTCTGCAGAGGCAGACAGCAAATGTCCTTGTTGTCCAGGCACTGGCAGCAGTGTAGTTGGTAAATGCCAGTTTGTAGCTGACACCTATTACAGTCATTCTTCTTTCATTTTATTCCTCTTGTTAGTCACTCAGTCATGTCTGACTCTTGTGATCCCACAAACTGTAGCCCACCGGGCTTCTTTGTCCATGGGATTCTCCAGGCAGGAATACTGGAGTGGGTAGCCATTGCTTTCTCCAGGGGATTTCCCCACCCAGAGATTGCACCCAGGTCTCCTGCACTGCAGGCAGATTTTTAAACATCTGAGCAGTCATTCTACTTCTACTCCAAGAAATGCAAGCAACACATCTTAGAAAAACCTGTACATAAACATTCACAGCAGCTTTGCTTATAGCAGTCAGAAAACTGAAACTTATGCCCAAATACCTATCAATAGGTGAATAGACAATTTCAGTCTATATTTATAAGAAAAAATTCCTCAGTAATTAAAAGGGATGGACTACGAGTATTTACAAAAAACTGGATGAATCAAGTAGACGAAATCAGAAAAGCAAGACAAGAGTACATATGTTTGATTTCATTAATGTAAAATCTAGAAGATGCAAGCTAATCTATAATGACAAAGTATTTCAGCACAAGAGAAGCAAGAATGAGGTTCCAAAGGGACACAAAGAAATTTTTGTGGGTGTGAATATGTTTATTATTTCTATCACAGTTTTGTTTTTACAAGTGTATTCATATCTCCAAACTTCTCAAGTTATGTACATGTACAGTTAATGGTATGCTAACTATACCCCAGTAAATCTTTTAATGACATTAGAAAAAAAAAATCTACACATTCCTCACTTCTCCAAGAGATCATCATCAGCCTTTTAGTCTCAGACACTAATAGATAGCATTCTTCTATGCATACTTCTATCATTCATATACCTTATCATATTTCATTGTTTTTATTAACCTTTCTAGTTCACTATATTTTAAACAATACAAAGGGGGATATTATTTTTGAGAGTGATTTCTTAGCGATTAGACACACTTTCTCTGAAAGCACACATAGGTTCTGTTCAAGTGACTTGACTGAACTGTGAGTTGAATGGGCATTGCTCCATACTGATACTTGTTGACTAGAGAAAAAGGCACAACCTAAAAGTTGCAAGTCATGTTTTAATCGGGGACCTTACTGAGACCCATAGTCTAGCATACAGCCATAGCTCTGAGAAATAGCTATGAGTTATTAAGATAATTCTGACAAACTGCTCCAAAAAGGTAAAAGAGGAGCCAGGATATATGGAAGTCTTTACCGGGGGAGGAGGAGGAAGGAGTCATACATCAAAAGATTACTGCTAATCACAAAATACAGACATCTGAAGTTAATGATTTTAGTGCTTCCCGTTGTATTGAGAAGATCCATTGCAATTATTTCTTAGATATGCATCTTAACTACCTAGGGCCAATACCCTATTTTTCTCCAACCTGAATTCCCCTCAGAGCCAACTGCAGTGGCTGATGGCTTCATGGTGGGGCAATATTCTGTGTTTACTAAAATGACAGGCAACAATTTTTGTCCATGGGTCTGGGGCCTATGTCTATATACTAATAGTTATTGTGAAAACCATCATTATCAATTACTAATAACTGAAATTTGAAGACTAATCTGTGAAGAATTGAACATCTTCAAAGTGATACTTTAGAATTTTGAAAAGCTGAAATCAGAAAAACTAATACATACACTTTGACACACATCTTATAGATGTGCCAGCTTCTGTTTAACTCTTCCATCTTAAATCTAAAACTATCCTGGTCCTCATATGCATGTCTGTCACTCAGAGGAAACTTCGTTAGGGGTTTCATGTTGGGAAACATAAGAGATAATAATGTTAATAGACTAGGCTGTATCCAACTGTCACAGTTTAAGAGTCAGAGTATGGAGGAGCTTTAGAAAGCAGTGTTTAGGAATGAGAAATGGAATCTTTCCTGCCATAGCAAATTGCCATAGTCATCAATGATTGCACCACAGTCTGCAAGTCTGAGGGAACTTCTATCATTCATATACCTTATCATATTTCATTGTTTTTATTAACCTTTCTAGTTCACTATATTTTAAACAATACAAAGGGGGATATTATTTTTGAGAGTGATTTCTTAGCGATTAGACACACTTTCTCTGAAAGCACACATAGGTTCTGTTCAAGTGACTTGACTGAACTGTGAGTTGAATGGGCATTGCTCCATACTGATACTTGTTGACTAGAGAAAAAGGCACAACCTAAAAGTTGCAAGTCATGTTTTAATCGGGGACCTTACTGAGACCCATAGTCTAGCATACAGCCATAGCTCTGAGAAATAGCTATGAGTTATTAAGATAATTCTGACAAACTGCTCCAAAAAGGTAAAAGAGGAGCCAGGATATATGGAAGTCTTTACCGGGGGAGGAGGAGGAAGGAGTCATACATCAAAAGATTACTGCTAATCACAAAATACAGACATCTGAAGTTAATGATTTTAGTGCTTCCCGTTGTATTGAGAAGATCCATTGCAATTATTTCTTAGATATGCATCTTAACTACCTAGGGCCAATACCCTATTTTTCTCCAACCTGAATTCCCCTCAGAGCCAACTGCAGTGGCTGATGGCTTCATGGTGGGGCAATATTCTGTGTTTACTAAAATGACAGGCAACAATTTTTGTCCATGGGTCTGGGGCCTATGTCTATATACTAATAGTTATTGTGAAAACCATCATTATCAATTACTAATAACTGAAATTTGAAGACTAATCTGTGAAGAATTGAACATCTTCAAAGTGATACTTTAGAATTTTGAAAAGCTGAAATCAGAAAACTAATACATACACTTTGACACACATCTTATAGATGTGCCAGCTTCTGTTTAACTCTTCCATCTTAAATCTAAAACTATCCTGGTCCTCATATGCATGTCTGTCACTCAGAGGAAACTTCGTTAGGGGTTTCATGTTGGGAAACATAAGAGATAATAATGTTAATAGACTAGGCTGTATCCAACTGTCACAGTTTAAGAGTCAGAGTATGGAGGAGCTTTAGAAAGCAGTGTTTAGGAATGAGAAATGGAATCTTTCCTGCCATAGCAAATTGCCATAGTCATCAATGATTGCACCACAGTCTGCAAGTCTGAGGGAACTAAGGAAAGAAACACCTGGAAATGAAAACACAGGATACTGGCCCTAGGCAACTAAGGTGCACATCGAAGGAATGATCTCAGTAAGTCAAGTCTTGTGTCTTCCCACACATAGAAAAGCACTAGATTTCTTTTTATTTATTTATTTATTTATTTTGGTGGGGGTGGGGTGAGGAGGGAGGGGAGCAGGCAGGCCACTTCTATTGGTCTTTCATTTATCTATTTTCATCCATCTTTGTTCTCTGGCCCGCCTGGGCCTCCCATCGCGGTGGCCTCTGTTGTTGCAGAGCACCGGCTCTGGGCGCATGCGCTCCAGAGATCCGGCTCGGTCATTGGACACATTGGTCCAGCCGCTCCGTGGCACGTGGGATCTTCCCAGGCCAGAGATCGAACCAGCGCCCCTTGCACTTCAAGGCGGTGTTCTTACCCACTGGAGCACCAGGGAAGCCCAGCACTAGATTTCTTAACTTGATCTATCTGATTTTCTTTCATTCACGATAATCTTTTGAAGTTCAGACTACCTGCCCTTTGTTACAAATGCCTATATATCCTGCCCCCTTCCACCTCTTTGGAGCACTTCTCTTAGGGTTACTTGATATGCTGACTCCTGAGCTTGAAGACCTAAAAATTTCGGTCAAATAAAACATAACTCATGGAACCTGCCGCCGCGAGAAGCCGCCGGAACCCGCCGCGAGGAGCTGCGGCACGGATACTAGTATGTGTACTAGTATCACGGAACACCATAGCAAACCAGACATAGAGCCTACACCCCTTGACCAGTCATCAAACCAAGGATCTTCGGAGCAGAAGCCCTGATTCCAAGACCCCACACTATCAAAGAACATACAACACTAGAGATTATTCGCCTGTAAACAAGGCCTAACACCACCCAAGACACAAACCACTGAACCCTTCTACAAGGACAGAAACCCAAAGAAAGGAGAATTCAACCAAGAAGCCTGGTGGGAAAAAGAACTCCATACACACAGACACCCACAAAGAAACAAAAATTAACCTAATAATGAAACATCAGAGAAACACTGCACAAATGGAGGACCAAGCTAGAGAAACACTGCTTCAAATGACAGAGGAGGAGATAGACAAACTATCTGAAAGAAAATTCAGAAAAGCTATACTAATGAGGATGCAAAACATCAAAAACAGAATATTAGAGGAAATTAGTGCACTGAGAAAAGACATGCAGGAAATGAAAAATAAGCAAATAGAGACCACCAACTCAATTGCTGAACTCAAAAATACTATAGAAGGCCTCAACAGTAGAGTATCGGAGGCTGAAGAACGGATAAGCGAGCTAGAAGATAGACTGGTGGAAATAACTGGTGAGGAACAGAACAAAGCCCAAAGACTTAAAAGAACTGAGGATAGCATTAGAAACCTATGGGACAGTATCAAACACACCAACATTAGAATTATAGGAGTTCCAGAAGAAGAAGAAGGGGGGGAAGAAAGACTATGAAAAAATTCTTGAAGAGGTTATAGTTGAAAACTTCCCCAGCATGGGAAAGGAAATAGTCAACCAAGTCCAAGAAGCACAAAGAGTTCCATACAGGATAAACCCCAGAGGAAACACACCAAGGCACATTCTAAGCGAACTAATGCAGACTAAATATAAAGACAGATTACTAAAACCAGCTAGGAGCAAACAACAAATAACATATGAAGGAAACCCCATACGTTTAACTGCAGATCTCTCAACAGAAACCCTGCAGGCCAGAAGAGAATGGCAAGACACATTTAAACGGCTAAAAGAGAGTAACCTCCAACCAAGAATTCTCTACTCATCAAGAATCTCATTCAGAATTGATGGTGAAATCAAAAGCTTCACAGACAAGCAAAAACTAAAAGAATTCTGTACCACAAAACCAGCCCTACAACAAGTGTTAAAGGGCCCGATATAGCCAATAAATAGAGTAGGAGAAGCCTTACAAATCAAACCTCAAATTTCTAAGAAGATGACAATAGGAACATTCGTATCAATAATTACTTTGAACGTAAATGGACTAAATGCTCCAACCAAACGACACAGGCTGGCTGAATGGATCCAGAAGCAAGACCCATATATATGTTGTTCACAAGAGACCCACTTCAGACCTAGAGACACTCATAGACTGAAAGTGAAAGGCTGGAAAAAGATACTCCATGCAAATGGAAATCAAAAGAAAGCTGGAGTAGCAATCCTCATATCAGACAAAATAGACTTTAAAGTAAAGAAGATTCTAAGAGACAAGGCAGGTCACTCCATCATGATTAAGGGATCTATCCAAGAGGAAGACATAACAGTCATGAATATCTACGCACCCAACACAGGGGCACCTCAATACATAAGACAAACACTTTCAGACATAAAAGAAGAAATCAACAATAACACAGTAATAGTAGAAGACTTTAACACTCCTCTCACACCAATGGACAGATCATCCAAACAGAAAAGCGAGCTAGAAGATAGACTGGTGGAAATAACTGGTGAGGAACAGAACAAAGCCCAAAGACTTAAAAGAACTGAGGATAGCATTAGAAACCTATGGGACAGTATCAAACACACCAACATTAGAATTATAGGAGTTCCAGAAGAAGAAGAAGGGGGGGAAGAAAGACTATGAAAAAATTCTTGAAGAGGTTATAGTTGAAAACTTCCCCAGCATGGGAAAGGAAATAGTCAACCAAGTCCAAGAAGCACAAAGAGTTCCATACAGGATAAACCCCAGAGGAAACACACCAAGGCACATTCTAAACGAACTAATGCAGACTAAATATAAAGACAGATTACTAAAACCAGCTAGGAGCAAACAACAAATAACATATGAAGGAAACCCCATACGTTTAACTGCAGATCTCTCAACAGAAACCCTGCAGGCCAGAAGAGAATGGCAAGACACATTTAAACGGCTAAAAGAGAGTAACCTCCAACCAAGAATTCTCTACTCATCAAGAATCTCATTCAGAATTGATGGTGAAATCAAAAGCTTCACAGACAAGCAAAAACTAAAAGAATTCTGTACCACAAAACCAGCCCTACAACAAGTGTTAAAGGGCCCGATATAGCCAATAAATAGAGTAGGAGAAGCCTTACAAATCAAACCTCAAATTTCTAAGAAGATGACAATAGGAACATTCGTATCAATAATTACTTTGAACGTAAATGGACTAAATGCTCCAACCAAACGACACAGGCTGGCTGAATGGATCCAGAAGCAAGACCCATATATATGTTGTTCACAAGAGACCCACTTCAGACCTAGAGACACTCATAGACTGAAAGTGAAAGGCTGGAAAAAGATACTCCATGCAAATGGAAATCAAAAGAAAGCTGGAGTAGCAATCCTCATATCAGACAAAATAGACTTTAAAGTAAAGAAGATTCTAAGAGACAAGGCAGGTCACTCCATCATGATTAAGGGATCTATCCAAGAGGAAGACATAACAGTCATGAATATCTACGCACCCAACACAGGGGCACCTCAATACATAAGACAAACACTTTCAGACATAAAAGAAGAAATCAACAATAACACAGTAATAGTAGAAGACTTTAACACTCCTCTCACACCAATGGACAGATCATCCAAACAGAAAATTAATAAAGAAACACAAGCCTTAAATGCCACACTGGAAAAGATGGACCTCATCAATATCTTTAGGACGTTCCATCCAAAAGCAGAAGAATACACTTTCTTCTCTAGTGCTCATGGAACATTCTCAAGGATAGACCACATCTTGGGCCACAAATCAAACCTGTCAGTTCAAGAAAACCGAAATTATATCAGCCATCTTCTCGGACCACAATGCAATGAGACTAGAGATCAACTACCAGAAAAAAAACCCTAAAAATACAAACACATGGAGATTAAACAATACATACCTAAAAAACCAACTGATCATTGAGGAAATCGAAGGAGAAATTAAACAAGAAGAAAATGACAATGAACACACGACAGTGCAAAACCTATGGGATACTGCAAAAGCAGTTCTAAGAGGGAAATTTATAGCAATACAATCCCACCTCAAGAAACTAGGAAAATATGAAGCAGATGCCCTAACCCTCTACTTAAAACAATTGGAGAAGGAAGAACAAAAACACCCCAAAGTCAGCAGAAGAAGTGAAATCATAAGGATCAGAGCAGATATAAATGAGAAAGAAATGAAACAAACTATAGTAAAGATAAACAAAACAAAAAGCTGGTTCTTTGAAAAGGTAAACAAAATTGACAGGTTACTGGCCAGACTCATTAAGAAAAAGAGAGAGAAGAACCAGATCACCAAATCAAAAACGAAAAAGGAGAGATTACAACAGATAATGCAGAAATCCAAAGGATTCTAAGAGACTATTATGAACAACTATATGAACAGCTATATGGCAACAAACTGGACAACCTGGAAGAAATGGACAAGTTCTTGGGGAAGATCAATCTCCCAACACTGAGCCAGGAAGAAACAGAAACTTTGAACAACCCAATCACAAGCTTAGAAATCGAATTTATGATTAAAAATCTACCCAGAAATAAAAGCCCAGGGCCAGATGGCTTCACAGCCGAATTCTACCAAACATTTAAAGAAGAGCTAATGCCTATCCTTCTAAAACTCTTCCAAACAATTGCACAGGAAGGAACACTTCCAAACACATTCTACGAGGCCACCATCACCCTGATACCAAAACCAGGCAAAGACAACACGGAAAAGGAAAACTATAGGCCAATTTCACTGATGAACTTAGATGCCAAGATCCTTAACAAAATCCTAGCAAACAGAATTCAACGACATGTCAAAAAACTCATACATCAAGTCAGGTTCATCCCAGGCATGCAAGGATTCTTTAACATCCGCAAATCAATCCATGTGATACACCATATCAACAAATTGAAAGACAAAAGCCACATGATCATCTCAATAGATGCAGAAAAAGCCTTCGACAAAGTACAACATCCATTTATGATCAAAACTCTTCAGAAAATGGGCATAGAAGGAACCTATCTCAACATAATAAAAGCCATCTATGAGAAGCCTACAGCGGACATTATCCTTAACGGTGAAAAACTGAAAGCATTCCCTCTAAGATCAGGAACAAGACAGGGGTGTCCACTTTCACCACTACTATTCCACATAGTCCTGGAAGTCCTAGCAACAGCAATAAGAGAAGAGAAAGAGGTCAAAGGAATCCAGATTGGAAAGGAAGAAGTTAAGCTCTCTCTTTTTGCAGACGACATGATATTATACATAGAAAATCCCAGAGACACGGTTACAAAGCTACTAGAGCTAATCAACAAATTCAGCAAAGTCGTAGGATACAAAATCAACACACAGAAATCACTGGGCATTCCTATACACAAACAATGAAAAATCAGAAAACGAAATCAAAAAGGTAATCCCCTTCACCATTGTAACCAAAAGAAACAAATATCTAGGAATAAACCTACCCAAAGAAACAAAAGAATTGTACACAGAAAATTACAAGACACTCATGAGAGACATTAAAGAAGACTTAAACAGATGGAGAGATAGTTCATGTTCCTGGATCGGAAGAATCAATATTGTGAAAATGACTATACTACCAAATATCATCTACAGATTCAATGCAATCCCTATCCAACTACCATTGACACTTTTCACAGAACTAGACCAAACAATAACACAGTTCATATGGAAACACAAAAGACCTCGAATAGCCAAAGCAATCCTGAGAAAGAAAAACGGAGTTGGAGGGATCAGCCTCCCTAACTTCAGACTCTACTACAAAGCAATAGTCATCAAGACAGTACGGTACTGGCACAAAAATAGAACTATAGATCAATGGAACAAGATCGAGAACCCAGAGATCAACCCACACACCTATGGGTACCTTATTTTTGACAAAGGAGGCGAAACTATAAAATGAGACAAAGACAGCCTCTTCAACAAATGGTGCTGGGAAAATTGGACAGCTACATGCAAACAAATGAAGTTGGAACATTCCCTGACACCATACACAAAGATCAACTCAAAATGGATTAAAGACCTAAACGTAAGACCAGAAACCATCAAACTCTTAGAGGAGAATATAGGCAAAACCCTCAAGGACATCAATCAAAGCAAGATCTTCTCTGACCCACCTACTAGAATAGCGGAACTCAAAAGACAAATGAACATGTGGGACCTCATGAAACTTAAAAGCTTTTGTACAGCAAAAGAAATCACCAAAAAGCTCAACAGACAGCCCACAGAGTGGGAGAAAATCATAGCAAATGAAACAACAGACAAAGAATTCATCTCCAAAATCTACAAGCAACTCAGACAACTCAGCACAGGAAAAATGAACAACCCAATCAAAAAATGGGAAAAAGATCTAAAGAGACGCCTCTCCAAAGAGGACATACAGATGGCCCAAAAGCACATGAAACGATGCTCAACCTCACTTATCATTAGAGAAATGCAAATTAAAACCACAATGAGATACCACCTCACACCCGTCAGAATGGCCATCATCAACAAATTGACAGACAGTAAATGCTGGAGAGGGTGCAGAGAAAAGGGAACCCTCTTGCATTGCTGGTGGGAATGTAAACTGATACAGCCTCTATGGAAGACAGTATGGAAACTCCTTAAAAAACTAAAAATAGAAGCACCCTATGACCCAGCAATCCCACTATTAGGCCTATATCCTGATGAAATCAAAAATGATAGGGGCACCTGTACCCCAATGTTCATTGCAGTTCTCTATACAATAGCCAGAACATGGAAGGAACCTATATGTCCATCGACAAATGAATGGATCCAGAAGCCCTGGTACATATACACAATGGAATACTATTCAGCTGTTAAAAGAAATGCAGAAGACTCAGTCCTAATGAGGTGGCTGGCTCTTGAACCTATCATAAAGAGTGAAGTAAGTCAAAAAGAGAAAGACAAGTATAATATACTAACTCATATATATGGGATCTAGTAAGATGGTCATGATAACACACACAGTGAACTCATGAAAATACAGAGAGTAGACATAAAGACATTGTGGAGGCCAAACAGTGGGAGGGAGGCATGGAGGAAGTAACATGGAAATCTATACTGTCATGTGTGGAAAAGATAGCTATTGTCATTGTGCTAAGGGAATAGGAGTACCTACAACCACTTGGGGCGATGATCTGGAGGGGTGGGAGGGGGGAACTGGGTGGGAGGAGGGTTCATGGATATGCATAAGAATGATCTGGGAACATACATGTCTGTGAACAACAAAACTCTGTAAAATCTTTAAAATAAAGGAAAAAAAAAACATAACTCAACTTTTAGGTTATAAATATATTTCTAGTCAACAGGAAGAGAGAACAAGTATAACAAAAATTTAAGACAAATTTGGGGTTAGAATAAAAGACTCAGTAGGCATTAAGATGAGAGGTAAATGGGGTTGGGATGAATTGGGAGACTGGCATTGACAAATATATACTATTGATATGATCTATATAAATTTACTTATACATTTATAAAATAAAATAAGTAAAAGAATACCTCATATAGCTATTGAACACATGAAATGTGGCTACTCCAAGTTGAAATGTATAAATTTTTAACTTCATGTTAAAAAAGAATTTAACATATCTCGTTAATTTTTTACCTTTATATTTTTATACTTATATTGAAATAATAGACAAATGGAAACATTACAATTAATTTCACATATTTCTTTTTACTTTTTCTAATGTGGCTACTAGAAAAGTTAAATTACATACGTGGTTTGCATTTGTTGCTCAGTTATACTTCTGTTGAACAGAACTGTTTACAGAGAATAAACACTTTCACTCAACACCTGAAATGATTACTGGCATTTCAGAGGAAGAATTTTCATACCTATCAGTTAGTCCTTTTACACTGTAGTCACTCTATTTTTGGAGAGAGGGGGCAGAAGGGGGCAGGTTGGGGAGGGAAGGGGGTGGGTGGGCCACTTCTATTGGTCTTTCATTTCTCTATTTTCATCCATCTTTGTTCTTTGGCCCATGTGGGCATCCCGTCGCGGTGTCCTCTGTCTCTGCAGAGCACCAGCTCTGGGCGCACGCACTCCAGAGCTCCAGTTTGGTAATTGGACACATCAGTCCAGCCGCTCCACGGCACGTGGGATCTTCCCAGGCCAGGGCTCGAACCGGCGCCCCTTGCACTGCAAGGCTGTGTCCTTACCCACTGGACCACCAGGGAAGCCCTGTAGTCATTCTATTTTAATAAAAGAAAGATTTTCAAAATTTTCATAGAAATATCCCTGCACTCTAAAAAAAGTTGGGAGGATACTACTGTGCTTGGGAACAAACATAAGGGGACATTTTGGTTATTAAAAAAAAAGAAGAAGAATTTTAAAGGGTAATCTTAAAACAGACATTAAGGTAAATATATTTCTAGTCAACAGGAAGAGAGAACAAGTATAACAAAAATTTAAGACAAATTTGGGGTTAGAATAAAAGACTCAGTAGGCATTAAGATGAGAGGTAAATGGGGTTGGGATGAATTGGGAGACTGGCATTGACAAATATATACTATTGATATGATCTATATAAATTTACTTATACATTTATAAAATAAAATAAGTAAAAGAATACCTCATATAGCTATTGAACACATGAAATGTGGCTACTCCAAGTTGAAATGTATAAATTTTTAACTTCATGTTAAAAAAGAATTTAACATATCTCGTTAATTTTTTACCTTTATATTTTTATACTTATATTGAAATAATAGACAAATGGAAACATTACAATTAATTTCACATATTTCTTTTTACTTTTTCTAATGTGGCTACTAGAAAAGTTAAATTACATACGTGGTTTGCATTTGTTGCTCAGTTATACTTCTGTTGAACAGAACTGTTTACAGAGAATAAACACTTTCACTCAACACCTGAAATGATTACTGGCATTTCAGAGGAAGAATTTTCATACCTATCAGTTAGTCCTTTTACACTGTAGTCACTCTATTTTTGGAGAGAGGGGGCAGAAGGGGCAGGTTGGGGAGGGAAGGGGTGGGTGGGCCACTTCTATTGGTCTTTCATTTCTCTATTTTCATCCATCTTTGTTCTTTGGCCCATGTGGGCATCCCGTCGCGGTGTCCTCTGTCTCTGCAGAGCACCAGCTCTGGGCGCACGCACTCCAGAGCTCCAGTTTGGTAATTGGACACATCAGTCCAGCCGCTCCACGGCACGTGGGATCTTCCCAGGCCAGGGCTCGAACCGGCGCCCCTTGCACTGCAAGGCTGTGTCCTTACCCACTGGACCACCAGGGAAGCCCTGTAGTCATTCTATTTTAATAAAAGAAAGATTTTCAAAATTTTCATAGAAATATCCCTGCACTCTAAAAAAAGTTGGGAGGATACTACTGTGCTTGGGAACAAACATAAGGGGACATTTTGGTTATTAAAAAAAAAGAAGAAGAAGAATTCTTAAGGTTAATCTTAAAACAGACATTAAGGTAAAGGTAGAATCAAACTGGCCTGTATAGGAGGAGTTTTCATTTTTTATTGCAGTAGCTTTAGAAAAGGAGAGTCAGGCCCCTGGACTGGCAGGCAAGCATTTGGGAACAATCATTCTCTGGAGAATCAGAGTGGGCTCCTGGGCAATGGAGAGCAGATTGAGCTCAGAAGCCAAGAAGATCACTATAACACGACTTGTGGTAGAAAATGAAGATTAATAAAAATCAGTGTTGGACATTCAGTTTTAAGCTGTTTGTTTTCTTTGTGCCTAAACGACTTTGTCTGTTACACCTACAGCTTTCTATTTATGGTGACTTGAGTATGACAGAAAGGAAGCCCATTTCAATGCATGGCAAAGCAATGCAGAGAGTCAAAGAAGAATTCAGAAGTAGTGAGAAAATATCACAAAGTGACCAAGACTTCAGGCAGGAGCAGAGCATGGAGAATAATGACAGTCAACTTTCAGCAGGAAGTTGTAAGCTTTCCTTTTCAGAAATTTTTAGAAAAATTGGGGAGTATATGCCCGTGGAAAAGAGGGTTCATTTGCCTACTAATGTAAAGGGTGACTGGAAGACTGAAGAAATAGGGAAACACGATGGATAATTTATACAAACGAAATCTCTACTCAGATATTTCCAGTTTCTCATCTACATTTAATTCCTATTTCAAATTTAATATTTAATGAGAAAGAACAATTAATTTAATTATAAGCTCTAACTAGATTTTTTTTTTTTTTAGGTAAGAAATGGATTTATTCAGATTCAGGTAAAGCACACTCCACAGACAGAGGGTGGGCCATCACAGAGCGAATCCAGCGGCCTCTAACTAGATTTTTAAAACATCCCTTTGAGCTTGGGGGATACTAGGTGTTAAGATCTCAATGTTTAGGATCTCCCTTAAGACTTGGAGTTTTTAATTAATTTGATTCTTCCTAATTCATTCTTTAAATTTATCATAGTGTTGAATATCATTCATAAGAATAGGATATTCCTATGACATAGAATTTTCATATGACTATGAGATTTTTAAATGACAATCCATAGAACAATCAGTCTATTTAGACATCTTCCCACCACTCCGCACCACGGTGACCACGGAGGCAAATTTGAAGAAGACACAGAATCCAGGGTGCTCAAGCTATGTTCCACTTTCACGAATAAAAATGAAAACCCAGGCTTCCCCTGATGGTCCAGTGGGTAAAGACACCGCCTTGCAGTGCAAGGGGCGCCGCTTCGATCCCTGGCCTGGGAAGATCCCACGTGCCGCGGAGCGGCTGGACTGATGTGTCCAACTACCGAGCGGGAGCTCTGGAGCATGTGCGCCCAGAGCCGGTGCTCTGCAACAACAGACGCCACCGTGATGGGAGGCCCACAGGAGCCAAAGAACAAAGATGGATGAAAATAGAGAAATGAAAGACCAATAGACGTGGCCCGCCCACCCCCCTCCCTCCTCACCCCACCCTCCAAAAGATAAATAAATTAAAAATTTTTTTAAATAAATAAATAAATAAAACTGAAAACCCACCCCTTTAAAGGTTAAACTGGAATTTAAACAATGATAATACTGAAATCAGAAAAACATTAAAAAAAAAAAAAACAAGAAGAAACAAACATGAATCTTTTCTTGAAAAGAAATGTGGGATCATCTGGTATCGATATACCACAATGGAATCCCGCCTCTGTATCTAATTCACAATTACCATTTCCCCAAGCTATTTTTGAAAATGAGAAGAAATAATGGCTACCAAATATAACACCATTGTTATAATGACTAGGGTCTAAATACTGCCATCTTTATCAAATTGGTTTCTCCCCCCTCAAGACTTCTTTTTTTTTTTTTTTTAATGTTTTTTTGGCGGTGAGGGGGTGAGGGAGGGGGGCGGGCTGGCCACTTCTATTGGTCTTTCATTTTTCTATTTTCCATCTTTGTTCTTTGGCTTGTGTGGGCCTCTCATCGCAGTGGCCTCTCTTGTCACAGAGCACCGACTCCAGGCACATGTGTGCCAGAGCTCCGGCTCAGTAGTTGGACACATTAGTCTAGCTGCTCCGCGGCACATGGGATCCTCCCAGGCCAGGGATTGAACTGGCACCCCTTGCACTGCAAGGCGGTGTCCTTACCCACTGGACCACCATGGATGCCCCCTAATTGGGTTTTATAATCCATTTTCTTGCCACATTAATCCTTAATGATTTGACAGCCATGGTTTTTAATCTGACCCACCTGGCCAGACATCAAGTAAATCTGTATGACTCCTTTGAGAATGTACACAAAATGTTTTTGTGAGTTTCTTTTCTTCCTCCTTGGGAGAGGAAGTTTCATGTCATATTTCAGATAATTAAAGAGATTTGTGAAAATAATTTAACAATCATTATTTTGGAAGGTATTTTAAGTGAACTCAAAGAGGACCTCCTTGGTGGTCCAGTGGCTAAGAATCCACACGCCCAATGCAGGGGCTTGAGTCTGATCCCTGGTCAGGGAACTCTTACATACCGCACTCTTACTTACTGATACTCTTATGTGCTGCACTCTTATTTATATAATGATACTCTTATATACTGATACTCTTACATACTGCAAAATGATGCTACCAGAACATTCAGTATCTAAGCCCTGCATCATGTCACATAATTAACATTTCTTTTTGTGGTAAGAACATTTACAATCTAGTTTTCCAAGTATATGATACGTATTATTAACTATAGTTACTATCCTATACATTAGATTCCCAGAACTTATTAATCTTATTACTGGAGGTTTGGACATTTCCCTTTTTTCCCACTCCTCAACCCCTGGTAAACACAATCCTAGCTGCTGTTCCTATGAGGTCAGCTTTGTAAAATTCCATGTGTAAAGTGATATCATATGGTATTTGCTTTCTCTGATTTACTTCACTTAGTATAATACCCTCAAATTCTACCTATTCTGTATCTATTTTATATCTATCTATTCTGTTGCCACAATCAGCTGCATGTCTTTCCTTCTCACTGGCAAATAATATTCCTATGTATTTGGGTATGTGTGTGTATATATAATACATATATCTGTGTATATAAATACACACATATATATGTACATATATATCAATATATATGCCACATCTTGTTTATTGATTCATCGACTGACTCATTGTTTCAATATTTTGGCTACTATGAACAATGCTGGGAATGCAGATATCTCAAAACCCTATTTTCTGGGCTCCCAGGCCAGGGATTGAACTGGCACCTTGCACTGCAAGGCGGTGTCTACCACTGGACCACCATGGATGCCCCTAATTGGGTTTTATAATCCATTTTCTTGCCACATTAATCCTTAATGATTTGACAGCCATGGTTTTTAATCTGACCCACCTGGCCAGACATCAAGTAAATCTGTATGACTCCTTTGAGAATGTACACAAAATGTTTTTGTGAGTTTCTTTTCTTCCTCCTTGGGAGAGGAAGTTTCATGTCATATTTCAGATAATTAAAGAGATTTGTGAAAATAATTTAACAATCATTATTTTGGAAGGTATTTTAAGTGAACTCAAAGAGGACCTCCTTGGTGGTCCAGTGGCTAAGAATCCACACGCCCAATGCAGGGGCTTGAGTCTGATCCCTGGTCAGGGAACTCTTACATACCGCACTCTTACATACTGATACTCTTATGTGCTGCACTCTTATTTATATAATGATACTCTTATATACTGATACTCTTACATACTGCAAAATGATGCTACCAGAACATTCAGTATCTAAGCCCTGCATCATGTCACATAATTAACATTTCTTTTTGTGGTAAGAACATTTACAATCTAGTTTTCCAAGTATATGATACGTATTATTAACTATAGTTACTATCTTATACATTAGATTCCCAGAACTTATTAATCTTATTACTGGAGGTTTGGACATTTCCCTTTTTTCCCACTCCTCAACCCCTGGTAAACACAATCCTAGCTGCTGTTCCTATGAGGTCAGCTTTGTAAAATTCCATGTGTAAAGTGATATCATATGGTATTTGCTTTCTCTGATTTACTTCACTTAGTATAATACCCTCAAATTCTACCTATTCTGTATCTATTTTATATCTATCTATTCTGTTGCCACAATCAGCTGCATGTCTTTCCTTCTCACTGGCAAATAATATTCCTATGTATTTGGGTATGTGTGTGTATATATAATACATATATCTGTGTATATAAATACACACATATATATGTACATATATATCAATATATATGCCACATCTTGTTTATTGATTCATCGACTGACTCATTGTTTCAATATTTTGGCTACTATGAACAATGCTGGGAATGCAGATATCTCAAAACCCTATTTTCTGGGCTTCCCTGGAGGTCCACTGGGTGGAGAGTCTGCCTTGCAGTGCAGAGTGTGCTGGTTTGATCCCTGGCCCGGGATGATCCCGTGTGCCGGGGAGCGGCTGGACAGGTACGTCCAGTTGCGGGCCAGTGCTCTGGAGCGCATGTGCCCAGAGCTGGTGCTTTGCAGCGAGAGAGGCCATTACTGTGGGAGGCCCACACAGGCCAAGGAATGAACATGAATGAAAGTAAATAGATAAAAAAACCAGTAAGGGAGGCCGAGATTGAAAAAAGAAACAACAACAACAACAACAACAAAGATATATTCTGTAGAAGTAGGATTGCTGAGCCATATGGTAGTTCTAGTTTTAACTTTTTAAGGAACCTCCATTACATTTTTCAGAGTGGCTGAATGAAGTTACACTCCCATATACAGTTAAGAGAATAATGACTAAGTATTGCCTTGCAAATTAAATAATAATAATACCTTTTAACTGAAAAGTAGTATATGTTAAACTAAATAAACATTTGCTAATTAAAAATGTATAAAGCAGGATTTACATGGTCATAGAAGGGAGAGCTACACACGCATAGAACCTGACCGCACACTGAATCATGTTGACTTCAGAATTCTCCCTGAATTGTGGTGCTAGAAAAGACTCTTGAGAGTCCCTTGTTCTGCAAGGAGATCAAACCAGTCAATCCTAAAGGAAACCTAACACTGAAGCTGAATTGGACATTTCCTTTTTCCCACTCCTCAACCCCTGGAAAATTTGCTTTCTACACTTGTAAAATTCCATGTGTAAAGTGATATCATATGGTATTTGCTTTCTCTGATTTACTTCACTTAGTATAATACCCTCAAATTCTACCTATTCTGTATCTATTTTATATCTATCTATTCTGTTGCCACAATCAGCTGCATGTCTTTCCTTCTCACTGGCAAATAATATTCCTATGTATTTGGGTATGTGTGTGTATATATAATACATATATCTGTGTATATAAATACACACATATATATGTACATATATATCAATATATATGCCACATCTTGTTTATTGATTCATCGACTGACTCATTGTTTCAATATTTTGGCTACTATGAACAATGCTGGGAATGCAGATATCTCAAAACCCTATTTTCTGGGCTTCCCTGGAGGTCCACTGGGTGGAGAGTCTGCCTTGCAGTGCAGAGTGTGCTGGTTTGATCCCTGGCCCGGGATGATCCCGTGTGCCGGGGAGCGGCTGGACAGGTACGTCCAGTTGCGGGCCAGTGCTCTGGAGCGCATGTGCCCAGAGCTGGTGCTTTGCAGCGAGAGAGGCCATTACTGTGGGAGGCCCACACAGGCCAAGGAATGAACATGAATGAAAGTAAATAGATAAAAAAACCAGTAAGGGAGGCCGAGATTGAAAAAAGAAACAACAACAACAACAACAACAAAGATATATTCTGTAGAAGTAGGATTGCTGAGCCATATGGTAGTTCTAGTTTTAACTTTTTAAGGAACCTCCATTACATTTTTCAGAGTGGCTGAATGAAGTTACACTCCCATATACAGTTAAGAGAATAATGACTAAGTATTGCCTTGCAAATTAAATAATAATAATACCTTTTAACTGAAAAGTAGTATATGTTAAACTAAATAAACATTTGCTAATTAAAAATGTATAAAGCAGGATTTACATGGTCATAGAAGGGAGAGCTACACACGCATAGAACCTGACCGCACACTGAATCATGTTGACTTCAGAATTCTCCCTGAATTGTGGTGCTAGAAAAGACTCTTGAGAGTCCCTTGTTCTGCAAGGAGATCAAACCAGTCAATCCTAAAGGAAACCAACACAGAATATATTCACTGGAAGGACTGATGCTGAAGCTGAAGCTCCAATACTATGGTCACCTGATGCCAAGAAATGACTCATTGGAAAAAACCCTGATGCTGGGAAAGACTGAGGGCGGAAAGAGAAGGGAACGAAAGAGGACGAGATGGTTGGATGGCATCACGGAGTCAATGCACATGAGTTTGAGCAAGTTCTGGGAGATGGTGAAGGACAGGGAAGCCTGGGGTGCTACAGTCAATGGGAAAATGAAGACTCAGACACAACTCTGCAACTAAACTGAACTATTTTAGCACATGACCCATTTGGAAACTACAGCCTTCACAACAGAAGTTTTTGTTGTTGTTGTTGTTGTTTAATTTTTACAGGGTTTTGTTGTCTACTGCCACATATTGACCTGAATCTGCCATAGATGTATGTATGTCCCCCATATGTATACCTATAAATGCATGTGAATACATATGGGGTACACCCATATGTATACTCCTGATGAACCTCCCTCCCAAATCCCTCCCCATCCCACCCCTCCAGGTCACCACAGAGCCCCTGTTTGAGATCCCCTAGTGCCACAGCAAATTCCCTTCCCTCACCCCAATGTCCTGGTTTGTAACATCTGGATCTCTCTCATAAATAACAGATTGTAGAACACACACACACACAGACACACAAAATGTATAAAGCAGAGGGACTTCCCTGATGGTTCAGTGATTAAGACTCTGTGCTTCCAGTGCAAGGGATGTGGCTTTGATTCTTTGTCAGGAAATTAAGATCCCATGTGCCATGCAGCAAGACCAATCAAATTGAAATAAATAATTAAATGCCTCACTTTCTAAATTAAAAAAAGCATAGATGCCCATGTTAAACTAAATAAACATTTGCTAATTAAAATGTATAAAGCAGGATTTACATGGTCATAGAAGGGAGAGCTACACACGCATAGAACCTGACCGCACACTGAATCATGTTGACTTCAGAATTCTCCCTGAATTGTGGTGCTAGAAAAGACTCTTGAGAGTCCCTTGTTCTGCAAGGAGATCAAACCAGTCAATCCTAAAGGAAACCAACACAGAATATATTCACTGGAAGGACTGATGCTGAAGCTGAAGCTCCAATACTATGGTCACCTGATGCCAAGAAATGACTCATTGGAAAAGACTGTGATGCTGGGAAAGACTGAAGGTAGGAAGAGAAGGGAACGAAAGAGGACGAGATGGTTGGATGGCATCACGGAGTCAATGCACATGAGTTTGAGCAAGTTCTGGGAGATGGTGAAGGACAGGGAAGCCTGGGGTGCTACAGTCAATGGGAAAATGAAGACTCAGACACAACTCTGCAACTAAACTGAACTATTTTAGCACATGACCCATTTGGAAACTACAGCCTTCACAACAGAAGTTTTTTGTTGTTGTTGTTGTTTAATTTTTACAGGGTTTTGTTGTCTACTGCCACATATTGACCTGAATCTGCCATAGATGTATGTATGTCCCCCATATGTATACCTATAAATGCATGTGAATACATATGGGGTACACCCATATGTATACTCCTGATGAACCTCCCTCCCAAATCCCTCCCCATCCCACCCCTCCAGGTCACCACAGAGCCCCTGTTTGAGATCCCCTAGTGCCACAGCAAATTCCCTTCCCTCACTCCAATGTCCTGGTTTGTAACATCTGGATCTCTCTCATAAATAACAGATTGTAGAACACACACACACACAGACACACAAAATGTATAAAGCAGAGGGACTTCCCTGATGGTTCAGTGATTAAGACTCTGTGCTTCCAGTGCAAGGGATGTGGCTTTGATTCTTTGTCAGGAAATTAAGATCCCATGTGCCATGCAGCAAGACCAATCAAATTGAAATAAATAATTAAATGCCTCACTTTCTAAATTAAAAAAAAAAAAGCATATAGTAAACAAAAATAGCCTCAAACTACAAATGGACTGTTTATACTTTGTATAGTTCCTTCCATTTATATGTTCTAAATGTGAATAGACTTTATAGCCTTTAAAATACTTCATATACTATCTATTGTATATTGCTTTTATTTAGTAGTATATATATATATATATATTTTAAAGGTATATGTGTATCTTGTTTTTTAATTTTGGCCAGATTTATTGGTCTTTCATTTATTTATTTTTGTCCATCTTTGTTCTTGGCCTGTGTGGGCCTCCTATTGCAGTGACCTCCCTTGTCACAGAACACCGGCTCTGGGCGTATGCACTCCAGAGCACTGGCTCATAACTAGACACACCAGTCCGCTCTATGGCATGTGGGATCTTCCCAGGCCAGGGATCAAACCGGTGGCCCTTGCACTGCAAGGCAGACTGGATCACCAGGGAAGCCCCTATTTAGTCGTGTATTATTATCACCACCTCTCATATAAACATCTTTACAACATAACTTTTACAAATTTTATAAATTCTCATTGCGCAGCTATTCTATATTTAAGTAACCCTTTAATTCTATGAAGGGCAGGTCATACAGGTAGACCATTAGAATAAATTTAGAAGTTATTTTTCTTTTTCTTCCCCACGATTCTGATTTATTTTACTCATAATATTGATTTTGAAATTTCAAACAAATTTAATGAAAGATGCTCACCCTTCTCCCCACCTTTGGAAGGTCTGGGCTAAATAGGAGGGGTTAAATGATTTAATCAGTGTCTCCAAGAGAAGACATGGGCTAAAAGGGGAGGTCAGGAATGATTTCACCAACCTCACATTGTTGGACATTCAGGTTATTTAAACGAGGGTTTCCCAAAGGGAAGGTCAGGAATGATTTCACCATCTCATAAATAACAGATTGTAGAACACACACACACACAGACACACAAAATGTATAAAGCAGAGGGACTTCCCTGATGGTTCAGTGATTAAGACTCTGTGCTTCCAGTGCAAGGGATGTGGCTTTGATTCTTTGTCAGGAAATTAAGATCCCATGTGCCATGCAGCAAGACCAATCAAATTGAAATAAATAATTAAATGCCTCACTTTCTAAATTAAAAAAAAAAAAGCATATAGTAAACAAAAATAGCCTCAAACTACAAATGGACTGTTTATACTTTGTATAGTTCCTTCCATTTATATGTTCTAAATGTGAATAGACTTTATAGCCTTTAAAATACTTCATATACTATCTATTGTATATTGCTTTTATTTAGTAGTATATATATATATATATATTTTAAAGGTATATGTGTATCTTGTTTTTTAATTTTGGCCAGATTTATTGGTCTTTCATTTATTTATTTTTGTCCATCTTTGTTCTTGGCCTGTGTGGGCCTCCTATTGCAGTGACCTCCCTTGTCACAGAACACCGGCTCTGGGCGTATGCACTCCAGAGCACTGGCTCATAACTAGACACACCAGTCCGCTCTATGGCATGTGGGATCTTCCCAGGCCAGGGATCAAACCGGTGGCCCTTGCACTGCAAGGCAGACTGGATCACCAGGGAAGCCCCTATTTAGTCGTGTATTATTATCACCACCTCTCATATAAACATCTTTACAACATAACTTTTACAAATTTTATAAATTCTCATTGCGCAGCTATTCTATATTTAAGTAACCCTTTAATTCTATGAAGGGCAGGTCATACAGGTAGACCATTAGAATAAATTTAGAAGTTATTTTTCTTTTTCTTCCCCACGATTCTGATTTATTTTACTCATAATATTGATTTTGAAATTTCAAACAAATTTAATGAAAGATGCTCACCCTTCTCCCCACCTTTGGAAGGTCTGGGCTAAATAGGAGGGGTTAAATGATTTAATCAGTGTCTCCAAGAGAAGACATGGGCTAAAAGGGGAGGTCAGGAATGATTTCACCAACCTCACATTGTTGGACATTCAGGTTATTTAAACGAGGGTTTCCCAGGTGGTGATAGTGGTAAAGAACCCCCAGGCCAGTGCAGGAGAGATAAGACACAAGGATTCTATCCCTGGGTGGGGAAGATTCCCCCAAGGCATGGCAACTCACTCCAGTATTCTTGCCTGGAGAATCTCATGAACAGGGGAGCCTGACAGGCTACAGTCCAGGGGGTCTCAGAGTCCTTCACAATTGAAGTGACTTAGCATGTATGTACTTTGCCCTGAAGTCTTAAGAGTTCTTGGTAGGTTTAGGATAAATTCCAAAGGTGGCACTGCGGGGCTAAAGCATGGAAAGATTTAGTTTCAATACTTTTGCTACACATTGCCTAACTGCTTGCCAGGAAATTTATGAGTTCATATCTTTACCAACATTGTGTGAGAAGGTTCATTATCTCACACATGTGTATTTTTAGATATTAAACTGTATGGTTTTGACTTGCATTTCTTACTTTTACATATCTTCATATTCCATTGGCCACCTGTTCTGTCAGAACAAAAAAATAAATTACCATCACTTTTTCCCTTTACTATGATGTACCTTGTGCCTCTGATTATAAAAATAGCTTTCATTCATTAAACGTGAAAATTCTCGACAGGCAATGAGCCTAGTACGTGGTTGATCCTAAGTCGCTTCAGTCGTGTCCAACTCTGCGACCCCAAGGGCTGTAGCCCCCCAGGCTCCTCTGCCCATGGGGTTCTCCAGGCAATAATACTCTAGTCGGTAGTCCTTCCCCAAGGCCTCCTTCCACTCTCAAAACAACTCTGTATTGCCATTCTCATTTTTCACATGAGATAACCTACGCTTTGAGATGTTGGGGACAGCAGCCCCCAAGTCACAGCGATGAGTTGAAACAAGGGGATTTGAGCCGGAATTTCACTCATAACTAAGCACTGGGAAGAAGGAGGGTGACAATCGTTTGCTTAACGCCAAAAAGCAAACCAAAGCCAGTTCCCACCCACTTACTCTTTCTTTGGAGTAATTAAGGGATTCTAAATTAAAACGGATGTGACTTCTCAGCTACCAGACGTGTGCCTACCAAACAGTTTATATGACTCCCAGTCAGGGACCACCTGAACCTCGACGAGGAGGCTGCTCAGCTCAGGGAGCAAAGGCAGACGGTCAACGTCTTTCCCGTTTGCCAAGGGAAATGGCCTGACAGGGAAACATGGAGGGGGGCTACTATTTTCAAATCTTCCAGGGCCAGAGCGGCCGGGAATTTTACCTCTAGTTCTTGGGACACCACGGTAATGACCGTGGGAGACCTCGGCAGCGCAGCTCCCTTTGGCAGCTTTAGGAGGGCGGAGGAAGGAGGGAGGCGTGAGCGCGCTTCCGGGCCACAGCACCCCCACCCCGCCACACCCCCCCAAGAGCGCTCTGCGCAGGCGCGGGTTGCAGCTGCAGCGAGGGGCCTCCGCCGAGGCCGCGGTGGTGCCGCCCCACCCCCACCCCGACCCCGCGGCGACCGAGCGCTGCAGGCGCGTCGCTGCCGCCCCAGCACCCGGGAGGGCGGACTCCGTGACCCTGTCCTCGGGCCTGTCCGAGCCGGAGCAGCTCGGGACTGCGTAGCACCCCGCGTGCCGGTGAGCGACCCGGGACGCGTAGCCCCCAGGTCCCTTTCTGGAGCGGGCGCCCTGGCGGGAGCCGAGCCGGATTTGGAGGTGGCGGAGGGGAGGCTGCGGGGCCGCTGGGAACGCCCGGCGGCCGGGGAGGCGCCCGGGGCCGGGCGACGGAGGTGTGTCATCTCCTCTTTCCCGGGCCCAGCCTCCGATCAGGGGGCCCCTGGCTTAGGCGCGAGCCCGGCGCACCGAGAAGACAGCAGGCCCTTGGGCTTGGAGCGGCCAGTAGCCCCTGGTTTTGCTCTTTTTGACTGTTCTTGCCCGACTGCCTGTACTGCATCTTTCATCTTTCCAGAGTAGTCTGGCTGTGTCTTGGGTTTTGTTGATGTAGTTTATGAAAGGCGCCGACTTCTTTCGTTTATAAGCTCACGACCTATTTAAATTGGATGGAGCCCTCTACTTTTTTTTTCTTTTTTCTTTCCCTTCCTTAAGGAGTCTAAGATTCCCACCCACTTACTCTTTCTTTGGAGTAATTAAGGGATTCTAAATGAAAACGGATGTGACTTCTCAGCTACCAGACGTGTGCCTACCAAACAGTTTATATGACTCCCAGTCAGGGACCACCTGAACCTCGACGAGGAGGCTGCTCAGCTCAGGGAGCAAAGGCAGACGGTCAACGTCTTTCCCGTTTGCCAAGGGAAATGGCCTGACAGGGAAACATGGAGGGGGGCTACTATTTTCAAATCTTCCAGGGCCAGAGCGGCCGGGAATTTTACCTCTAGTTCTTGGGACACCACGGTAATGACCGTGGGAGACCTCGGCAGCGCAGCTCCCTTTGGCAGCTTTAGGAGGGCGGAGGAAGGAGGGAGGCGTGAGCGCGCTTCCGGGCCACAGCACCCCCACCCCGCCACACCCCCCCAAGAGCGCTCTGCGCAGGCGCGGGTTGCAGCTGCAGCGAGGGGCCTCCGCCGAGGCCGCGGTGGTGCCGCCCCACCCCCACCCCGACCCCGCGGCGACCGAGCGCTGCAGGCGCGTCGCTGCCGCCCCAGCACCCGGGAGGGCGGACTCCGTGACCCTGTCCTCGGGCCTGTCCGAGCCGGAGCAGCTCGGGACTGCGTAGCACCCCGCGTGCCGGTGAGCGACCCGGGACGCGTAGCCCCCAGGTCCCTTTCTGGAGCGGGCGCCCTGGCGGGAGCCGAGCCGGATTTGGAGGTGGCGGAGGGGAGGCTGCGGGGCCGCTGGGAACGCCCGGCGGCCGGGGAGGCGCCCGGGGCCGGGCGACGGAGGTGTGTCATCTCCTCTTTCCCGGGCCCAGCCTCCGATCAGGGGGCCCCTGGCTTAGGCGCGAGCCCGGCGCACCGAGAAGACAGCAGGCCCTTGGGCTTGGAGCGGCCAGTAGCCCCTGGTTTTGCTCTTTTTGACTGTTCTTGCCCGACTGCCTGTACTGCATCTTTCATCTTTCCAGAGTAGTCTGGCTGTGTCTTGGGTTTTGTTGATGTAGTTTATGAAAGGCGCCGACTTCTTTCGTTTATAAGCTCACGACCTATTTAAATTGGATGGAGCCCTCTACTTTTTTTTTCTTTTTTCTTTCCCTTCCTTAAGGAGTCTAAGATTCGTGTTGTTGTTAAGCAAATGAAGGTATTTTGATGGAAGGATTGAGCCCAGGGGCCTAGCACCATCTCTTTATAAGTCTCCAAGACTAAGAGTGGTTAAACTTAACAACGCTTTGAGGAAAATCCGGTAGGGAGGGCAGGAATGGGCAGTACCTGACAAAGCCTGGCACTTGTCCAATAACCTTCGTGAAAGGAACATCAGTCCCAGGCCGACTCTACCAAGGCAGTTGTTACATAAGAATAGAAAACAGGCTCCGACTGGGAGCCGCTTGTTCTGTTTTGTTTTTTTCTGCCTTCTGTGTCATTTCCCTTTAAGACATTACAGTGGGAGACACCCTGTCCTCCGTTGTGTTAACTGAGATCCTAAAAGCCTGCATTTGGCGCCCTGGCTTCTGAGGCCTCCTGATCCCGTCGAATATTCCACATAGGCCCCAAGGTCAGAGTGTGTGAAAACAGTAATATTAATTCAGCCCTGAACCACTTGTGACTGTCAAGTACTGGTTTGGCTTGCATTTAAATGTCTGAGCAAAATCAAGAGAAAACAATGCGTTTCTAGAAGTCATAAGTCATTTACGTTTTTGAACTTAATGGGCAGTGTGTACATGGATTTTTTTTTAATAGTGAAAATAAACATTTTATACATCATTCTGAAGTTTAAGTTTGTCTGCTAGTTATATATTTTTTTATCCTGCTATTTAATGTTTGAGTGACCTCCAACACTTAGATGACATGCCAGTTGTTTGGGGTTTTTTTGACATGCCAGTTTTAAAAAGCAAACTTTTCTTCATAGCATAAATTGAATTATTTTGAGGGTCAGTTTTTCTTATTGAAATCAGTGAGTTGTTTTAAGACATCTTTTTCTATGAATGTCTTTAATTGTTATTAGAACTGATAAAAAATATATAGTCAAAGTTCAGAAAAAGAAGTGTATTGTTTTTAGATTCACCTTTCCCCCTTTGTTGATTTGTGCTCAGAATATCAACAGATTAGAATACATGGCTTAAAACAAATTTTTTTTAATCCTAAAAATTGTGACTTCAACTACTGCAGAGTTACTGCAGCACTTACCTGTTACCTGCAGGTGTTATTTTGATATACAGGCTAGCACTATTTTTCTTTGTCTTTAAATTGATGTTGAATTTCCCATCTGTGTTTTTGATACTGTTATCCTAAAAATTTGAAATGAATGTTCTCTAAATTTTGCTGCTTTATATTGGTGAATTATAATCAACATTTTGGATTATTAATTTCATAATTTTGACTTCACCAACTGTTGAATGATTCGGAAGAAAAATCTGGAGGTTTAGTTTTTATATTGTTTTCTGTTGCAGGTGGTTAAATGTTTAAAGAGAGAATGGTGAGGATGAGAAAGATTGCGGATTTTGTTTATCACATAGGGTCATGAATTTTAAAAGGCTGAAAAATACTACTTTGTTATTACCTGATAATACCTAGCTGTAATCTGCCCAGAGCAACTTTTGCTTTGGTGCTGATTTAAAGGGAGAATGTCGTTTTTTGTTTTATTCTAAGAAAAGTGAACCCCATGTGTTTGTCTTCTGAGACTTCTGAGAAACTGTAGACTTTTGTCAAATTTTAATGTTGTTTGAAATCCCATTTTCATCACAAGTTTGATATGATATCAGTTCATAAGTCATTTACGTTTTGAACTTAATGGGCAGTGTGTACATGGATTTTTTAATAGTGAAAATAAACATTTTATACATCATTCTGAAGTTTAAGTTTGTCTGCTAGTTATATATTTTTTTATCCTGCTATTTAATGTTTGAGTGACCTCCAACACTTAGATGACATGCCAGTTGTTTGGGGTTTTTTTGACATGCCAGTTTTAAAAAGCAAACTTTTCTTCATAGCATAAATTGAATTATTTTGAGGGTCAGTTTTTCTTATTGAAATCAGTGAGTTGTTTTAAGACATCTTTTTCTATGAATGTCTTTAATTGTTATTAGAACTGATAAAAAATATATAGTCAAAGTTCAGAAAAAGAAGTGTATTGTTTTTAGATTCACCTTTCCCCCTTTGTTGATTTGTGCTCAGAATATCAACAGATTAGAATACATGGCTTAAAACAAATTTTTTTTAATCCTAAAAATTGTGACTTCAACTACTGCAGAGTTACTGCAGCACTTACCTGTTACCTGCAGGTGTTATTTTGATATACAGGCTAGCACTATTTTTCTTTGTCTTTAAATTGATGTTGAATTTCCCATCTGTGTTTTTGATACTGTTATCCTAAAAATTTGAAATGAATGTTCTCTAAATTTTGCTGCTTTATATTGGTGAATTATAATCAACATTTTGGATTATTAATTTCATAATTTTGACTTCACCAACTGTTGAATGATTCGGAAGAAAAATCTGGAGGTTTAGTTTTTATATTGTTTTCTGTTGCAGGTGGTTAAATGTTTAAAGAGAGAATGGTGAGGATGAGAAAGATTGCGGATTTTGTTTATCACATAGGGTCATGAATTTTAAAAGGCTGAAAAATACTACTTTGTTATTACCTGATAATACCTAGCTGTAATCTGCCCAGAGCAACTTTTGCTTTGGTGCTGATTTAAAGGGAGAATGTCGTTTTTTGTTTTATTCTAAGAAAAGTGAACCCCATGTGTTTGTCTTCTGAGACTTCTGAGAAACTGTAGACTTTTGTCAAATTTTAATGTTGTTTGAAATCCCATTTTCATCACAAGTTTGATATGATATCAGTTCATAATACTTTGTTAGAAAAGCACTTTTGGACTCTAGTACATGGCTGCCTTATTTCAGACATTACTTTGATTGAATATAATTCTACCCCCAATAGTGGTTTGAATAGTCCCTTGAAGATTATTTTAATTAATTTGATGAGTATAAATACCCTCTAATGTTCTTGAGTTTACTGTAAGGCTTTTCTTTTTCTTAGACATGGGGAAGTCTTTTTCTCATCTGCCTTTACATTCAAATAAAGAAGATGGTTATGATGGCATCACATCAACTGAAAGTATAAGGAATGGATTGGTTAATGGTGAAGTCCATAATGAAGATGGAAGAAGTGGCGATGTCTCTCAGTTTCCCTATGTGGAATTTACGGGAAGAGACAGTGTCACTTGCCCTACTTGTCAAGGAACAGGAAGAATTCCTAGGGGTATGTATTATTGCACTGTTTCTCCTTTAAAGAATAATTCTAGGCATTTTCGCAATTACTTTGAAACCCATGGGTGTAAGCACAAATCTTTATGTTTTAAAAGATTGTTAGGATTCAACTAGAAACTTCATATCTGTCCTTTTCCATCAAGGACACAAACAAACACCAAGATTTTAATTAGGGATCCTAAAGCAATAATGAATGCCACCCATCTGCCTTCACAATGTTTTCTTTCCCACCTGCAATTATAGCAGGTATGCAGCATCTCATGAGTGTAAACGGTTAGTCCTGTGAGAGTTGTTTTGGTATATTGGGTGTTAGGAACAATTTAAGTAATGTGGTGACCTTGTATTTTTAATTTGTTGTTTAAAGAAGAAGAATAAGCTGGTCACACGCTAATTAGTTATTTTGTAAAGGAACTACTTGAAGAAGGATGATATATGAAGATGAGACATATAGGGGAAAAAATGAGTTTCTCCCTTTTCATAGAGGAAGTCAGTAAGGTGTGATCCCCACGTGCTGTTTGTAGGTTACTTTAGTAACAATGGCAGTAAGGAGATATAATAACAGTACTTTGTACTGTTTTCATTTACTACTTGATTGAAGTCAGTATTTGACCCTGAAGAGATCCTGAGGGAAGGCCAGGATGATAAGGTATTATCTTTGCAGAGGTTGTAGCTCTTTGAGAATAAAAGGATTATTATAGGTAAAGGCATTAATCCACCAGTTTAGGGGCAGGCGTAGGGCCGGAGTCTCATTTTCACACTCTGGGCATATTTTTGTGGTATAGTTAGTAGGCATTTTTGGCCACCTGGACTTACATTATGGATAGTAGGTTGGAGGATGATCTCAAAGGTATTTTTGTCTGAGCAACAGAAAGAATGGAGTAACCCTTTATTAAAATGAAAAAAAGAAGGTTTGAGTATACGTGTCAGGGAAGAGGGCAGGAGCTCAGTTGTAGATATGTAAGATTGGAGATACACATTTGACATCTGAGTGGATATGTTCAATAGGAAGTTCGTTATACCAAGGGCCTGCAGGTCAAACGCAAAGCCTAGGCTGGAGCCGACAGTGTACGTTCTTGTTGTTCAGTTGCTAAGTTGTGTCCAACTCTGTGACCCCAGGAATGCAGCATGCCAGGCCTCCCTGTCCCTCACTATCTTCCAGAGTATCATCACTGTGTAGATGATACAGCTGGTTTGGATGAGGGCACCAAGGTTGTCAGTGTAAACAGAAAACAGAAAAGACTTTAGTACTGGACCTTGGAGCATTGCAACATTTTGAGGTCAGTGACATGAGAAAGAATTAGCAAAGGTCACTGAAATGAGCAGCTAGAGGAGAAGCAGAAAATCTCTGTTTGTGGTATCCTTGAAGCTGAATGAGGTACATGTGCTCCTTGGTGGAGGAGAGGTTGGTCAACTATGTTAGCTACTATTGCTGAGGTAATGTGAGGACTTAGAATTGACTGTGGCATTGGTAATTAATTTAGAGACCAGAGACCTTTTAAAAGAGCAGTTTGGATAGCAAAGGAATGCATAGCCTGTGCACCATGGGGTCAGGAGTTCATAGAAGGTGCAAAGTTACATAGTCAGCAAGTAGCTTTTTTTTTTTTTTTTTTTTGAGAACTTTTACTTTATAGAAGGAGAGAGAAGAGAGGTGGTAGCTAGAGTGGGCTGTTAGGTCAAGAGAAGAATCTTTTTAAAGATGGGATGGTTAACGTGTTTGTATGCTCATGAGACTGATCCATGGAGAGAACACTGATAATGCAGGTGACAGGGGAGAATTATTTGATCTAGTGCGCAAGTGTAGTGGGCCACTCCTCCGGAGGAGCACTGGCCCGTTTGCTGCCAGCAGGAGCAGGGGAGGAGGAGTCTGTGGATGCAGAGGCAGGTGGGTGGGTGGATGTGGTGGTGGTAGCTTGTGGAAATTCATGTCTCTGCCACATCATGAGCTCAGCGTAAGGATAGAGGAGAAGATACTGGAAATTTGAAGAGAAAGTTGAAGTTACGAAATGATTGTTTAGGAATGTCAGATTAAGAGTGTGGACTAGGGAGATATAGCATAAGTGTTGGCATTCTTAAGGGCCACTTGAGATTAGTGATCTAAAATGGGACTAATGAGCATCTTTGTTTGTTTTTCTCTATCTATTTTTAGCGCTGTGGATATAGGCCTAGTAGCTAAAGGGTTGGTTTTAATCAGTTGCCATTTAAACAGATGAATACCACCAAATAGGATATGTACACACGTATGTAGATACATATTTATATGTGAATACGGTAGAAAGGGTATAGATGAGGGGAAACCTGTGGAGGGGCAGGGAGGAATATCAGAAGCCTCATGGAAAGCATTGACAGAGAGTTTGACTATGGTGCTTTGATAGTTAACATGAAGAGCCAAGTTATGATAAGATTGGAAAATTGGCATTTAAAGGTCCATTTTTTCATTAAGTGAAAGTGAAAGTGTCAGCCTCCCAGTTGTGTCCGACTGTTTGCAACCCCATGGACTGTAACGTGCCAGGCTCCTCTCTTTAGTGAATTCTCCAGGAAAGAAGATTGAGTGGCTAGCCATTCCCTTCTCCAGGCGATCTTCCTGACCCAGTGCTTGAACCCAGGTCTCTTGCATTGCAGGCAGATTCTTTACTGTCTGAGCCATCGAGAATGGATAATGTTCAATCCAAGGAAGAAATACTGAATTTTGAAGTGATTTAATGTGGAGACGGGTGTGACCTGAGAGAGTCCTGAAAGGCTATGTATAAATTGGGGTTCTTGAACCATGAGACTTATTATGTGTCAGTTTTGCTTTTCAAGGAGAATAGTTTAAGAATCTCTGTATTTGTAGGGGTTTCAGGACATAGCAGTAACAATATGTTTCTTCTGCTCTAATTCAGATAAGCCAATTGAAATCCAAATGGAAAACTGTAGGGAATAGAAAACTGGGTAAAGGAAGGCCTGGTAAATTCACATCTAAAAGCCTGGACCTTTTGTGTTTTTTTTTTTTTCCAATAGAAGAAGGATTTACTCTTTCTTGTTCTTTATAGTATTTTGATTAGCTAGAAATATGGGTATGAAAAAAACAGTGTCTCCTTTGGAACTCAGCTGCTACTGGATAATTTTTGAAGATTTTGAGAGCAGTTTAATAAAGGAATGCGAAGGTATTCTGGCCTTTCCAAACCAGACTTTGATGAGGATCCATTGTACTTGTAATTAATCATGTTAATACATTTCTAAATCTAATTCTTTTAGGACAAGAAAACCAGCTGGTGGCATTAATTCCATATAGTGATCAGAGATTAAGGCCAAGAAGAACGTAAGTGATCATAAGAAAAATGGCAATTGAAAAAAAAGTTTACATTTCAAATTATGTGTAAATAAATATTTTAGTTAAAACTGTTAAAGAGGGCTTCCCTGGTGGTTCAGTGGGTAAGGACACCACCTTGCAGTGCAAGGGGCGCCGGTTCGATCCCTGGCCTGAGAAGATCTGATGTGCCGCAGAGCAGCTGGACCAATGTGTCCAACTACCGAGCGGGAGCTCTGGAGCACATGTGCCCAGAGCCAGTGCTCTGCAGCAAGAGAGGCCCCTGCGATGAGAGGCCCACACAGGCCAAAGAACAAAGATAAATAAATGAAGGATCAATAGAAGTGGCCAAAAAAAAAAGCCTGTTAAAAGGAAAAACACTATCAGGTTGTTAAGTTACATCATCATGTACATGATGTCATTAGAAAATTTAAAAAGATTCCTAATTGCAGTGAGCTCTTGAAAGTGAAATAGTAAAATAGTATCTAAATCTTCTCAAATATATTAAAATAGCAGTTAGGAAACACAGAGACAGCATTTCATCAAAAATTGGTGTTAAGGTATTCCCACTAACTTCAGAATAAATATTGATATGCATACCATGATGACATAAGGACCCAAACATGCTTGGCAGCTGTGTGGAAGCTGTGAAGGGAAGCAGAAAGAGAGTTCCTAAGAGCCCTTGCACAAAGAAAATTGCTTTATCCCAAAATAAGAGGCGCCCACTCAGGACTTCCAGTGAATGCCCCTAGAAGTAATCTGATAAAATGGAAAGACTGAAAAATCTAACTTGGAGAGACGGCACAAAAGTCCACAGAGATACCCTGGAGGGGCCTTGTGATTACCTAAAGAAACTGGGCCATCCTCAGCCCTCAAAGACCTTAGAGAAACTCAACAGAAACTCCTACAAAAGGACAGATCCCCCACATAAGGGAGAAAATTGCCAGTAGTAGAATCCAGGTTGTATAGAGCAAAAATAGGGATAAAAGAGAGAAAAAGTTCAGAAACTATAGAGATAGTCCCAAAACTATAGCAATGGCTATACATAGAGGCCATCTTCTGTAATACTTTGTATAACAGTAGAGCTTGGAGTTCTTGAAAAGTGAAGCTATGAAAGCAGTCCTGGCCCATCCTCACCACCTAAAATGGCAGCTTCTCTCTAAAGGAAAAAAAATGCATCTTCTTTAAATAGGAGCTTAGAAAAAAAGGATTACAATCAGGCATCATACAAAGGTGGTAAAATTTGTTAAAGAAGAAAATGAGCCAACCAAATTTTAACATGTATAAGAAAAGCAGACAAAAAGTTTAACTTAATGCTTTCATGTTCTAAAAGAGATGAAGGAAACTGTTGAAGCTGTGACAGTATAACATAAAAGTCAGAAATTGAGACGCTCAGAAATGCAATGACTAGACAACAGAAGGATATCAAAAGAGAGTCTACAGGCACCTGGAAAGAATTAGAAAAAAATAATTTCAGAAGTGAAGACAAAACTGAAAGAGCACAATGCAAAGAAACACTTTGCAAAGTGCCATAGGGGAAAGAGAGGATACAAAGGATGAAATGAAAACATTCACCTGTGTGTGCACACACACAAGCACCAAGTAGTGAAAAGTACTTTTGAGGAAATAATGCAGAACATAAGCCAAGAAGATCAACTGTAAATGTCATCGGAGTCCTTGAAGAAAATTAGAAGAGGCAAACTGATCAAATAGCAAATACTTAGTTCAAGATCACTTCCTTGAAATCAAATATGTGAATCCACACATTGAAAAGCTGTACCATAATTTTGGAAATAACCAATCTTAGTGAAATTATTGTACTTCAAAGGGAAGAACAAAAAACTGAAAAGCCCCTTTGAGTACTCTAGTAAATGACTGGTACATTTATAAGGCATAGAAAATCAGAAAATCAGATTGGCATGCTCCTTCTAAATTAAGCACAATGCTTTTAACACATAAGTAGTAAAACAGTATGTGTAGATCTTCATGAAAAGAAAATGCTCCAGGATTTTATAAACAGTCAGTCTGACCCTTTATAATACGTAGACAGTTAAGAATGTATAAGAAATCAGTTAATTTCTTTATGACCTGAGAGTGAACAACTTTCCAATCTATGGCTTAGAATCCAGTAATGGAGGAAAAGATGAATGAATATGAATAAAATAAAAATAAAAGTATAGGTTAACTTTTACAAGATAAAAACCAAAACGAGATGGACGTCAACGTCAGGATACAGATAGCAAACTGTATCTGTATTCTGAAGTGGTATCTGCAAATTATTGAAGAGGTCAAATATCCTTACTCTAGAGTTTCACAATTTGGGAAGAAAAAGGCTAACCAATGAAAAAGTAAGATCTATGAGTAGCCAGTTCACAAGGAAGAAAAGCAAATATATTTTAAACATGTGATAAGATGTTAAAAAGTCTGTATAGTCACAGCTATGGTTTTCCCAGTAGTCATGTATGGATATGAGAGTGGGACTATAAGGAAGGCTGAGCGACAGAGAATCAGTGCCTTTGTACTGTGATGTTGGAGAAGACTTGAGAGTCCCTTGGACTGCAAGGAGATAAACCAGTCAATCCTAAAGGAAATGAATCCTGAGTATTCATTGGAAGGACTGATGCTGAATCTGAAGATCCAATACTTTGGCCACCTGATAAGAAGAGATGACTCTTTGAAAAGACATTGATGTGGGGAAAAATAGAAGGCAGAAGGGGAAGGGGGCGACAGAGGACGAGATGGTTGGATGGTATCACTGAGTCAATGGATATGAGTTAGAGCAAGCTCCAGGAGATGGTGAAGAACATGGAATCCTGGTGTGCTGCCATCCACAGAGTCTCAAAGAGTCAGACACAACTGAGTAACTGAACCGAAGATGTTAAATTTCACTCATAAGAGAAATGCAAATTAAAACCACATTGAGATACCATTTCTTGTGTATCAGATGAGCAGATGTCCTAAATTTTGACAGTATACTTTGTTGACAATGGTGTGTGAAAACAAGCACACTTATGCCTTATTACTATTGAAGGGAAGTTGGCATTATCTGCCAAAATTACGTGTGCATTTACCCTTTGGCTCAGGAATTCCACTTTGAAAATTCTATTGTAAGGATTACTGTCAAATATAGTAAATAACATTCGCACACTCTGCCATTGTTTGTATTAGTAAAAACTAGAGGGCTTCCCTGGTGGTCCAGCAGGTAGAGTCTGCCTTGCCGTGCAAGGACACCAATTCGATCCCTAGCCTGGGAAGATCCCATGTGCCATGGAGCTTCTGGACCGATGTGTCCAGTTGCAAGCTGACTCACTGCGGTGCATGCACCTGGAGCTGGTGGCCTGCAGTGAGAGAGGAGCCACTGCAATGGGAGGCCCATACATGCCAGAGAATAAAAAAGATGGATGAAAATAAATATAAAAGAGGCATGATGGGGAAAAGAAAAAGAAAATTAAAAAAAAACCCCAAAACCCAGAAATAATGTAAATGGCCAATAGTAGGATACTGGTAGAAGTTAAACTATACTTATATGATAAAATGGAATGAGGATATTAAAAGCACATTTTTTTGGAAAACACATGCATACACAGAGAAACAGAATGGTAAACTAAAGACCAACAAGATTGATTACTCACAGTTTGGGAAGGAACTTTCAAGAGGGGGATCTCAGAGATGTCCGGTGAATCCTGAGTATTCATTGGAAGGACTGATGCTGAATCTGAAGATCCAATACTTTGGCCACCTGATAAGAAGAGATGACTCTTTGAAAAGACATTGATGTGGGGAAAAATAGAAGGCAGAAGGGGAAGGGGGCGACAGAGGACGAGATGGTTGGATGGTATCACTGAGTCAATGGATATGAGTTAGAGCAAGCTCCAGGAGATGGTGAAGAACATGGAATCCTGGTGTGCTGCCATCCACAGAGTCTCAAAGAGTCAGACACAACTGAGTAACTGAACCGAAGATGTTAAATTTCACTCATAAGAGAAATGCAAATTAAAACCACATTGAGATACCATTTCTTGTGTATCAGATGAGCAGATGTCCTAAATTTTGACAGTATACTTTGTTGACAATGGTGTGTGAAAACAAGCACACTTATGCCTTATTACTATTGAAGGGAAGTTGGCATTATCTGCCAAAATTACGTGTGCATTTACCCTTTGGCTCAGGAATTCCACTTTGAAAATTCTATTGTAAGGATTACTGTCAAATATAGTAAATAACATTCGCACACTCTGCCATTGTCTGTATTAGTAAAACTAGAGGGCTTCCCTGGTGGTCCAGCAGGTAGAGTCTGCCTTGCCGTGCAAGGACACCAATTCGATCCCTAGCCTGGGAAGATCCCATGTGCCATGGAGCTTCTGGACCGATGTGTCCAGTTGCAAGCTGACTCACTGCGGTGCATGCACCTGGAGCTGGTGGCCTGCAGTGAGAGAGGAGCCACTGCAATGGGAGGCCCATACATGCCAGAGAATAAAAAAGATGGATGAAAATAAATATAAAAGAGGCATGATGGGGAAAAGAAAAAGAAAATTAAAAAAAAAACCCAAAACCCAGAAATAATGTAAATGGCCAATAGTAGGATACTGGTAGAAGTTAAACTATACCTATATGATAAAATGGAATGAGGATATTAAAAGCACATTTTTTTGGAAAACACATGCATACACAGAGAAACAGAATGGTAAACTAAAGACCAACAAGATTGATTACTCACAGTTTGGGAAGGAACTTTCAAGAGGGAGCAGGTAAGCAAGTTAGATATCTGTGTGTACATACATATATTTCCATTGTTTAAGCTTTAGATCATGCACTTTTAAAAATATATTTTAAAAGTTATGTCACAAGCAAAAAAAAAAGTTCCTAAATATTGAGACAATTGATTCTAAGTGTATAGCCAGTTGATAAGTACATGTTTTCACTCACGTGTGAAAATTCTACTTCAGTGAATTCATCAGGGAGTCTTAAAACCTATATTTTAATAAAGCTCCCCAGTTTGATTCTAATGAGTAGCCTTGTTTGGGAATCACCACAGTGAATGTTCTATCTATAATAAGCTTGAAATCTTAGTCTCCAAAAGATAAATATGTCTTTTAAGGAGAATATTTTAACACTTAATAAATTCAAACCTCTAGTCAAAACTTTTATAATGTAAAAAGCTGGAAAAAAGTCATACATCTTTTCCTGCTGGTATATAATAGGGGAAAAATTGAAAATGAAAATGTTTTCTCTGAATGTTTTATTATGTAATTTTTGACACATGAATGTTTAAATATTTCACTTTCTTTTTCAGAAAACTATACGTGATGGCTTCTGTTCTTGTCTGTCTACTCCTTTCTGGATTGGCTGTGTTTTTCCTTTTCCCTCGTTCTATCGATGTGAAATACATTGGCGTCAAATCAGCATACGTTAGTTATGATGTTCAAAACGTACAATATATTTAAATATCACGGTAAGAGTTTTTTTTTTTAAAACAATACATTTGGCTGTCAAATCAGATGTTATATGCATGTTCAATGGTGGCCTGCAGTGAGAGAGGAGCCACTGCAATGGGAGGCCCATACATGCCAGAGAATAAAAAAGATGGATGAAAATAAATATAAAAGAGGCATGATGGGGAAAAGAAAAAGAAAATTAAAAAAAAACCCCAAAACCCAGAAATAATGTAAATGGCCAATAGTAGGATACTGGTAGAAGTTAAACTATACCTATATGATAAAATGGAATGAGGATATTAAAAGCACATTTTTTTGGAAAACACATGCATACACAGAGAAACAGAATGGTAAACTAAAGACCAACAAGATTGATTACTCACAGTTTGGGAAGGAACTTTCAAGAGGGAGCAGGTAAGCAAGTTAGATATCTGTGTGTACATACATATATTTCCATTGTTTAAGCTTTAGATCATGCACTTTTAAAAATATATTTTAAAAGTTATGTCAAAAGCAAAAAAAAAAGTTCCTAAATATTGAGACAATTGATTCTAAGTGTATAGCCAGTTGATAAGTACATGTTTTCACTCACGTGTGAAAATTCTACTTCAGTGAATTCATCAGGGAGTCTTAAAACCTATATTTTAATAAAGCTCCCCAGTTTGATTCTAATGAGTAGCCTTGTTTGGGAATCACCACAGTGAATGTTCTATCTATAATAAGCTTGAAATCTTAGTCTCCAAAAGATAAATATGTCTTTTAAGGAGAATATTTTAACACTTAATAAATTCAAACCTCTAGTCAAAACTTTTATAATGTAAAAAGCTGGAAAAAAGTCATACATCTTTTCCTGCTGGTATATAATAGGGGAAAAATTGAAAATGAAAATGTTTTCTCTGAATGTTTTATTATGTAATTTTTGACACATGAATGTTTAAATATTTCACTTTCTTTTTCAGAAAACTATACGTGATGGCTTCTGTTCTTGTCTGTCTACTCCTTTCTGGATTGGCTGTGTTTTTCCTTTTCCCTCGTTCTATCGATGTGAAATACATTGGCGTCAAATCAGCATACGTTAGTTATGATGTTCAAAAACGTACAATATATTTAAATATCACGGTAAGAGCATATTTGACTTCATTCTTTTTTATTTTTTAAAATTTTTTATTGCAAGGTATTTGCTTTCAGTGTTGTGCTGGTTTCTGTCATACATTGACATGAAGACTTTATTCCTGTATCATGTTAAACAGCACCTTTGTCCTTATTGAGAACATGAAAGGTAATGCTTTAATGCTTAGTTTTCTTTCTTTATGTCTGATGTATTGACCTTTTCTATCATTTTTTATTCTGCTAAAAATGGCAAATTCTATGTTTACAGAATTTTTAACATTTGAAGATGCCTTTGGGAGGTCAAAATAAAACAATTATTGGGAGAAAAGTATTTGCAATCTTTATTTTTCAACATTAGACTCTGAATAATAGCTCGTAGCAAGATGTTAATATCGTTGGTTCAGTAGATGTTATACATATAACATTTTTATTTCCTTGTATTTTGCAAAACAAAACTTTTGCCATCCTTTTTTAAAAAAAAAGAAAACTTTTGCTCATTTTTTTCCCTTTTTGCCTCTAAGTCATTTATTTATCCATCTTTATTCTTTGGCATGTGTGGGCCTTCCATTGCAGTGGCCTCTCTCATTGCAAAGCATGGGCTCTGGTCACATGCACTCCAGACCACTGGCTCGTAACTGGACACACCGGCCCAGCTGCTCCACAGCAAGTGGGCTCTACCCACACCAGGGATCGAACCGTTGCCCCAAGGCAGACTTTACCCACTGGACTGCCAGGTACCCCTGGACTACCAGGGAAGCCCATACTTTTGCCATGTTTTAACAGATCATTCTTTTGTTTTAAAAGGTAGAGAACAAGTGATATTTTCATTTCTTCGGTTTTTTTGCGTATATAATAGGGGAAAAATTGAAAATGAAAATGTTTTCTCTGAATGTTTTATTATGTAATTTTTGACACATGAATGTTTAAATATTTCACTTTCTTTTTCAGAAAACTATACGTGATGGCTTCTGTTCTTGTCTGTCTACTCCTTTCTGGATTGGCTGTGTTTTTCCTTTTCCCTCGTTCTATCGATGTGAAATACATTGGCGTCAAATCAGCATACGTTAGTTATGATGTTCAAAAACGTACAATATATTTAAATATCACGGTAAGAGCATATTTGACTTCATTCTTTTTTATTTTTTAAAATTTTTTATTGCAAGGTATTTGCTTTCAGTGTTGTGCTGGTTTCTGTCATACATTGACATGAAGACTTTATTCCTGTATCATGTTAAACAGCACCTTTGTCCTTATTGAGAACATGAAAGGTAATGCTTTAATGCTTAGTTTTCTTTCTTTATGTCTGATGTATTGACCTTTTCTATCATTTTTTATTCTGCTAAAAATGGCAAATTCTATGTTTACAGAATTTTTAACATTTGAAGATGCCTTTGGGAGGTCAAAATAAAACAATTATTGGGAGAAAAGTATTTGCAATCTTTATTTTTCAACATTAGACTCTGAATAATAGCTCGTAGCAAGATGTTAATATCGTTGGTTCAGTAGATGTTATACATATAACATTTTTATTTCCTTGTATTTTGCAAAACAAAACTTTTGCCATCCTTTTTTAAAAAAAAAGAAAACTTTTGCTCATTTTTTTCCCTTTTTGCCTCTAAGTCATTTATTTATCCATCTTTATTCTTTGGCATGTGTGGGCCTTCCATTGCAGTGGCCTCTCTCATTGCAAAGCATGGGCTCTGGTCACATGCACTCCAGACCACTGGCTCGTAACTGGACACACCGGCCCAGCTGCTCCACAGCAAGTGGGCTCTACCCACACCAGGGATCGAACCGTTGCCCCAAGGCAGACTTTACCCACTGGACTGCCAGGTACCCCTGGACTACCAGGGAAGCCCATACTTTTGCCATGTTTTAACAGATCATTCTTTTGTTTTAAAAGGTAGAGAACAAGTGATATTTTCATTTCTTCTGTAAATTAGTATGTGTGAAAATCTGTTTCTCAGGACAGTAGTTTTTAGGACCCCTAGCCTTCCCACGCTGAGAACAAGGAAACAAATACCTCAGAGAAGGTCTTGACCTGTTTCACATTTATAAAATTATGTAAGCATTATTAAAAAGGAAAATACACATTGCTTCAGGCTTTAAGGTACATCTCTGTGTCAGTGATTTGTTTGGAAGAGTGATACTGAACCTCACAGGTTTTCCTGGAAGAGGTGGTTGGTGTGCTAGAGGTTGAGGTAGATGTGCCCGTGGTGCTGCTTGGGAGGAGGGGGGTTGAGAGGGGCAGGGACTGAAAGGGAAATGTGTGTTAAAACAGAATTACTGCTTACAGGAAAAAAAGAGCTCCCATGGATTCAATTTTCCTCAGGTTATACTGTCAGTTGTCATCAACCTAAGGGCTTTGAAAAACAAAAACAGAAAACCTGGGCATCTCCTGGTGGTTCACTGGTTAGGACTCCTCACTTTCACCACTGAGGGCTTGGATTCCATCCCTCATTAGTGTGCTGAGATCCCACAAGCTGCACAGTGCAGCTGGGGGAAAAAAAAAAAACCCACTGTATATGTGTGGAAAAATATGTGTGCATAAAATGTAGCACAGTAATAATTGTGAATCATTTCATGTGACTAGGGAATTATTGTTGGGTAGTTTTCCGCTTAAACAGCCATTTGGAACAAGAAATAATTTTTCCCTTTTTTGTATGGTGTTTAAAACAATGGCCAGACATTTTTGACCAGGCTCCAGAGCCTGTTTTAGTATTAAATAACTGTAAGTTTATTATGAAAAATAATAAAATCCATGTGTTATTTCCTTTTGGATACTAGGACATATATTTAAAAGAAAATCTTACTTTATTTTAAATAATTATTCATTTGGGGCCATTAGTGCTTAACTCAATCGAGGAGGTGAACATTAAATAAGAAATAGGTTTCTTATATAGATAACTTTAGGTATAGCTAGATGACAGTGAGATGAAGAGCATGTGCTAACTCTGTATATAAATATGTATATACATATACTTATATGTATACATTTAAAAATGGGATTATATATAAAAGGTACACCCATATATGTGAGTGTGTACATGTATACAATTTAACTTTAGATCTCACTACTTTTTCCCATATTATGTAGTTGTATGCAGTCTTTTTCATGACTGTATTGAAATTTTTATTCAACTTTCTTAATATATGCTCAGTTTTGCTACTACAGATGTTTGGAAAACATCTTTGGCTAAAACTTTGTGTTTGAATTTCAGGATATTTCTTTAGGATAAATTTCTGAAAGTGAAATTGCAATTAAAGATCATAGATAGTTTAAAACCTTTGATAATAGATCATCATTATTTAAAAGCCTGTGGTTGTGGTCCCTTGACTTATAATTTAAATGGATTCTCACTATCTTCAGCAATAAATTTTTTGATTTATAATACTAGACATTTTTTCCTGTCTTATTTTTTGTCTTTCTTGATGTTTTATCTTTGTGTTATGTTTTAAACTACCAATATATCTTTTTGTAATTCTTATAAGAAATTTTGTTTGCAGTCTGTTTTGCATCATTGACCCTGTTTAATATTCTAGTGAAAACTATGGACAACACATCAGAAAAAATTAGTATTAAAAAGAAATGCAGCATTTTCCTGGATCCTCTTCCTTGATGTGTATTAGAAGGTTTATTGATCTTAAGTTCACAATCCTTTCCTAGAATGTCCAGAAATGGTATTAAGAACCAAGTAGGTGAAAATGTTTACATATTTACAGAAGATTATCTCTAGTATTTTATGAAATTTTAAAACATTTCTCTACTCTTATCACTATAATCGTTTAAATGAATGCATAAATGTGATTATAGAATTGCTGGTTGCTAACACAGTCTTTTTTTTAATCTTTTTTTACTAAGACCATTTTCTATCCTTTTTTCACTTACCCAGTATTGCCTCTTTTCTATACCTTTCTCCATATTTATAGTAACTTATTAGCTCACATGTTCAGCTTTCTTAAATCATTATTTAGTTTTAAAAATAATATTTTGTATATATATTGATGCATCTTGGTTTTCTAACTTGTTAATACCTTGCAGAAATTGTTCCTAATTTTCTGTTTTTTCCTTTTTTTTTTTTTGGCCACTTCTATTGGTCTTTCACTTATTTATTTCCATCCATCTTTTGTTCTTTGACCTGTGTGAACCTCCCATCGCAGTGGCCTCTGTCGTTGCAGAGCACCAGCTCGGTAGTTGGACACATTGGTTCAACTGCTTTGCAGCATGTGGGATCCTCCCAGGCCAGGGATCGAACTGGCGCCCCCTGCACTGCAAGGTGGTGCTCCTACCCACTGGACCACCAGGGAAGCCCTAGAGTTCCTTTTTTTAATGGCTGCATATAGTCCATGTAATAATGTAATATTATTTTTCCAGCATTCTTCTTTATGATGAGCGTTCACTTTATTTTCAGAATTTTTTGGTTTTTGCCACTGTGATGAACACTGTCATTAACATCTTAATGCTTTTAATTTTATGGAATAATTGCTCAGAAATAGAATTGCTAAAGGTCTTTTTTAAAAAAAGGTAAATATACCCATAAATTTATATTTTCAGTAAGAATTTTTTTAAACTACCAATATATCTTTTTGTAATTCTTATAAGAAATTTTGTTTGCAGTCTGTTTTGCATCATTGACCCTGTTTAATATTCTAGTGAAAACTATGGACAACACATCAGAAAAAATTAGTATTAAAAAGAAATGCAGCATTTTCCTGGATCCTCTTCCTTGATGTGTATTAGAAGGTTTATTGATCTTAAGTTCACAATCCTTTCCTAGAATGTCCAGAAATGGTATTAAGAACCAAGTAGGTGAAAATGTTTACATATTTACAGAAGATTATCTCTAGTATTTTATGAAATTTTAAAACATTTTCTACTCTTATCACTATAATCGTTTAAATGAATGCATAAATGTGATTATAGAATTGCTGGTTGCTAACACAGTCTTTTTTTTAATCTTTTTTTACTAAGACCCATTTTCTATCCTTTTTTCACTTACCCAGTATTGCCTCTTTTCTATACCTTTCTCCATATTTATAGTAACTTATTAGCTCACATGTTCAGCTTTCTTAAATCATTATTTAGTTTTAAAAATAATATTTTGTATATATATTGATGCATCTTGGTTTTCTAACTTGTTAATACCTTGCAGAAATTGTTCCTAATTTTCTGTTTTTTCCTTTTTTTTTTTGGCCACTTCTATTGGTCTTTCACTTATTTATTTCCATCCATCTTTTGTTCTTTGACCTGTGTGAACCTCCCATCGCAGTGGCCTCTGTCGTTGCAGAGCACCAGCTCGGTAGTTGGACACATTGGTTCAACTGCTTTGCAGCATGTGGGATCCTCCCAGGCCAGGGATCGAACTGGCGCCCCCTGCACTGCAAGGTGGTGCTCCTACCCACTGGACCACCAGGGAAGCCCTAGAGTTCCTTTTTTTAATGGCTGCATATAGTCCATGTAATAATGTAATATTATTTTTCCAGCATTCTTCTTTATGATGAGCGTTCACTTTATTTTCAGAATTTTTTGGTTTTTGCCACTGTGATGAACACTGTCATTAACATCTTAATGCTTTTAATTTTATGGAATAATTGCTCAGAAATAGAATTGCTAGGTCAAAGGTAATATACATAATTTATATTACAGTGAATATTGTTGTAATGTTTAACATGTTTTCCAGAAATGCACAATATCCTATATCCCTGCCAGGAGTAGAATCTGTCACTTTATATAACTTTTACTAGTTTAATGGATATAAAGCGATATTCTGTTTTTACTTAAGTCAACTTTTCTCTGACCATAAATTAATTTGAGAAGTTATATTTCTTGGCCGTTTATATTTGTACTCTTCTGATGTCTTTACTTATATCCTTTGCTCTTATTTTTTTTTAATAGGCTTTATCCCTTTTTTGATTTTCCTGTTTTTAAGGCCTCTTTGTATAGATGGTAACCATTACTGTCTGCCTTACAAATATTCTTCCAAGATTTATCATTAAATGCGGATCTCGCTTATGCTTTCTTTTGCTATGATTGTTTTAGATGTTTTGTTGCTTCCTCATTTAACAGTTTTTCTCTTCATTGACTTTTTATATTTATTTATTTATTTTACTGCATTGGATCTTAGTTGTGGCACTTGGCATCTTTGTTGTGTCATGTGGGATCTTTCGCTGCAGCGTGTGGGCTCAGTAGTTGTGGCACAGAGGCTTAGTTGCTCTGTGGCCCATGCAATCTTAGTTCCCAGACCAGGGATTGAACCCCCATCCCCTGCACTGCAAGGCAGACTGTCAACCACTGGAACACCATGGAAGTCTCTCACTGACTGTTTTTTAAAGTAATTTGAAATAGGTAGTAAGTTAGAATTGCAGAAGTTGGCCCCAGCCGTTAGTTAAGTGTGGAAATGATGCAACTGCATTTCTTTTCCTTCTGTCTTGAATCTGTCCCATTTCTTCTCAGAAGTGACCTGTTGGAAATCTCTATTCATGTATAAGTTAAAATACCAATTTTTTTTAATAGGGTTTATTTAAAGTTTTGTTTAACATTTAAAAAGGTTGTCTTTGTATTTAATAGAATCATAAATGGCTTAGCCTGTGAAGATATGAACATACTAACATTTAGAAAAATTTAGATGAGATTTTAGAATTACTTTATTGTAAAAACAAACAAAAAAATGTCACCACCAAGACAGAGGTACTGACAGTAGCAGTCCTGAGAGGCATTGGCATAAGTCATCTTGGAGGAGTTTGCCCCTAGTCCTACATTTGGTAGAGTTTGGCCTTGGAGTAGAAAACGAAGGAGAATGCACTGTTCATAGCATGCACACTCTTCCAGCAACACAAGAGACAGCTCTACACATGGATATCACCAGCTGGTCAGTACCGAATCCAGATTGATATATTCCTTGCAGCTGAAGATGGAGAAGCTCTATACAGTTAGCGAAAACAAGACCTGGAGCCTACGGTGACTCAAATCATGAGTTCCTTATTGTGAAATTCAGACTTAAATTGATGAAAGTAGGGAAACTCACTAGGCCATTCAGGTGTTACTGAAATCAAATGCCTTATGCTTAAACAGTGGAAGTCACAAATAGATTGAAGGAATTAGATCTGATAGAGTGCCTTGCCTGAAGAACTGTGGATGGAGGTTCATAATGTTGTATAGAAAGTGGTGACCAAAGTCATCCCCAAGAAAAATGCAAGAAAGCAAAATGGGGCTTCCCCTGCTGGTCTAGTGGATAAGGACACCGCCTTGCAGTGCAAGGGGTGCCGGTTTGATCCCAGGCCTGGGAAGATCCCACGTGCCGTGGAGCAGCTGGACTGATGTGTCCAACTACTGAGCGGGAGCTCTGGAGCACGTGTGCCCAGAGCCTGCACTCTGCGACAACAGAGGCCACTGCGATGGGAGGCCCACATGGGCCAAAGAACAAAGACGGATGAAAATAGGTAAATGAAAAACCAATAGAAGTGGCCCACCCATCCCCCTCCCTCCCCACCTCACCCCCCAAAAGTTAAATAAATAAAATAAATATTTAAAAAGAAAAGAAAGCAAAATGGTTGTCTGAGGAGGTCTTACAAATATCTGAGAAAAGAAAAGAAGCCAAAGACGAAGGAGAAAGGGAAAGATATACCCAACTGAATGCAGAGTTCCAGAGAATAGCAAGGAGATAAAATAAGGCCGCCTTCTTCTCTCTCTTTTTTTTTTTTGTTAATTAAACTTTTAAAGAAAGCCTTCTTAAGTGAACAATGCAAAGAAATAGAGGAAAACAATAAAATGGGAAAGACTCTTCAAGAAAATTGGAGATACTGAGTAAACATTTCATGCCAAGATGGGCACAATAAAGGACAGAAATGGCAGGGACTTAACAGAAGCAGAAGATATTAAGAAGAGATTGCGAGAATATGCAAAAGCACTGGACAAAAAAGATCTTAATGAATCATATAAACATAATGATGTGGTTATTCAGACATCAAGCTGGATTTAGGAAGGCGAAAGATGAAATTGCCAGCATCTGTTGAATCATAGAAAAAGCAAGGGAATTCCAGAAAAACATTTACTTCTACTTATTGACTAAGCTAAAACCTTTGACTGTGTAGATAACAACAAACTGGAAAATCTTAAAGAGATGGAAGCACCAGATCACCTTAGTCTCCTGAGAAACGTATGCAGGTCAAGAAGCAACAGTTAGAACTGGGCATGAAATAACAGTCTGCTTCAAAATTGGGAAAGGAAAGGTGACCCTACTTATTTAACTTCTATGCACGGTATATCATGTGAAATGCTGGGCTGGCTGCTGGAATCAGGATTTCTGGGAGAAAATACCAAAAACCTCAGACATGCAGATGACGCCACCCTTATTGAAGAAAGCAAAGAACTAAAGAGTCTCCTGATGAAGATCAAAGAGAGTGAAAAAGCTGGTTTAAGTCAGCATTCAAAAGCTATGTGCCCAGAGCCTGCACTCTCGACAACAGAGGCCACTGCGATGGGAGGCCCACATGGGCCAAAGAACAAAGACGGATGAAAATAGAGAAATGAAAGACCAATAGAAGTGGCCCACCCATCCCCCTCCCTCCCCACCTCACCCCCCAAAAGTTAAATAAATAAAATAAATATTTAAAAAGAAAAGAAAGCAAAATGGTTGTCTGAGGAGGTCTTACAAATATCTGAGAAAAGAAAAGAAGCCAAAGACGAAGGAGAAAGGGAAAGATATACCCAACTGAATGCAGAGTTCCAGAGAATAGCAAGGAGATAAAATAAGGCCGCCTTCTTCTCTCTCTTTTTTTTTTTTGTTAATTAAACTTTTAAAGAAAGCCTTCTTAAGTGAACAATGCAAAGAAATAGAGGAAAACAATAAAATGGGAAAGACTCTTCAAGAAAATTGGAGATACTGAGTAAACATTTCATGCCAAGATGGGCACAATAAAGGACAGAAATGGCAGGGACTTAACAGAAGCAGAAGATATTAAGAAGAGATTGCGAGAATATGCAAAAGCACTGGACAAAAAAGATCTTAATGAATCATATAAACATAATGATGTGGTTATTCAGACATCAAGCTGGATTTAGGAAGGCGAAAGATGAAATTGCCAGCATCTGTTGAATCATAAAAAAAGCAAGGGAATTCCAGAAAAACATTTACTTCTACTTATTGACTAAGCTAAAACCTTTGACTGTGTAGATAACAACAAACTGGAAAATCTTAAAGAGATGGAAGCACCAGATCACCTTAGTCTCCTGAGAAACGTATGCAGGTCAAGAAGCAACAGTTAGAACTGGGCATGAAATAACAGTCTGCTTCAAAATTGGGAAAGGAAAGGTGACCCTACTTATTTAACTTCTATGCACGGTATATCATGTGAAATGCTGGGCTGGCTGCTGGAATCAGGATTTCTGGGAGAAAATACCAAAAACCTCAGACATGCAGATGACGCCACCCTTATTGAAGAAAGCAAAGAACTAAAGAGTCTCCTGATGAAGATCAAAGAAGAGAGTGAAAAAGCTGGTTTAAGTCAGCATTCAAAAAGCTATGATCATGGCAAACGATCCCATCATTTCATGGCAAATAGATGGGCAAACAGTGGCAACAGTGACAAACTATTTTTTTGAACTCCAAAGTCACTGCATATGGTGACTGCAGCCATGAAATTAAAAGATCCTTGCTCCTTGGAAGAAAAGTTATGAAAAACCTTGACAGAGTATTAAAAAGCAGAGACATCACTAGGCCAACAAAGGTCTGTATAGTCAAAGCTATGGTGTTCCCAATAGTCATGTGCAGTTGTGAGAGCTGGACCATAAAGAAGGCTGAACACTGAAGAATTGATGGTTTTGTGGGGGTTTTTTGGCCTCTTTTATTGTTTTTTTATGTATTTATTTCCATCCATCCTCACTGCTTGACCTGTGTGAGCCTCTCACTGCAGCGGCCTCTCATTGCAGAGCATCGGCTCCAGGCATGCGCGCCCCAGCACGCTGGCTTGCAATTGGACACACTGGTCCAGAATCGAACCAGTGCCCCCTGCACTGCCAAGTGGACTCTTCACCCACTGGACCACAGGGAAAGCCCCAGAATTGATGCTTTTTTTTTTGGCCACTTCTATTGGTCTTTAATTTATCATCCATCTTTGTTCTTTTTGGTCTGTGTGGGCCTCCCATCGCAATGGCCTCTCTCACTGCAGAGCACCAGCTCTGGGTGCATGGGCTCCAGAGCTCCGACTCGGTAGTCGGACACATCAGTCTAGCCGCTCCACGGCACGTGGAATCTTCCCAGGCCAGGAATCAAACCAGCGCCCCTTGCACTGCAAGGCAGTGTCCTTACCCACTGGACCACCAGGGAAGCCCCAGAATTGATGCTTTTTAATTGTGATTCTGGAGAAGACTTTTCAGAGTTCCTTGAACTCCAAGGAGATCAGACCAGTCGATCCTAAATGAAGTCTATACTGGATATTTAATGGAAGGATTGATGTTAAAGCTGAATCTCCAATACTTTTGCCACCTGATGTGACTTGTTGGAAAAGACCCTGATGCTGGGCAGGATTGAGGGCAGGAGGAGAAGGGGGCAAAAAGGATGAGGTGGTTGGATGGCATCCCTGACTCAATGGATATAGTGGAGCAAACTCCAGGACATCATAAAGGACAGAGAAGGCTGGCATGCTACAGTCCAAAGATTTGCGCTTGCCACCCAGTACACTTGTCTAATCAGCGATGATCCTGAAGACCTCTATGCCACGCCTTAGTATAAAATGGATCAAAACCCCCTGCTTAATGTTGGTTCTTCCTTAAGTTGGCTCACTGTTCTAGCAGTTTCTCCTACTTTCTACCTTAAGCTGGCCTGCTATACTGGAGGCGACTCTCCCTTCCCCTACTCTAATAGTCTTTACTTTCCTCTCATTCTGCCCCATGTCTGGAAATTCTTTTCCAGCCTGCACATGGACCTCGACACTTCCTTTGTTTTTAATGACTTAACCCTTTTGAGGACTGCCGTCTAAAGGTTTCATACACGGATTTGTCTTATATCTTTTACTTAGATTGGTATTTGGGGTTTTGGGAGAGGAAGATGACAGAATTGAAGTGCCATTCTCATCATGGCATGTCAAGGGTACATGGGACCAACATGAGTATCACTGATGATAGCCTTAATCACCTGGCTGAGAAATCAACCAAATAAGAACGACACAACTTATAAAATAAAAAAGATTTGCGTATGAAACTGTTACTGACTTTTTACTAAGGCCACAAATACATTTTCTAACATTCATTTTCCTGTATTCTTATACATTTCTTGGGTCTACTTTTTAAAAGTTTATGTTCATTATAGGCATTTTATATACATAGCACTCATGCAAATTCCAAATAATTGGTTCACTGAATGTTCTTTGATGTGTCTGGTGATATTTTCCTTCCTCATAAAAAATGAAGCATAGCTCCAGCTGGAGTCATTTGCACTGTTAATTTTGAGGACATATTTATTATACTTATTCTAAGATAACCTGTATATTTTCTGCCTCCTTTTTTTTTTTTTTTTCAGAACACACTAAATATAACGAACAATAACTATTACGCTGTTGAAGTTGAAAACATCACTGCGCAAGTTCAATTTTCAAAAACAGTTATTGGAAAGGCACGCTTAAACAACATAACCAGTATTGGTCCACTGGATATGAAACAAGTAAGCTTCATTCAGAAAGTACTTTGGAGGAGTTAAACATATCCCAACTTTGTTTATAATATTAACTTGAGGGACATGGGGGTTTCCCTAAAAAACTAGACTTTGAAATGTATCCCATGTATGTGTAAAAGAAAGTTATAGAATAAGTCCATCAAAAGAGAGATTTCCAAACTATTTGAAGTTATGAAGTGTACCTGAAATACTTGATATTTTGATCCTGTTCTCTGTTGGTTTATTTTAATTTTTTGCCTTTCAGATTGATTATACAGTACCTACTGTCATAGCAGAAGAAATGAGTTATATGTTGTAAGTTCTGATTTTTAATTATTTTATCTCATCAAATCATAATGAATAAGTGTGTGTACATTTGAATATATATATGTTTGATGATTATATATATTTAATTTTAGCAGAGACAAGACCACATTTTTAGAATATTTCTTCTGGCCTTTGATCATTTCTGTTCTCTGTTTTCAACATGTATAGCTATGTGCATATAACTATGTGCGTGGTTTTTTTTTTTTCCACAATTGAATCACTTTTTATTATACTTAATCACCTGGCTGAGAAATCAACCAAATAAGAACGACACAACTTATAAAATAAAAAAGATTTGCGTATGAAACTGTTACTGACTTTTTACTAAGGCCACAAATACATTTTCTAACATTCATTTTCCTGTATTCTTATACATTTCTTGGGTCTACTTTTTAAAAGTTTATGTTCATTATAGGCATTTTATATACATAGCACTCATGCAAATTCCAAATAATTGGTTCACTGAATGTTCTTTGATGTGTCTGGTGATATTTTCCTTCCTCATAAAAAATGAAGCATAGCTCCAGCTGGAGTCATTTGCACTGTTAATTTTGAGGACATATTTATTATACTTATTCTAAGATAACCTGTATATTTTCTGCCTCCTTTTTTTTTTTTTTCAGAACACACTAAATATAACGAACAATAACTATTACGCTGTTGAAGTTGAAAACATCACTGCGCAAGTTCAATTTTCAAAAACAGTTATTGGAAAGGCACGCTTAAACAACATAACCAGTATTGGTCCACTGGATATGAAACAAGTAAGCTTCATTCAGAAAGTACTTTGGAGGAGTTAAACATATCCCAACTTTGTTTATAATATTAACTTGAGGGCCATGGGGGTTTCCCTAAAAAACTAGACTTTGAAATGTATCCCATGTATGTGTAAAAGAAAGTTATAGAATAAGTCCATCAAAAGAGAGATTTCCAAACTATTTGAAGTTATGAAGTGTACCTGAAATACTTGATATTTTGATCCTGTTCTCTGTTGGTTTATTTTAATTTTTTGCCTTTCAGATTGATTATACAGTACCTACTGTCATAGCAGAAGAAATGAGTTATATGTTGTAAGTTCTGATTTTTAATTATTTTATCTCATCAAATCATAATGAATAAGTGTGTGTACATTTGAATATATATATGTTTGATGATTATATATATTTAATTTTAGCAGAGACAAGACCACATTTTTAGAATATTTCTTCTGGCCTTTGATCATTTCTGTTCTCTGTTTTCAACATGTATAGCTATGTGCATATAACTATGTGCGTGGTTTTTTTTTTTTCCACAATTGAATCACTTTTTATTTACGATGTTATGAGAACCATATTTTCATATATTTTAGTACTTTTTTTTGTTTTAGTATAGGAGGACTAAAAATGCTCAATGATATTTAATATTCTGTTCCTGGTTTGAAGTTTTACAACTTTAAAATTAGGTTTATATGATTTTTTTTTAATTCTTTATTTTAAAGATTTTGCAGAGTTTTGTTGTTCACCGACATGTATGTTCCCAGATCATTCATATGCATATCCCTGGTTTCCCCCTCCACACCCAGTTCCCCCCTTCCCACTCCTCCGGACCATCGACCCAAGTGATTCTAGGCACTCCTGTTCTCTTAGCACAATGGCAATAGCTATCTTTTCCACACATGACAGTATAGGTTTTCGTGTTACTCCCTCCATGCCTCCCCCTCCCTATTTCTTCCCCACAATGGCCATATGTCTATGCTCTGTCTGTTTTTCCGTGAGTTCACTGCATGTGTTATCAAGACCGTCCTACTAGGTTCCATATATGTGTGTTAGTATACTGTATTTGTCTTTCTCTTTTTGACTTGCTTCACTTTTTATGATAGATTCTAGAGCCAGCCACTTCATTAGGACTGAGTCTTCTGCAGGTTTATATGATTATTAACTCTTGTTAAATAAAACTTGTGACAATTTTTTAATCATCTTTTGATATTAGTCTGATATAGAATTTCTGAGTTGCTGATAATCTGGTTACTAAAATTGCAAAAGGTAAGAAAAAAGTAGAAAGTAATTAGTAGATAACTCTACAACTGCTGTAGTATGAAAACAGAATAAGGTACCATGAAAATATTAATCATTTGAGATGTAGAAAATGCTCAGCGTTTAATGCCTACTTATTATATCTTCTTAATAGTATTTCTGTCATAGCAGAAGAAATGAGTTATATGTTGTAAGTTCTGATTTAATTATTTTATCTCATCAAATCATAATGAATAAGTGTGTGTACATTTGAATATATATATGTTTGATGATTATATATATTTAATTTTAGCAGAGACAAGACCACATTTTTAGAATATTTCTTCTGGCCTTTGATCATTTCTGTTCTCTGTTTTCAACATGTATAGCTATGTGCATATAACTATGTGCGTGGTTTTTTTTTTTTCCACAATTGAATCACTTTTTATTTACGATGTTATGAGAACCATATTTTCATATATTTTAGTACTTTTTTTTGTTTTAGTATAGGAGGACTAAAAATGCTCAATGATATTTAATATTCTGTTCCTGGTTTGAAGTTTTACAACTTTAAAATTAGGTTTATATGATTTTTTTTTAATTCTTTATTTTAAAGATTTTGCAGAGTTTTGTTGTTCACCGACATGTATGTTCCCAGATCATTCATATGCATATCCCTGGTTTCCCCCTCCACACCCAGTTCCCCCCTTCCCACTCCTCCGGACCATCGACCCAAGTGATTCTAGGCACTCCTGTTCTCTTAGCACAATGGCAATAGCTATCTTTTCCACACATGACAGTATAGGTTTTCGTGTTACTCCCTCCATGCCTCCCCCTCCCTATTTCTTCCCCACAATGGCCATATGTCTATGCTCTGTCTGTTTTTCCGTGAGTTCACTGCATGTGTTATCAAGACCGTCCTACTAGGTTCCATATATGTGTGTTAGTATACTGTATTTGTCTTTCTCTTTTTGACTTGCTTCACTTTTTATGATAGATTCTAGAGCCAGCCACTTCATTAGGACTGAGTCTTCTGCAGGTTTATATGATTATTAACTCTTGTTAAATAAAACTTGTGACAATTTTTTAATCATCTTTTGATATTAGTCTGATATAGAATTTCTGAGTTGCTGATAATCTGGTTACTAAAATTGCAAAAGGTAAGAAAAAAGTAGAAAGTAATTAGTAGATAACTCTACAACTGCTGTAGTATGAAAACAGAATAAGGTACCATGAAAATATTAATCATTTGAGATGTAGAAAATGCTCAGCGTTTAATGCCTACTTATTATATCTTCTTAATAGTATTTCTGTTGGCTTTAACATAGGAAGAGGAAGTGTAATTAAACTATTTTATTAATAAATTTGTAATGCTATAGTTTGTGTGTATTTACTTTGCTGTTTTTCTTTAACAGTGATTTCTGTACACTGGTAACCATCAAAGTACATAACATAGTACTCATGATGCAGTAAGTATGAACTTTTTTGGAAAGAGATTCTTCGTTTCAACTTTAGATCTATATAGAGTTGGCAGAGAGTATACGCATCTTTATAAGTGCTATCGCATTTGGGTTTTAAGCCTTGTGTGGGTGTACTGAGGTGAAGTAAATAGTATCCCACTTTACACAAAAGGAAATGGGAGCTCAGAGAAGTAGTGAAGGGTCATGGCTGCTGAAGAGTGAATCTGCACCTTTCAAGAACTCAAAAAATTGTAGAAACTGAGATGAGAAAGGGATGAGCTCAGCACCCAATTCCTTGCTTCCTGTGGTAAAGGCAGTAATGGTAGTGCAGTGAGATAATGTCATTGGTTTGCAAATTGGGTGTTATCCTAAGACGTGAAAACACTGTAGGTTATGCATTGAGTATTTAGGCCATTAGCTGACATTTGATTAACCCTTTTCATCTGATGAGAGAACCTTGTGATTAAGGGTGCAATGAACTAAATATATATTTTAACTAAAGATACATGTTTGGAAAAAATTACATTTTTGTATATGATTATTTGAATAGGGCTTGCTTGGCCAGCATTCCTTTTGTCTGCTGGGGAGATACTCCCTCAGAGACCCATGTTGACTACACAAAGTTCAGTCAGTTCAGTTCAGTCGCTTAATCATGTCTGACTCTTTGTGACCCCATGCACTGTAGCCCGCCAGGTCTCCCTGTCCCTCACCATCTCCTGGAGCTTGCTCAAGCTCATGTCATTGGGTCAGAACATTAAGTTATCATTAATCAAATAATCTTGCTCTGGAAAGAATTTTGATATATTAGGTATTCTTGCTTTATAAAGATTTTTTACATATAACTATTCAGTGTTTTTCCCATTTATTTTATTTTTTTAGAGTTACTGTAACAACAACTTACTTTGGACATTCAGAACAGATATCCCAGGAGAGGTACCAGTATGTTGATTGTGGAAGAAACACCACTTATCATTTGGGGCAGTCTGAATACCTAAATGTACTTCAGCCACAGCAGTGAAAACTGAGAGATGCACTTGGAGAAGAAAACGTACCTATTGATATTTTACAAACTCTGAAGGATGAGGTACTTACTTCCTAATAGGAGATTTTAAATTGAACAGCCTAAAGTTTATACTTCTGTTTTAAGAGTCCATCTAAGAGTATGTGGACTTGTAGTTTATTACAGCTCTCCACTGTGTTCTTGATGTTTGGACCAGGATCTTTTACTTGACTTCAAATTTACTGATTGGTGTTCTTCCCTCCAGGTTCTCAAAGGGGAAATCCAAGACTTCTCCTACAGGATAATAAATACTTATTTAAAATTCACAACTCTAATCACTACTGAAAATATAATTTTGAAAATGAACATAATTTGAGAAACTTTATTTCTGAATGTTTTTCTAGAAAGTTACTGAGGGCCTGTTGTTCATGTAGACATTTAGAGAATAACCTTTTTATCCCCCCTGTTTTATCAATTCCCATTGCTACTTGGTAGTATTTCAACTATATGCTACTTTAGCTTTTTGCTAAATGTTTTTATTTTTTCATTTGAAACCCTACTCATTCGCATGTTTTTGTCTGTCTTATTTCAAGCTAGTGCTTGCATAACACTTGTAAATCAAAACAATGTTTGCAAAATTCTGTACCTAGAATTTTTAAAAACCCCGGGCTTGCTTGGCCAGCATTCCTTTTGTCTGCTGGGGAGATACTCCCTCAGAGACCCATGTTGACTACACAAAGTTCAGTCAGTTCAGTTCAGTCGCTTAATCATGTCTGACTCTTTGTGACCCCATGCACTGTAGCCCGCCAGGTCTCCCTGTCCCTCACCATCTCCTGGAGCTTGCTCAAGCTCATGTCATTGGGTCAGAACATTAAGTTATCATTAATCAAATAATCTTGCTCTGGAAAGAATTTTGATATATTAGGTATTCTTGCTTTATAAAGTTTTTTTACATATAACTATTCAGTGTTTTTCCCATTTATTTTATTTTTTTAGAGTTACTGTAACAACAACTTACTTTGGACATTCAGAACAGATATCCCAGGAGAGGTACCAGTATGTTGATTGTGGAAGAAACACCACTTATCATTTGGGGCAGTCTGAATACCTAAATGTACTTCAGCCACAGCAGTGAAAACTGAGAGATGCACTTGGAGAAGAAAACGTACCTATTGATATTTTACAAACTCTGAAGGATGAGGTACTTACTTCCTAATAGGAGATTTTAAATTGAACAGCCTAAAGTTTATACTTCTGTTTTAAGAGTCCATCTAAGAGTATGTGGACTTGTAGTTTATTACAGCTCTCCACTGTGTTCTTGATGTTTGGACCAGGATCTTTTACTTGACTTCAAATTTACTGATTGGTGTTCTTCCCTCCAGGTTCTCAAAGGGGAAATCCAAGACTTCTCCTACAGGATAATAAATACTTATTTAAAATTCACAACTCTAATCACTACTGAAAATATAATTTTGAAAATGAACATAATTTGAGAAACTTTATTTCTGAATGTTTTTCTAGAAAGTTACTGAGGGCCTGTTGTTCATGTAGACATTTAGAGAATAACCTTTTTATCCCCCCTGTTTTATCAATTCCCATTGCTACTTGGTAGTATTTCAACTATATGCTACTTTAGCTTTTTGCTAAATGTTTTTATTTTTTCATTTGAAACCCTACTCATTCGCATGTTTTTGTCTGTCTTATTTCAAGCTAGTGCTTGCATAACACTTGTAAATCAAAACAATGTTTGCAAAATTCTGTACCTAGAATTTTTAAAAACCCCAATATAATGTTTCACATGTCTTTCTGTGTTAGTTATAGTTGTGTGAAGTTTTTGTATAATCTTCAAACATAATCATTTAATGTACAGTATTGTAAATAAATTATGCATGGCTTTTAAATAGTGTTAATAGATGTCAAAGTGATACATATTCAGAATCTAGTAAGTTGCTCGTAAAAATTTTAAAAAAACAGAAAAATGAAATTCAGAAACCTCTAGAGTGTGAATGTTTCCAAATATGTATTTGATCAGGTATAACATAGATTTGAAATAAAATATTTTGATGATCCACTTTTTTTTAATGTTGCTTTTCATACTAAAGAATTATGAAGACACTTTTCAAAACTGTTAGATACTCCAATCATCAGTTTTATGAATGTTTTAGAGGAGGAAATTATTACTTTGGTAAAACTATCCAGGAAATCCTGTTACTAAATTATGGTAGCTATGGCAAAGTAAAACGTATACTATGCTTTTAAAAATTTAATTACTTTGCACATCATGGATATCAGGCCTCTAGGAGTTACATTTTTACAGGTTTCTACTTTTGATTTGGATTTTGTTTAAAGTTGTTCTCAAGTACAAACTATTGACTTATTTTCCTATTTTGTATTTTTAATACCATTTTGCATTTGAGTTTTTGACTTTTTACTTACCAAGTTCTGAGTACCCTTTAAATACATACCACTGAGCATAGGGCCTGACTACGATACCAAAAAGAGCTAGTAGGTTGGGATTAATTTTCCTTCAGTTCCTTAGTGACAGAAATCAGGTTACCCCTCTCTCTACCCCTAAAGTGCCTAACATAGGTCTGAAACATTCTGATTTGTAAGTCTAACTCTCTCAACTATAGCACATGTACTTTATTTAATTATAAATAGTTAAAGCTAATGAAGCCCTCCTTTCTGCCTTTAAACCTACTCAGGTTTCCCTTTAGTTTTCATATCATCTTTCTAAGTTTTCCTCTGAACAGTTTAATGCGCACTAATGTCTTTTTTTTTTCTTTTTTAAACTACATAGTCTTCCCTTAATCCATTGCTAACTATCCATTCTTACTATTAAACTAAAATCACCTCTTAAAATTTATTATGAAATTTGTGGTTCAACCCAGTCTTTAATGTGCTGTGGTTTTTGACTATTTCTTGTCTTCTTGAAATTGCACATTTTTTACTGTGTAGGTTCTATTTGTATTTTTCATATTGTTCTCATTTCATTTTTTTTGTTCGTTTGTTTGTTTCTCCTGTCTTTTGATATCTTTTTTTAAAAAAATTTGGCCTCTTTTATTGTTTTTTTAAAAAATCTATTTATTTTCATCCATCTTTATTCTTTGGGCCTCCTATTGCAGTGGCCCCTCTCCTTGCAGAGCACGAGCTCTGAGCGTATCCACTCCAGAGTACTGGCTCCTAATTGGACACACCGGTCCAGCTGCTCCACAGCACATGGGATCTTCCCGGGCCAGGGATCAAACCAGTGCCCCTTGCACTGCAAGGCAGACTTTTTACCCACTGGGTCTCCAGGGAAGCCCTCTTTTGATGTCTTTTAATGAATAGTATTCAGAGCCTCTTCTGCCTCAAAATATCTGCTTCTATGTCTTCAACAACCACCTACATTAGGAATTCCAGATATGTTTCTATATTCCTGACCACTATCTAGTTTCTCATTTGTTAGCCTTCCCTGGTGGCTCAGGCAGTAAAGAATCTGCCTCCAGTGCAGGAGACTGGGGTTTGATCCCTGGGTCAGGAAGATCTCCTGGAGAAAGGAATGGCAACTCACTCCAGTATTCTTGCCTGGAGAATCCCATGGACAGAGGAACCTGCTGGGCAAAGAGTTAGACACCACTGAGTGACTAACAGCAACTTTTAGAGGTAATAGTATTTCGGTGACTGTGTAAAATCAAAAAATGTTAAAAAAAAAAGAAAAAACCTTGTGTTTTGTATCACCCATATGTCCCATTTCTTCAAAATTATCCTGCAGAGATGCCTCCAGAAGATTTATTTTCCTGCTTTGTATCATTTAACCTTGGAAACCTATTGTAAATTAAGTCAACTTTTCCTGTTGACGTGTGCTCTGATATCCTTGAAATGTGGATACAGAGTATCTGCTGAAGAGTCAGGAAAGTGAGAGAACACTTGCTTTTACTGACTTAGTTTTGAATATTTATAATTTATTCTTTAAAGACTCCTTGCCACACCTACTTTCTTTGGAATTCAAGGCAGAAAAAACTGAAATTTAAACGAGTTCTTTAAAGAAAAACACAGAACCCTCGCAAAGTTTTGTATTTTTCATATTGTTCTCATTTCATTTTTTTTGTTCGTTTGTTTGTTTCTCCTGTCTTTTGATATCTTTTTTTAAAAAAATTTGGCCTCTTTTATTGTTTTTTTAAAAAATCTATTTATTTTCATCCATCTTTATTCTTTGGGCCTCCTATTGCAGTGGCCCCTCTCCTTGCAGAGCACGAGCTCTGAGCGTATCCACTCCAGAGTACTGGCTCCTAATTGGACACACCGGTCCAGCTGCTCCACAGCACATGGGATCTTCCCGGGCCAGGGATCAAACCAGTGCCCCTTGCACTGCAAGGCAGACTTTTTACCCACTGGGTCTCCAGGGAAGCCCTCTTTTGATGTCTTTTAATGAATAGTATTCAGAGCCTCTTCTGCCTCAAAATATCTGCTTCTATGTCTTCAACAACCACCTACATTAGGAATTCCAGATATGTTTCTATATTCCTGACCACTATCTAGTTTCTCATTTGTTAGCCTTCCCTGGTGGCTCAGGCAGTAAAGAATCTGCCTCCAGTGCAGGAGACTGGGGTTTGATCCCTGGGTCAGGAAGATCTCCTGGAGAAAGGAATGGCAACTCACTCCAGTATTCTTGCCTGGAGAATCCCATGGACAGAGGAACCTGCTGGGCAAAGAGTTAGACACCACTGAGTGACTAACAGCAACTTTTAGAGGTAATAGTATTTCGGTGACTGTGTAAAATCAAAAAATGTTAAAAAAAAAAGAAAAAACCTTGTGTTTTGTATCACCCATATGTCCCATTTCTTCAAAATTATCCTGCAGAGATGCCTCCAGAAGATTTATTTTCCTGCTTTGTATCATTTAACCTTGGAAACCTATTGTAAATTAAGTCAACTTTTCCTGTTGACGTGTGCTCTGATATCCTTGAAATGTGGATACAGAGTATCTGCTGAAGAGTCAGGAAAGTGAGAGAACACTTGCTTTTACTGACTTAGTTTTGAATATTTATAATTTATTCTTTAAAGACTCCTTGCCACACCTACTTTCTTTGGAATTCAAGGCAGAAAAAAAACTGAAATTTAAACGAGTTTAAAAAACAATAGTAGAGAAATAAAGATCACCTGTGACTATTTTTGCAGAGGGTTAAGTAAACCCTTGTGAACCAGAGAACCCTCGCGCAAAGCAGGCTGTAAATTAATAGAACTGCAGAAGCGCACTCCAGTGACACAGACTTATAGCCATTAAAATAAATCTGGGAAGGACAGGTGAGGCTTAACTTTTCTTAAGTCATTGTCCAATGCAGTTCTTATGTGGTAGTAGGATTTTTTAAAAACCTATTCTCTGATCTTATTCAAAAAACATGGGAAAGATGTTAAAATTCTTTTTTCTGATATTTCCAAGAATAACTTTCCTGCACCTTTGATAGACTGGTCATTAAAGGCTTGTAACCAAGCCCACATTTTGATATTACATTTATTTATCACTGTGCCCTTTACAGGACTCTTGTTTTTGTCATATCATTTGCCATAGTCTTGTGAGTCAGGAAAAAAGGGTGGTAGGAGCCCCATATTTTAGAAAAGGAAAAAGAGGTATGCAGAAGTTGAGGGACTTGCCAAAGATTTCATGTTTAGTAAATACTTTAATTGAGGTCAGACCTAGCTTTTCTGTCTCCTGTATCTGTACTCTGTGAATGAAAACACCCGTTGGAAAACCCTGTGGACTCAGATTAGTATAAATAAAAATCAGAAAAAACATTCACGTAGGTGATAGTGACAATCTCAGTAATACTGAAGGACTATGATTTTGGATATTTGGAAATTGGTACCTTAAATATTTTCAATGGGAAAGGAACACTTGTAAAATATTTTGGAGCATAATCTGTAGGTTAATTTTTTTTAATGTAGCTTAATTTTCTGTTGAACTTTAGTACTCTGTGATTATTCCAGTAAAGATAATAGGTAGACTAATTATAAATAATGGAGACTAATGGATTTGAGATTTGAAATAACAAGTTTGAACATACTAGATACCAGAGAAATTGCTTGAAATTTCTGAATAGCCATCTTTATTATACAATGTAACATGTAAATGATGATGGTTTTACTTGTGTGCATTTTTTCCATGCTTTTTTGTTTGTTTGTTTAGGCAAATGAGATAATTGTTTTCTCTAAGAATTCATGATAATAAAATAAAATTCACTTAAGATCTTCTGAAATGTAGTTTGGGAAAGTGATTGCCAAAACAAGATGAGAGTGACTCAGGAGACTTCAAACGTTAGCCTGCTCAGTTTCTGAGGTTTTTAGCCTTAACATTATTGCAGTATAATTCTGGATGTTTAATTGGAGTACATGTCCCCAACTTTCTCTCGTGCATTTTTTTTTAAGTTTTAAAATAGTTCTTTGTATATAGTTATGTCTTATTTAAGAAAGTGATTTCTTAGATACTTGACCCCAAACTAATCACTTCTCAGTATAGCTGATGTTTATGGATTACTTTGTGTGCCCCATTCTGTGCTGTGTGTGATCTCACAGTCCCTCAGAAGAGTTCTTTCAGATAGTCACTCTCATTCCACCTCCCCCATTTTATCCCTGAGGAAATTTGGGGTTTAGAGAGGTTAAGAAGTATGCATAAGTTTGAAAGTGGCAGACTGTCTGTTTTACGCTAGCATAATTTTTCTTACAGTAAGCATATTTTCTTTCTAGCCTTTGAAAATGTCTTATTCATAAAAATGTATTAGATGTCGTACTTAATATATAAGACTGAGGTTTTGATAGTATTTTTAAGAATACTATTAAGATACTTTATTATTTCATAGCTCTTTAGTGACAATATGTTTATCTTTTTTTAATGATGCTTATCTGTTAGGATTTTTTTTTTAAAGATGTGAAAATTTAAATTTACAAATACATATGTCTTCCTTAATTGGGCTTCCCAGGTGGCTAAGCCAAAAGTTACTCAATGTTTTATGATTTTTAGCACATAACATCTGAAAACAGTAACTACTTGGCTCAAATACAGCTAAGAAAAATTGATTTTATTTCTCTCTTTTTGTAATATCAAATTTTAAATGAGATGTTAAACTATTTTAAGGAAAAAATATGTTTGAGAAAGTGGAATAAAAAGATTGTTTAACATTATTTCTTTAAAAAATTATTTTTACATGAAAACAAGATATATTTGTGATGTGTTCAATCAAAAAATTTCACTGCTGTATCCCAGATCTACGTAGTTCAAAGGAAAAATGTTCACTTGTCAGTTGAAATTTCTGATTAGAACTAATATTTGTATATTTTTGTGCTTAGTCAGAATATAAATTTCACAGTGGATTTTTTGAAATTGACCTTTAATTTGAATGAATGGAAGTGATATATTTATATACTATAGGGATAAAAATGGTAATTTTCATCTTTAAAAATCTACCAATGTGATTATGTTTTTAGTTCTTTTTACTCATGTTTAGCATAAGCTTTAAGTTAAAAAATGCACTGTGGTCTGTATTGATCCAAAAAGTATTGCATAAATTAAACAAATATATGGCAAGTTTTTCATAGCTAAATCTAATTGTTCTAGAAGGAAGTTATTGCCTTCTGTTTAATTACATTAATTGAAATGTGTTTAAGAGAAGTGTTTTCAGCATATTTTGTATACTAAAACACAAAAAAGGGTTAGTATTGGGCCAATGGCCAAGAGGTAATGTTACTACCTTGTAGACTGTTACAGTTCAAATTGTCCACTCCCCAGAATTTTAGAAACTAGAAGTCTGGGAGAAACTGTATCAGCTGTAGTTGGTTGATTCTAAATGCTTTTTCGTTTTATTATTGTGTGATATAGAAAAAAAAATGCAAACTTAATATATAAGACTGAGGTTTTGATAGTATTTTTAAGAATACTATTAAGATACTTTATTATTTCATAGCTCTTTAGTGACAATATGTTTATCTTTTTTAATGATGCTTATCTGTTAGGATTTTTTTTAAAGATGTGAAAATTTAAATTTACAAATACATATGTCTTCCTTAATTGGGCTTCCCAGGTGGCTAAGCCAAAAGTTACTCAATGTTTTATGATTTTTAGCACATAACATCTGAAAACAGTAACTACTTGGCTCAAATACAGCTAAGAAAAATTGATTTTATTTCTCTCTTTTTGTAATATCAAATTTTAAATGAGATGTTAAACTATTTTAAGGAAAAAATATGTTTGAGAAAGTGGAATAAAAAGATTGTTTAACATTATTTCTTTAAAAAATTATTTTTACATGAAAACAAGATATATTTGTGATGTGTTCAATCAAAAAATTTCACTGCTGTATCCCAGATCTACGTAGTTCAAAGGAAAAATGTTCACTTGTCAGTTGAAATTTCTGATTAGAACTAATATTTGTATATTTTTGTGCTTAGTCAGAATATAAATTTCCCAGTGGATTTTTTGAAATTGACCTTTAATTTGAATGAATGGAAGTGATATATTTATATACTATAGGGATAAAAATGGTAATTTTCATCTTTAAAAATCTACCAATGTGATTATGTTTTTAGTTCTTTTTACTCATGTTTAGCATAAGCTTTAAGTTAAAAAATGCACTGTGGTCTGTATTGATCCAAAAAGTATTGCATAAATTAAACAAATATATGGCAAGTTTTTCATAGCTAAATCTAATTGTTCTAGAAGGAAGTTATTGCCTTCTGTTTAATTACATTAATTGAAATGTGTTTAAGAGAAGTGTTTTCAGCATATTTTGTATACTAAAACACAAAAAAGGGTTAGTATTGGGCCAATGGCCAAGAGGTAATGTTACTACCTTGTAGACTGTTACAGTTCAAATTGTCCCACTCCCCCCAGAATTTTAGAAACTAGAAGTCTGGGAGAAACTGTATCAGCTGTAGTTGGTTGATTCTAAATGCTGTAAGTTTATACGTCTTTCATTATTGTGTGATATAGAAAAAAATGCCAAATTGCAAAAGATGCATAATTTCATTGCATAATGCTTTGTTTTAGGCATTAACTGCCTTTATCTTGTGTGTTTTGTCTTATATATCCTCATAGAACTAAACTAAGTAAGATTTGGGGAAATGATTTTAATTTTAAAATGTTCTCTGACTTGACATGTTTGGTCAGAAATTTTTGGCATTGGTGGGGAAATTCTAACCAGTGATTTTATTTGTGCAATAAAGAATAATATAGAGTGTGAGACTATGTTTGGGCACTTACTCCTTGTTTATATTAGGTATTAGCCTCCATCATATCATACTTATTAAATTTCCAAGTTGAGCAGTTCTGTAATTATACCTATTGTTGCTGTACCTATAACAAAACATGCATATGACAGTGAAATGAATAGACGTGCCCCTAAATACTATTTTTTAATTCACTTATAACTATTCCTCTTGTAATTGTGTATGACAAAATCAAATTTGTAAAAATTTTAGCATGAAAAATAAACTTTGTATCAGTCAAGTGTCTTGGTTATGCTTTTGAAATTAATTTTCTTTTACCTGCTTAGCTTCTAATTTGTTGCCTAATTCTTTCTATTTTACCTCTCTAATATCTCTGAAATCTGCCTTGTGGTTGAAATCTCTGTTGCTGTTAGTCCCTAATTTTTTACTGAAGAAAAGCCCTAATCCTTACTGTGGTGTTGGGAATCTTTTTTTATCTGGCCAAAACCTAAATTCACAATCTTATTTCCTGTTACGGCCCCTCCCTTATGTCCCAGGCAAAGTGAGATATTTCCCATTCCTTGGAAACATTCCTTTCCTTTGTCCACACTTTGCTTGTTCTTTCTTCCCAGAACATTTAACCGCTTCTTTAGTCTCCCAATCTTATTTTCCAACAGCCAGCTCAGATGGCCTACCCTGCTTTCCTTCTCTTCCTGTATACTAAAACAAAAAAGGGTTAGTATTGGGCCAATGGCCAAGAGGTAATGTTACTACCTTGTAGACTGTTACAGTTCAAATTGTCCCACTCCCCCCAGAATTTTAGAAACTAGAAGTCTGGGAGAAACTGTATCAGCTGTAGTTGGTTGATTCTAAATGCTGTAAGTTTATACGTCTTTCATTATTGTGTGATATAGAAAAAAATGCCAAATTGCAAAAGATGCATAATTTCATTGCATAATGCTTTGTTTTAGGCATTAACTGCCTTTATCTTGTGTGTTTTGTCTTATATATCCTCATAGAACTAAACTAAGTAAGATTTGGGGAAATGATTTTAATTTTAAAATGTTCTCTGACTTGACATGTTTGGTCAGAAATTTTTGGCATTGGTGGGGAAATTCTAACCAGTGATTTTATTTGTGCAATAAAGAATAATATAGAGTGTGAGACTATGTTTGGGCACTTACTCCTTGTTTATATTAGGTATTAGCCTCCATCATATCATACTTATTAAATTTCCAAGTTGAGCAGTTCTGTAATTATACCTATTGTTGCTGTACCTATAACAAAACATGCATATGACAGTGAAATGAATAGACGTGCCCCTAAATACTATTTTTTAATTCACTTATAACTATTCCTCTTGTAATTGTGTATGACAAAATCAAATTTGTAAAAATTTTAGCATGAAAAATAAACTTTGTATCAGTCAAGTGTCTTGGTTATGCTTTTGAAATTAATTTTCTTTTACCTGCTTAGCTTCTAATTTGTTGCCTAATTCTTTCTATTTTACCTCTCTAATATCTCTGAAATCTGCCTTGTGGTTGAAATCTCTGTTGCTGTTAGTCCCTAATTTTTTACTGAAGAAAAGCCCTAATCCTTACTGTGGTGTTGGGAATCTTTTTTTATCTGGCCAAAACCTAAATTCACAATCTTATTTCCTGTTACGGCCCCTCCCTTATGTCCCAGGCAAAGTGAGATATTTCCCATTCCTTGGAAACATTCCTTTCCTTTGTCCACACTTTGCTTGTTCTTTCTTCCCAGAACATTTAACCGCTTCTTTAGTCTCCCAATCTTATTTTCCAACAGCCAGCTCAGATGGCCTACCCTGCTTTCCTTCTCTTCCTCCACTTACTGAAACATTTGGTGACGTTTTCCCACTTGTATACATTTTTAATTATTATTTTATTTTTTACAGAGTTGTGTTGTTTACTGCCCAGTTGTATACTATTAAAAGAATTGCCTAATCACAAAGAACATTTTTGATTTTGCTTTTGAGCTCTTATTGTTTTGCACCATACTTAAAACTTGTTTTAAACTTTTGTTTTATTGTTCAAATGCATTTTGTAGCTTAGAGTTAGTGTTTAATTAAGGTTTTAAAAATTTTATATCAAGTTGCATGATCTGAAGTTAGATGAAATGTGATCAGAAATATCTTGGTGAAAAAAAGATTTATGATGTGCATGTCTTTTACCTAGCCAATTTCTCAAGAAAGAAAATGGAATTCACAAGGGGTTTCTTCATTTCTGATAGATTTCTGTTCCTTTGCTTGATGACTTTCTGAATTTTCATCAAAGCTACAAAACCTGCTTCTCATACAAAGTCTTATATAGAACCCCAGTATATGGCAAAACACAGCCACTTTAGTGTCATTGGGGAGAGACCCACAGTCCCTCACTACTCATCTTCCCTAATGAACCCTGAAGCCATTGGTCTAGAGTGTGATGACAGTCACTTCTTTAATGATAACTGCAATTTAACAAAGCTGCTTTGGCTTATGATAAACATTTCATAACTGGGCAAGTATAAGCTTAAGTATATATTTTAGGTTTATATTTTAAAAGTAGCTTTAAAAATGACAACAAAGAGAAAGGTATATTTCAAATGGTTAGTCTTCAAAAAAGTTCTAGACTTAGGGAAATGTATATCACCTTAAAGTGATTCTGTAATCACAGTTAAACATTTATTTTCATTTTATGAGTTTTCAGATTCTAATAGAATATATTGATAATAACATTAAAAAATATCCCCAAAGAGATTAGAACTACCAAGAATTCTAATACCAAATCTGTGATAGGTATTTAATTCTTAAATATTAAGGAGTACTTTCTAAATAAAACTGACTTTTTTGTCTTGATAATTTAAAATAACTGTTCAGAATAAAAAAAGAATGGTATCAGTAAAAACCTATATATAGTTAAGAATGAAACTAAAGTCAGATTTTTTTAAATAAGGTAAATAATCTACCTACAATTCTGGAGACCTGGGTTTGATCCACCAGTTGAGAAGATCCCCTGGAGAAGGAAATGGCAAGTACTCTATTATTGTCTGGAGAATTCCATGGACAGAGGAGCCTGGCTGGCTCCAGTCCATGGGGTTGCAAAGAGTCAGATATGACTGAGCTACTAACACTTTCACATTTCACTCAAATGCAAATTTTTGTGTATTTGAGATAGTCTTTTATTCTAGAAGTTATTTGTACACATATAAATTATAATTTTCTTAAAGTTGTACCCTTATTAATTTATATATTTTAATTTTTTGTTTTGTTTTAATTTTGTCCTTTTGGATAGCTTTTATGCTTTTTGAGTTAAGCAATATGGAATTTTCTAAAATTACATTTTGAATATTCATGTTATTTATCATGCCTACTGTTAAAAACATTACCTTCTTCAACCATTATCTTTTCCTTCCTAAAATACTAGGTGACTTATAAGTTCGCCTAGGTTAAAAACGATAGCAGTCCTTTCAACACCCCTGAACCATGGAATTCCCATTTGTTTCCATGCTTTTTATTTTTTGCATAGCATCTATCACTATATTAAATACTATACATATTTACAGATCTATTTGCTTATTGTCTGTGTACCTATAATGAGAACAGAGATTCTTGCCTATTTTATTAAGTGCTAAAATACTCATGCATCTACCATCCTAATTACTTAGCACTTATTTGCCAGTGAAAGAAAACCTTGAATTAACAGATCTTTCCAGAATCTAAAAAAGTTTTAGTATTTTCAGGATCTTGCGTTTGTGTTAGTATGAAAACACTGTTTAGGTATATAGTGTGTGTTTCATCATCTGTAACTTGATTCAAGTAGAGGAAAATCTTTAGTAGCCATCTTAAATTATTTCTTTGAAATAAAATTTGATAATAACATTAAAATATAAAGGAGCTACTTTCTAATTTTTAAAAAAATTTTTTTGACTTTTTGTCTTGATAATTTAAAATAACTGTTCAGAATAAAAAAAGAATGGTATCAGTAAAAACCTATATATAGTTAAGAATGAAACTAAAGTCAGATTTTTTTAAATAAGGTAAATAATCTACCTACAATTCTGGAGACCTGGGTTTGATCCACCAGTTGAGAAGATCCCCTGGAGAAGGAAATGGCAAGTACTCTATTATTGTCTGGAGAATTCCATGGACAGAGGAGCCTGGCTGGCTCCAGTCCATGGGGTTGCAAAGAGTCAGATATGACTGAGCTACTAACACTTTCACATTTCACTCAAATGCAAATTTTTGTGTATTTGAGATAGTCTTTTATTCTAGAAGTTATTTGTACACATATAAATTATAATTTTCTTAAAGTTGTACCCTTATTAATTTATATATTTTAATTTTTTGTTTTGTTTTAATTTTGTCCTTTTGGATAGCTTTTATGCTTTTTGAGTTAAGCAATATGGAATTTTCTAAAATTACATTTTGAATATTCATGTTATTTATCATGCCTACTGTTAAAAACATTACCTTCTTCAACCAATATCTTTTCCTTCCTAAAATACTAGGTGACTTATAAGTTCGCCTAGGTTAAAAACGATAGCAGTCCTTTCAACACCCCTGAACCATGGAATTCCCATTTGTTTCCATGCTTTTTATTTTTTGCATAGCATCTATCACTATATTAAATACTATACATATTTACAGATCTATTTGCTTATTGTCTGTGTACCTATAATGAGAACAGAGATTCTTGCCTATTTTATTAAGTGCTAAAATACTCATGCATCTACCATCCTAATTACTTAGCACTTATTTGCCAGTGAAAGAAAACCTTGAATTAACAGATCTTTCCAGAATCTAAAAAAGTTTTAGTATTTTCAGGATCTTGCGTTTGTGTTAGTATGAAAACACTGTTTAGGTATATAGTGTGTGTTTCATCATCTGTAACTTGATTCAAGTAGAGGAAACCAAATATTGCTGTTGTATTACAGTCAGCTCATCCTTTTTTTCTTTTTTTAAATTTTATTTATTTACATTTGGCTGTCTTGGGTCTGTTACTGTGTGGGCATTTCCCTAGTAGTGGAGAGCAGGGGCTACTCTCTAGTTGCTGTGCACAGGCTTCTCATTGTGGTGGCTTCTTTTGCTATGGAGCATGGGCTCTAGGGCACCTGGGCTTCGGTAGTTGTGGCTCCCAGACTCTAAAGCGCAGGCTCAGAAGTCGTGGTACATGGGCTTAGTTGTTCCATGGCACATGGGATCTTCCCAGATCAGGGATGAAACCCATGTCTCCTGCATTGGCAGGTGGATTGTTTACCACTGAGCCACCAGGAAGGACCCTCAGCTCATTCTTTATGCAGTCTTCTTCTATAAGTTAAATTGACATTTTACCATAAGAACAACGTTATATGAAAGACCTCACTGATTCATTTAAATAGTCTTACTTTGTTGCTGTTTGAATTTTAAAGAGAAAGCTTATGGTTCTTGAAAGTGAAAGTCAAGTCTCTCAGTCGTGTCTGGCTCATCCCCATGCATGAACCATGGAATTCTCCAGACAGGACTGCTGAAGTGGGTAGCATATCTCTTCTTCAGGGGATCTTCCTGACCCAGGGATCAAACCTGAGTCTCCTGCATTGCAGATGGATTCTTTTCCAGATGAGCTAAAAATAATGGAAAAAAATATGTTGTGTTATTTATTTACGTTAGGGGGAAACTGTGAAGCTTACACACAAAACCATCATATTTACCAACCATTTCTTTAATTAGTAGTAGTCTATAATGCTTGTATTTATTGAAAACTTTTAAAGAAATAAATGTGTTATAACAAGGCTGAAAAGTTACCTCAGGAGCCAATGTGTTCACTGAAGTAAAGTCCATCATCAAAGTAATAGCTAAAATAAACTATTTCTGTCAAGTGCTTAATGAACATTCTTTATACATTATTTTATGTAATCTCTGCAACCTTATTATTTTATGGAATCTCTGCAGCCATGATGTCATGTTCTTATTGCTCTTTTCACTTTACAGTTAAGAAAACTGAAACTTAGATCAACTGATGCTTTAATTTTGACTTGAATGTTCAACCATAAAATAAGTTATTAATGCCAGGAAAGCAGTGCACTGCTTTTGATGCCTGTTAGTCTGGGTTTCCGCTTAGGTCTTTTTTTTTTTTTCTTTTTAATAATTACTTTTATTTTACTTTTTTTTCTTTTACAGAGTTTTTTTTTTTTTTTTAATTTTTATTTGACTTTTTACTTTTACAGAGTTTTGTTGTTTACAGATATGTATGATCCCCAACTAGTCATATGTATAATATCCCTGGCCCCCTCCCTCCTCCACCGCTCTGCCAGCACCCCATCCAACACCTCCAGGCCATCACACAGCACCCCTGCAAGATCCCCTATTCCCACAGCGCAATGACAATAGCTGTCTTTTTCAGACCTACTTTTATTATTTTAAGATTTACCAAAGGCAGATGTATTATGTTAATAGTATCATCATTTCCGTTTTATCAAAAGTATTTTTGTCATATATTTTAGGGAGCTTATGTGGTGGCTGATATGGTAAAAAATCTGCCTACAATGTGGGAGACCTGAGTTCAATCCCTGGGTTGGGAGATCCCCCGAGAAGGGAATGGATACTCACTCTAGTATTCTGGCCTGGAGAATCCCTTGGACAGAGAAGCCTGGTGGGCTATAGTCCATGGGGTCACAAAGAGTCAGACATGACTGAGTGACTAACGCACACACATATTAGGGTATATCAAGACATAAGTATGATACTTAGAATTGCAAGTCTAAAAATTATGTAGCGTTAAACGTACTGAAACTTTTAATCTAGCACATTTTGAGCAACAGCTACATATAAGGCAGTGCATTTGGTACAATAAAGGATACAAAGATGAAAGTAATACAGTCCTAACTTCAAAAACAGACTATTGACTATGTATAAAGTGGTTCCTACCTTTATCTCTTGGACACTTCATCCTCCTCTGTTCTTCAGTGTTCAGTTCAGTACTGTGGTGGAGAACAGAGCCAGAGTACAACAATAGCATTTTGAGGGGTTGAAAGAATGGGGTACAGGGTAAGGCCCTGGGGCTACTGGCCATGGACCAGTCAGTGTACTGCAGGTGGGTTACAGGTGTGCCAGCCTTCCAGCAGCCAGATGGCCTGGGGCTGCTTGCCATTTCAGGTTGTAAGCATTGTTGTTTGTCCTAATGGACTGAATAAATATTTTTTTAGGAATACTGTGGAGGAAGAATGCTGGGAGCCCTGTACTTGGTGTAAATGATGAATGACATAACAGCTTTGTTAATCCTATTAACACAGGAAGCATGTGGCCTTAGAATAAACTATAGTATTATTAATACTATCCCTTGAGTCAACTCTAGGTTGTAACTTAAGTCTACCTTTATCATTGAATGATTTATTAAAGGCAAAGCTATAGATATTATATAAATAACAGATATTTACAAAATCTTTGTTCTGAGTAATCTGAAGATAAAAATGATTTCTGAGGACAGCCCTCTTATACATCGGTTCTGGATGTGGACACAATGATTTATAAGGAGTTCAAAATGAATGTATAGAATGAGTCACTTAAAGCATCCATTTTGAGTCTTCCTTGATGACTCAGACAGTAAAGTTGCCTACAGTGCAGGAGACCCGGCTTCGATCCCTGGATTTGGATGATCCTCTGGAAAAGGCAATGGCAACCCACTCCAGTATTCTTGCCTGGAGAATCCCATGGACAAAGGAGCCTGAAAGGCTGTCATGGGTCACCAAGAGGCAGACGTGACTGAGTAACTAATACACACATATTAGGGTATATCAAGACATAAGTATGATACTTAGAATTGCAAGTCTAAAAATTATGTAGCGTTAAACGCTGAAACTTTTAATCTAGCACATTTTGAGCAACAGCTACATATAAGGCAGTGCATTTGGTACAATAAAGGATACAAAGATGAAAGTAATACAGTCCTAACTTCAAAAACAGACTATTGACTATGTATAAAGTGGTTCCTACCTTTATCTCTTGGACACTTCATCCTCCTCTGTTCTTCAGTGTTCAGTTCAGTACTGTGGTGGAGAACAGAGCCAGAGTACAACAATAGCATTTTGAGGGGTTGAAAGAATGGGGTACAGGGTAAGGCCCTGGGGCTACTGGCCATGGACCAGTCAGTGTACTGCAGGTGGGTTACAGGTGTGCCAGCCTTCCAGCAGCCAGATGGCCTGGGGCTGCTTGCCATTTCAGGTTGTAAGCATTGTTGTTTGTCCTAATGGACTGAATAAATATTTTTTTAGGAATACTGTGGAGGAAGAATGCTGGGAGCCCTGTACTTGGTGTAAATGATGAATGACATAACAGCTTTGTTAATCCTATTAACACAGGAAGCATGTGGCCTTAGAATAAACTATAGTATTATTAATACTATCCCTTGAGTCAACTCTAGGTTGTAACTTAAGTCTACCTTTATCATTGAATGATTTATTAAAGGCAAAGCTATAGATATTATATAAATAACAGATATTTACAAAATCTTTGTTCTGAGTAATACGAAGATAAAAATGATTTCTGAGGACAGCCCTCTTATACATCGGTTCTGGATGTGGACACAATGATTTATAAGGAGTTCAAAATGAATGTATAGAATGAGTCACTTAAAGCATCCATTTTGAGTCTTCCTTGATGACTCAGACAGTAAAGTTGCCTACAGTGCAGGAGACCCGGCTTCGATCCCTGGATTTGGATGATCCTCTGGAAAAGGCAATGGCAACCCACTCCAGTATTCTTGCCTGGAGAATCCCATGGACAAAGGAGCCTGAAAGGCTGTCATGGGTCACCAAGAGGCAGACGTGACTGAGTAACTAATACACACATTTTGGGGAAACATTTTAAATGCTGATAGCTTTGTTCAAATCCTTTTTCCACTTTCAAATTGTAGAAATACAGTGTTCAAGGACACTTGCTGTCAGTGGTAAGCATTTTTGTTTAGTTTATCTAGAGCTATAGACAATATCCTAGCAGTATGGTACCATTTTTATTTGTTAAAAACCTACATATTTAAGTTTTTGGACAGTTCACTGTAAGAGGCTTACAGTTGAACTGCTGATGTTTAGCTAGGCCAATTGGCTGTATCCAGAATTAACTGCAAATCTAACTAGAATAAATAACACTTATATTCATCTTTATTATCCTAATCAAAGTCCTGACGATCATGGAACTTGACAAGCTAACTCTAAAATTCAGATGGTAGAACAAATAGGCAAGACGAGCCAATAAAATTTTTAAAAAAATAAGCAAAAAGTGAGTTTGTCACACAAGCTGTTAGATCATACTCCAAACTTACAGAAATCAAAACAGCCTGCTATTGACTCCGACATAGAAAAATAGCTTTTAGGAACTGAATACAGATTCATAAAAGTCCTTTACCTCAAAGTCCCTTACCTACCAGTAGGTAAAGACATACTATTTAATAAATAATGTCACAGTAATTTACAATTCATTTAGGGGAAAAATTAAAGCTGTGCCTTACATTGTTCACTAAAATAAATCCAGAGAGATTAATGATGTAGACCAGTGGTCAGAAAACTTTGATCCATAGACTGTCTGCCTATTGTAAAGAAAGTTTTATTAGAGCACAACCTTGCCCATGTCTTCATGAATTGTCTTTCAGACAATGCAGAGTTCGGGTGCAACAAGGACCATTCTGAACTACAAATCCTAAAATATTTACTCTTTGGCTTTTTAAGAGAAGCTTGTGTAATCCCCAGTTTAGACATTAAGGCATCGCCATAAAGCATTTTTCAAAATGAATGTATAGAATGAGTCACTTAAAGCATCCATTTTGAGTCTTCCTTGATGACTCAGACAGTAAAGTTGCCTACAGTGCAGGAGACCCGGCTTCGATCCCTGGATTTGGATGATCCTCTGGAAAAGGCAATGGCAACCCACTCCAGTATTCTTGCCTGGAGAATCCCATGGACAAAGGAGCCTGAAAGGCTGTCATGGGTCACCAAGAGGCAGACGTGACTGAGTAACTAATACACACATTTTGGGGAAACATTTTAAATGCTGATAGCTTTGTTCAAATCCTTTTTCCACTTTCAAATTGTAGAAATACAGTGTTCAAGGACACTTGCTGTCAGTGGTAAGCATTTTTGTTTAGTTTATCTAGAGCTATAGACAATATCCTAGCAGTATGGTACCATTTTTATTTGTTAAAAACCTACATATTTAAGTTTTTGGACAGTTCACTGTAAGAGGCTTACAGTTGAACTGCTGATGTTTAGCTAGGCCAATTGGCTGTATCCAGAATTAACTGCAAATCTAACTAGAATAAATAACACTTATATTCATCTTTATTATCCTAATCAAAGTCCTGACGATCATGGAACTTGACAAGCTAACTCTAAAATTCAGATGGTAGAACAAATAGGCAAGACGAGCCAATAAAATTTTTAAAAAAATAAGCAAAAAGTGAGTTTGTCACACAAGCTGTTAGATCATACTCCAAACTTACAGAAATCAAAACAGCCTGCTATTGACTCCGACATAGAAAAATAGCTTTTAGGAACTGAATACAGATTCATAAAAGTCCTTTACCTCAAAGTCCCTTACCTACCAGTAGGTAAAGACATACTATTTAATAAATAATGTCACAGTAATTTACAATTCATTTAGGGGAAAAATTAAAGCTGTGCCTTACATTGTTCACTAAAATAAATCCAGAGAGATTAATGATGTAGACCAGTGGTCAGAAAACTTTGATCCATAGACTGTCTGCCTATTGTAAAGAAAGTTTTATTAGAGCACAACCTTGCCCATGTCTTCATGAATTGTCTTTCAGACAATGCAGAGTTCGTTGTGATGCAACAAGGACCATTCTGAACTACAAATCCTAAAATATTTACTCTTTGGCTTTTTAAGAGAAGCTTGTGTAATCCCCAGTTTAGACATTAAGGCATCGCCATAAAGCATTTTTTAGAGAGCAGAAAAATAGGATTTTGTTTATGGTTTTTGGCTTTATGACTAGTAGCCAAATTAGTGATGGTAGATTAACTGCTGTGTCAAATAATCCCAGTATATCAATAGTTTTTCACCATGAATGTTTACTTTTCACTTTATGTTGTTCAAGTCCTCAGCAGGTTGTTCTGTTTTGAGCAGTCTCTTAGGAGTGTCAAATCCTACTATCTCTTAAGGCAGTGAAGACCTGCTCTAGATCCTGGAGAGGAGCGAAGTTTTACCACTCTAAAATATGTCTTGTTAGCATATTGTTTTAAACTAGTTGTTTTCTGAGAAACAGCAAACAGGAGAAGGACTCTGAAAACTAAACAGGAATTGCCCTTTTTAAAAAACATTGATTTATATTTGTAAGAGAAATTTCCTTTTAAAAGGGCGTCTCCCTCTGTGTGCCTGGGAGAGGAAGATGACCAGGCTTCTAGGAACTCCTGTCCTGGAAGAAGACAATGACTTAAAAAAAAAAAAAAACTTACTGTACTTTTCCTGGTAACCTTCAATTGTTGACTCTCCTTACACTCAGCTTCATTTTTTGTCTTTCACTGAGGATGGCATTTAAGGTGAAGACTTTGGCCATTTTGGAGAGTTACTCATTTTTCTCCATCTCTCCTTTGTATACATGTTATTAAACTATGATTTTTTTTTCCTGTTAGTCTGTCTCACGTCAATTTAATTCTTAGGGCTAGCCAGGACAACTGCCAACCACAAACGGACACTTGCCATCTACCTCTATAAGGACTAACTCATGGGCTGCTGCTGCCATCTAAATAAACACTGACAGTAAAATTAAATCCAGAGGTAAAGACATACTATTTAATAAATAATGTCACAGTAATTTACAATTCATTTAGGGGAAAAATTAAAGCTGTGCCTTACATTGTTCACTAAAATAAATCCAGAGAGATTAATGATGTAGACCAGTGGTCAGAAAACTTTGATCCATAGACTGTCTGCCTATTGTAAAGAAAGTTTTATTAGAGCACAACCTTGCCCATGTCTTCATGAATTGTCTTTCAGACAATGCAGAGTTCGTTGTGATGCAACAAGGACCATTCTGAACTACAAATCCTAAAATATTTACTCTTTGGCTTTTTAAGAGAAGCTTGTGTAATCCCCAGTTTAGACATTAAGGCATCGCCATAAAGCATTTTTTAGAGAGCAGAAAAATAGGATTCTGTTTATGGTTTTTGGCTTTATGACTAGTAGCCAAATTAGTGATGGTAGATTAACTGCTGTGTCAAATAATCCCAGTATATCAATAGTTTTTCACCATGAATGTTTACTTTTCACTTTATGTTGTTCAAGTCCTCAGCAGGTTGTTCTGTTTTGAGCAGTCTCTTAGGAGTGTCAAATCCTACTATCTCTTAAGGCAGTGAAGACCTGCTCTAGATCCTGGAGAGGAGCGAAGTTTTACCACTCTAAAATATGTCTTGTTAGCATATTGTTTTAAACTAGTTGTTTTCTGAGAAACAGCAAACAGGAGAAGGACTCTGAAAACTAAACAGGAATTGCCCTTTTTAAAAAACATTGATTTATATTTGTAAGAGAAATTTCCTTTTAAAAGGGCGTCTCCCTCTGTGTGCCTGGGAGAGGAAGATGACCAGGCTTCTAGGAACTCCTGTCCTGGAAGAAGACAATGACTTAAAAAAAAAAAAAAACTTACTGTACTTTTCCTGGTAACCTTCAATTGTTGACTCTCCTTACACTCAGCTTCATTTTTTGTCTTTCACTGAGGATGGCATTTAAGGTGAAGACTTTGGCCATTTTGGAGAGTTACTCATTTTTCTCCATCTCTCCTTTGTATACATGTTATTAAACTATGATTTTTTTTTCCTGTTAGTCTGTCTCACGTCAATTTAATTCTTAGGGCTAGCCAGGACAACTGCCAACCACAAACGGACACTTGCCATCTACCTCTATAAGGACTAACTCATGGGCTGCTGCTGCAGCTGCTGATCATCCCCACTCCCTCTAAGGAGTTCAGAGTGGAGAGCAGACATTAGTCACTCTGTTCAGGAAAGCGGTAGGTGGCAGAGACTGACAACAGGTTTTTAGATGATTTTTTTTTTTTTAGTAGCTGAGTTTGGGAGCTTAATTCTTACATTTCTCATATTTAGAAAAGCACTAAACTTCTTTACGGTGACAACTGTTCATCGTGACTAGCAATGCTTCATGAGACTAGTAGATACCTTCTGGAAAAATATGTCCTTGATTGCATCTATTCCTCCATCACCCAAATCTGATGTATACTGACCTTCCTCCATGCTTTTTTGGAGCAGTTCCTTGGAGCGATCTGAGGTGCTGTCTCCCAGGCTGCAGTCCTCATTGTTCTCCCAGTAAATCTTGCAACTTGCCCGTTGTGGCTTTTATTTATTTATTTATTTATTTTGGCTGTGCTGGGTCTTTGTTGCTGTGTGGGCTTTTCTTTAGTTACAGCAAGTGGGAGCCAATCTCTAGTTGCAGTGAGCAGGCTTCTCATTGTGTTGATGTCTCTTGTGGAGCACAGGCTATAAGGCTTTCGGGCTCAGTCGTTGTGATTCCTGGGGTCTAGAGCACAGGCCTAGTAATTGTAACACACAGTTTTAGCTGCTCCGTGGGCATGTGAGATCTTCCCTGACCAAGGATCGAACCTGTGTCTCCTGCCTTGGCAAGTAGATTCCCTGAGCCACCAAGGGAAGCCTATGTCGTATATTTTTTTAAGTCAACAGAAGATGGGTAGAGGAAAATTTCTTCCTCCTCAACATTATTTATAGTTCTTATTTTTTCTGTAATTAAATAGCATAAATTGTATAATTAAAACAAGAAATATATTTACACAGTAGGAGTCAGAATTGTTCCAGAGAAAGATATCTGAAGTGCTTAAAAAAAAAAATTAAACGAGTGTCATTTCAATCATGCATGTTTTTTAGCAGCATGATTACCAAAACTTTATTTGATAATTGCTAGTGATCACTATGAGAATAAATTCAAATGTACTATAGATAGATAGATAGATAGATAGATAGTCTATGTTAATTTAATGTTTTTGAGGTATTTAATATGTCACTTGAACAGGTCCTGCAATCATTTTCATTTTATTCAGTGCAATATAGAACATAATACATACCAAATTATAAAATTATATTTGCTAAATGAAGAGAGTTTAATGTTTTGTTTTCCATAGTAGTGAATTTCATGGAGCAAGACTCTTCTAAATAATTTAAGATTATGGAAATTGTTGATACTGTTTAGCCAATCTTTACATGAAGTATGCTTGCCGAAACAAATGTGTCATTTATATATTATATACAAACAGTTTAATGTAGGTGAATTGTGTTGACACAATAGAGGTGACTATAGTATTTGGATTTATGTGTGCTGAAAGAATAAAGCAGCTAAAGGACTAATAAATTAGTTGCCCTTTGTATGAATGACTTTTTTATGCATTAGTCATCTATCTACTGGGACTCATGATTCTAATGGCACATTTCCTCACAGAGATAACATTACTGCTTCTGTCAGAGATGTCTTGTTACCTCAGAACATCCATTCTCTTCTTTTATAGAGCTCTGAGGTTTATGTGAGTCTCTTGTCAACAAGTGAGGCTTCCCTAGTGGCTTAATCGGTAAAGAATCCACACTCAAGATTCATGAATTCAATCCCTCGGTAGGGAAGATCCCCTAGAGGAGAAAATAGCAACCCATTCCTGTATTCTTAAACTTGATCTGCATTAGACTTCTCCTAACCAGTAATTTCCACAATATCACAGTTTGATGGAGAAATCATATTGTTTTAAAATTGTGCACCCATTAGATTTAAATCTATTGACGTATAGAGAAACACTAAGTCCTCTTCCACTGTTAGCAAATATATCACACTGTGGGAATTCAGATAGGGTATTGGGCTGGTTGTCAGAAGACAAGAGGTTTAGAACTTACTCTGCCCTCCAAGGAGCTGTGCTTTTGCAAAGTATGTGCGCATACGTGCTAAGTCGCTTCAGTTGTGTCTGACTCTTTGCAACCCCATGGACTGTAGCCCACCAGGTTCCTCTGTCCATGGGATTCTCCAGGTAAGAATACTGGAGTGGATTGTCATACCTTCCTCCAGAGAATCTTCGCAAGCCAGAGATCTAACATTTGCCTACAGCACCTCCTGCATGGCAGGTGGATTTTTTGTTTGTTTGTTTTATCATTAGCAGCACCTGAGAAGCCCTAATAAGCTAATGTGTGCTTAGTTGCTCAGTCATGTCTGACTCTGTGACCCCATGGACTGTAGCCCACTAGGTTTTTCTGTCCATGAGGATTCTCCAGGCAAGAATACTGGCGTGGATTGTCATGCCTTTCTCTAGGGGAGTCTTCCCAACCTAGGGATTGAACCCAGGTCTCCTGCATTGCAGGCATATTCTTTACCATCTGAGCCACCAGGGAACTCCTTTAAAGTCACTCAATCATATCCAACTCTTTGCAATTCATGGACAAGCCATGGAATTCTCCAGGCAAGAGTACTGGAGTGAGTAGCCTTTCCTTTCTCCAGAGGATTTTCCCAACCCCTGGTAAACATAAGTAAATGTTTCCCTGAGCTCTGTGAGCCATTCTAGAAACTTATTGAATTCAAGGAAGTGGTCATGAGAACTCCAGTTTTAAGCCTGTGAGTCAAAAGATCAGGTCACAACCTGGGCTTCAGGTGGTGTCTAAAGCAGGGGCAGTTTTATGAGACTGAGCCCTAACCTGTGGGATCTGATGCTATAGTTACTGAGTTAGACAGCTCCTCTCTCGGAGTCCTAGCTGAACTGAAGCGCTCCTGGCTCGGTCAGATAGTTCTTTTCTCCTCAGGTTCACATTGCCAATAACAAATACTGAATTTGATGCAAGCAGGACAGGCTTTTATTCCCAGAGAGTGGGAGCTCATGGTTTTTTTTTTTCTTGCTTTCTTGCTTTTTTTTTTTTTTCTTTTTTTTGAGCTCATGTTTTAAAAGCACCTTCTTCCCAACGAGACAAAAGCAGAGACTTTAAAAACAAATATTTATTTATTTTTGGCTATTCTGTTTTCACTGCTGCTGTAGGCTCTTCTCTAGTTGCAGGGAGTGGGGGCTACTCTCTAGTTGAGGTGAGCAGGCTTCTTGTTGTAGTTATTACTTTTGTTGTGAAACTCAGGCTCTAGGGCACATGGGCTCAATAGTTGTGGCTCCAAGGCTCTAGAGCACAGGCTCAATAATTGTGGCTCAGGGGCTTAGTTGCTCCGCAGCATTTGGGATCTTCCCGGATCAAGGATCAAACCTGTTTCTTCTGCATTGGCAGGTGAACTCTTCACCACTGAGCTACCAGAGAAAGTGGAGACTTTTAAAGAGGTAAGAGGCAGACAAGTCATCAGGGCTCCAGGAAAAGCGTGGGGACTTTCAGGGGCAGCTGGGAGCAGCCGGGGCTTTGGTAGTCTTTGAGGCTCTGAACTTCCTCTAGAACAGGGCATTCCTGTAGTCAAATCAGGGCTGGTTCAGAGTAGCTTACCACTGTGTATCTCTGAAGGTATACATCTCTCAAAGTATAAGTGCAGAGCATCTCTGCCACACCCCAGGCACACTTGAAATGAACACAAAGATGAATCAGGGCGTGTCCTTCAGCTCTCAGGAGGTTGGTATGGGGATAAAAAGAAAATAAGGCAAGGGAAAAGGTAGCCTTTAGTCTACTTGGCCCACTAACTTGGATCTAGCCAGTTCAGTCTGATTTTGTCCTGGGCCTTTGTGGCATTCTGTTGATAAAACACAACTAGCCTGCCTGGGTAAATACATAAATCTACATGTGAAATACATAGCCAGCAGAAATTTGCTATATGACTCAGGGGTCTCAAACTGGGGCTCTGTGACAACTTAGAGGGGTGGGATACAGTGAGAGGTGGGCAGGAGGCTCGAGAGTGAGAGGCATAGGCATACCTATGACTGATTCACATTGATGTATGGCAGAAACCAACACAACATTATAAAGCAGTTATTCTTCAATTAAAAATAAATAAAAGAAAAAAACAGGTGTTTGGACTTAGAGAACAAACTTATGGTTGCCAGGAGAGGGAGAATGGGGAAGGTATAATTTTAAAAGCACCTTCTTCCCAACGAGACAAAAGCAGAGACTTTAAAAACAAATATTTATTTATTTTTGGCTATTCTGTTTTCACTGCTGCTGTAGGCTCTTCTCTAGTTGCAGGGAGTGGGGGCTACTCTCTAGTTGAGGTGAGCAGGCTTCTTGTTGTAGTTATTACTTTTGTTGTGAAACTCAGGCTCTAGGGCACATGGGCTCAATAGTTGTGGCTCCAAGGCTCTAGAGCACAGGCTCAATAATTGTGGCTCAGGGGCTTAGTTGCTCCAGCATTTGGGATCTTCCCGGATCAAGGATCAAACCTGTTTCTTCTGCATTGGCAGGTGAACTCTTCACCACTGAGCTACCAGAGAAAGTGGAGACTTTTAAAGAGGTAAGAGGCAGACAAGTCATCAGGGCTCCAGGAAAAGCGTGGGGACTTTCAGGGGCAGCTGGGAGCAGCCGGGGCTTTGGTAGTCTTTGAGGCTCTGAACTTCCTCTAGAACAGGGCATTCCTGTAGTCAAATCAGGGCTGGTTCAGAGTAGCTTACCACTGTGTATCTCTGAAGGTATACATCTCTCAAAGTATAAGTGCAGAGCATCTCTGCCACACCCCAGGCACACTTGAAATGAACACAAAGATGAATCAGGGCGTGTCCTTCAGCTCTCAGGAGGTTGGTATGGGGATAAAAAGAAAATAAGGCAAGGGAAAAGGTAGCCTTTAGTCTACTTGGCCCACTAACTTGGATCTAGCCAGTTCAGTCTGATTTTGTCCTGGGCCTTTGTGGCATTCTGTTGATAAAACACAACTAGCCTGCCTGGGTAAATACATAAATCTACATGTGAAATACATAGCCAGCAGAAATTTGCTATATGACTCAGGGGTCTCAAACTGGGGCTCTGTGACAACTTAGAGGGGTGGGATACAGTGAGAGGTGGGCAGGAGGCTCGAGAGTGAGAGGCATAGGCATACCTATGACTGATTCACATTGATGTATGGCAGAAACCAACACAACATTATAAAGCAGTTATTCTTCAATTAAAAATAAATAAAAGAAAAAAACAGGTGTTTGGACTTAGAGAACAAACTTATGGTTGCCAGGAGAGGGAGAATGGGGGGAAGGTATAATTAGGGAGTTTGGGGCAAATATGTGTACATTGCTATATTTAAAATAGAAACCCAACAAAGTCCTACTGTCTAGCACAGGGAACTCTGCTCATTGTTATGTGGCAGCCTACATGGGAGAGGAGCTTGGGGGAGAATGGATACATGGATGTGTATGGCTGAGTCCCTCAGCTGTCCACTTGGAATTATCATCAAATTGTTAATCGGTCATGCTCCAATAGAAAATAAAAAGTCTCTTGATTATTTTCTAAAATCTTGCAGACATTCCTATATTCTCCAAGATATCATTGATTATTAATTTAGATCTATTTATGTTTGTTCTAAGATATTTGTAATAGTAATACCACTACTAAAAATTATAGTGAAAATTCGATTTATCTAGTATTTTGCTTATTGATTTACTCTTGTTTTTTGTGCACCAGACCTTCTTTTGTGGGGCTTCCCCAGTGACTCAGTGGCAAAGAATCTGCCTGCAATTCAGGAGACCTGGGTTTGATCCCTGGGTTGGCAAGATCCCTTGGAAAAGGGAATGGAAACCCACTCCAATATTCTTGCCTGGAGAATCCTATGGACGGAGTATCCTTAAGGGCTACAGTCCATAGGGTTGCAAAGAGTCAGATACAACTGAAGCGACTTAACACATACGCATGCCTTCTTTTGAGTCTCTTCTTGCAGACAAATACCATTTAGGATTTATTCAGAGAGGATCTGGGAGTTATAACTTTTATTAGTCTTTTGTAAATCTGAAAATTCACTCTTCTTTTCAATAAAAGCTTAATTCCTATCAGAAAAAAACAAAAAACAAAAAACAAAAACAACCCCCCTGACCCCGACAAAAAAACATAGATCTGTGGCCTGGGCTGCACAGTAAAGGTGATACTACCTACAGATTGAGTCAGAATTCAATTAAATTTGTAGGATGTGGGCTTCCCTGGTGGTCCAGTGGGTAAGGACACTGCCTTGCAGTGCAAGGGGTGCCAGTTCGATCCCTGGCCTGGGAAGATCCCACGTGCCACAGAGCAGCCGGAACAGTGTGTCCAATTATGAGCCAGTGCTCTGGAGCGCATGCACCCAGAGCGAATGCACCCAGAGCCATGACGAGTAAGGCCACTGCAATGGGAGGCCCACACAAAAATAAATAAAATAAAAAATCAATAAAAGCAGCCAAAATTTAAAAAAAAAAAATTGTAGGATGTGTTCACGAGAAATAGAGCATTGTTTGGTGGTGTTGGAAAGCATGCCATGTACTGATTATTTTGCACTTCTCAACTACTTTATATCTTCCCCATTTCTCTGGAAGAAAGCAAGATGGCCTTTCACCAAGAAGGCTTTCTTAAAGCTGGATGAACCCTAATTCTTCTCTGCTGCCTAAAATGGATAAAGGAGAGTGACTCACAAGAGACAATCCTAGGAAAAATGAGCTAATTTTATAAGCCTGAAATGTGAACTCTCAGGTACTGAATATTAAAAAGCCAACACTTTCTTCAGGAGCCATTCAGCAGCACTCCAGGGGAAATTTGATTTGTCTGAATAATAATAAACTATAATGATAATAGCCAAGTGCACCTCACAGGAGCACTAAGCTTTAATGACTCAATATTTGTGGAACCCTTTGAGCACTGCCAAAGTTATGTAAGCACGAATGAATAGGTAGGGACACCATATACCATTGTTTTTTTTTCTTACAATTTTAAATCTCTCCTTATACACAAGGTACGCATAGGGTTGCAAAGTCAGATACAACTGAAGCGACTTAACACATGCATGCCTTCTTTTGAGTCTCTTCTTGCAGACAAATACCATTTAGGATTTATTCAGAGAGGATCTGGGAGTTATAACTTTTATTAGTCTTTTGTAAATCTGAAAATTCACTCTTCTTTTCAATAAAAGCTTAATTCCTATCAGAAAAAAACAAAAAACAAAAAACAAAAACAACCCCCCTGACCCCGACAAAAAAACATAGATCTGTGGCCTGGGCTGCACAGTAAAGGTGATACTACCTACAGATTGAGTCAGAATTCAATTAAATTTGTAGGATGTGGGCTTCCCTGGTGGTCCAGTGGGTAAGGACACTGCCTTGCAGTGCAAGGGGTGCCAGTTCGATCCCTGGCCTGGGAAGATCCCACGTGCCACAGAGCAGCCGGAACAGTGTGTCCAATTATGAGCCAGTGCTCTGGAGCGCATGCACCCAGAGCGAATGCACCCAGAGCCATGACGAGTAAGGCCACTGCAATGGGAGGCCCACACAAAAATAAATAAAATAAAAAATCAATAAAAGCAGCCAAAATTTAAAAAAAAAAAATTGTAGGATGTGTTCACGAGAAATAGAGCATTGTTTGGTGGTGTTGGAAAGCATGCCATGTACTGATTATTTTGCACTTCTCAACTACTTTATATCTTCCCCATTTCTCTGGAAGAAAGCAAGATGGCCTTTCACCAAGAAGGCTTTCTTAAAGCTGGATGAACCCTAATTCTTCTCTGCTGCCTAAAATGGATAAAGGAGAGTGACTCACAAGAGACAATCCTAGGAAAAATGAGCTAATTTTATAAGCCTGAAATGTGAACTCTCAGGTACTGAATATTAAAAAGCCAACACTTTCTTCAGGAGCCATTCAGCAGCACTCCAGGGGAAATTTGATTTGTCTGAATAATAATAAACTATAATGATAATAGCCAAGTGCACCTCACAGGAGCACTAAGCTTTAATGACTCAATATTTGTGGAACCCTTTGAGCACTGCCAAAGTTATGTAAGCACGAATGAATAGGTAGGGACACCATATACCATTGTTATTTCTACATTAAATCTCTCTTGGTAATTTCTTATAATGTCTTGTAAGGTAGGTACTGTATGAGACACATGAACAAAATTATGGAAGAAATAAAGTATAAAATAATATGTAGTAGTGATTTCCAATGGAATGATTATAATTTCGTATTAGTGAAAGAGAATGAAGTCATTAATAGCACCTCTTAAAAGTCATTCCTAGGTTGTAAAATAGAAAAATGAAAATCTGGAATAGACCCTTAAGATTTAAGTGTCTGAAAAGAGTTTGAAGAAACACTTGCTGTTTTTTTTCTTATAAAGCAGACAGTTATGATTTTAGTTGTTTCTTTTTCACATTGAAGAAATTATAAAAATGTTTTCTCTGTTTATTTCCAAGTAGAAATTATATACATCACTTTTGACCTGTCTTTCCATCCTCCCTTCCATCAACAAGATTATTTATGCAATATGATAAGACTTTTAATGCTCTAGTTTAAAAAATATATCTTCACAGTTCAGTTAAGACGCACTATTGTGATTTTGATATTGTCTCTAATTTCCGCTGAGGTAGCCAAATACAAAAGGCACTGATCCAAACAATCTCTTCAACAAACTTTCCTGTAATACCAGGATCTCCACCAATGAAAGATTCATTTCTTCCAGTGAGTATTGTCTATAAAAACTCCTTCAAGGGCTTCCCTAATGGTCCAGTGGGTAAAGAGTCCTCCTTGCAGTGCAAGGAGCGCCAGTTCGATCCCTGGCCCCGGGAAGATCCCATGTGATACGGAGCGGCTGGACCATGTGTCCAGTTGCGAGCCAGCGCTCTGGAGTGCGTGCACCCAGGGCCTGTGCTCTGCAACAAGAGAGGCCATTGCAATGGGAGGCGCACACAGGCCAAAGAATAAAGACGGATGAAAATAAATAAATGAACAACCAATAAAGTCCCAAAATTAACAGCAGCAACAACAACAAAATCACAAAACTCCTCCCAGAGGAATCTGTGGAAGAGTACTCTTCTTGTTCTCACCTTTTCCCTTTCAGCCAGCTGGTATCATTTTCCCCAAGAGTCAGGGTATTTCCAGGGGTGAGGAGGAAAGGAAAAATAATGTTACCTCCTTGAGGGAAGTAATTTGGAGTAGGACAACCCTGTTCCAGGTTTTGAACAGGCTTCTCATTTTAAGAGAGGGCAGAAGAGACAAAGAGGTAGGACATGAGTACAAACTCACATGCTTTGCATTCTGTCTAGGATCAGATGTGATTACAGATAAGCATGGGTTGTAGGATTATTTTCCAGTCACTAAGTATTCTTGTCAATGTTCTGCTTTTTATTTACAGCATTGATGTTTTGTATACAGTTATATTTTTATATCCTAATGCTCTGTTTAATATTCTAAAATTTGTCATTCCAATAGTATTTTTTAAAAGATAGCCATTCTCTTTTTACTTATGTATTTATTTATTTGACTATGGCAAATCTTAGTTGTGGCATTCAGGATCTTCCATCTTTGTTGTGGCATGTGGGATCTTTTTAAATTGCCGTATATGGGATCTTTTTAGATGTGGAATGTGGGATCTTTTAGTTGTGGCATGTGAACTCTTAGTAGGATCTAGTTCCTTGATCAGGGATCAAACCTGGATCCCCTGCACGGGGAGCACAGAATCGTAGTCCCTGGGCCACCAGGGAAGTCCCATTCCAGTAGTACTGGGATCAACAGAACTCTTAGACTTGGACAAAAGGGGCCTCTTCTCCAGCAGGGGCTGAAGCTGCTGTTTTCTGTGTCACGTCCCATAGAATCAAGGGTATGTGGCTATCCAGAGACTGTGTTGCACCTTCTAAACCATATCATGATACCTGAAATTCTGGATTGCCTATTCTACAACCCCTGAGCCTGCTCTTCATCCCTGTGGGAGTTCTTTCCTGGAGTCGCTTCCTGTGAGCCTCTTAGCAGTGGCCATCTCCCTCCCTAGACCTTAAGGGTTAAGAGTCAGCAGGAGGCAGAGATATCTATGGACTCTAGTTGTGAGAGTGCCTTATGGGCACTGGAGACCCCTCAAGTGTGGAGTGATATTGGGGTGGTAAGAGACAGGGAGGAGAAATGGATAGTGGAGTGGGGAAAACTGGAGATAGGGGACCTGCCATTATATTCAGTTGCAGAACAAAGAAAAGTCTGAAAAGTCTCCATTCAAACCTTGCCTAAGCCTCAAGCTTCTTCCAAAGAAGAGTCCTGGAGGTAGGGTCTGAGGTCATCAAGTGGGCAGAGAATTCCAGGCATGTATCAGGTGGCATGGGCTTTTCAGGTCGCACTAGCGGTAAAGAACCTGCCTGCCAATGCAGGAGACACCAACGATGCAGGTTCCATCCCTGGGTCAGGAAGATTCCCTGGAGGAGGGTGTGGCAACCCACTCCAGTATTCTTGCCTGGAGCATTCCATGGACGGAGGAGCCTGGCGGGCTATAGTCCATAGCGTCACAGTTGGACACGACTAAAGTGACTTAACATGCCTGCACGCCCCAGGTGGCATAAAGAGAAACCTTTTTCTTTTCTTGTTTCTCTGTTCTTTCCTCTCTTTCTTTGTTCCCAGATAAAGGAAAACTTTCTCTTTTGATTCAAGAATGGAGAGATACAAGCCCCTGTTTTATAGTCCATGCTCTCTCTGACAGGCTGTTACGAGGTCCCTTACAGGGGTCTTGTCAGCAGGATGACGCCATGCAACCATCTCATCGTCTATCGCCCTGTTCTCCTTCTGCCTTCAATCTTTTCTAGCACCAGGGAATTTTCCAATGAGACAGCTCTTTGCATCAGGTGGCGAGAGTATTGGCGCTTCAGCATGTCTTTCCAATGAATATTCAGGGTTGATTTCCTTTAGGGCTGCCTGGTGTGAGCCCCTTGTCAGTGGGGAGGGGCGGAGTGCTCACAGTTGGCGCAGGTGTGCTGCTTGCTGCTGGAGGCTCTCTGGCTCGTGGCTGTTCGCGGCTCCAGGTGGCTGCACAGGCACAGCCCCTCTGTGCACCGCCCACCGGCGCCATCTTGAGCGGAGATGTCCGGTGCCCCCATTTCACTCTGGGAACTCTAGCTGGAAGTGCTGGCTGCAAGACCTCTGCACGCAGCTCCCTGTCAGCAAATGAAACCAGACAAAGCCGACAGGAAAAGAAACAAGGTGAGACTTTATTTCCCACATTCTCTTTTTTATTTCCTGGGTATTATTAATGAGCTTTGCTAGTGACAAACCCCTCTCTGCCTTCTGCCCTGGTCCTCATTCTTGAAGGGCACCGGTAGGTGCTATTTGTTTTCTGTACCTGCTTCCTGTTGAGTGTGGACTTGTCATTACCCCAGGTGGAGCAGCAGGAGCTCCCGGCAGCTGCTTTTGGATATGATGTGTGATGGTTCTGAGGCCTCAGTTCCAGCTCTGTATCTCTGAACGACCACCTTTTGTCTTAGCTTTTGGAGGCAAAGGACATCAGACAATTTAAGATACGTGACCCAAATATTAGCAAGAGAATAATGGTCACATGTCAAGTTTTTCTTCATGTGAAGGTATCTAGGTCTTTTGCCTGTACACACGTGTTCCCTGGATGTTGAGACTCAGTGCTGTGGCCTGAATATGCCTGGGCACACTTGGTTTTTATTCTGATGAGAAGCTTCAGGCCAGAGAGAGATTCATAGGCCTACTTGAGGGGCGTGTTGCCCGAGTTGTTTCTCTGGAGGTTAGGTCTCAGGGGCCTCTTCCCGGAGTTTGGCGACCCCACAGAGTGATGTGCTGCAACTTTAGGGCAGAATGGGTGGTTAGAATCACCAAGGGGGAGCCTCCTACCTGATGACACTTGCACCAATAGAAGAAGACTGAGTGCTTCAAAAGCTAAGTTCTGTGCTTTGATCAGAGAATGTAGGGGTGTGAGCTTGAGCTCTGGAGGACCAGCTCTCCTGACAGGCCCACAATCCAGCAGCTTATATAGAGTTCCATATAGGGTTTGACAGCGGGGAGCGGGTGAAGCTCTGGGGGTGGGCAGAGCTCAGTTCCAGATCACAGTGCAGGGGCAGCTTCTCTGGGCACTGCCCCCAAGAGAAAATTTAAAGCTTCCAAACAATGTCCCCCTTCCCAGCATAGGCTACCGTCATCACGCTGTTTGGCCAGAAGTAAAACTGATTTTGAAATTGTGCTATTAATTTTACTGCTCCTTTACCACATGAAAAAAAATATATTGTCAAGCTATATTGGTTTTTTAACAAAAGTAGAAAGTATCTGACAGTGTGTTAGTTTGTTTATTGTATCTTTTACATGTGGACAGGCTGGATCTAATAACGTAACAGGGCCCTCATGTATTTCAGGGTACAATTTTGGTATAGGACTGAGAAGAAATGACTGGTTCAGATGAGTATTTTATAATCAGATACACGGTGAAATAATGAGCCTGGTAAATAGACAAAAAAACGTTCTTTTTCTGTACCTGCTTCCTGTTGAGTGTGGACTTGTCATTACCCCAGGTGGAGCAGCAGGACCCGACTGCTTTTTTTTTCTTAGCCTTTTGGACCACCTTTGTCTTAGCTTTTGGAGGCAAAGGACATCAGACAATTTAAGATACGTGACCCAAATATTAGCAAGAGAATAATGGTCACATGTCAAGTTTTTCTTCATGTGAAGGTATCTAGGTCTTTTGCCTGTACACACGTGTTCCCTGGATGTTGAGACTCAGTGCTGTGGCCTGAATATGCCTGGGCACACTTGGTTTTTATTCTGATGAGAAGCTTCAGGCCAGAGAGAGATTCATAGGCCTACTTGAGGGGCGTGTTGCCCGAGTTGTTTCTCTGGAGGTTAGGTCTCAGGGGCCTCTTCCTGGAGTTTGGCGACCCCACAGAGTGATGTGCTGCAACTTTAGGGCAGAATGGGTGGTTAGAATCACCAAGGGGGAGCCTCCTACCTGATGACACTTGCACCAATAGAAGAAGACTGAGTGCTTCAAAAGCTAAGTTCTGTGCTTTGATCAGAGAATATAGGGTGTGAGCTTGAGCTCTGGAGGACCAGCTCTCCTGACAGGCCCACAATCCAGCAGCTTATATAGAGTTCCATATAGGGTTTGACAGCGGGGAGCGGGTGAAGCTCTGGGGGTGGGCAGAGCTCAGTTCCAGATCACAGTGCAGGGGCAGCTTCTCTGGGCACTGCCCCCAAGAGAAAATTTAAAGCTTCCAAACAATGTCCCCCTTCCCAGCATAGGCTACCGTCATCACGCTGTTTGGCCAGAAGTAAAACTGATTTTGAAATTGTGCTATTAATTTTACTGCTCCTTTACCACATGAAAAAAAATATATTGTCAAGCTATATTGGTTTTTTAACAAAAGTAGAAAGTATCTGACAGTGTGTTAGTTTGTTTATTGTATCTTTTACATGTGGACAGGCTGGATCTAATAACGTAACAGGGCCCTCATGTATTTCCAGGGTACAATTTTTGGTATAGGACTGAGAAGAAATGACTGGTTCAGATGAGTATTTTTATAATCAGATACACGGTGAAATAATGAGCCTGGTATAGACAATCTTTACGCTAATCAAAATATAGAATATTTTCATGCTACATAGTGGAAAGGGAAGAGAAAATGGGGAAATCTAATGCATGCCATGACATGTTCTTTTTTGTCTTTTGTTAGGAGTGGGGGAATAGAAAGTTACATTTTATTAAGGAGGTTTAAGTTGGTTTTGTAACGATGGTCTGTGACTACTATAAAGTTGGATAACATGCTCCCTAGTATTTGGTGGCTTAATACAAGTCTAGGCCTAGGAACATGAAACAGAAGGAGTGAGGACTCCTGAGCTGCACTCCTAGCTCAAAAAGCAGCACTAGGAGCCATGACATTTTCTTAAAGTAGTGTGTGCATGCACACTCAGTTGTGTTTGAGTCTTTGTGACGCCATGGACTATAGTCTGCTAGGCTTCTCTGTGCACGGAGTTTTCCAGGCAAGAATACTGGAATGTGTTGCAATTTTTTACTCCTGGACATCTTCCTGACCCAGAGATTAAACCTGCACCTCTTGGATCTCATACGTTGGTAGGTAGATTCTTTACCACAGAGCCATTGCCACATATATCAGAATGGCTCTTTTTTCCTCATAGTTAACAAAGCCCTCATCTAGACATAAAATAAAAAAATGATTAAATTTCTAATAAGTGCACCTATATAAGCGACTACTGTGGAGAAAGTCATTAAAAAGTTATTATGAAATGTTCTCTTAGGCAATAGAATGGAAGAACTTTTAAAAAATCCTTTTTATGTGAAAAGACGTGAAAACTCAGAACTTCAGTCCGTGCTGCATAATTAAATAGTGTTGATGCCAGATTCCTAATATAAGGAACTTTGCCCCCTGGCATAATTAAAAATTACATGTGGACAGGCTGAATGATTTTCAAGCTATATGGTTTTTAACAAAAGTAGAAAGTATCTGACAGTGTGTTAGTTTGTTTATTGTATCTTTTACATGTGGACAGGCTGGATCTAATAACGTAACAGGGCCCTCATGTATTTCCAGGGTACAATTTTTGGTATAGGACTGAGAAGAAATGACTGGTTCAGATGAGTATTTTTATAATCAGATACACGGTGAAATAATGAGCCTGGTATAGACAATCTTTACGCTAATCAAAATATAGAATATTTTCATGCTACATAGTGGAAAGGGAAGAGAAAATGGGGAAATCTAATGCATGCCATGACATGTTCTTTTTTGTCTTTTGTTAGGAGTGGGGGAATAGAAAGTTACATTTTATTAAGGAGGTTTAAGTTGGTTTTGTAACGATGGTCTGTGACTACTATAAAGTTGGATAACATGCTCCCTAGTATTTGGTGGCTTAATACAAGTCTAGGCCTAGGAACATGAAACAGAAGGAGTGAGGACTCCTGAGCTGCACTCCTAGCTCAAAAAGCAGCACTAGGAGCCATGACATTTTCTTAAAGTAGTGTGTGCATGCACACTCAGTTGTGTTTGAGTCTTTGTGACGCCATGGACTATAGTCTGCTAGGCTTCTCTGTGCACGGAGTTTTCCAGGCAAGAATACTGGAATGTGTTGCAATTTTTTACTCCTGGACATCTTCCTGACCCAGAGATTAAACCTGCACCTCTTGGATCTCATACGTTGGTAGGTAGATTCTTTACCACAGAGCCATTGCCACATATATCAGAATGGCTCTTTTTTCCTCATAGTTAACAAAGCCCTCATCTAGACATAAAATAAAAAAATGATTAAATTTCTAATAAGTGCACCTATATAAGCGACTACTGTGGAGAAAGTCATTAAAAAGTTATTGTGAAATGTTCTCTTAGGCAATAGAATGGAAGAACTTTTAAAAAATCCTTTTTATGTGAAAAGACGTGAAAACTCAGAACTTCAGTCCGTGCTGCATAATTAAATAGTGTTGATGCCAGATTCCTAATATAAGGAACTTTCGGCTATAACCACTCCCAAATGGCTGATCCATCATTAAAACAAATGGCAAAAATGAAAATGGATGCTATGCACAGATTGTATTTCTGTTAAACTAATGTAAATTTCCCCTGTTCCATATCTCCAGATTCCTGGTTTGATACATTATTGCTAAATGGTTTAGCTGGAGTGTACTGACTACTATTAAGCAAATATTCTGCAAACCTAAGGAAAATGATATGTAAAGGGTTAACTGGTAGTTATGGCCTTTGTTTTTAATTCAAGAACTCATTACTAGACAATGAAGAGACCCTCAAAGTAGATATTTTAATTCAGGAAGAGTGTTGCAGCAGAAACTTCCATTCAGCCTAGGAATGTGTTTGCTTTAGATCTTTGATTAGTGTCGCATTCCCACTTCTCAATATTTGACCAAAAAACATTGGATTAAGTAGCTCTGTGTACTTTGGCAATAGGCAGATTCATTTTTTTTACAACATGAACAATCAAAAGGAAGTTTAATGTTATTATTATGAAAAATACATTAACAATTAAATGTTAAAGGAAAATATGCTTTATGCTTTGAAGATAAATTCATTTGGTCTGTGTAGCAGGATTATGTGAGAAGGAAAGATTTCAACCTTTTATTGATTTCAGTTGTACTGGAAATGAGCATGTGTCTTTTATTAAAAATTGAGATATAACCTACCCAAAATAAAGTGCTCAGATTTTAAATATACAGCAGATAAAATTGTATACATTTCTTCACTTGTGTAACCACTACCCAAATCAAGATACAAAACGTGGAGACCTGCTTGAAGATCCCCTTGTATCCCTACCTAGACAGCACCTCCCTAGCACACACACACCTCGGTCCTGATTGTATCACCAATTTAGTTTCTTTTGAACTTCCTGTAAGTAAGCTCATACATCACATAATCTTTTGTGCTTGGCTTATTTCATTCAACATTAAGTTTGTCAGATTCATTCGTGTTGCTGAGTGTATCAGTAATAAGTTGTTTTTCATTATTGTGCAGTCATTGGTAGGTCAAAGAGTTATAAATATGTTTGGCATTTGTTGGAAGGGGCAAGTATTTTCCCAGATTGCTAATCCCAGGGAAAGTTCTATTCGCTCTGTCGACTAAAGATGAGCAATTTGAGAGTAGCGAGTTAAGCTTTGTTTGGGGCACAGTGAGGACTGCAGCCCAGGAGGCAGCACCTCAGGTAGCTCTGAGAGACTGCTCCCAAGAGGCAGCAGGAGGAAAATCAATATATAAGGTTTTGAGGAAGGGAGACTTCAGTACCAATAAACAGTCATTTTACAAAAGGTTTTCAGTTCATCATAAGGATCTGATGTCACCATGAAGGATTTAGTGCTTTTCCAAATATGAGGAGGTGCGAGGACTGAGATCATAAAATCTGTTCCTAAAAGCATCCTCCGGGCTTCCCTGGTGGTCCAGTGGGTAAAGACACCGCCTTGCAGTGCAAGGCGCGGTTCTAGCCCTGGCCTGGGAAGATCCCACGTGCAGCGGAGAGGCTGGACTGATGTGTCCAATAGGCAGATTCATTTTTTTTACAACATGAACAATCAAAAGGAAGTTTAATGTTATTATTATGAAAAATACATTAACAATTAAATGTTAAAGGAAAATATGCTTTATGCTTTGAAGATAAATTCATTTGGTCTGTGTAGCAGGATTATGTGAGAAGGAAAGATTTCAACCTTTTATTGATTTCAGTTGTACTGGAAATGAGCATGTGTCTTTTATTAAAAATTGAGATATAACCTACCCAAAATAAAGTGCTCAGATTTTAAATATACAGCAGATAAAATTGTATACATTTCTTCACTTGTGTAACCACTACCCAAATCAAGATACAAAACGTGGAGACCTGCTTGAAGATCCCCTTGTATCCCTACCTAGACAGCACCTCCCTAGCACACACACACCTCGGTCCTGATTGTATCACCAATTTAGTTTCTTTTGAACTTCCTGTAAGTAAGCTCATACATCACATAATCTTTTGTGCTTGGCTTATTTCATTCAACATTAAGTTTGTCAGATTCATTCGTGTTGCTGAGTGTATCAGTAATAAGTTGTTTTTCATTATTGTGCAGTCATTGGTAGGTCAAAGAGTTATAAATATGTTTGGCATTTGTTGGAAGGGGCAAGTATTTTCCCAGATTGCTAATCCCAGGGAAAGTTCTATTCGCTCTGTCGACTAAAGATGAGCAATTTGAGAGTAGCGAGTTAAGCTTTGTTTGGGGCACAGTGAGGACTGCAGCCCAGGAGGCAGCACCTCAGGTAGCTCTGAGAGACTGCTCCCAAGAGGCAGCAGGAGGAAAATCAATATATAAGGTTTTGAGGAAGGGAGACTTCAGTACCAATAAACAGTCATTTTACAAAAGGTTTTCAGTTCATCATAAGGATCTGATGTCACCATGAAGGGATTTAGTGCTTTTCCAAATATGAGGAGGTGCGAGGACTGAGATCATAAAATCTGTTCCTAAAAGCATCCTCCGGGCTTCCCCTGGTGGTCCAGTGGGTAAAGACACCGCCTTGCAGTGCAAGGGGCGCCGGTTCTAGCCCTGGCCTGGGAAGATCCCACGTGCCGCGGAGAGGCTGGACTGATGTGTCCAATTACCGAGCCAGAGCTCTGGAGCGCATGCGCCCAGAGCCGGTGCTCTGTGACAACAGAGGCCACCACGATGGGAGGCCCACAGGAGCCACAGAACAAAGATGGATGAACATAGAGAAACGAAAGACCAATAGAAGTGGTCTGCCTGCTCCCCTCCCTCCCCAACCCGACCCCCACCCAAATATAAATAAATAAATTTAAAAAATCTTAAAAAAAAAAAAAAAAGCATCCTCCCAACTGAAGACCTGCCCCACCAGATTCCCTGGAGCACAGAGTCCCTCACTCCACCCTGAACTCCCTCAGGCGGTGTTGAAGGTCAGCAGCTCCCAACAGCACAGGGTTCAATCTCTGCAGAGGCAATGGCAAATGCCCTTGTCGTTCACTCATTTTCAATGTAATTGGTAAGTGCCAATTTGTAGTTGACAGCTCCACACCTTCACCTGTTGTTTTCTGATACTTTTAATTTTAGCTATTCTGGAGGATATGGAGTAGTTTTATTTTGTAGTCCTCTGTAAACAAAATTTTTGAGATCTTTTTATCTGTTTATTGGCTACTTTGATATTCTCTCTTTGAGGAGGAATTGTTCAATGTCCCATTAAATGCTAAATGAGCTTTTTCTCATTTAATAGGAATTCTTTGTATGTTCTAGGTATGACCTTGTTGATACATATGTATTGGGGTTATTTTCTCTCAGTTTTGGCTTATTGTTCATTCTCTAAATAATTTATTTTAAGGAACAGAAGTTCTTAATTTTAACAAAGCTCATTTTTATGGCTTCCATGGATATATTTTCTTTGTATTCATGTCGACGCTTGTTGGTTTTAGCTTTCACATCTGTGTTCAATATTGGAGTTAACTCAGGAGAGCTGCTCCTTGTTCAGTAAAGCAGGTTTGACTAAGTATAAACAGCTGAAGAAGGAGCTGGCGAAGAAGGAACTCATGATGTATGCCTTCCATCTGTGTCTACTTGAGGAAGGCGGTCTTCTACCATCCTATATATATTGCTGCCCACTCAATTGAAGAGAGAGCAGAGCAGAGCTTTCCTGCTGCCCGCTTGCACCACTTACAAGTACCCTATCCTTATAAATCCTTTTCTTGTCTATCACTCTGATTCTTTTTTTTTTTTTTTATCCTTTTTTTTTTTTTTTAAACCTTTATTTTACTTTTAACTTTTACAGAGTTTTGTTGTTCACAGACATGCATGTTCTCAGATTAGTCACATGTATATCCCCCCCTTCCCTCCCCTCCCGACCATCACACAGCACCCCTGAAGGACCCCCTTTTCTCACAGAGCAATGACTAGAGCTATTTTCTTCACTTATGATAGTACAGGCCTTCATGCTACTTCCCTTACGCCTCTCACCCACTGTTCCTTCCCCAAAATGTCCATATGTCCACTGTCCATGTCTGTCTTTCTGTCGCTTCACTGCATGTGCCATCATCACCATCCTACTAGATTCCATATATATGTGTTAATATACTGTATTTGTCCTTCTCTTTCTGACTGACTTCACTTTTTAGGATACGTTCTAGATCCAGCCACCTCATGAGGGCTGATTCTTCTGCATTTCTCTTTACAGCTGTGTAGTATTCCATTGTATATATGTACCAGAGCTTTTGGATCCATTCGTTCGTCGATGGGCATCTAGGTTCCTTCCATGTTCTAGCTATTGTATAGAGAGCTGCAATGAACATTGTGGTACAGGTGCTTCTTTCAGTTTTGATTTCATCAGGGTATAAGCCTAAGAGTGGGATTGCTGGGTCATATGGTGCTTCTATTTTTAGTTTTTTAAGAAATCTCCAGACTGTCTTCCATAGAGGCTGTATCAATTTACACTCCCACCAGCAATGCAGGAGTGTTCCCTTTTCTCCGCAGCCTCTCCAGCATTTATTGTCTGTCGATTTGTGGATGATGGCCATTCTGACGGGTGTGAGGTGACATCTCATTGTAGTTTTGATTTGCATTTCTCTAATTATTAGTGAAGTTGAGCATCGTTTCATGTGTTTTTGGGCCATCTGTATGTCATCGTTGGAGAGGTGTCTGTTTAGGTCCTTTTCCCATTGTTTGATTGGGTTGTTCGTTTTTCCAGTGCTGAGTTGTCTGAGTTGCTTGTAGATTTTGGAGATGAATTCTTTGTCTGTTGTTTCATTTGCTATGATTTTCTCCCACTCTGTGGGCTGTCTGTTCAGCTTTTTTGTAATTTCTTTAGCTGTACAAAAGCTTTTAAGTTTCATGAGGTCCCACATGTTCATTTGTCTTTTTAGTTCCACTATTCTAGTAGGTGGGTCAGAAAAGATCTTGCTTTGATTGATGTCCTTGAGGGTTTTGCCTATATTCTCCTCTAAGAGTTTGATGGTTTCTGGCCTTACATTTAAGTCTTTAATCCATTTTGAGTTGATCTTTGTGTATGGTGTCAGGGTATGTTCCAACTTCATTTTCTTGCATGTAGCTGTCCAATTTTCCCAGCACCATTTGTTGAAGAGGCTGTCTTTGTCCCATTTTATATGTTCGCCTCCTTTGTCAAAAATAAGGTACCCATAGGTACGTGGCTTTATCTCTGGGTTCTCGATCTTGTTCCATTGGTCGATATTTCTGTTTTTGTGCCAGTACCATACTGTCTTGATGACTGTTGCTTTGTAGTAGAGTCTGAAGTTGGGGAGGCTGATCCCCCCAGCTCCATTCTTCTTCCTGAGGGTTGCTTTGGCTATTCGAGGTCTTTTGTGTTTCCATATGAACTGTGTTATTCGTTGGTCTAGTTCTGTGAAGAATGTTATTGGAAGTTTGATAGGGATCGCATTGAATCTATAGATGACATTTGGTAGTATGGTCATTTTCACAATATTGATTCTCCCGACCCAGGAACACGGAATATTTCTCCATCTGTTTAACTCTTCTTTAATGTCTCTCATGAGTGTCTTGTAATTTTCTGTGTACAGTTCTTTTGTTTCTTTGGGTAGGTTTATTCCTAGATATTTGATTCTTTTGGTTGCGATGGTGAAGGGGATTGCCTCTTTGATTTCATTTTCTGATTTTTCATTGTTTGTGTATAGGAATGCCAGTGATTTCTGTATATTGATTTTGTATCCTGCAACTTTGCTGAATTCGCTGATTAACTCTAGTAGTTTTGTAATAGTGTCTTTGGGATTTTCTATGTATAATATCATGTCATCTGCAAATAGAGAGAGTTTGACTTCTTCTTTTCCAATCTGGATTCCTTTGATTTCTTTCTCTTCTCTTATTGCTATTGCTAGAACTTCCAGGACTATGTTGAATAGTAGTGGTGAAAGTGGACACCCTTGTCTTGTTCCTGATCTTAGAGGGAATGCTTTGAGTTTTTCACCATTGAGGATAATGTTCGCTGTGGGCTTCTCATATATGGCTTTCACTATGTTAAGATAAGTTCCTTCTATGCCCATTTTTTGAAGAGTTTTATCATAAATGGATGCTGTACTTTGTCAAAGGCTTTTCTGCATCTATTGAGATGATCATGTGATTTTGTCTTTCAATTTGTTGATATGGTGTATCACATTGATTGATTTGCGAATGTTGAAGAATCCTTGCATGCCTGGGATGAACCCAACTTGATCGTGATGAATGAGCTTTTTGATGTGTTGCTGAATCCTGTTTGCTAAAATAAGGTACCCATAGATGGCTTTATCTCTGGGTTCTCGATCTTGTTCCATTGGTCGATATTTCTGTTTTTGTGCCAGTACCATACTGTCTTGATGACTGTTGCTTTGTAGTAGAGTCTGAAGTTGGGGAGGCTGATCCCCCCAGCTCCATTCTTCTTCCTGAGGGTTGCTTTGGCTATTCGAGGTCTTTTGTGTTTCCATATGAACTGTGTTATTCGTTGGTCTAGTTCTGTGAAGAATGTTATTGGAAGTTTGATAGGGATCGCATTGAATCTATAGATGACATTTGGTAGTATGGTCATTTTCACAATATTGATTCTCCCGACCCAGGAACACGGAATATTTCTCCATCTGTTTAACTCTTCTTTAATGTCTCTCATGAGTGTCTTGTAATTTTCTGTGTACAGTTCTTTTGTTTCTTTGGGTAGGTTTATTCCTAGATATTTGATTCTTTTGGTTGCGATGGTGAAGGGGATTGCCTCTTTGATTTCATTTTCTGATTTTTCATTGTTTGTGTATAGGAATGCCAGTGATTTCTGTATATTGATTTTGTATCCTGCAACTTTGCTGAATTCGCTGATTAACTCTAGTAGTTTTGTAATAGTGTCTTTGGGATTTTCTATGTATAATATCATGTCATCTGCAAATAGAGAGAGTTTGACTTCTTCTTTTCCAATCTGGATTCCTTTGATTTCTTTCTCTTCTCTTATTGCTATTGCTAGAACTTCCAGGACTATGTTGAATAGTAGTGGTGAAAGTGGACACCCTTGTCTTGTTCCTGATCTTAGAGGGAATGCTTTGAGTTTTTCACCATTGAGGATAATGTTCGCTGTGGGCTTCTCATATATGGCTTTCACTATGTTAAGATAAGTTCCTTCTATGCCCATTTTTTGAAGAGTTTTTATCATAAATGGATGCTGTACTTTGTCAAAGGCTTTTCTGCATCTATTGAGATGATCATGTGATTTTTGTCTTTCAATTTGTTGATATGGTGTATCACATTGATTGATTTGCGAATGTTGAAGAATCCTTGCATGCCTGGGATGAACCCAACTTGATCGTGATGAATGAGCTTTTTGATGTGTTGCTGAATCCTGTTTGCTAGGATTTTGTTGAGGATTTTGGCATCTAGATTCATCAGTGAAATTGGCCTATAATTTTCTTTTTTTGTGTTGTCTTTGCCTGGTTTGGGTATCAGGGTGATGGTGGCCTCGTAGAATGTGTTTGGAAGTGTTCCTTCCTGTGCAATTTTTTGGAAGAGTTTTAGAAGGACAGGCATTAGCTCTTCTTTAAATGTTTGGTAGAATTCACTTGTGAAACCATCTGGCCCTGGGCTTTTATTTTTGGGTAGATTTTTGATCACAAGGTCGATTTCTGAGCTTGTGATTGGCTTGTTCATAGTTTCTATTTCTTCCTGGTTGAGTCTTGGGAGATTAATCTTCTCTAAGAAACTGTCCATTTCTTCCAGGTTGTCCAGTTTGTTGCCATAGAGTTGCTCATAATAGTCTCTTATAATCCTTTGGATTTCTGCATTGTCCGTTGTAATCTCTCCTTTTTCATTTTTGATTTTCGTGATCTGGTTCTTCTCTCTCTTTTTCTTAATGAGTCTGGCCAGTGGTGTGTCGATTTTATTGACTTTTTCGAAGAACCAGCTTTTTGTTTTGTTTATCTTTACTATTGTTTCTTTTGTTTCTTTTTCATTTATTTCTGTTCTGATCTTTATGATTTCCCTTCTTCTGCTGGCTTTGGGGTGTTTTTGTTCTTCTTTCTCCAGTTGTTTTAAGCGTAAGGTAAGGTCGTCTGTTTGAGATTTTCCTAGTTTCTTGAGGTGGGATTGTAATGCTATAAACTTCCCTCTTAGAACTGCTTTTGCAGTATCCCATAGGTTTTGCACTGTTGTGTGTTCATTGTCATTTTCTTCTAGGAATTTTTTTATTTCTCCTTTGATTTCCTCAATGATCAGTTGGTTTTTTAGGTATGTGTTGTTTAATCTCCATGTGTTTGTGTTTTTAGCGGTTTTTTTCCTGTAGTTGATCTCTAGTCTCACTGCATTGTGGTCTGAGAAGATGGTTGATAGAATTTCAGTTTTCTTGAATTGACTGAGGATTGATTTGTGGCCCAAGATGTGGTCTATCCTGGAGAATGTTCCGTGAGCACTTGAGAAGAAAGTGTATTCTTCTGCTTTTGGATGGAAAGTCCTAAAGATATCAATGAGGTCCATTTCTTCTAGTGTGGCATTTAAGGCTTGTGTTTCTTTATTAATTTTCTGTTTGGATGATCTGTCCATTGGTGTGAGAGGAGTGTTAAAGTCTCCTACTATGATTGTGTTGCTGTCAATGTCTTCTTTTATGTCTGAAAGTGTTTGTCTTATGTATTGGGGTGCTCCTGTGTTGGGAGCATAGATATTTATGATTGTTATGTCTTCTTCTTGGATGGATCCCTTAATCATGATGTACTGACCTGCCTTGTCTCTTAGAATCTTCTTTACTTTAAAATCTATTTTATCTGATATGAGGATTGCTACTCCAGCTTTCTTTTGATTTCCATTTGCATGGAGTATCTTTTTCCAGCCTCTCACAAGGTCGATTTCTGAGCTTGTGATTGGCTTGTTCATAGTTTCTATTTCTTCCTGGTTGAGTCTTGGGAGATTAATCTTCTCTAAGAAACTGTCCATTTCTTCCAGGTTGTCCAGTTTGTTGCCATAGAGTTGCTCATAATAGTCTCTTATAATCCTTTGGATTTCTGCATTGTCCGTTGTAATCTCTCCTTTTTCATTTTTGATTTTCGTGATCTGGTTCTTCTCTCTCTTTTTCTTAATGAGTCTGGCCAGTGGTGTGTCGATTTTATTGACTTTTTCGAAGAACCAGCTTTTTGTTTTGTTTATCTTTACTATTGTTTCTTTTGTTTCTTTTTCATTTATTTCTGCTCTGATCTTTATGATTTCCCTTCTTCTGCTGGCTTTGGGGTGTTTTTGTTCTTCTTTCTCCAGTTGTTTTAAGCGTAAGGTAAGGTCGTCTGTTTGAGATTTTCCTAGTTTCTTGAGGTGGGATTGTAATGCTATAAACTTCCCTCTTAGAACTGCTTTTGCAGTATCCCATAGGTTTTGCACTGTTGTGTGTTCATTGTCATTTTCTTCTAGGAATTTTTTTATTTCTCCTTTGATTTCCTCAATGATCAGTTGGTTTTTTAGGTATGTGTTGTTTAATCTCCATGTGTTTGTGTTTTTAGCGGTTTTTTTCCTGTAGTTGATCTCTAGTCTCACTGCATTGTGGTCTGAGAAGATGGTTGATAGAATTTCAGTTTTCTTGAATTGACTGAGGATTGATTTGTGGCCCAAGATGTGGTCTATCCTGGAGAATGTTCCGTGAGCACTTGAGAAGAAAGTGTATTCTTCTGCTTTTGGATGGAAAGTCCTAAAGATATCAATGAGGTCCATTTCTTCTAGTGTGGCATTTAAGGCTTGTGTTTCTTTATTAATTTTCTGTTTGGATGATCTGTCCATTGGTGTGAGAGGAGTGTTAAAGTCTCCTACTATGATTGTGTTGCTGTCAATGTCTTCTTTTATGTCTGAAAGTGTTTGTCTTATGTATTGGGGTGCTCCTGTGTTGGGAGCATAGATATTTATGATTGTTATGTCTTCTTCTTGGATGGATCCCTTAATCATGATGTACTGACCTGCCTTGTCTCTTAGAATCTTCTTTACTTTAAAATCTATTTTATCTGATATGAGGATTGCTACTCCAGCTTTCTTTTGATTTCCATTTGCATGGAGTATCTTTTTCCAGCCTCTCACTTTCAGTCTATGAGTGTCTCTAGGTCTGAAATGAGTTTCCTGGAGGCAGCATATGTATGGTTCGTGTTTTTGGATCCATTCAGCCACTCTGTGTCTTTTGGTTGGGGCGTTTAGTCCATTGACATTCAAAGTAATTATTGATACAAATGATCCTATTGTCATCTTCTTAGATGTTATGATGGGTTTGTTTCGTGGATCTTCTCCTTTTATACTTGTTGTCTATATAAGTCCCTTTAACATTTGTTGTAAGGCTGGTTTGGTGTGACTAAATTCTTTTAATTTTTGCTTGTCTGTAAAGCTTTTGATTTCTCCATCCATTTTGAAGGAGATCCTGGCAGGGTAGAGGATTCTTGGTTGCAGATTATTCTCTTTCAGCCGTTTAAATGTGTCCTGCCATTCCCTTCTGGCCTGCAGAGTTTCTGTTGAAAGATCAGCTGTTAAACGGATGGGCTTTCCCTTGTATGTCACTAGTTGCTTTTCCCTTGCTGCTTTGAGAATTCTATCTTTGTGTTTAATTTGTGTTAACTTCATTAATATGTGTCTTGGTGTGTTTCTTCTCGGATCGATTCTGTTAGGTACTCTTTGTGCTTCTTGGACTTGATTGACTATTTCTTTTCCCATGTTGGGGAAATTTTCAACTATAATCTCTTCAAAAATTTTCTCATAGCCTTTCTTTTTTTCTTCTAGTGTGGCATTTAAGGCTTGTGTTTCTTTATTAATTTTCTGTTTGGATGATCTGTCCATTGGTGTGAGAGGAGTGTTAAAGTCTCCTACTATGATTGTGTTGCTGTCAATGTCTTCTTTTATGTCTGAAAGTGTTTGTCTTATGTATTGGGGTGCTCCTGTGTTGGGAGCATAGATATTTATGATTGTTATGTCTTCTTCTTGGATGGATCCCTTAATCATGATGTACTGACCTGCCTTGTCTCTTAGAATCTTCTTTACTTTAAAATCTATTTTATCTGATATGAGGATTGCTACTCCAGCTTTCTTTTGATTTCCATTTGCATGGAGTATCTTTTTCCAGCCTCTCACTTTCAGTCTATGAGTGTCTCTAGGTCTGAAATGAGTTTCCTGGAGGCAGCATATGTATGGTTCGTGTTTTTGGATCCATTCAGCCACTCTGTGTCTTTTGGTTGGGGCGTTTAGTCCATTGACATTCAAAGTAATTATTGATACAAATGATCCTATTGTCATCTTCTTAGATGTTATGATGGGTTTGTTTCGTGGATCTTCTCCTTTTATACTTGTTGTCTATATAAGTCCCTTTAACATTTGTTGTAAGGCTGGTTTGGTGTGACTAAATTCTTTTAATTTTTGCTTGTCTGTAAAGCTTTTGATTTCTCCATCCATTTTGAAGGAGATCCTGGCAGGGTAGAGGATTCTTGGTTGCAGATTATTCTCTTTCAGCCGTTTAAATGTGTCCTGCCATTCCCTTCTGGCCTGCAGAGTTTCTGTTGAAAGATCAGCTGTTAAACGGATGGGTTTTCCCTTGTATGTCACTAGTTGCTTTTCCCTTGCTGCTTTGAGAATTCTATCTTTGTGTTTAATTTGTGTTAACTTCATTAATATGTGTCTTGGTGTGTTTCTTCTCGGATCGATTCTGTTAGGTACTCTTTGTGCTTCTTGGACTTGATTGACTATTTCTTTTCCCATGTTGGGGAAATTTTCAACTATAATCTCTTCAAAAATTTTCTCATAGCCTTTCTTTTTTTCTTCTTCTTCTGGAACCCCTATAATTCGAATATTGGTGCGTTTGATATTATCCCAGAGGTCTCTGAGGCTGTCCTCTGCTCTTTTCATTCTTTGAGCTAGAGTCTGTTTTTCAGCAGTTACTTCCACCATTTTATCTTCCAGCTCACTTATCCGGTCTTCTGTCTCAGATACTCTGCTCTTGATTCCTTCTACAGTTTTTTCAGTTCAGCAATTGAGTTGTTTGTCTCTGTTACTTTTTGGTAAGTTCTTGTATTTCTTTATTCAGTGTGTTAGTTGTATCTTGCAATTTCTCTGAAATTCTGTTTTCAGTGTCTTTGATCATCTTTACTATCATTCTTCTGAAATCACTTTCAGAAAGTTTGTCCAAATTCTCTTCATTAATTTGATCTTGTGTGTTTGTTGATTGTTCCTTCGCTTGTGTGGTATTTCTCTGCCGTTTCATTGTTATTATTAATTTTTTAAAACTGATTCTGTTTGGGATTTCCTTTTCCCAGACTTTGAGTTACGTCTGTTGGTGTTTGTTGTTTGGATGGGGCTTCTTATTCTGGGTGATGCTGGTGATTGGGTGATGTCAGGACTTGTATACAAGTGATTACCTTTGCTGGCGTTCTCACTTGTATACTGCTCTTTAGTGTTATGCGTTCTCGAGTATTGTAGTTTTGGAGTCAGTGCACCCTCAAAACCCCGGGGCTTGTTGCCTGACCAGGGAATGAAGATTTCACGGCTGGTTTGTTATGGCATTAAATGATATTAAAACATATATATGCAAATGAGAAACAGAAGGTATACCTTTGACAAATGGCAATTTAAAAATTATGCAAGTACTATCTAGCGTATTGAATTATACACATGAACATATACAGCTATAACATAACCCAAGCATTCCAATCAAAAATACAGTACAATACGTTAGCACGGCGAATAGAAATCCAAGAATGATATCCACAAGTTAATAAGCAAACTAAGTAGAGTACCAATTGGAGAATAATGCTAGAGCAGGATCCCGTTGGGGATAAGGCAATGAGGACAGAACAGACTAAGAAATATAGTGGGTGAATCCTTAATTTGAAAAAAAGCCTTTCTTTTCTTCTTCTTCTGGAACCCCTATAATTCGAATATTGGTGCGTTTGATATTATCCCAGAGGTCTCTGAGGCTGTCCTCTGCTCTTTTCATTCTTTGAGCTAGAGTCTGTTTTTCAGCAGTTACTTCCACCATTTTATCTTCCAGCTCACTTATCCGGTCTTCTGTCTCAGATACTCTGCTCTTGATTCCTTCTACAGTGTTTCAGTTCAGCAATTGAGTTGTTTGTCTCTGTTAATTTTTGGTAAGTTCTTGTATTTCTTTATTCAGTGTGTTAGTTGTATCTTGCAATTTCTCTGAAATTCTGTTTTCAGTGTCTTTGATCATCTTTACTATCATTCTTCTGAAATCACTTTCAGAAAGTTTGTCCAAATTCTCTTCATTAATTTGATCTTGTGTGTTTGTTGATTGTTCCTTCGCTTGTGTGGTATTTCTCTGCCGTTTCATTGTTATTATTAATTTTTTAAAACTGATTCTGTTTGGGATTTCCTTTTCCCAGACTTTGAGTTACGTCTGTTGGTGTTTGTTGTTTGGATGGGGCTTCTTATTCTGGGTGATGCTGGTGATTGGGTGATGTCAGGACTTGTATACAAGTGATTACCTTTGCTGGCGTTCTCACTTGTATACTGCTCTTTAGTGTTATGCGTTCTCGAGTATTGTAGTTTTGGAGTCAGTGCACCCTCAAAACCCCGGGGCTTGTTGCCTGACCAGGGAATGAAGATTTCACGGCTGGTTTGTTATGGCATTAAATGATATTAAAACATATATATGCAAATGAGAAACAGAAGGTATACCTTTGACAAATGGCAATTTAAAAATTATGCAAGTACTATCTAGCGTATTGAATTATACACATGAACATATACAGCTATAACATAACCCAAGCATTCCAATCAAAAATACAGTACAATACGTTAGCACGGCGAATAGAGAATGCCAAGAATGATATGCAGAAGTTAATAAGCAAACTAAGTAGAGTACCAATTGGAGAATAATGCTAGAGCAGGATCCCGTTGGGGATAAGGCAATGAGGACAGAACAGACTAAGAAATATAGTGGGGAAAGGGAAAAAGAGAAAGGGAGGATAGAAGAGAAATATAGAATAATATTGCAAAGTTAAATATAGGGAGATAAAGATTTGTATGTATTAGAATTTAGTGGTATAGGAAAGGAGCTTCAGAGAAAGCAAAGAATTATAGAGGAGGTAGTAGTACAAATGAAAAAATTATTAAAAATTAAAAGATCTAAATTTTATAGAAAAATATAGAAAAACAAAGCAAAATAATAAAACAAACAAAACCCCACAGAACCTTAAAAGGCCAATGGGGAACCAGAAGTTTATACCAAAATAAAATGTGTGGTTTAAAAGGAAAAAAAAAAAAAAATTTATGTAAACTTGAATATATTCAGTCTTACTGATAAGATTAGTAGCTTCAATAGAATTCAGTGAAGGAAATGAACACACCCACTCTCTCTCTCACATACACCCCCAAAAAAAGAAAAAAAAAAAAAAAAAAGCGGTGGGTGCACTGAGTGGGTTTGGAAAAAAAAGAAAAAAAAAATTGAAACAAAGTAATACAATACAAAAAATGAAATTTTAAAGTCCAGCAGTAACTCCAGCTTCAGACAAAACGTGAAAATAGTGTTTATGTTCTTCTGTCTCTTGCTGACTGTTCAGGAATTATCAGTCTTTTTCTTGCCTCTGGCAGTGGTTGGATCTGAAGACCTCTTTGACTGCTTGTTTTGGCCTATTCCAGAATTAAAAAGGGCCCCCCCAGGCTGGCCCTGGGAGTTTCTTAATCCAAATCCCTTTTCTTGCTGGGTGGAGCTAAATTCCCTCCTGTAGCTTGACCAGCAGCCCTGCAGTTTGACCAGCAGCCAAACTACAGTAGGGAAAATGGCGTCTGTCTCACAGAGGATTTATTCCCACACGCTCTATGGGAAGCACTTCCACAGTGCCCCGACCCTGCTGCAGGCCACCGTCGACCCCGCCACCGCGGAGACGTCAGGTTACTCAGAGGTGAGTCTGGCTCAGTCTCATGCGGGATCGCTATTCCTCTCTCCCGGATCACAGTGCGCAGAGACTTTCCAGTCCTCTTGGCGACTCTGTGATCGGGTTAATGGTAACCTCCTCCAAAGGGAACTGAGTGCCGCCCTTCTGAGGCCTGCTCAAGGGCACTTCTAGCTCAAGGGCACCTGGACCCTCCAAAGCAGGTCTGGCTCAGTCCCTTGTGGGTGTTAGTGCTCCTCACGGGTTTTGATCTGCAACAGGCTTTGCGGCTTTGGCCCGCCCAGCCTCCGGCGGGTATGAGGTTTGACTTTTAAAATAGATCTAAAGAAATATAGAAAAACAAAGCAAAATAATAAAACAAACAAAACCCCACAGAACCTTAAAAGGCCAATGGGGAACCAGAAGTTTATACCAAAATAAAATGTGTGGTTTAAAAGGAAAAAGAAAAAAAAATTTATGTAAACTTGAATATATTCAGTCTTACTGATAAGATTAGTAGCTTCAATAGAATTCAGTGAAGGAAATGAACACACCCACTCTCTCTCTCACATACACCCCCAAGAAAAGAAAAAAAAAAAAAAAAAGCGGTGGGTGCACTGAGTGGGTTTGGAAAAAAAAGAAAAAAAAAATTGAAACAAAGTAATACAATACAAAAAATGAAATTTTAAAGTCCAGCAGTAACTCCAGCTTCAGACAAAACGTGAAAATAGTGTTTATGTTCTTCTGTCTCTTGCTGACTGTTCAGGAATTATCAGTCTTTTTCTTGCCTCTGGCAGTGGTTGGATCTGAAGACCTCTTTGACTGCTTGTTTTGGCCTATTCCAGAATTAAAAGGCCCGCCCAGGCTGGCCCTGGGAGTTTCTTAATCCAAATCCCTTTTCTTGCTGGGTGGAGCTAAATTCCCTCCTAGTAGTTTGCCCAGCAGCCCTGCTGTTTAACCATCAGCAAAACTACAGTAGGGAAAATGGCGTCCGTCTCACAGAGGATTTATTCCCACACGCTCTATGGGAAGCACTTCCACAGTGCCCCGACCCTGCTGCAGGCCACCGTCGACCCCGCCACCGCGGAGACGTCAGGTTACTCAGAGGTGAGTCTGGCTCAGTCTCATGCGGGATCGCTATTCCTCTCTCCCGGATCACAGTGCGCAGAGACTTTCCAGTCCTCTTCGGCGACTCTGTGATCGGGTTAATGGTAACCTCCTCCAAAGGGAACTGAGTGCCGCCCTTCTGAGGCCTGCTCAAGGGCACTTCTAGCTCAAGGGGCACCCGTACCCTCCAAAGCAGGTCTGGCTCAGTCCCTTGTGGGTGTTAGTGCTCCTCACCGGGTTTTGATCTGCAACAGGCTTTGCGGCTTTGGCCCGCCCAGCCTCTCCGGCGGGTATGAGGTTTGTCTTTAAAAGTGCGATTGCACCCCTCCTACCGTCTTGATGCAGCTTCTCCTTTGTTCTTCGATGTGGGGTGTCCTCTCTGTGATCAGATCCAACCTCCTTTCGTCGATGGTTTCCCAGGAACTCGTCGCAATTCAGGCGATTTTGCAGGAGAGATGAGTGCACGTCCTTCTACGCCGCCATCTTAGCTCCACCCCCTATCACTCTGATTCTTGCTGAATTCCTTCTGCGTTGAGGCATGAAGAACCTGAGGCTCAGTGGGTTCAGATGTTGGGTGAGTGCTAAATTAAGTCCTGGCTGCATGGGTTCAAGTCCCAGACAGGGTTTTGGCTGGGATTGAGTCCTGACTACATGGGTTCAAGTCCCAAGAAGGATTTTGGCTGGGATTAAATCTTAGCCATGTGGGTTTGAGTCCCAAACTGGGTTTTGGCTAGGTTCAAGCCCCAGTCACGTGGGTTCAAGTCCCAAGCAGGGTTCGATCAGGTCTGGGCCCTGGGTTTAAGTCTCAAATTGAGGTAAAATCCTTTCAGTTCAATCTCTGGCACGGGAAGATCCCATATGCCATGGAGTGGCTGGACCATATATCCGGTTGTGAGCCAGTACTCTGGAGTGCATGCACCCAGAGCCGGTGCACTGCAGTGAGAGAGGCCACCATGATTCGTGGCCCACACAGGCCAAGGAATTAGGTTGGAGGAAAATAAATAAATGAAGGACCAGTGGAAGAGGCCAAAATTAAAAACAAACAAAAAAAAAATAATTAAGGTTACAGGACAAACTGAAAGTGTCAGTCAGTTGTGTCCCATTCTTTGTGACCCCATGGATCATACCCCACCAAGCACCTCTGTCCTTGGGATTCTCCACGCAAGAATACTGGAGTGGGTTGCCATTCCCTTCTCCAGGGGTCTTCCTGACCCAGGAATCAGACCTGGCAAACCACCATGCAAAATCTGGAAAGATAGGAAAATAAAAGGAATCATGGATAAGATAGGGTTTCCTGGAGCAGAAGCTGCTGCAGCTACAAATTGGTAGAAACACTTAAATGTCTCTTTGATGAATTGTGGGAGGCAGACCTAAACTAGTGTGAAGACGTGAAACTTCTGAAGGCCACAGTCTTAGAGCATCCCTGCACTTTTTTGTAGTTTTAAAAGAGCTTCTTGATGAGGGTGAAAGAGGACAGTGAAAAAGCTGGTGTAAAACTCAGCATTCAAAAACAAAGATTGGGGCTTCCCTGGTGGTCCAGTGGGTAAGGACACTACCTTGCAGTGCAGGGGGCACCAGTTCGGTCCCTGGCCTGGGAGGTCCCCACGTGCCACGGAGCAGCTGGACCAATGTGTTCAATTAACGAGCTGGAGCTCTGGAGCGCATGCGCCCAAAGCTGGTGCTCTGCGACAATAGAGGCCACAGCGATGGGAGGCCCACATGGGACAAAGATGGATGAAAATAGATAAATGAAAGACAAATAGAAGTGGCCCACCCCTCAAAAAAAGACATACGAAACAAAGATCATGGCATCTGGTCCCAACACTTCATGGCAAATAGAAGGCAAAGTGGAAGCAATAACAAATTTTGTTTTCTGGGCAGCAAAGTCACTTCCAACAGTGACTGCAGCCATGAAATCAAGACACTTGCTCCTTAAGTCTCAAATTGAGGTAAAATCCTTTCAGTTCAATCTCTGGCACGGGAAGATCCCATATGCCATGGAGTGGCTGGACCATATATCCGGTTGTGAGCCAGTACTCTGGACTGCATGCACCCAGAGCCGGTGCACTGCAGTGAGAGAGGCCACCATGATTCGTGGCCCACACAGGCCAAGGAATTAGGTTGGAGGAAAATAAATAAATGAAGGACCAGTGGAAGAGGCCAAAATTAAAAACAAACAAAAAAAAAATAATTAAGGTTACAGGACAAACTGAAAGTGTCAGTCAGTTGTGTCCCATTCTTTGTGACCCCATGGATCATACCCCACCAAGCACCTCTGTCCTTGGGATTCTCCACGCAAGAATACTGGAGTGGGTTGCCATTCCCTTCTCCAGGGGTCTTCCTGACCCAGGAATCAGACCTGGCAAACCACCATGCAAAATCTGGAAAGATAGGAAAATAAAAGGAATCATGGATAAGATAGGGTTTCCTGGAGCAGAAGCTGCTGCAGCTACAAATTGGTAGAAACACTTAAATGTCTCTTTGATGAATTGTGGGAGGCAGACCTAAACTAGTGTGAAGACGTGAAACTTCTGAAGGCCACAGTCTTAGAGCATCCCTGCACTTTTTTGTAGTTTTAAAAGAGCTTCTTGATGAGGGTGAAAGAGGACAGTGAAAAAGCTGGTGTAAAACTCAGCATTCAAAAACAAAGATTGGGGCTTCCCTGGTGGTCCAGTGGGTAAGGACACTACCTTGCAGTGCAGGGGGCACCAGTTCGGTCCCTGGCCTGGGAGGTCCCCACGTGCCACGGAGCAGCTGGACCAATGTGTTCAATTAACGAGCTGGAGCTCTGGAGCGCATGCGCCCAAAGCTGGTGCTCTGCGACAATAGAGGCCACAGCGATGGGAGGCCCACATGGGACAAAGATGGATGAAAATAGATAAATGAAAGACAAATAGAAGTGGCCCACCCCTCAAAAAAAGACATACGAAACAAAGATCATGGCATCTGGTCCCAACACTTCATGGCAAATAGAAGGGGCAAAGTGGAAGCAATAACAAATTTTGTTTTCTGGGGCAGCAAAGTCACTTCCAACAGTGACTGCAGCCATGAAATCAAAAGACACTTGCTCCTTGTAAGGAACGCTACTATAATCCTAGACAGTGTAACAAAAAGCAGGAACATCACTTTGGCAACACAGGGGTGTATAGTCAAAGCTATGGTTTTTCCATTAGTCATGTGTGAATGTGTGAATGTGAGAGATGGACCATAAAGAAGGCTGAGTGCTGAAGAACTGATGCTTTCTAATTATAGTCCTGGAGAAGACTCTTGAGAGTCCCTTGGACAGCAACAGGATTAAACAAGTCAGTCCTAAAGGGAATCAAACCTGAATACTCATTGAAAGGATTGATGCTGAAGCTGAAGCTGAACCTCTAGTGCTTTGGACATCTATGTGAAGAGCCAACTCTTGGGAAAGACCCCCATGCTGGAAAAGATTGAAGGCAAAAGGAGAAAAGGGTGATAAATGTCAACACATCTAGATGACTAGATACCATCTAGATGACATCAACACATCTAGATGACTAGATACCATTACTGACTCAGTGCACACGAATCTGAGCTAACTCAGGGAGTTGGTGAAGGAGAGGGGAGCCTAGCGTGCTGCAGTCCATGGGGGGTTGCAAAGAGTTGAACTTGACTTAGCAGCTGAACAACAACAATCTCTATACTCACTGATCTTGCCTTCTCTGTTCAGTGTGCTGTCAAATACTATATTTTGCTGTTCTTTTGTATGTAAATGTCCATTAATATATTTTTATAGATTCTAAAATTCTGGAAAAAAACATTCTTCATTTATTGTTATTTTCTATTATCTTTAATATAGTAGTCACAGTAACTTTGAAGTCTTTTTCTACAACTCTGTTTCCTTAATCATTACTGAATTTGAAGCTACATCTTGAATATCAGTGACTACCTGTTGGTTTTTTTGCTTGTTTAGTAAAGTTTAATTTTTTTTTAATTAAAAAAAAAATTTATTTCTTTGGCTGTGCTGTGTCCTAGTTGAGGCATGTGGGATCTAGTGCCTTGATCAGGGATCGAACCCTGCTGCACTGGGAACACAGAGTCTTAACCACTGGGCTATCAGGGAAGTCCCAGTAAAGTTTAATTTTATATTAAACATTTGAATTCTTTTATGTGGGAGTTCTTGATCATATTCTTCTAGATTTTGTCATAATTTGCTTTGGTTAGAAATAGATTACCAGCCCCTCCTTTTAATGGCTTAATTTAAGGAATTGTATTCCTGGTCTATGCCAGTTATCCTTTTGCTCTAACAAAAGCAGGAACATCACTTTGGCAACACAGGGTGTATAGTCAAAGCTATGGTTTTCCATTAGTCATGTGTGAATGTGTGAATGTGAGATGGACCATAAAGAAGGCTGAGTGCTGAAGAACTGATGCTTTCTAATTATAGTCCTGGAGAAGACTCTTGAGAGTCCCTTGGACAGCAACAGGATTAAACAAGTCAGTCCTAAAGGGAATCAAACCTGAATACTCATTGAAAGGATTGATGCTGAAGCTGAAGCTGAACCTCTAGTGCTTTGGACATCTATGTGAAGAGCCAACTCTTGGGAAAGACCCCCATGCTGGAAAAGATTGAAGGCAAAAGGAGAAAAGGGTGATAAATGTCAACACATCTAGATGACTAGATACCATCTAGATGACATCAACACATCTAGATGACTAGATACCATTACTGACTCAGTGCACACGAATCTGAGCTAACTCAGGGAGTTGGTGAAGGAGAGGGGAGCCTAGCATGCTGCAGTCCATGGGGGGTTGCAAAGAGTTGAACTTGACTTAGCAGCTGAACAACAACAATCTCTATACTCACTGATCTTGCCTTCTCTGTTCAGTGTGCTGTCAAATACTATATTTTGCTGTTCTTTTGTATGTAAATGTCCATTAATATATTTTTATAGATTCTAAAATTCTGGAAAAAAATCATTCTTCATTTATTGTTATTTTCTATTATCTTTAATATAGTAGTCACAGTAACTTTGAAGTCTTTTTCTACAACTCTGTTTCCTTAATCATTACTGAATTTGAAGCTACATCTTGAATATCAGTGACTACCTGTTGGTTTTTTTGCTTGTTTAGTAAAGTTTAATTTTTTTTTAATTAAAAAAAAAAATTTATTTCTTTGGCTGTGCTGTGTCCTAGTTGAGGCATGTGGGATCTAGTGCCTTGATCAGGGATCGAACCCTGCTGCACTGGGAACACAGAATCTTAACCACTGGGCTATCAGGGAAGTCCCAGTAAAGTTTAATTTTATATTAAACATTTGAATTCTTTTATGTGGGAGTTCTTGATTATATTCTTCTAGATTTTGTCATAATTTGCTTTGGTTAGAAATAGATTACCAGCCCCTCCTTTTAATGGCTTAATTTAAGGAATTGTATTCCTGGTCTATGCTAGTTATCCTTTTGCTCCTAGGTTTTTGTCCTAAGGCTGACGTTTCTAGACTAAAAGTCCTGTTTGTGAAAAGTTTTCTATTCTGGTGGGCCCAAAGTCCAGTCTGTGCAACTACTAAAATCTCTACTCAAACTTTCAGTATCCCAACTGCTATTCTCTGTTAGATCTCCTAGTGCTTCATAATAAACATGCAAACCTTATGAGCTGGCCAGACCAGAGGGAATTTTTTTTTTTTACTTTTTAGTTTGTATTGGGGTATAGCTGATTAACAAATAATGTTGTGATAGTTTCAGATGAATAGCAGAGGGATTAGCCTTGCATATGCATGTATCCATTCTCCCCTAGACCCCCATTCCATCCAGGCTGCCACATGACATGAAGCAGAGTTCTGTGTGCTATACTGTAGGCCCTTGTTGTAATCCATTTTAAATATGCAGTGTGTACATGACCACCCCCAACTTCCTAACTATCCCTTCTCCCCACCCTTCCCCCCAGCTACCATAAGCTCATTCTTGAAGTCTGTGAGTCGGTTTCTTTTTTGTATGTTCATTTGTATCATTTCTTTTTAGATTCCACATGTAAGGAATGTCATACGATATTTCTCTTTCTCTGACTTATTTCCCTCAGTATGATGCTTTCTAGGTCCATCTATGTTGCTGCATTATTTCATTCTTTTTAAAGACTGAGTCATATTCTGTTGTATATATGGGCCACATCTTTATCTGTTCCTCTATGGATTGAATGTCTTCCATGTCTTCGCTATCGTAAACAGTGCTGCAGTGAAGATTGGAGGGCATGTATCTTTTCAGATCATGTGTTTCTTCAGATATATATGTAGGAGTGGGATTACAGGGTCATGTGGTAGCTCTGTGCTTAGTTTTTTAAGGAACCCCCATAATGTTCTCTATACTGGCTATGCCAATTTACATTCCCACCAACAGTGCAGGGAGGGTTCCCTTCCAGAGAGAAATTGTAATGCATACTCTAGGCCTCCTTGTGTTGGTCTTCTCTTTAGTACTCTGATCCTCCATTCCCAACTGGCTTTGAAACCCAGAACTCTGATCTTTGTTTTCTCCACCTGGTGAAACAGCACTTTCATTTTCTGGCTAACAGTATGGAAAGTGCCTCATTGGAAAAATAAACAAACAAAAAAACCCAGTGAATGTAGGGTTCACCTCATCCTCCTCCTTTCTCTCAAGGATTATAAATAGCCCTGGATGGTAACTTTGCAATGTTTACATTTTATATATATATATATAGAGAGAGAGAGAGAGAGAGGGAGAGAATTTTTTCCAGTTTTTATTGAATTCACAATGGGAGCTTACATTTATTCCTAGTTATTCCATAGTAGTCAGAACTAGTAATTAAAATTTGAAAATTAATCTTTTACAAGAGAAAAAAATTAGTACGTATTTTCAGTCAGATAATCTATTTTAGGTATTTCTTAATTTCATTTTTTTAATATTTATTTATTTATTTATTTGGCTTCACTGGATCTTAGTTGCAGCATGTGGGATCTAGTTTCCTGATTAGGGATTGAACCCAGGCCTCTTGCATTGGGAGCGTGGAGTCTTAGCCACTGGACCACCAGGAAGTCCCAGTATTTTTTTAATTTTTTGTGTTTTAGTATATGATCTTTTTTCCTCATAAAAAACTGTAAAATGTAATGGAGAACAGGAACTCAAATTTTCAAGATAATGCAGAGTGTTTGTTTCCTTTGAAATATATGACAATTATGAGAAAATGTCGTTTAAAAACTAGGTCTTTTTATGAAGGATTAATTCTGTGTGCTGAATACTTGGCCTCAAACCACTGTAGTTCTTGAGAAGATAAATGACTGTCTGAGCTTGTCAAGAGCCTAGGAGAAAAACAAAGTAATACATTCAAATTGAGTAATTTGAGGACTGTTTGATACAATGACTGCTTTTTAAAAGCACATAGATAAAGTATAGGGAAACCACAAGAAGTTGTGTGGCACCTTGAGACTAGTGAATCATGGCACTCATCCACCCTTAGGACAGAAGGACCAAAAAGACAGAAAGGGCTGTTCTGAGAAGAATTCCTCAATAGGAGCTGAAGTCTTTAGTCAAGGGACTTGCCATTTCACTCCACGAGAAGGAAGCACGAAGAAAAAGCACATTCAGATCTTTTCCCTGCCTTTCCCTAACCTTCTGCTGGGGCTTACCCAATTGAATAGAATGTCGGAGGACTTGTGTGTGATGTAATCCACACAAGTTCAGTGTTCCAGAATACAGAGTAGGGTGGAGATGAATAAGGAGAATCTCTAGGAGAGCAAACTGTCCAGCACAGCAATGACAACTTTTTCCCCTCTTGATAATAATTCCAGCTTGGATTTATTTTTCTTCTCAGATGAGAAAATAAATTTATAACACACAGACGTAATATGTGTTACATCTCAGTTAACTAACGAAATTCAAGTCTAATTTGGGAATATAGTAACTATTTACAAATTTATTAATTACCCATTGAACTAAACCATTTTATAAAGTGAAAATGAGAATGACTGTTTATCCAATTTTGACTTTCTAGTTGATTTGAATTTGTGAAAATAGTTAAATTTGCTTTTTCCTTCCTTTTGACCACTTTTCCCTTTTGTTAGAAACTCAGAGATAATGGGGCCTGCACACATGGTTCTCTTTCATCATCATGTGCTCAGAGTCTTAATACATCAGGAGACTTCCTATTCTATGTGATCACTTAAAACAAAGTTACTGGGCTTCCCTGATGGTCCAGTGGGTAAAGAGTGCACCTTGCAGTGCAGGGGGCACCAGTTCAATCACTGACCCGGGAACATCCCACATGCGGCAGAATGGCTGGACCTGTGTGTCCAATTATGAGCCAGCGCTCTGCAGCAAGAGAGGCCACTGCAATGGGAGGTCCACACAAGCCAAAGAATAAAGATGGATGTAAATAAATAAATAAAAAACCAATAAAAGAGGCCAAAAATAAAAAAAAAACAAGGTTACTTTCATAATATAAGTAATCTATATACTGTATTTTATATTTATGGAAAAGATTTCACAGGCAGACAAATCCTTATAGACAAGGAACCCATTTTAGTGGAGATAAAATTGTTCTCCAAAGTTATAATTTGTGTTGAAACATTGCATTAGAAAACAAATCATGCGGGGCTTCTTTTCATTATGCTGGAAGTTCCAATTTTTTTTTTAATAGACTTAAAGACTTCTCAAATAGTTTTTGATTTTCCCCTTTAAATAAGGAGAGAGTATTCTGTTCCACAAGTTCAGAATCATCAGAGCCATAGCCATTATCAAATAGAATTAATTGATTAATCTATTTTGGTTCTTTGTATTAATTTCTTTATAATTATAGTCTATTAAGAGCAAATGTTACCTATTTAATATGTATTGAACTGACTTCTTTCACGTATAGATTTAAGTATAGGCAGCATGAATATTTGTATGGCAAGCCTTATCAAGGTGATGATGAATTACTAAGGTTTCAGGAAAATGAACAGGGTCTTTGTTTTTGTTCAGTGTTGAATTCACAAGTGTTTGAACATCGTAGGTAATCAACAGATATTTTGGTGACTGAATTATTAATTGGAATTTAAAAAGTATTTACATCTCAGTTAACTAACGAAATTCAAGTCTAATTTGGGAATATAGTAACTATTTACAAATTTATTAATTACCCATTGAACTAAACCATTTTATAAAGTGAAAATGAGAATGACTGTTTATCCAATTTTGACTTTCTAGTTGATTTGAATTTGTGAAAATAGTTAAATTTGCTTTTTCCTTCCTTTTGACCACTTTTCCCTTTTGTTAGAAACTCAGAGATAATGGGGCCTGCACACATGGTTCTCTTTCATCATCATGTGCTCAGAGTCTTAATACATCAGGAGACTTCCTATTCTATGTGATCACTTAAAACAAAGTTACTGGGTTTCCCCTGATGGTCCAGTGGGTAAAGTGCACCTTGCAGTGCAGGGGGCACCAGTTCAATCACTGACCCGGGAACATCCCACATGCGGCAGAATGGCTGGACCTGTGTGTCCAATTATGAGCCAGCGCTCTGCAGCAAGAGAGGCCACTGCAATGGGAGGTCCACACAAGCCAAAGAATAAAGATGGATGTAAATAAATAAATAAAAAACCAATAAAAGAGGCCAAAAATAAAAAAAAAACAAGGTTACTTTCATAATATAAGTAATCTATATACTGTATTTTATATTTATGGAAAAGATTTCACAGGCAGACAAATCCTTATAGACAAGGAACCCATTTTAGTGGAGATAAAATTGTTCTCCAAAGTTATAATTTGTGTTGAAACATTGCATTAGAAAACAAATCATGCGGGGCTTCTTTTCATTATGCTGGAAGTTCCAATTTTTTTTTTAATAGACTTAAAGACTTCTCAAATAGTTTTTGATTTTCCCCTTTAAATAAGGAGAGAGTATTCTGTTCCACAAGTTCAGAATCATCAGAGCCATAGCCATTATCAAATAGAATTAATTGATTAATCTATTTTGGTTCTTTGTATTAATTTCTTTATAATTATAGTCTATTAAGAGCAAATGTTACCTATTTAATATGTATTGAACTGACTTCTTTCACGTATAGATTTAAGTATAGGCAGCATGAATATTTGTATGGCAAGCCTTATCAAGGTGATGATGAATTACTAAGGTTTCAGGAAAATGAACAGGGTCTTTGTTTTTGTTCAGTGTTGAATTCACAAGTGTTTGAACATCGTAGGTAATCAACAGATATTTTGGTGACTGAATTATTAATTGGAATTTAAGCCAGAATAACAAGTAGGCGTGTCCTTAGAAACAGACCCTCAAGCTATATCATATAGGCCAATCTATATTTTTTCTAATCAAGATATTGATCCTACTGTTAAGAATGTACTGCTTATCTTCAAATTCTCAGTTGTGCTTGTGAGAATATAGTGCTTGTCTCACTATATAATTAAAATTTTTTTGAAAGATAGCAAATTTGAAATTTGAGCTATTGCTAGGGACTTTTGAATACTCCTTAAACTTTAATAAGTAATATCTTAACTGACTAGCTGGTTTATCAGAGTAACAAAATATGAATTATTTGATGTTAAAAATGTCTTTAGAAATTATTTTGATCATGATTATTTACAAGGTAAACCACTACATATTTTCATTACATCTAACTTTTATGACTAAACCACAATAATTAGCAGGCTGTTTGACTACAAAACTGAATTTTATTTCTTATAGTCATAAAATGATATGAAAATTAACTGCATGAGTGACTGATTTTATCTTTAATTAGGCATTAAAACATATTCAAACTAGGAACACAAAAACCTTTGTAGATCATTAAAGAGAAATGAGTTTTCAGGACTTAATTCAAATTTTGTCTGTTAAAGCATTTTCTTAAAAAGAAAAAACTCACGGAGAAGGAAATGGCAACCCACTCCAGTATTCTTGCCTAGGAAATCCCATGGACAGAGGGGCCTGGCAGGCTACAGTGCATGAGGTTGCGAAAGAGTCAAACACGACTTAGCTACTAACAGCAACAGAGCCACCATCTTATGAGCAAGTGTGCACCCACGTTGGAGCCTTATGTTTTGCAAGATTTATCTCTTGAGAAATGTACAAGTTAATCTTTTTTGAGCTTTTATTTTTTTCTATTGGTTTTTTATCCTGATGTTTAATAAGATTTTGTTTTTATAAAACTAAAAAAAAAGTCAAAACAAATGGAAAAATATATCCTATATGCTGTCAGTGGAAGGATGGTTAAAACATGTATGTGTTCCTTTTATGCCCTGTTTTGACATAGCTAACATTTTACTGGTGGTTTGATGAGCTGAACTCTTTCTAGTAAATGATATTAAATATGAGATTTTTCTTGCAGCATTCATGAGAAATTAACCTTTGATTGTGTTAGATTTTGCCATGGTTACTTAGACTTTACCATGGTTCATTCCTACAGCATTGCTAAGTCTATTTTTACTAATATAGTATATGTAATATAGCATAATCTAGTAAATAGTTATAATAAAAGGCTTGGCCTCAGATAAACCTCATACCCATTAGCATTCACTTCCCATTCTTCACTCCCTTTGGCCCCTGGCAACCACTAAATTTCTGGCAATATGGAAATACTCTGGACATTTCATGTAAACAGAATTATACAGTGTGTGCCTGTGAATGACTTATTTTACTGAGAATAGTGTTTGCAAGGGTCATCATGTTGAACTTCATTCCTCTTAGAGCTGAATAGCATTCCATTTTATGCATATATAACATTTTCTTTATTCATTTATTAATTTACACATTTTGGGGTTGTTTCTGTTGCACTTCTAAGTGTTAATGCTGTTGTGAACATTTGAGTACAGTTTTTTTTTTTTAATATATGATCATGTGTTTTCAGTTCTTTTGGGTCTATACTGTAAAGTAGAAGAGCTGGGTAATAAAATAGCTCTAAGTTTACTTTTTATGAAAAAAAGGAAGCCATTTCCAGAGCATCTGCACAAAAGAGAAGTGATGAGGCATCTGCAAAGCACCTTGCAGACTTTTTGGAAATGACTTTGTAAATCATCAGCAATTTATGAAAATTCCTATATTTCCATGTTGTTACTGACATTTGTTACTGTTTATCCTTTTGAATATAGACACTGTAGTGAGTGTAAAGTGATATCTCCTTGTGGCTTTGATTTTCTCTTTCCCTAATAATCTGTATACTATATTGATTATTATTTCATGTACTTCTTGGCTGTGTGTAATATCATCTTTGGAAAGATACTTCTTCTGATCTTGTGTCCACATTTTAATTGGGTCACTTAACTTTTAATTGTTGAGTTTATAAGGTATTTTTAAAATGCATTTTGGATACTTGGCCTTTATCAGAGATGTGTTATACAAATATTCTCTCCCTATAAATTAATTTTAATTATAGAATAACCATTAAGAAAAGCAGGAGGGAGAACAGTTATGACCATACTGAGGTAATTCAAAACAGAAGTGAAGAGGTAGTAATGACAGAAATGGAGAGAAATAAGGGAAATTTAAAGAACTATCTTTCTATGGATTTTATAATAACATAAAATAGATAAAGAAAAGCTGGCATTGTTTTGAGATAGTTTATGTTGTAATCCTTGCTCCTCTGCTCCCTTCCTATATAATCATGGTGCTTATGGTGTTTGGAGAAGGTAAGTTGTACACATAATTTTTATCTTAAAAATGACCCAATAAATAATACTTTTTTGATCAGATTTGCCCAAATGGTGGAGTTTGTGGGATATTTTAGAAGAAAAAATTCTGGAGGACCTATGAGCAAATTTTAATGAAAGTTTTATTTCTGGGAATTTTGGAGAAAAAATTCCCAGAACATAGGTGCCTAACATCTATGATCACCTCTGACTAGCTGTGCAATCTTGGGCAAATTAATTATCTTTGTAAATCAGTTCTCTCTCAGCTGTGAAATGTGATATTTCTCCCGTAAGGAGTTAGAAAAAAAAATGGTGGTGGTTAATATGATTTTTAACTTCATGCCACGAGCTTTTTCTTAGCTTTTTATTATTTTCATCCATCTTCATTCTTTGGCATGTGTGAGCCTCCCATTGCAGTGGCCTCACATTGCAGAGCACCAGCTCTCGGCACATGTGCTTGAGAGTGTGGGCTCATAATTGGACACACTGGTCCAGCCACTCTGCAGAACATAGGATCTTCCAGGGCCAGGGATCGAACCTGTGTCTCTTGCACTGCAAGGCATGCTCTTTACCATTAAACCACCAGGGAAGCCCAATATCATGATTTTTGAACTGCAATTTATGCCAGCTATGATTTGAGCTAACTTAAGGAAATTATAGAACTTACTGTACTTCAGTATCACCTGAAAAAATGGAAATAATATTTAATATCAAGATAATATTAATAAGCTTGAACTAATATAGATTAAATTTAGTAAGTTATATGACATATATAATTCCTGATAGATGTTAGCTATTATTATTAATGTTACATACAATAATTTAAGTAGAGTACTGACTTTAGAGCCTGGATATAAAGGGCAATCAGTACATACTTGGTGCTATCATTATGATAACCATTATTACTGGATGTCAGAGAAACAAAAAATTGAGAAGTTGGGGGTGAACATGAATTCTAGCTTGATAAAGATCATGCTACCATTTTTTTATTATTATTTTGACCACTTTTATTGGTCTTTCATTTATTTATTTTTCATCCATCTTTGTTCTTTGGCCTGTGTGGGCCTCCCATTATAGTGGCCTCTCTCGTTGCAGAGCACTGGCTCTGGGTACACACACTCCAGAGCGCTGGCTTGTAATCAGACACACCAGTCCAGCCGCTCTGTGGCATGTGGGATCTTCCCATGCCAGGGATCAAACCGGTGCCCCTTGCAGTGTAAGGCAGACTCTTTACCCACTGGACCACCAGGGAAGCCCTACCATTTTTTGTTCAAGAAAAGTAGCAAACTGGATGAAAAACAAAGACAATATCTGAGTATATTAATTTCAGATAACTTGGTAAAATGTCCAGTAGATAAATGATTATATTCATTTAAGGTATAGTTGAAGGTAGAACTTGAAGACCACTTAAGATTTTTCTAAACTAAGAGTTTGTCATTCTAGGCTTTAGCCAAAGAGAGGATGGATGTAATGGGAAAATACACTATGTATGATCCTTGGTTAACTTGGATGAACAGGAGTTCAAGGTAACTGATCATGAAAGTGACGTGAGAAAGTAGGGAAAAGGGTGTTTTGTTTGTATAGGAGAAACTGTAGTCATCCATCTTGGCTTTATAAGTGAAGGATTATGTGTCCAAGGAAGTTAACTGCAATAATTATGTTATGAATTCAAAAGCAGTTATTAGCTTTTATAACTTTTCTAGCTTTGGGGGGTTCCCTGATGGCTCAGTTATAAAGAATCCACTTACCAAGCCGGAGACATGGGATTGATCCCCTAGAGAAGGAAATGGCAGCCCACTCCAGTATTCTTGCCTAGAAATCCCATGGGCAGAGGAGCCTGGAGACATGGGATCTGATCCCAAGATGTTAGCTATTATTATTAATGTTACATACAATAATTTAAGTAGAGTACTGACTTTAGAGCCTGGATATAAAGGGCAATCAGTACATACTTGGTGCTATCATTATGATAACCATTATTACTGGATGTCAGAGAAACAAAAAATTGAGAAGTTGGGGGTGAACATGAATTCTAGCTTGATAAAGATCATGCTACCATTTTTTTATTATTATTTTGACCACTTTTATTGGTCTTTCATTTATTTATTTTTCATCCATCTTTGTTCTTTGGCCTGTGTGGGCCTCCCATTATAGTGGCCTCTCTCGTTGCAGAGCACTGGCTCTGGGTACACACACTCCAGAGCGCTGGCTTGTAATCAGACACACCAGTCCAGCCGCTCTGTGGCATGTGGGATCTTCCCATGCCAGGGATCAAACCGGTGCCCCTTGCAGTGTAAGGCAGACTCTTTACCCACTGGACCACCAGGGAAGCCCTACCATTTTTTGTTCAAGAAAAGTAGCAAACTGGATGAAAAACAAAGACAATATCTGAGTATATTAATTTCAGATAACTTGGTAAAATGTCCAGTAGATAAATGATTATATTCATTTAAGGTATAGTTGAAGGTAGAACTTGAAGACCACTTAAGATTTTTCTAAACTAAGAGTTTGTCATTCTAGGCTTTAGCCAAAGAGAGGATGGATGTAATGGGAAAATACACTATGTATGATCCTTGGTTAACTTGGATGAACAGGAGTTCAAGGTAACTGATCATGAAAGTGACGTGAGAAAGTAGGGAAAAGGGTGTTTTGTTTGTATAGGAGAAACTGTAGTCATCCATCTTGGCTTTATAAGTGAAGGATTATGTGTCCAAGGAAGTTAACTGCAATAATTATGTTATGAATTCAAAAGCAGTTATTAGCTTTTATAACTTTTCTAGCTTTGGGGGGTTCCCTGATGGCTCAGTTATAAAGAATCCACTTACCAAGCCGGAGACATGGGATTGATCCCCTAGAGAAGGAAATGGCAGCCCACTCCAGTATTCTTGCCTAGGAAATCCCATGGGCAGAGGAGCCTGGTGGGCTACAGACCATGGGGTTGCAAAGAGTCAGACCTGACTTAACAACTCCAGAACAACAAGATTTTGGTAGTAGAGAAGATAAATATAGTAATTACATTAGTCAGGATCCTGATTAGACACACTGGGCTCAAGCATGGCCCCAAAGGTGAGTTTAGTAAAATGACTCTTCAGAATGGTGAGAGCACGGTTTAGAAAAATCAAATGGTGATATACTAAGCCTGTGCAACTAACAACCAGAGTGCCTTTACTAGCTGTAGACTGAGAAAGGTCAAGGGAGGTAGCAATGATCATATCTGAAGAAGGAAGCTTGCAGAGAGGGTGGTTGGTCAGCAGACCAGAAACCACCAGAGGTGATGTGTCATGAGGGAATACTGAAGAATGAATCTCTTCACATTATCTCTGCCGCCAGCTCTCTCTCATCTCCTGGCTTTGTCTCATTGGCTGAAGCCAAAGCCTGTGGGCAAGCAAATTGATGCCTACTGGGCTCAGCTCCCAGGGTCACAGAAAAAGACAGAGTTACCAAGGCTAGTCAGCATAGTAATGGAAGCAAAGCTTGGATATCTAAAAACAAATTCCTGCCTCACACAGGAGAAAATAAGTTAAATGTGCTAAAATATAAAATAGTGTTTTAAATGAGCTTCAAACTAGGCTTAATTTACTTTATCATACATCTCTGATGTGTCTTACAACTTTTAAAATAAATTCATGGGAAGGTTTAATCAGAAATATGAACATTACATTAGAAAAAAATCAGTCTTAATGGCTACATAATAAACCAAAAAACTTGAAAATGTTGCTGCATAATAACAAACTTGCTGTGATTTTCCAAGCCCTGTGGGGTTCAATATGAGTGCTCTGAAGTGGAGTGAAAGGATATGGTGAAATAGAGTTTCTTAATTGATTTTAATAACCTTTGAAATTAGAAATAGATGTTCTATAACAAATAGCTTAAACTTCTCAATTTTCAATTAAAGGCTTATTACACTGTAGCTTTTCAAACAAGTTCTGGTATTAAAGAAAAGTGGATTTGTATATATAGCTTTCTCATTGTGATTGTACATTATCCATAGCCCATTTTCTAATTTAAAAAAATCATTCTGTAATGATACTGGATACTGAAAAGTAATAAGGATAACAATTAAATTTCTTTAAATTTTGATTAAATTTTGAAACATTTTCTCCTTAGTATCTTAAAATTTTTTGTCAACCTAGCTTTGAGTTTTTTCCTTATCAGTGTTATGGAATTGTGCATGGTTTATTGTCCACTCAGTTACCATTGAAGATGATGGGGGAGGAGACGTTCAACAGAACCATCTAAATTTCAGACATATTTTCCCCTGCCTCTATTACTAGCACCAACCTTATCTCTTTATGATAACCAGGTCCCATTAGTATTCCCAGTATAGTAATTTTCTCTTTGCCTGCTTGTCTTTTGGTACCAGGAATGCAAAATGTCCAAGTGGGAAACAAAGGTGTAGATTTAGTAGCAAATCCTGAGTTCCTTGGTAGAAGCATCTCATCCCATTCCCCTCCCCAGACCAATGTCTCTAAATCCAATGGAGCCTAGAGGTGAAGAAGAGTTGAGCAAACACTCCCTAAGTGGGTTTTAGTAGGAGTGATGATGAGGAAGTCTACCCCTATTCCCATGTCTTGACTCCAATCCTATGTATTCTAGCCTTTGAGAAAATATCACCATACACTGGCTTTTAAATTATATGCTGAGTCTTAGGAATTCCCTCATTGTCCAGTGGTTTGGACGCCATGCTTTCACTGTGGAGGGCCCCAGCTTTGATCTCTGTTTGGGAAATTAAGATCACACAAGCGGTGTAGCATGAAATAAAAATAGTATCTACTGAATTTTGAAGAAGAGCATCCTAACTCCTAACCTCTCAGACTATCATACTCAGGTTGAGGAGTCAGCTGGGCATTTAAGAGGCCATTGAAAATTAGCTTGGCAACTTTTGGATGATAAGGTTCATACTAGGACCGGTGGGGTCCATGGTCATATGCTTTCTGCTGTACCTTCTATGTCATAAAAATGATCATCAGTATCAGTTACAGCTCTACCATGTAACAGATTGTCCTTGAAGAATCTGTTTTCCACTTCCGTCCATGTGCTGCTATAGGGATACTTATCATGGATCCCTCTGTGGGTAGGCTGAGGGAATATATACTCTACAAGCTGTGGCATTTGAGGGTTCTTCCTTAATTGTACCCTTCATCTCTTTCAATTGGGAATGAGAAATAACTAAGGTCTAGAAACTGGGTAATGGATCACTAATTTTTCCATCATTGCAGCTGACATCAGACTTCTTGACACATGCTCTTGATATTTGGGGGTGACATATCAATAAATCAAGAAGTGCGATTACTAGCTGCTCTTTAATCTTGCTCCTAAAACTACCATGGCATGTAAATCCGTAAGTTCCACTTTTAATCATCAGCATGTATATTACTTTGCCAGAGAAGTTTTTCTGGCTTCTTCACTTTGCCCATGCAGATTGTAATCCAAGATGATTTGTGCTTGCCTCACAGTTCCTTGTAATATTCTTCAAACAATGACTACAGTAGTGGGAATTTGTAGATATATACCATTGCCCCCTCAGGCTTCCCTGGTGACTTGGCGGTAAAGAATCCGCCTGCAATGCAGAAGATGCAAGAGACATAGGATCGATCCCTGGGTTGGGAAGATCCCCTGGAGGAGGGCTTGGCAACCCACTCCAGTATTCTTGCCTGGAGAATCCCATTGCAGACTCCAGTCCATGGAATCACAAAGAGTTGGGTGCATGTCAGTGCTGCCACTGACCCCTCAGATTTTTTCTTATTTTCTTCTCTCTCTTTTCTTGGTGGCAGCATGTAAGATCTTAGTCCCCTGACCAGGACTGACCCCTCGCCCCCTGCAGTGGAAGTGCAGATCCTTAACCTCTGGACCTCCAGAGAAGTCCCTCATATTTTCAATGAGTAAGTGTGAACCATGACTCCACTCTGTGTTAGATCAGGCTCCAGGTGACCGCAGTAGTAAATTTCTTAGTTATTTTTTCTTCACTGCCTCATATTTCCACTATCCTAAAGGTGCCACCTGTAGATTACTTGAACTCAAATCCTTGTTTTAGGGTCTCCTTGGAGTGGGGAGAAGTGAAGTTAAATCCCAACAGCTGTTGACAAGTAGTGCCTGGAGTTTTGTGGCATCAATAAGACCTTCATTTGTGGTGAATTGGGATGACATTCAGGTGAAAGTGATCCATGGGCATATATATTATTACTAGCACTTGAGAGAGATGAGGCATGATGTTATAAAATTGTGGAGTTTGTTGGTTGGTGTTAATTGCCATTAAGTTATGGGGAAGGAAGAAAATAACTAAGGTCTAGAAACTGGGTAATGGATCACAAATTTTCAATTGCAGCTGCCATCAGACTTCTTGACACATGCTCTTGATATTTGGGGGTGACATATCAATAAATCAAGAAGTGCGATTACTAGCTGCTCTTTAATCTTGCTCCTAAAACTACCATGGCATGTAAATCCGTAAGTTCCACTTTTAATCATCAGCATGTATATTACTTTGCCAGAGAAGTTTTTCTGGCTTCTTCACTTTGCCCATGCAGATTGTAATCCAAGATGATTTGTGCTTGCCTCACAGTTCCTTGTAATATTCTTCAAACAATGACTACAGTAGTGGGAATTTGTAGATATATACCATTGCCCCCTCAGGCTTCCCTGGTGACTTGGCGGTAAAGAATCCGCCTGCAATGCAGAAGATGCAAGAGACATAGGATCGATCCCTGGGTTGGGAAGATCCCCTGGAGGAGGGCTTGGCAACCCACTCCAGTATTCTTGCCTGGAGAATCCCATTGCAGACTCCAGTCCATGGAATCACAAAGAGTTGGGTGCATGTCAGTGCTGCCACTGACCCCTCAGATTTTTTCTTATTTTCTTCTCTCTCTTTTCTTGGTGGCAGCATGTAAGATCTTAGTCCCCTGACCAGGACTGACCCCTCGCCCCCTGCAGTGGAAGTGCAGATCCTTAACCTCTGGACCTCCAGAGAAGTCCCTCATATTTTCAATGAGTAAGTGTGAACCATGAGTCCACTCTGTGTTAGATCAGGCTCCAGGTGACCGCAGTAGTAAATTTCTTAGTTATTTTTTCTTCACTGCCTCATATTTCCACTATCCTAAAGGTGCCACCTGTAGATTACTTGAACTCAAATCCTTGTTTTAGGGTCTCCTTGGAGTGGGGAGAAGTGAAGTTAAATCCCAACAGCTGTTGACAAGTAGTGCCTGGAGTTTTGTGGCATCAATAAGACCTTCATTTGTGGTGAATTGGGATGACATTCAGGTGAAAGTGATCCATGGGCATATATATTATTACTAGCACTTGAGAGAGATGAGGCATGATGTTATAAAATTGTGGAGTTTGTTGGTTGGTGTTAATTGCCATTAAGTTATGGGGAAGGAAGAAAATGACAGCCTTGGGTCATCCAGTTCTCAAATCAGTGCATAGTGAAACAACTCAAAAGTATTTATAAAGACCATCACCTCCTGTAAATCTACTATATGACATTTCTTTCCATCTTGGTACTGAAAAATCTCTTAAAAATACCAGTGGACAACCACACTAAAACTTAAAAGTCACGATGATGATATGCATAAGCCAGAATAACGGGAAAGAAAAGATCACAGGCCAATAAAGATGGCTAGGATAGCACTCTTAACTCTACATCACCTATTATGAAGATGTAAAATAATCATTTGCCCTTCAGATGTAGACTCAACTTTGTGCACGTGAAAATTTCTGTAGCTTGTTTTTGCAGTTGTCCACTCTTTGGTAATTTAGAACATAGAAACACCATTTAGTTTTTCTGATTGATAGATAGAAATTGTTAGAATTTAGATTTTATCCCCTCTAAGAAATATTTCCAAGTCATAGTGAGAACAGAATCCTTATAAAGTGATTTGTAATTTGGCCTACGAGCCTTTGTGAGAAAAAACCCTATGTGCTTGTTAGATTTCAGTATGATGACAATTAATAAGCCAACATTTTACACTGGGGAACTGAAAATCCTCCTTCTTTTAAAAATCTGAAGCAGCATTTGAATGAATAAAAGGTGATAATAGAATGACTTACACTTTTCTTGTAAAAATTACAGCTAGTTTTATAAGTTACCTAGTATGTTTTCTAAAAAGGAATGTGACATTCTAAAGATTAGCCCAAAAACAAGGGTTGTATCATAAAGATCAGGCTCCAGGTGACCGCAGTAGTAAATTTCTTAGTTATTTTTTCTTCACTGCCTCATATTTCCACTATCCTAAAGGTGCCACCTGTAGATTACTTGAACTCAAATCCTTGTTTTAGGGTCTCCTTGGAGTGGGGAGAAGTGAAGTTAAATCCCAACAGCTGTTGACAAGTAGTGCCTGGAGTTTTGTGGCATCAATAAGACCTTCATTTGTGGTGAATTGGGATGACATTCAGGTGAAAGTGATCCATGGGCATATATATTATTACTAGCACTTGAGAGAGATGAGGCATGATGTTATAAAATTGTGGAGTTTGTTGGTTGGTGTTAATTGCCATTAAGTTATGGGGAAGGAAGAAAATGACAGCCTTGGGTCATCCAGTTCTCAAATCAGTGCATAGTGAAACAACTCAAAAGTATTTATAAAGACCATCACCTCCTGTAAATCTACTATATGACATTTCTTTCCATCTTGGTACTGAAAAATCTCTTAAAAATACCAGTGGACAACCACACTAAAACTTAAAAGTCACGATGATGATATGCATAAGCCAGAATAACGGGAAAGAAAAGATCACAGGCCAATAAAGATGGCTAGGATAGCACTCTTAACTCTACATCACCTATTATGAAGATGTAAAATAATCATTTGCCCTTCAGATGTAGACTCAACTTTGTGCACGTGAAAATTTCTGTAGCTTGTTTTTGCAGTTGTCCACTCTTTGGTAATTTAGAACATAGAAACACCATTTAGTTTTTCTGATTGATAGATAGAAATTGTTAGAATTTAGATTTTATCCCCTCTAAGAAATATTTCCAAGTCATAGTGAGAACAGAATCCTTATAAAGTGATTTGTAATTTGGCCTACGAGCCTTTGTGAAAAAAAACCCTATGTGCTTGTTAGATTTCAGTATGATGACAATTAATAAGCCAACATTTTACACTGGGGAACTGAAAATCCTCCTTCTTTTAAAAATCTGAAGCAGCATTTGAATGAATAAAAGGTGATAATAGAATGACTTACACTTTTCTTGTAAAAATTACAGCTAGTTTTATAAGTTACCTAGTATGTTTTCTAAAAAAAAGGAATGTGACATTCTAAAGATTAGCATCAATTTATCATAATAACCAAGTGTTTGTTAAAAAGTATGGGCTTCACTTGTAGCTTGGTTCGTAAAGAATCTGACTGCAATGCAGGAGACCCAGTTTTGATCCCTGGGTTAGAAAGATCCCCTGGAGAAGGAAATGACAACCTGCTCCAATATTTCTGCCTGAAAAATCCCATGAACAGAGGAGCCTGGTGGGCTACAGTTCATGGAGTCTCAAGAGTCCGACACGACTGAGCGATTAAACTGCTACTATTACAAAATACTAATTTTGGGCTTCCCTGGTGGTCCAGTGGGTAAAGACACCGCCTTGCAGTGCAAGGGGAGGCGGTTCAATCCCTGGCCCGTAAAGATCCCACGTGCCGCGAAGTGGCTGCACTGATATGTCCAACTACTGAGCCAGAGCCCTGGAGCTCATGCGCCCGGAGCTGGTGCTCTGCAGGGACAGAGGCCACTGCGATGGGAGGCCCACACAGGCCAAAGAACAAAGAAATAAGTAAAAGACCCATAGAAGTGACCCCCCCCCCCACCAAATACTAATTTTAAAAATCTTGTGTCAGTCTATAGCTTAAGTATAATTAAGATGCTCTGTTGATTCCTTCGTAATCCACTTGACATTTTCTGACCATCTCCTATACATGAGGCACAGTGATTATAATAGAGTATGACAGCACAGACATTTAAAATATACACAAGGCTCTAGAAATGCAGGTGCTCAATCTGCCTGGAGGAGTCAGTAAATCATTATTAAGATAATGAAACTTGAACCCAAACTAAAAGGATTAATAAAAGTTGATCAGTGGTTTTTCAGTAGTTCAACTGCAGGTATTAATAGTTCAGCCTGAGGTGGTGGAGGAAAGTGATAAACCTGGAAACAGGACACTCTGACTGTTTGGTCGAGATCTGAAGGCTGGCATACTGTCTGTGTGAGAGCGGCTGGGCTCCTGGAGAGTCTTCATTTTTCTCCTTTTCTTGTTGACCTACCCTTTATAGTCCTCCCTGGCATGTCAGGAGTCTGGGCATTGGCCTTCCATAAGCTCCTAGGGCTTACCTGAAGATGTTTCCTTCTCCCTGTATTTGGATATTGAGATGTAGCCAGAACAGCTTCTTCAAATTCTTGACTTTGATCCCAATGATTTTCTTATAATAAGTGGCCTGAGAAATTCATTCTTGACACTATTTTTTGGGCTACTTGTTAATAAAACCTAGATTTTCTTCTATCCAAGCCATGATTTTGGCAACATTTTTCCCCCTCAAATGAAAACAGGTGAGAAATACATCATGTGTGATAGAGAAATTGTTCCTTTTGGGTTTATTGTCTTTTGAGTGCTTTAATAAATATATGCATTAATTCCATTGTTTTGATTAGAATTATTATGTAATTGACATTTTAGTTAATTGCTATTAAAAATGATGTTGAAAGATTAGGTTTTATTTTTTCTGCCTCCCTTCCAAACATAATTATAAATGTTATAATAATTCATCTTTTCCTTAGTTTACTATAGTTCATATTTATATGTGGTTTTATATATTTAAGACAATATAATTCCAGAGAAACTTATCTATCTGCAATAATAATGGAAACAAAAATTGAAAATAAAGTTATTCATGTATTTCAAATAATAGTCACACTACAATTTTTAACATGAAGATGCCTCTTTGAAATGTAAAACTTAGCTGATTGGCAAAATGCAAGAAAACTTTCAAAGCTTAATAAAAAAAGTCAACAAAAGCTCTTTTCAAATTAGAAAGCAAAGTGCAGATTAAAAGGAAAAAAAGTCCTAAGTTTCTGAAGAACTTTCTGAGACTTTGAAACCTAAACTCATCAGAAGAGGCTTAAAAATATAGAACTTTGTATTAGATTTTTTTTTCCTGTAAATGGAAGGAACATCTGGGCAGACTCATACAAAAACAGAATGCCACAATCAGCTTATAATACAAGCCAATTCAAATGGAAAGAGACGATTCTCAAAAAAGAAAACCCATTTTGAGAATAAAGGAACATACTCAAAACCTACAATTTATTCTTAATGATGCTTCATTTTTCATTTGCTTTATAGCAGCCTTCTACCCAAGGGGCAAAGATTGACAGGCTATTCCTTAGTCCCTTAATTTTAGCTGTCCCCTGACTATGACTCTGGGGCTGGAATGTACATACAGGAGAATAAGTCAAAGGAACAAAGAGCCTTTAAAACTGTAAGGCAGAGGAGAGAAGGAAAGTATGCTGAAAAATTCCCTTTACATGCAGCCTTAATAATTGATAAAAAGTATCTAGTTTGCTGAGTCCAGTTATACATTTTTCAAGACAGATACATTTGTTCATTGTTTTTCCCGTCTGACTTTCAGCAACAGGAAGAGTGCCTTTTCCCGTTTCCTCTTTCATGCTGTACCCTATCAAGTTATATGAAATGAGAATACTTTGGGTTTGGTTTTGTTTAAGTATTCATACTTGCCCTGTCCTCAGCATTTCCAGATATATAGTGTACACCTGTGTAAGTTTGACGCAGACCTTCATTTAAATGTCATCTATTAAAAAGAAGTACACTGACGCTTTCCTCTAAATTGAGGATTTTTCTTTATGATAAATCTGAAGCAAGCTTAGTTTACCAACTGCAAAACATTAACAGCAGTGCTTTTTAGACTTTTGAATTGTTATAGACCAGATCTCATTAGATTTTTTTTCTGATTTTATAATTTAGTAGTTGAACTGTGTTTTTATATGTGCTGAAATATTGTAGTCAATTTTCTTTATGCAGGTAATAAAATATCCGAGAAACTAGATGCACATATATCGAGACAAGCAGTTCATTATTGTTTTATTTCTGTCATTGTAGGATGGTTAAAAGCACAGTTAGTTCAGATGGAAGGCTCAAGAATAAGCTTTGGATGGTTTTTGATCTTTGGAAGCTCAAAAATGGTTAGAAAAGGTCAAATTGACCTAATTACTTTCTCAAGAACCTTGGCAAGACTTTGACACGTTTGGATTAGTAAAATGCTCATTGGATAGAACTGGGGAGTCTTGGTAAAGATTCCCTGCTAATGACTCCAAGTAGGGTAGTTGAGAATGAGAAAGGGTACTCTGGAAACGATGTACACCTGCTTCAGTTTCACTGAACTTTGCAGGGAAACTAAAAATGAATGTGGACTATGGCAGTGCCTATTCTCAGGCTTATGGTAAATTTAGGTGGTTAGGGAATAATTGTAAACTATAGATGGGGTGAAGAAGTTTTGTGCTAATGCAGTGATTTTTCTGTGCAGAATCTGGTTTCTTTAAATTTAAGAATTGTTCTTCTTAAATTTAGATGTTAACTCACAATCTTTCAACCTTATGTGTGTCACTAGTACTGTAGTAATTGCATGTAAATATGTGATAAAAATATACAGAAAATAGCAGAGCATTTTTATGATTATAATCTCTCTTGTATCAGAAGGAAAAAAAAATCACATTAGCTCATAAATTCACTTTTTGGCATGCTCATTTTTTTTCCTTTTCTGAAAGCTTTAGATCACATTATACCAAATCTCTAAACATTTTTTTTTTCTTGTAATCAGATTCTCCATCTTCATTCAACAATTCCCATTCTGTTACCAGATGTGCTGCATCTAAAGAGAATTGCTCTGCTTCTCTTCTCCAGAGTGGAAAAGGAATTGCTTATTTCTCTTTAACATTCTTGAAGCAATTTCCCATAAAATACTCAGTGATGATGGGCATGGTAACATTCAGATGATGCAAAAATGATTTGTTTTGCCTGGTTATTTTGGAACAGTCATGATTCAGAAAAATACAGTTCAGTATTTAAGAAAATACAGCTTTTGTGTCTTTCATATACTGGGAATAAATCCCACCTTCATAACGAAGTAAAATGTTAACTCTTAACATGCAAGTGGTATGATAACACAGGGAAACAAGGGAGGATTAAGTCCCTGACATCTCCCTCCACTTCCTCCTCAACCTGGGTCTGCGGCTGCTGACTCCCCTTGTCCTGGCTCCATCAGAAACTACAGGGAAGTGAGCCTAGGTGGCACCCTGGAAAGATCACATGCACTGCACAGAGTCAGGCAGAGAATGGCTAACCACCAACAATGATGGGTTCAGATTAGGCAAAACTTCAAAAATAATTAGCGATTCAGAGATAGATCTGAAAAATCACCCACTAGCAGAGAAACAAGGATTTGGAAAATAGGAAAGATTAGTTAATTGGCATTTAGACTGGAGTGGATAGATGCCTTATATTCCTAATGGGTGTCCTACAGGAAAGAATATAAATAATGGGGGGGCAATATTAAGAAGAAGATAATAAAAGTGATCATTATTCAGTAAGAATAAGCCACATACATAGTATCAATTATGTGCAAAGTATCATTCACAACACTTGAGTTTCATTAACTAAGTTAATCCTTGTAACAACCTGATGAGTAGGTACTAGATGAATCCATCAATACAATAAACACAATAACTATTGAGCAGTATAAACTAAAAATAAAATGACATTCAGAGACCTTGTGGTCAAACTACAGAACAAATAAAAAGAGTAGAATAGGAAAAGAGCTAGAATAAAGCAGAGTAACAACAATGAGATTGCTAATATAAGTTTTAAGAACAGTGGAAAAATAACTTCAATGTATAGAAAGAAAATAACTATAAAGCTAGAATTAAGTATCCAGCAAAACTATTTTCAAGGATAAGAGAAACATAATACTCTAAGATAAAAATAGAATATTTACCTTCAGTAGAAATTCACTAGGGAACTTCAAAATGAATGTACTTTAGGAGAGAAAAAAAAAAGATTCCAAAGAGAAGGCTGAGAGACAAGAAAGAATCAAAAGCAAATTAGTAAACATTGAATTAAATTTAATCAAATGTTAATCTTTATAAATAGTAATTTCTAAATTAGATTATAAAGGAAGATACAATTAAAATAAACAATGGCATGTAACTTGGAAGGAGACTGACAGGAATTAAGCTATTGAAAAATTTGTATTTTATGAAATTAGATAAAAGAGTGACTTAAATTTTGTTTTCCAGTTGAGAATTTCAAAGTCAATGATAATAGAGATAAAATATATATATATATTATTTCCAAACCAGTTAAAGGGAAAAAATGAAGCAACAACCAAACAAACATAGCATCTCAGTCAATCCAAAAGAAAGCATGAAGGGAGAAAAAAATAGCAAAAATGGAACTAGTAAACACCAAAATTGTACAAAATGAGTCAAAGTATTTGTAATTCACCTACACTTAATTTTTCTATTAAAAGATAAAATAACTAGTATTAAAAAAAAAAAACTTGCATTGAATTCCAGAGGCATGCATAAAGCTTAAGGATACAGAACAGTTGAAAGTACAGTAGAAAAAGATGAATCAGGTAAATATATTTTTTCAGGAAAACTGAAAAAAGAAAAAAGATGAGTAGCCTTCAAAATAGCTTTTAAGTAACCTTTAATAGCCATTAATCAAAAAGCACTAGGGACAAATAAGTAGAACATACAGTGATTTACAAGTAGCTCTATCTCAGCTACTGTTGTCTGTTTATAAGTATCAACTTGTTTAAACTGCAATTAAATCCAACAGATAAGCTTTATTGATTTATATTTCCATTTGTTAGATGAGGAACTGAAGGGATAGAGGTTAAATAATTTGCTTACGATCACACAGCTTGTAAGGAATAAGATTAGGTTTCAAATGCAGAAGCCAGTTTGTCTCCAGAGTCCATCCACTTAACCACTATGTTTTGCCCCCTAATAAAAGGCTTAGTATACTAGAAATTTGTAAGCATCTAATTTAATGGCCTTAAGGATATAAAGGGAAGCTAGATAAAATTATAGGGAGAACCAAACAAATACAAAAATGATAGAGATTTCAATACCTTTCTAAATTATAGACGATTAGGCAGATGATAAATTCACAAGATGAAGAATTGAAAAACACAGTTTAAAGGTTGGATTTAACAGAAATGAATACACTCTGTGCTCTTTATCAAAACGTCATAAAGTTAAGGATAATATATTTGTTATGTGACAAGTTATTTCAAAACATAGTGGCTCCAAATAACTATGGTTTTCTTAATATCACGTTTCGTGTGGGTCAGGAATTAAGGTATGATTTAGGCACTTTGGCTCACGGAGTCTTTTGAGGTTTCAGTCAGGATGATGGTCTAATCTCAAGGCTTGACTTGGAAATGATCCACTGGAAAATCACTCTTGTGGGTTTTTTTTAATCAAGATTCAGTTACTCCTGGGTTGTTCGACTGAGGGCCTCAGCTCTTCCCAGCTTGACTGGAGGCCTCCCTGAGTTCATTGCTATCTAGGCCTTCTTATGGGCAAACTGGTAGGATGGTAACTGGCTTTCCTCAGAGATGAAGAGAGGGATAGTGAGGAGAGTGGAAGGAGAGACAGGTACAGGAGTGGGGAGAGAAGCTAGGTATATTAAAACCTCCTTTTAGAAATGACAGTCATTCCTTCTGTCATATTCTGTTGGTTCAAATGAGTCACTAAGATCAGCACACTCTCAAAAGAAGGGAATTCCATAAGGGTATTAATATCAGGAAGCAGCAGTCATTGGGGACCATCTTAGGGGTTGCCTAATATGGTGCTAGTGGTAAAGAACCTGGCTGCCAGTGCATGAGACGTAAAAGATTTGATTTCAATCCCAGAGGAGGGCATGGCAACCCACTCCAGTATTCTGAGAATCCCCAGGGAACAGAGGAGCTGGCAGGCTACAGTCCATAAGGTCACCAAGAGTCAGACATGACTGAAAGCAATTTAGCATGCATGGACAACACAAGTTATAAACACAAAATACAGGACACTAATTTGGAGTGGGGAGAACAAGATTATAAGAGAAGCTTAGAAATATGTGCACTGTTTTGCATTTTTTAAACAATGACTGAGTTATAGGTGTATTGCATTGGTATTCTTTATAACAGATATAATACCATTTTGTTTTTATGTATTAAATATCATTTTTTTTCACAAAATATAATGGTCATTTTCTAAAACAAAGCAAAAATCTGTGCCTAGTCAAGACTGACCCTTGATAGGTTTACATTCTACTGAAAATTAACAATTGCTTTTTGTCTGGTTTATAAAGTTAAGGATAATATATTTGTTATGTGACAAGTTATTTCAAAACATAGTGGCTCCAAATAACTATGGTTTTCTTAATATCACGTTTCGTGTGGGTCAGGAATTAAGGTATGATTTAGGCACTTTGGCTCACGGAGTCTTTTGAGGTTTCAGTCAGGATGATGGTCTAATCTCAAGGCTTGACTTGGAAATGATCCACTGGAAAATCACTCTTGTGGGTTTTTTTTAATCAAGATTCAGTTACTCCTGGGTTGTTCGACTGAGGGCCTCAGCTCTTCCCAGCTTGACTGGAGGCCTCCCTGAGTTCATTGCTATCTAGGCCTTCTTATGGGCAAACTGGTAGGATGGTAACTGGCTTTCCTCAGAGATGAAGAGAGGGATAGTGAGGAGAGTGGAAGGAGAGACAGGTACAGGAGTGGGGAGAGAAGCTAGGTATATTAAAACCTCCTTTTAGAAATGACAGTCATTCCTTCTGTCATATTCTGTTGGTTCGAAGTGAGTCACTAAGATCAGCACACTCTCAAAAGAAGGGAATTCCATAAGGGTATTAATATCAGGAAGCAGCAGTCATTGGGGACCATCTTAGGGGTTGCCTAATATGGTGCTAGTGGTAAAGAACCTGGCTGCCAGTGCATGAGACGTAAAAGATTTGATTTCAATCCCAGAGGAGGGCATGGCAACCCACTCCAGTATTCTGAGAATCCCCAGGGAACAGAGGAGCTGGCAGGCTACAGTCCATAAGGTCACCAAGAGTCAGACATGACTGAAAGCAATTTAGCATGCATGGACAACACAAGTTATAAACACAAAATACAGGACACTAATTTGGAGTGGGGAGAACAAGATTATAAGAGAAGCTTAGAAATATGTGCACTGTTTTGCATTTTTAATCAATGACTGAGTTATAGGTGTATTGCATTGGTATTCTTTATAACAGATATAATACCATTTTGTTTTTTATGTATTAAATATCATTTTTTTTTTTCACAAAATATAATGGTCATTTTCTAAAACAAAGCAAAAATCTGTGCCTAGTCAAGACTGACCCTTGATAGGTTTACATTCTACTGAAAATTAACAATTGCTTTTTGTCTGGTTTATAACTGTTAGGGGAATGCTTGCTTCATTCATCTATACTTCAGATTTTATACGTATGTATAAAACACACACACACACACACACACACATATATACACATTGGATAGTACATTTTAATTCTCTCTTTAAAGTAAAATGTTCATTCATTCATTTTAAAGAATGGTTATTTCAATCTTTTAAAGGCTCCAACATTTTCACATAAAAAGCACGGTACAAATTTATAAGTAGAAAAAATATTTTGTGGATTTTTTGCTCCCATGAATTTAAATGAATGTAAGCTTTTTACTTGAATTATTCAGGTCATAAACTCAAGTCTTTGCTATAAATGTGACCTCTAAATGTTATAACTAATGCAAACAAAAGAACTTGGTTCCATCATTTTTATATGTGGTTTATTTTTTTTCTGCCCACCCCTTCGCCTAGTATTCTCAAAAATACAGTTTGATAACATGAATCAAGCTAATAACATTAGCTTATGACTGATTACCTGTCCAGTTTGGCCTCAGATGAACATTCTGAGCAATTAATTTTAATCTTATGATAATACTCATAGGAGTGTAAACCATTCTCCTTAATTGAATACAAGTTTCCAACTTAAAAGCATATGCAATAATGAGTTAGGAAAATCTTTTACTCTGAAAATAGTAAAAAGTACCACACTTGAAATGTTCTAGAAATAATATATTAAATTTTAAATTAATTTCAATTGCCTCTTTTCACCCAGGGAACAGAGGAGCTGGCAGGCTACAGTCCATAAGGTCACCAAGAGTCAGACATGACTGAAAGCAATTTAGCATGCATGGACAACACAAGTTATAAACACAAAATACAGGACACTAATTTGGAGTGGGGAGAACAAGATTATAAGAGAAGCTTAGAAATATGTGCACTGTTTTGCATTTTTAATCAATGACTGAGTTATAGGTGTATTGCATTGGTATTCTTTATAACAGATATAATACCATTTTGTTTTTTATGTATTAAATATCATTTTTTTTTTTCACAAAATATAATGGTCATTTTCTAAAACAAAGCAAAAATCTGTGCCTAGTCAAGACTGACCCTTGATAGGTTTACATTCTACTGAAAATTAACAATTGCTTTTTGTCTGGTTTATAACTGTTAGGGGAATGCTTGCTTCATTCATCTATACTTCAGATTTTATACGTATGTATACACACACACACACACACACACACACATATATACACATTGGATAGTACATTTTAATTCTCTCTTTAAAGTA